>CM053327.1:30163125-31363125 GCA_028583605.1 Dastarcus helophoroides
TTGAAAACGAAAGTCAAAATTGTGAAAGATTTCGAAATTTTAATATAAACATTTAACATTTTTAAAAAATAAAGGTATTTAACAAAAAAAGAGTAGCAAGCTTCAAAAAAAGTCAAATCAAAGTTAAAAAAAAATCGAAATTTGCCACTAAAGTTGACATTTATTCTAAAGTTTAATCGAAAAATGGAATATTGGAAAATCAGGCTTCCCAAAGAAATTCGAAACTTTGAAAAAATTCGGGAATTGAAATAAACAATCAAAAATTTGAAAAAAATGTCGAAATTATCAATAAAGTTTGGATTTTCAAAAATGAAATTTAAAAATTTTCCAAAAGGTGGAAATTTTCAAAAAGATCGGACCTTTTAAAAACTAAAGTTGACATTTTAAAAAGGTAAAATTTTTGGAAAACATCGAAATTTAAGGAAAAATCAAAAATCTTGAAAAAATGTTGGGAAGACTCCTAATTCTCAAATAAAATCGTATAAAATTTCAGTCTTTCAAATAACCTTTTCAAAAAAATTTTAAGCTTTAAGTCTGAAACTTTTATAAATAATTGCAATTTTTGAAGTTCAATAAAAAAAATCGAAGTTTCAAATAGAAACAGAAGTTTTTTATTATAAAATGTTGAGTTAAAAAAAATTAAAAATGTAAAAAAAAGTCGAAATTATCAGCCTAAATTTCCAAAAAACGCAAATTAGAGTAAAAGTCGAAATTGTGATAATTAAGAAAAAAGGAAAATTCTGAAACATCGATTTTTTTTCAGTTATTTCAAAAAGTCAAAATGCTGATAAAAATGGGACCCTAAAAAAATGGGAATTTTGAAATGGCAACATTTTTTAATAAATCGGTATTTACAAAAAGGTCAAAATATCGATAAAATTTGGAAAATTTTGATCAAAATCAAAGAAAGCGGAATTTTAAAAAAAAGTTGGGCGTTTTTATAGTCAAAATTTCTAAATGCCGAAAGGTTCAAAAAAAGAAAAATTCGAAATTTTGTAATAAGTAAAGGCATCCGCGAAGTAACTAAAATTTTGCAAAAGTCAATATTTTGAAAAAGTTGATATTTTGAAAAAAGGAATAGTTTAAAAAAGTGTAAATTTTGGAAAAATGAAAATCGAAATTTCACAGTCGAAATTTTCAATAGAAAAACGAGGAACACGTTGAAATTGTCTGAAAAGTCGTTTTTGTTTTAAATTCGAAATGTTGAAAACACGGAATTTTTAAAAAAAGTTGGGTGTTTTTATAAAGTCAAAATTTTTAAATGCTGAAAGGTTCAAAAAAAGAAAAATTTGAAGCTTTGAAATAAGTATAGGCATTTCCGAAGTAACTAAAATTTTGAAAAAGTCAATATTTTGAAAAAATCAATATTTTCAAAAAAGGGATAATTTAAAAAAGTGTAACTTTTCGTCGAAGTTTTGAAATAAGTATAGGCATTCGCGAAGTAACTAAAATTTTGAAAAAGTCAATATTTTGAAAAAGTAATTATTTTGACAAAAGGAATAATTTAAAAAAGTGTAAATTTTGGTAAAATAAAAATCCAATTTTAGATTTTTTTCTAAATTTGCATTTTTTGTTACCAAACAAAATTAGGATTTTTGGCGCATGGGACCACATGAATCTATAAATCCAAAATCTGTCAATTAAAAAGTATTAGTTAAACCTTTACGTCAGTATTTATGGCATCGATTGGTCAGTCACCGTATAAATGCAAATTTTTGCTATTTATATTGCTTTATGAAAAGCTTTCACACCATTTGTCAGCAAGATTTCAGCTTTAAATGCCGTTTCCGAGAAACGGGAAGTGTCAACTCTAGCTCTGCTCAGTGAAATTATGCCCACAAGAAACCTGCTCTAAATCTCACTAACTTGAATTTGTTCATGTGAAACCTGCGGCATATTTTTAATTCCGGCAAATGAGCAGTTCGAAATATAAACATATGTGAAGGATGTATAATGCCTACATCCGCAACATAATTTTAAATCCCGTGTTACCCTGGCTTCGCAATAAAATAAATTCCTTGCAAAACATTTGTTCACTGACCTGTGGGACCATTAACCTTACGCATAATTCCCAGTTTTTTTTTTCAAAGAAGAAAATGTTCAATGTGCAAAATTCGACCATTTTTCTGTTTCTTCTTGATATAGTTGAGATTTTTGTTTTGATTTCTGTATTCAAAGTATTATCTAGATTTATTGCAAACAGTTGAGATATTTTCATAAAATCCTAAGGCGGACTTGGCTTGCTCGGGGCTCGATGGGGACTTTTATGAAACTTTTACAAAACCTTAAATCTTTTATGTCATATGTACAATAATTTTGGCTGTCAAAAATAGCTCATTAAGCCCTATTGTATTAAAATGTTCGTAATTTGAAAACAGTCGTAATTTTAAAAGAGACGAATTTAGAAAAAAAGCAATCAGAATAAAAAATTTTTTTCAAAAACATTAAAGATTTAAAAAAATTACAACTTTTGAAATAAAAAAAAATAAAGGAATTTTTTAAACGAAGTCCAAATTTACAAAAAAAGTAAACATTTCGCGAAAAAGTCTAGATTTTCAAAATCAACATCGAAAATTTCAAAATATCTGTGAAAATGTTGAGAAAAGATCGACATTTTCACAAATGGGAGATTTTGAATAAAATTGGAAATTTTGAAATGTTGAAATCTTCAGCAAGTTTAAATTTGGGAAACTTGAAATTTAGAAAAAAAAAGAACGAAACTTTTAAAAATGTTTGGCAAACAAAATGTTTCAAACGCGAAATTTTCAAACAGAAAGTGGAACATTTAAAAAACGGCCAAAGTTTAAAAAAAATCGTAATTTGAAAACAGTCGTGAATTTTTAAAGACGAAAGTAGAAAAAATTAAAATCAGATTAAAAAAAGTTTTTCAAAAAAATTAAAGATTAAAAAAAATAACGAAAATTTTGAAAAGTCATCAATCAAAAAGTCAAAATTTTCAAAAAAAATCAAAGTGTTCAACGAAGTCAAAATTTTCAAAATGTCGAATTTTTGAACATGTCGACTTTTTAAAAAAAGATTTGTTATTTTCAAAATGAATTAAAATCTTGGAGACAATAAATATTTTGACAAAAAGCAGATATTTTTAAAATTTGTGAGTAAATCTTGGGAAGACGAAATTTTAAAGAAATGGAAATTTTGAATGGTCGAATTTTTTTTAAAAGTTCACATTTTCATAAAGAAGTTTCCCTTTTTAAAAATTCAATATCTGGGTAAGGTAAAAAATGTAGAAGTTGAAATTAAAAAAAAAAGACAAATTTAGAAAAAGGTCGGAAATTTCAAAAAAATCGAAATCGGAAAAACACAAAATTTTCGAATTAGACGAAATTTTCAAAAAAGCATAGTTTTTCAAAAGTCAAGATTTACACGAAAAAATTGAAATTTTGAGAGACACTATTTTTAAAACAAGTGGAAAATTGATTTAAAAAAGTCTATATTTTCAAAAAAAAAGTTCAACTTTTTGAGAAGTTCAGTGAGGTAGAAGATTTAAAAGAGGACATTCGAAATAAGTCTGAATCTGACAAAGTCATTCAAAAAAGCCACAGTTTTCGAAATAGGAGAAATTTTCAAAAAAAGCAGAATTAAGATTTGCAAAATCAAGATTTACAGAAAAAATCGAAATTTTAAGCGACAAAATTTTAAAAAATAGGGAGTTTTAGGAGCCAAAAAGGATAAAATTCGAAATTTTTAAAAAAAAGTTTAAATTTTCCAAAAGTATAACTTTAAAAGAGAATTTTTAAAAAGGTTAATATCTCAAAACTAAAAATAATGTGGGGGCAATTTTTTAAAGTAATAATTTATTTGCTAAAAGCCAAAATTTCGTGAAATAATAAAAATTTTGAAATCGAAATTTTAAAAAATCTCAAAATCTAGGAAAAAGTCGGACTTTCTACCGTCGGAATTCTACCAAAAATAAGGATTTGAAAAAAGTGGAAATTTTGAAGTCAAAATTTTCAAAAACGTCAAAATAGATAAAAGCGGGACTTTCGTCCTTAAAATTGTACCAAAAATATGAATTTTGAAGTCGGAACTTTTCATAAAGTGATCAGAATTTTGAAAAATCGAAATTCTGAAAGCTCGAAGTATTAAAAAAGTTGACTTTTTCAAAAAAGTCAATAAAGCTAAAGAAATTATCAAAAAATGGAAATTTGTCAGAAAAAAATTCCAAATTATTTTCAAAAAATGTCACCATTTGGAGAAATAAATTAGACTCTTTAAAAGGGTCCAAATTTGCAGAAAAATTGAAATTTTCATCAAAATAGAATTTTTCAGGATAATAGTAATTTAAATTTTGAGTAAATGTCGAAATTTCGAGTAAATATCGAAATTTTGAAAAAGGAGCTTTAATTTTTCAGAAAAAGTGAAAACGTTGAAAAAAACAGGATTTTGAGAGATTAGACTTTTTAAAATACAACACAACATTTTTCGAAGTCGAAATTTTGAATAAATTCACTACATCAAAAATTTTATTGCAACATTTTCATAGACGTCTGGAATTCTTGAAAAGAAAAGTTTGGAAAAATGTCGAAATTTTTAAAAAGGCGAAATTCTGAAAATTTGGAATTTTAATTTTTCATAAAAAGTGAAAACTTTATGAAAAAGACGGAATTTTGAGACATTAGACATTTTTGATACAATTCCAAATTTTTCGAATCCGAAATTTTGAAAAAAATTGGAAATTTTAAAATGTCAAAATTTGTAGCAAAAGTCAAAATTTCGAAGAAACTAATAGAACCCAAAATAAGCCAACATTTTGACAAAAATCGAGATTTTAAAAAAGTGGAAAATCCGAAAAAAGTTGGGAAAGTTTGAAATTGGAAAAAATTCGAACATTTTATAAAAGCCGAAATTTCGAAAATTTTAAAAAAGCCCAAATTTTTAAAAGTAGTTCAAGTCTCCAGAATAAATTGGAAATATCTTTAGAGAATGTAAATATTTCGAGAAAAATAATCAATCTTTAACGAAATCAAAGTTTTGAAGAGTCTAAAAAATTGATTTTTTTAAAATTGACAAAAATAATAAAACTTCAGTCAACATTAAAAAAAAATATTTTTTCCGAAGAAAGTGAAAACGTCAAAAACGCGAAAATTTTGAATTTTTGAAAAGTGTCGAAATAAAAGTCAACATTTTTATAATTACATAAATTTTCAAAAAATTGGAAATTTTTAAAATAAATGTCCAAATTTGGAATAAAAGTCAAAATTTCGGAAAAACTGCTCGAATCCAAAATAACTCAAAATTTTGACAAAAATCGAAATTTTAAAAAAGTGGAAAATCCGAAAAAAATTGAGAAAGTTTGAAATTCGAACAAAAATCGAAACTTTTCAAAAAGCCACAATTTTTAAAGTAGAAGAAAAAATTTAAAATATTTCTAGAAAACGTCAATATGTTAAGAAGAAGAGGAAGTCAATATTTCGAGAATAATAATAATAAATATTTAAAGAAAAATTCAAAACTTCGACAAAAATCGAAATTTTAAAAAAGTGGAAAATTCGAAAAAGTGGAGTTTTTTTTCGAAAAAATTTTTAAAAAAGCCCCATTTTTAAAAGTAGTTGAAGTCTCCTGAAAGAATTCCAAATATTTATAGAAAATGTCAATATGTCAAGAAGAAGTCGATATTTTGAGAATAATAATAAATCTAAACAAATCAAAATTTTGAAGAATCGAAAAAACTGAATTTTTTAAATTGACAAAAATATTAAAACTTCAAGCAAAGTCAAAATTAAAAAAAGAATTTTTCCTAAAAAAAATGAAAACGTCAAAAACGCGGAAACTTTGAATTTTTGGGTGTCGAAATAAAAGTAAAAATTTTTATAAAAACCGAAATTTTGAAAAAAATTGGACATTTTTAAAATAAATGTCCAAATTTAAAGTAAAAATCAAAATTTCGGAAAAACCAATAGAGTCCAAAATAAGTCAAAATTTCGACAAAAATAGAAATTTTAAAAAAGTGGAAAATGCGAAAAATGGGAAAGTTTGAAATTCGAAAATTTTAAAAAAGCCACAATTTTTAAAAGTAGTCGAAGTCTCCAGTAAAAATTTGTAATATTTTTATAAAATGTCGAGAAAAAGAAGAAGAGGAAGAAGAAGAAGAAGTCAGTATTTCGAGATTAATAATAAATCTTTAAACAAATCAACATTTTGAAGAGTCCAAAAAATTGAATACTTTTAAATTTAAAAGAATATTAAAACTTCGAGTAAAGTCAAAATTAAAAAAAGAATTTTTGCAAAAAAAATTAAAACGTAAAAACAAGGAAATTTTGATTGGAAGTGTCTAAATAAGTCAACATTTTTATAGAAACTGAAATTTTGAAAGAAAAAATCAAAAAGAGGTCAACATTTTGGCAAAAAATTCGACATTTTAAAAATGGTGAAAATTCTGAAAAATATGAGAAATCTGGAGATGCGAAGTTCATCGAATACCATATTCTTAAACATGTCGGATTTTTCAGAAAAGTCTGATTTTTAGAAACTCGAAATTTTCAAAAAAAAGCCGAATTAATTACAAATAGCCGGAATACTAAAATAAAGTCGAAATTCAGCCTTTAAATTTTGGAACTTGTTACGCAAAATTGATTTTCAATGTTTTAAATTTTGATGTTTTTAAAGGAAATTGAGAAAATGTAATTTTTAAATTTCGAAAATATGTTTAATGTAAGTTTTTCATCGTCACAAAATATTCAGTTAAAAGACATTTCTAAATTTTGAATATTTTCATTTTTAATTTTCGTATTAACATTTTTTTGGTAAAATATTTTTTCATTAAATTTTTGAGTTTAAAATTTTTTGTTATTTGAAAATTTTTTAAAGTTAGTCCTATTTTTAATAACTTCGTTTTAAAATTTATTTTGTAACAAATTTTAAATTGAGACTTTTAAATAGAAACGTTTAAATTAAGACATTCTTTGCACTTTATTTCATTAAAAAAATTAAATGGGGACAAAGCTCCTTATTTCATTAAATTTCGAAAAAAAAACTGATTCCTTTTTTGCACAATTTTCAAATTGATAAATTTCAGAATTTTGACTTCTTTGTTTTAAATCATCATTCAAAAAAATTAGTGAACAAATTCTAAACTTGCAGAGGTATTTCTAAATATTTGTTCGAAATGAAATATTTCCTTTTTCAAATTTTTTTGAAAAAAAATTTCAACATTAATTTGGAGTGTTAAAAAGTAATAACGTTAAATACAAGTGAGGCAAAAGATTATTGTTTATTTGAAGTAGTTTTGTCAATTGTTGTTCGTAAAAATATGAAAATAAGAGCTACTTACAACTAGGAGTTCAATTCCATTGACAGTGTATGGAGAGGACCCTTCTCTGCAAATAAAAAAAACATAAATATAAATAAAGCGTCATTTGAGTAATTATTTTTAATTGTACATCATCTGCATGAGATTTTAACACTAATTTTTCAATAAATCTTTCACTCAGTCACCAAGTTTTTCAGCCGATAATAAGTAATTTTTTTGACATTTTAATTTGTCATTTGACAACAGCCGAAACAAAAAAATCTTTAAGTGCGATTGTAGGTGATTAATACCACAAACTTATAAATTAGCATAAAACGCTTACTCCGAGGCTTTAACAAAAATTTCGTGGATTAGAGAATAGTAATAATATTTTGCTTTACGTGATATTTTAATTAATAAAACAAATTCGAAAAATTGAAATACAACTCTTGTCCCCTAAAACCAAGAAAGATTAAAAAACACAACAAAGGTTGCTCTAGCCAAGTTATCATCTTCAGAGAGATACTCAATAGTTCAAAGAGATATTGAGTATCTCTCTGAAGATGATAGCTTGGCTATCGAAACGCGTTAGAGCAACCTTTGATGTGTTTTTTAATCTTTCTTGGTTTCCGGGGACAAGATTCGTATTTCAGTTTTTGAAGGATCAGTCCGTTCCACCAAAAACATAAGTCCGATAGAAAGACCTCTTTTCAAATTTAAAAAAAACATAAGAAAACGGGAAGTATGTTGTGGTGGGGATGTCCAATAAAAAAATAAATCAAAATAATTAGTATTTTTAAATACACGATAATAATTATTTATTGAAAATTTCTGTGACTAGAAAAATGCAAAAGAAGAAAATTTATTTTTTAAGTTTTTTAAAATATCTCAAAATATACAGGATGTACTTCTTCCGGGATCGGACCGTGTCAAAGAACTACTAAAAGTGTTCGAAGTTTCGCCCACCATCGTAGAGGGCTTCTTCAAGAACAAAGAAAAGAAAAGAAAAAATGAAAAGAGGAATATGAGGGAATATATAAAAAATGAAAGAATGAAAAGGCCAATTTCAAAATATTAGAGCACGGTAACTCAGTATGTCCACCATACTAGAGGCGAAACTCTTCTGAACTGAAAATTGGTACAGAGGATAAGAAAGTTTAGACAGAAGGGCGAAACTCTTCTCTCAGAAGAGTTTCGCCTCTGGCATTCTTTCATTTTTTGCATATTCCCTTATATTCCTCTTTTCATTTTTTCTTTTCTTTTTTTGTTCCTGAAGAAGCTCCCTACGATGGTGGGCGAAACGTCGAACACTTTTAGTAGTTCTTTGACACGGTCCAATCCCAGAAGAAGTATATCCTGTACTGACTCTGGCCGTGGAAGCCTTCGTTATCATATCTTAAAACATTTTTATTTTAGATTTCTATTATGCTTAGGGTTTCACTTTAATTATTTTTGGGAACGCTTTGGATTTGTCGATTTGACTAGAAAATTCTAACCAAGTGTAGTATTACTCAGTACAAGTTGGTTTTACTGTATATGACGGGTGCAGCGGTGCGATATCGCCACCCATTCGCGAGCAGGTGCGATTCTCTTTCGGGATCACTTCCGAAACCATAGTCAGTACAAGTTGATTTTATTGTATATGAAGGGCGCAGCGGTGCGATATTACCACCCATTCGCGAGCAGGTGTGATCCTTTTTCGAAACCAGTAAAAGGCCCCACTTTTATGTGGAAAAGCGAATCTTCCAACGACTTCTTCGCAGCTCTCGAAAAGGAAAATATCAGTTACTGATTTGCGTGTTTTTTTTTTCGGTGCGAATATATCAGAAAAATTTTTAATTGCTTATTCGTATTATAACTCAACTTGTTATCGTGATTCATTTACTATGTAGTCGATGCACTGTTGGTAGTCTGTTGCTGAACGTTTAGAATATTACGTCATTGTAAACGTATGCTGAGCACAAAAGAAGTTAGGGATTCATCCCCATACCGAGTAATTGAAAATTAAGAGCAGTCTCACTGCTTTAATAATGGCAATTTGAAATGCGACTAGCCATCTGAAAACTCATTACAGCATTTCAGTACAATCGTAAATTTAATGAACAACTATTCAGCTACAAACGAACCTTGCTTTTTACACTTCTTGTCACGCTTTTCATCTTTCGGTTAAAGCAAAAATAAATGGGTACAATAAATTAACATTTAAAAATTAACACAGACGCCAAAGTAGTTTAAGAAGTCATTCTGAAAGTACACTAGGTCGAATAATTAAGAAATGTAGAAATTCCAAATTCTTAAGTGATTTTTAAGACTTGTAACTCGAAGAAAAATGGTTGTGAAGCAAAATAAAGACAGTCTTGAGGTTTCGGATTTTGTTTTCAAAAAATTTTGGCGCTAGGAGTATTCGATTAATCATCACGAAGCGAACATTTTTCCTAACGTTGGTTTCTGTTTGGAAGTGGCCACGGGGTTCTACAATTTTTTTTTAGTGAACCCAGCTTCTGTAGGAAATATAATTCTCTTTAATTTGACTGGTTTCCGAGCTTTTTTCTTCGGAATTATAGTCGTTTAAAACAAAAAAGTTATTTTCGACATTGGTAACTCGAAACCTTTTTGACGATGAACAAAAATTTGGGAAAATTTATGGCTCATGGTTTTCGTCTTATATGCTGACGCTATAGTTTTTTGAACCCAAGATATGAAAACTAGAAACTTTAAGTTTTAAAAAGCAATCGAAGAGAAAACTAGACAAAGTTTTTTCTCTTTGACTGCTTTACTCCAAATTATAACCTTTTCAAAGTGGACATTGGCAACCAATAACTCGCGACCTTTTTGAAGATGAACAAAAATTTGGGAAAATTTTCTACTCATGGTTTTCTTCTTCTTATATGCTGACGCTATAGTTTTTTGAAGCCAAGATATGAAAACTAGAAACTTTGAGTTTTAGAAAGCAATCGAAGAGAAAACTAGACAATTTTGACTGCTTTACTCCAAATTATAACCTTTTTAAAGTGGACATTGGTAACAATAACTCGCGACCTTTTTGAAGATGAACAAAAATTTGGGAAGATTGAGGCTCATGATTTTCTTATGACAAAAAATGCTGACGCTATAGTTTTTTGAACCCTAGATCTGAAAAATAGAAACTTTTAGTTTTAAAAAACATTCGACGAGAAAAGCAGACAAATATTTTTCTCTTCGATTGCTTTACTCCGAATTACAACCTTTTTAAAGTGGACTGAAAAATTGGGTTCTGGTTATGTTCCTTGTTTCTGTCCCTAGTGCATCTGGTCAAGAATTGTGCCTGGTCGTATGTGTGTAATTTTTAATAAATTCCGATTAATTTTTATCCATATTTTTTTTGTTTTGGTGCAATGGACTGGTCCTCGGTTATCTTCAAAAATTAAAGATGATAGGTTGGCTATCGAACGCGTTAGAGCAACCTTTGTTGTGTTTTTTAATCTTTCTTGGTTTCGGGAGACAAGACTTCTATTTCAATCCATATTCTTTTAATGTCCTAAGGATAGATAATAATCCCTAAGGATGGATAATAATCCCTAAGGATAAATAATATTCTCTAAGAACAGATAATAATCTATCCTCAGAACATTACACTTCAATTCTTAGGCACCTTTTACCACTTCTCAGACTTATGCTGCCCATGAAGTGCAAATTTAATAATGAGGAAATTTATCTGTCAAGTGTCATAATGATTACGGCGAAAAGAATGTGTGCTGGTTGTAAAACCTTGCCATGCAACAGGTGTACCAGAATGATAAATAATTACACGAAGTAGTCATAAAAGCAGAAACAATGCATATTCTTTATAAGGTACGACATAATTAGTTGGGAGTAAAATTAGGAGACATTAAAGAGGAGCAACCGAAGGCGAATATTGTAAACAATCCCAATAAAAAATCTCACACCACTTACCAAGTCTAACAACCTAATAATCTTTTATTTATCACTGAAGAATCGAAATTTTGAGAATAAAATAGAAATGTTGTAGTTAAACTATGATTTTTTTGCAATTTAAAGTCGAACTTCCCGAAATTTTGAGAGTAAAATGTTAATTTTTCAAAATAACAAAAATTCCAAAGGTGTTTGTTAAAAAAGTCAAATTAAAAAAAAAATAATCGCAATCGCAAAAGCGAGTCAAAATTTTGAAAAATACCCTCTTCAATAAGGGGAAATATTTTTTTGTACGTAAAAAACGTTGGGAACCCCTGCAACATGGTGCTGATTGTAACAAATGGTTTACGACTTTATAGGTCAATGGACGCTTATCACGTTATCAGCCACTCAGCACTGATAAACTAGATTGGTCAGAGCGAAAGATTCTTAATTAATGACCAACAAATCTTTATGTTAATTATTTTGCCGCACAATTGTTATGTCCATACAAAAATTAATATCAAAGTTATTGCATTTAATTTTACATTTTTAGTTTCGTTAATAAACCGGTCTGACAAAAAATAAAACTTTTTATTTTGGTGGAACGGATTGGTCCTTGGTTATCTTCAAAAATTAAAATACAAATCTTGTCCCATGAAACCAAGAAAGATTAAAAAACACAACAAATGTTGCTCTAACGCGTTTCGACAGTATCTCTCTGAAAATGGTAACTTGGCTATCGAAACGCGTTAGAGCAATCTTTGTTGTGTTTTTTAATCATTCTTGGTTTCAGGGGACAAGATTTGTATTTCAGCTTTTAAAACTCTTTATGATAAAACAAAAAATAAATGAACGTAAAATATTATTAAAATAATTAGCCAGTCTGAAGCAAATTAAAACATAAATCCCAAAAAATAAATAAAAAACGATACGATGCTTCGCAAAATTAATGTTCAATGTTCAAACAGCCCGATTATTTAATTTTGGAGCATATTAAACATTTGGTGGCAGTTAGGTACTTGTTTATGAAAAATCTGGCAACGATGAAATTTCCTGATATAACTTAAAGTCAGTGTCTGTTTTTCCGAACTATTTGAAGGTTGTGGGATCCCAGAAAAAAGGGATTACATGTTTCTGCTTTTCCTAACTATTTGAGGCGCGGAGGTGAACCCAAAAAATTGCTAAGGGTGGGCTGCTTTGGTCTCCCAAACTAGGGAAAGGGAAAATTGTAATTTTTCTATTTGAAGTCAAATTTCCAAAATTTCACAAAAAAATGGAAACAAAAATATCGCTATTTCATATTAAAAATGTTTACGCTCGAAATTTTAGCAAGAAAGTAGAAATTGTAAACGTAATTATGGAATGAACGGCAAAATATCGACATTCCAAAAAATTTCAGAATTTGAAAAGAAGTTTAAGCAAAATTTCCAATTTTTCTTAACATTTCATTTCAAAAGAAATAAGGAATGGGGGAAAATTCGTATTTAAAAAAAAAGAAACTTTTCAAACTTTATATTTTATTTCTCCTTGAAAACAAGTTGAAACATTGAGCAGCAAAGTCAATTTTTTTAAAGTCGAAATTGCGGGAAAAGAACGAACTTTTGTATTAAAATTTTGAAAAAATTTGAAATTTTCAAAAAAAGTCATAGTTTTCCTGAGGGGACAAGATTTGTATTGCAATTTTTGAAGATAACCAAGGACCAAGTAATATGTATTTGTTTCATACTCATTTTCTCATTTTTCTCCAACTTTATCTTTAATTAAATAACATTAATGACATTTAGGACTGAGAGTGTGCAGATAATATTATACAATAAATTTCTCAAAAACAAAAGACATTTTTATGTTTCACAGTAAATATAAATAAATGCTGCTTAATGAAGCGAATGATTGGATTGTTTTACGGCCCCACAGTGGCAGCTTGCTGCTCACAAAAAGTAAATAAGGATGGGGGATATGAATTTAGAAGCATATTTACAATGGTAATGGTGTAAGCAACTGTATTTGCCTCTTAAAACCACGCGAAAAGGGATGTGAACTGAGTTACTTTTAATTTTAAATGTTAAGGTAGTTCACTGATAGTAATCGTAGCTAAAAGTTTTAAGAACGTTAGATTTGCGTTGCGTATAGCAAGACGTAAGCGTCCGTCTGCCTCCACTACTCGATTTTTAGCACACACTGCACGTGTGGATACAATAAAACAATTCTACAAGCCGCTTTGCAGTAGCTTTGAGCCCACAGCACTGCATCGCATATGCCAAAAATTTACACGACAAAGCTTTCGCTAAAAACGTTTAGAAGGAGCAGTCGAGCTGCTGCTTACTTGAAGATGTTTCCATAATTTTTAGTGAAAAGTGTTTTTCTTTTTCAGAATTTCATATTTGAATTTTAAACTCGAAAATTCATCCAAATTTCAACTTTTTTTTTCAAAATTTTTCAGACTAAACTTGAAAAATGCTCTGTTTTAAATCCAGCTTTAAATTCGCAATTCAAACTTTTCAGAGAAGGTGCTTTTTTCATAAATTTAAATTCATAAAAATTCCAGGATTCGAAAAAAATTAAGGGTTTGAAAAAATAAACTAATCTATTTTTTGTTAACTGTCCTAGGAGACGTTTTAAATAAATGTAGATATCACGTAGTCATATTTAAAAAAATGTTTCAGACTATTGTCAACATTTATTAATAAAAATTAAATATTTCCAAAGTGGGTCCCAGAAATGTTACATAAAATTAATAAATGTTTAAAAAAAAGTCGACATTTTCAAAAAAGTCGAAATTTTGAAAAAAAAATCGGAATTCTCCGGAAATCAAAACTTTGAGGAAAAGTCGAAATTTTGATGATAAAAGTTTGAAATTTTCAGAAAATGTGGGAAATCTAAAAAAAAATTATTAAAGTCCAAATTTTAGATAAAATTTTTAAAAAAGGAGTCAAATTTACATAAAAGTTAAAATTTCTTGAAAAAAACTAAAAATTGGAAAGGTAGAACTTCGAGAAATAGTTAGAATTTTGAACAAAGGTCGAAATTTTCAGAAAAAAATTACAAATTTTGAGATAAGGCCAAAGTTTAAAAAATAAAAGTTCAAAGCAATACAATCACCAAAAAAGAAAGAAAATTTTGAAGAAGCTGAAATTTTGAAAAAAGGTGAAATTGCGAGAGTTTAACATTTTCAAAATAAGTAAAATTTTGGAAAATGTAGATGGTAAAAAAAATGAAAATTTTAAATTCGAAATTTTCAGGATATAAGTGTAAACTTTTCAATAAAATTTGAAGTAAGATTGATCAAAAATGTCACTTTTAGAAACTATCTAAATCTTGACAAAAAATTCGAAATCCTTCAAAATATTCAAATTTTCAAAAATATGTAATTTTTTAAAAAGGTATTACTTTCAAAAAGCTGTAAATATTCGACAAGAAGGACAATTTAAACAAAAGGTGACATTTTCAAAGATAAGCCAAAAATTTTAATAAAGTCAAAATTTTGATGATAAAAGTTCGAAATTTCAGAAAACGTGGAAAATCTAAAAAAAAATCATCAAAGTCGAAATTTTAGATAGAATTTTTAAAAAAGAGGGTCAAATTTACATAAAAGTCGAAATTACTGAAAAAAACCTTAAAATTGGAAAGGTCGAAATTTTCAGAAAAAAGTACAAATTTTGAAATAATGTCAAAGTTTAAAAAATTAAAGTTCAAAGTAAAAGAATCACCTAAAAGAAAAGAAAATTTTGAAAAAGTCGAAATTTTGAGCAAAGTTCGAAATTTCGTGTCAACATTTAGTACAAATTAACAAAAAGGTCTAAATTCCCAAAAACGTTGAAGTTTTGAAAGAAAAGTAGAAATTTTGGAAAAAAAACTAAATTGCGACAGAGTTGAAATTTTCAAAATAAGTAGAATTTTCGAAAATGTGGACGTTTAAGAAATGTAAAATTTGAAATTCAAAATTTTCAAGATACAAGTATAAAATTCGAAGTAAGGTTTTTCAAAAATGTCATTTTTAGAAAGTATCTAAATCTTGATGAAAATTCGAAATCTTCAAAATATTGCAATTTTCAAAAATAGGCAATTCTTTTAAAAAAGTAAAGCTTCGTATAAATCTTCGAAAAGAAGGGTAATTTAAACAAAATGTGACATTTTCAAACATGAGTCAAGAATTTTAATAAAGTCGAAATTTTTTAAAAATATTCAAAAATTTGAGATAAAGTCAATATTTTCCAAAAAAAGTTGAAATATTTAAAAATTCATCTAAATTTTCAAAAGAAGTCGAAATTTTCGAAAAAGCTAAACAGAAAAAAGCGTAAAAAGGTGGACATTTTTAAAATTAAGTTAAAATATCGAAAAATAGTCAGAATTTCGGTAGTCGAGATTTTGAACATAAGTGAAAATTACGAGAAAAGTCGAAATTTTGAAAAAATGGATATTTCTGAAAAAAGCGTAAAACGGTCGAAATTTTTCAAAATTAAGTTAAAATTTCGAGAAAAATTCAAAATTTTGGCAGTTGAAATTTTAAACGTGAGTGAAAATTACGAGAAGTCAAAAATGCCAAAAAATTGGATATTTTAAAAAAGCGTAAAAAGATCGACATTTTCAAAATTAAGTTAAAATTTCGAGAAAAAGTTAAAACCTTGACAGTCCAGATTTTAAACATAAGTGAAAATTACGAGAAAAGCCGAAATTGCGAAAAAATGGATATTTTAAAGTAACAACATTTTCAATAAAAGTGCAACTGTCCAATAAAAGCAGTAAGCATTTTCAAAAGGTCAATATTTTGAAACATAAGTTGACATTTTTAATGGAAATCAGTATTTTCAAAACATATAAGCTTTCAAAAAAAAAATATTAAAATAAGTATAAGTCAAAATATTCAAAAGAAGCTCGATATTTTCCAAAAAAAGTTGAAATATTCAAAAATTAACCTAAATTTTGAAAAGGAGTCGAAATTTTCAAAAAAACTGAAATATAAAAAAAGCTTAAGAAGGCGGAAATATTCAAAACTAAGTTAAAATATCGAGAAAAAGACAAAATGTTGGTAGTGAAAATTACGAGGAAACACAAAACTGCGAAAAAATGGATATTTTCGAAAAAAAAAACGCAAAAAGGTAGAACTTTTCAAAATTAAGTTAAAAGTTCGAGAAAAAGTCAAAATTTTGGCAGTCGAGATTTTAAACGTAAGTGAAAATTGCGCGAAAAGTCGAAATTGCGAAAAAATTGATATTTTAAAGTGTCAAAATTTTGAAAAAAAAGTGCAATAGTCCAATTGTCATGTTGATGTATCTGTACCAAAACTATTTTTATTATCGGAGAAATTGTAGGGGCTGTAGGGCTTTACTGTACTAATGACTCACCCTGTATAAGCAAGTAATAAATTTTGCGCCAATATAAATGGGGCATTATTCTCTTAAAGGGTAGTTTATTTATATGCTTACCGGTAACTAAACGCATTTCACTACGTCTCGAAAGAAGGCAAGTAATGATTATCGTAAATATCATTGGCATAGAATACCTTTGAATTCATCCGCGGTGTTTCGACATCATCGCTAGCGCTGACCGAGTTCACTGTTGGACAAGTGGGGGAACCTTTAAAATCACACCTGTTCGCTTCTAAACCCCTTATAGGGGTGAACGTTGGATTTTCGAAACGAAAACCACACTGTCTCCTTATTTTTGGGTTACTTTCGCTTTTAACATGTGAATATCCTTTCAACTTTGCACGTATCCATAAAATATGTCTTTTAAGGATCAGGTGTTACCAGGTCGACGACTTTGATATATTCTTCTCTGCGAAGTACAACACATGTTCAGCTTTTTCTTTAGAACATTATTCCCAAAACAATCATTTTCTTTGGAATTGGTCATCTAGTCTAATACATTAAGAGATGTCAATCCAAATCAATAAAAAAATACATATAATTGACGTATTTGTGTCTGTTGTGAATGTAATATCAGATGTTATATTTGTTATTCATTTTTCAAAGCGTTTTATTTACATAATAAATGGACCATTCAGGATAAAATTTAGTCTTCAAATTGAGTTAAAGCATCACTTTGTAAAGACCTTATTTTTTTATTGAAGCAATTTATTACATTTCTTTCTTTTCACAATATAGAAGACTTGTTTCTAATTAATTATAATTTGAAATATTTTGATGGTGCTTACAAAAAAATATTAACGTAATAAATATGTTAATAATTTTATATAAAAAAATGAATAACAAAAGTACTTATTTTCAAATGTCTTCAACGTTAGTATTTACATATATTTGTATTGAAAAATTTGCTGTTATCTATTTTTACCACGTTTTTATTAACTCGTTTTCTTGTCTGTTATGTCTGGTTATATGGGCGCTTGCCTGCCTGCCTGTCTTCCGTGCAAATCGTGCGATCGATTTTAAACTAAATTCTGGATGAACTATAAACTCGAAACTTTAAACGTAGCTTAGAATAGGATGACAGTGTAATATTTTAATTAAATTGTGATAATTATTGCAAAAGTAATGATTCTAGAAAAACATAACTCAATTTTTTATCTCCAGATATACAGCAGAATAACGCCAAAAAAAACACTTTGAAGACTCGAAAGCAAGGTGGGAAAAGTAACGGTACGCAAATACTGGGTTCAAATCCCGGAAGTGGCAGAAAGTTTTTTTTCTTTTTTTCATTCAAATGTCATAATCATAATTGGCTTGCGCAGTCCCTCATATGTTTTTGACTAAAAAAGAAACTTTATAAATGGGACGACAAAAGTAAAATTGGAAGAAGGGGGGTCAAAATAAAAATATATAAAAAAGTAAAATTGGGGGGATGAAAATATGATAAAAATGGGGAGGGGGGCAAAATGAAAATATGAAAAAGAAGAATTGGGAGGATGTTAGTCGCCGTCTTCAATTATAAATTTGGAAAAAGATTTTTTTTTTAAATATCTTGAAATTTGTTATATCATAGTTTTAAGTTTTCACTTCTGTCGGCAGTCCCCATAACTTCCCAATTTTTTTGGAATGTTACAAATTTTCACCAATATTTTTAATTTTTTAAAAATTCCAAGTTTTTTCCCCAAATACTAAAGATTTTTTAATCGAAAAACGTGTTTATCGTTATCATGATTTTAGAAACAATCCAAAACTCGAGTTAAAGTCGAAAATTTTGATTTCGAAATCGAAGTTTTAAGTAAAAATATTTAATTTTCGAATTTTGAGAAACATTAAAAATTACGGGAAAAATCAGTATTTTTAAATAGCTATTGAGTGTTTTCTCGAAATTCTCAACTTTTTTTAACTTTACAGCATTTCCCGAAAAGCTCGACTTTGAAATCGAAATTTTAACTAAAAATTAAAAATTTGAAATCTTAACTTCAGTTTTCGTGACTAAGGCGGAAATTCCAGAACAAATAACATGAAATTCACAACCAAATTCTTAATTTTCACTGTTTTCTACAAATTTCAACTTTTTTTCTCGAAATTTTTGACCTAAATTTGGTATATAAAATCTAAAGCTATTTTTTATTAAATTCCCAATTTTTTCCAAAATGTCGATTTTCATCCCAATATTTCGACGTACTTCAATAAACGTTTGAAATGAAAATACAAATTTCAAGAAAAATAACTAAAATTTCAGAAAAATAACTGAAATTTCAGAAAAAAACTCCAAATCTATGAAGAAAATTGAAATGTCAAAATTTTTGATGTTTTTTTAAATTTACAGCACCTCCTGAAAAGCTCGACTTTAAAATTGAAATTTTAAGTAAGAAGAAGAAATTTGAAATCTAAACTTCAGTTTTCGAGAATAAGGCAAAAGTTCCAGAACAAAAAACATGAAATTCACAACCAAATTCTTAATTTTGACTGTTTTCTACGAATTTCAACTTTTATTCTCAACATTTTCCACCTAAATTTGGAATATAAAATTTTAAACTAGTTTTTATTAAATTCCCAATTTTTCCGAAATGTCGATTTTCATCACAGCATTTCGACGTACTTCAATAAACTTTTGAAATTACCAATTTTAAGAAAAATAACTGAAATTTCAGAAAAAAAACTCAAAATCTATGAAAAAAAAATTAAAATGTCCAAATTTTTGATGTTTTTTTAAATTTACAGCACCTCCTGAACAGCTCGACTTTGAAATCGAAATTTTAAATAAGAAGTACAAATTTGAAATCTTCAGTTTTCGAGAATAAGGCTGAAGTTCCAAAAAAAACATGAAATTGACAAATTTTTAATTTGGATTGTTTTTTCGAAAGTTCAACTTTTCTTCTCGAAATTTTCCACTTAAATTTGCAATATAAAATTTAAAACTATTTTTTATTATATTCTCAATTTTTTCGGACATTTCGGAATTTTCATGCCAACATTTCGACGTACTTCAGTAAACGTTTGAAATGAAAATACAAATTTCAAGAAAAATAACCGGAATTTCAGAAAAATAACTGAAATTTCAGAAAAATAACTGAAATTTCATTAAAAAAAATTAAAATTTATGAAGAAAATTGAATTGTCGAAATTTTTGTTTTTTTACAGCACCTCCTGAAAAGCTCGACTTTGAAATCGAAATTTTAAGTAAGAAGAAGAAATTTGGAATCTAAACTTCAGTTTTCGAGAATAAGGCGGAAGTTCCAGAACAAAAAACATTAAATTCACAAATAAATTCTTAATTTTGACTGTTTTCTACGAATTTCAACTTTTTTTCTCGAAATTTTTCACTTAAATTTGGAATATAAATTTTAAAACTATTTTTTATTAAATTCCCAATTTTTTCCGGAATGTCGATTTTCATCCCAATATTTCGACGTACTTCAATAAACGTTTGAAATAAAAATACAAATTTCAAGAAAAATAACTGAAATTTCAGAAAAATAACCGAAATTTCAGAAAAAACTCAAAATCTATGAAGAAAATTGAAATGTCAACATTTTTGATTTTTTTTTAAATTTACAGGACCTCCTGAAAAGCTCGACTTTGAAATCGAAGTTTTATGTAAGAAGAAGAAATTTGAAATCTAAACTTCAGTTTTCGAGAATAAGGCGGAAGTTCCAGAACAAAAAACATGAAATTCACAAACAAATTCTTAATTTAGACTGTTTTCTACTAATTTCAACTTTTCTTCTCAAAATGTTCCACTTAAATTTGCAACATAAAATTTAAAGCTATTTTTTATTAAATTCTCAATTTTTTCCGAAATGTCGATTTTTTCCCCAATATTTCGACGTAGTTCAATAAACGTTTGAAAAGAAAACACAAATTTCAAGAAAAATAAAAGAAATTTCAGAAAAATAACTAAAATTTCAGAAAAAAAATCAAAATCTATGAACAAAATTAAAATGTCGACATTTTTTTTTTTTAAATTTGCAGCACCTCCTGAAAAGCTCGACTTTGAAATCGAAATTTTAAGTAAGAAGAAGAAATTTGAAATCTGAACTTGAGTTTTCGAGAATAAGGTGGAAGTTCCCGAACAAAAAACATGAAATTCACAAACAAATTCTTAATTTTGACTGTTTCCTACGAATTTCAACTTTTTTTCTCGAAATTTTCCACTTAAATTTGCAATATAAAATTTAAAAAAGGTTTTCTATTTTAAATTCCGAATTTTTCCCGAAATCTCGATTTTCATCCCAACATTTCGACGTCATTAATTAAATTTGAAATCAAAATACGAATTATAAGAAAAAAAAAACTGAAATTTCAGAAAAAACTTTTAACTTTACAGCACCTCCTGAAAATCTCGATTTTGAAATCAAAATTTTAAGTAAGAAGTACAAATTTGAAATCTTCAGTGTTCGAGAATAAGGCTGAAGTTCCAAAAAAACATGAAATTGACAAACAAATTTTTAATTTGGGCTGTTTTTTCGAAATTCAACTTTTTTCTCGAAATTTTCCACTTAAATTTGAAATATAAAATTTAAATTCTTTTTTAAATTCCGAATTGTTCCCGAAGTCTCGATTTTCATCCCAACAATTGAAATACAGAACTTGTCCCCTGAAACCAAGAAAGATTAAAAAACGCAACAAAGGTTGCTCTAACGCGTTTCGACAGCCAAGCTGTCATCTTCAGAGAGAAACTCAACATTTCGACGTACTTAATTAAATTTGAAATCAAAATACGAATATCAAAAAAAAAACTGAAACAGAAAAAAACTCAAGATTTATTAAGAAGTGTTATTGAATGTTTCAGCAACATTTCTACATTCTGGTCAAGATTATTTCAATAAAATTAAAATCTATAATATTTCGAATTTTTATTATTTCGATTTTTAAAAATTGAAATGCAAATTTTCTCCCCTAAAACCAAGAAAGGTTAAAAAACACAACAGAGGTTGCTCTAAGGCGTTTCGATAGCCAAGCTATCATCTTCAAAGAGATACTTTTACGATTTTTATATTTTGATTGTACTACATATTTTTGAAATAAGGTTTTCGACTTTAAACTCGAAATTTTTCTAGACCATTAACCTTTTATTCGAAACCACCTTCATTTTAAAATTTTGACTTTTTTCATAGATTTTTCGATTATTTTTAATAATTTCCCAATTGTTCTGTTCATTTTTGTTTTGTATTATAAGTTATGGTGTTCTTAGACACCAGGTTTTACTTTTTGACTAAAATTTCGACTTCGAACCGAAAATTTTGATTTCTTCGTGGGGACAGATTAATTTTTTCGAAATTTTAACCTTAATGTGACAATTTCGTCTTTTTCGAAATTTCGATTACTGTCCCAGATTTCATCTTGGAATGTTTCATAATTCCCACTTTAACGTTTTTAATTTTCGTCCTTTGACTACTTTCATTCTAAAATTTTGACTTTTTTCATAGATTTTTCGATTATTTTTGATAATCTTCCAGTTTTTTCTGTGCGCTTTTTGTACTTTTTATAAATTACAGCGTTTTTAGACACTAGGTTTTACTTTTTGACTAAAATTTCGACTTCGAATCGAAAATTTTGATTTCTTCGTGGCGACTGAATTTTTTTTCGAAATTTCGACCTTCATGTTACAATTTCGTCTTTTTCGAAATTTCGATTACTGGCCCAGATTTCTTCTTTGAATGTTTCATAATTCCTACATTAACATTTTCAATTTTCGTTTGTTGCGAAAATTTCGACTTTTTTCATAAATTTTTCGATTATTTTTAATAATCTCCCAGTTTTTTTTTGTGCATTTTTATACTTTTTATAAATTATGGCGTTTTTAGACACTAGGTTTTACTTTTTGACTAGAATTTCGACTTCGAACCGAAAATTTTGATTTCTTCGTGGGGACTAACTTTTTTTCAAAATTTCGACCTTAATGTTACAATTTCGTTTTTTTCGAAATTTCGATTACTGCCCCAGATTCCTTCTTCAAATGTTTTATAATTCCCACATTCACATTTTCAATTTTTGTCCTTTGCTAAAATTTGGGTTGATTATCTTCACTTTAAAATTTCGACTTTTTTCATTGATTTTTCGATTATTTTTAATAATCTCCCAGTTTTTTCTGTGCATTTTTATACTTTTTATAAATTATGGGGTTTTTAGACCGTAGGTTTTACTTTTTGACTAAAATTTCGACTTCGAATCGAAAATTTTGATTTCTTCGTGGGGTCTTTTTCGAAATTTCGATTACTGTCCCTGATTTCTTCTTCGAATGTTTCATAATTTTCAAATTAACAGTTTTAATTTTCGTCCTTTGTTATAATTTGGGTTGTAGAAAATTGAAATACAAATCTTGTCCCCTGAAACCAAGATAGATTCAAAAACACAACAGAGATGCTGCAGACTTGAACATTTGAGATTTATATAATACGTTTCGTGCTGTTTTAAGATTTTAAAATTAATAGATAATTTTATCTCGAAACGATTATTCAGAATTTACACTTTCATTGTAGTTTTTTTTCTAAATATTCAATTACAAACTGAAAATGTTGACTTTCCCTGACTTGATTTTCGAAGTTTCGATTTTGTTTTCGAAACGAGTTTAAATTAGGACTTTTTTAATCATTTTTTTCAGGCTTTCAAATTCCTTGGCATAATTCCAAAAGAAGGATTAAAAATACAATAAAGGTTGCTCTAAAAATAAAAAAAATCTAGTTTACAATAGAACAAAAATTGACAATGCAATTTTTTGTTCCTATCCAATTTGTTTGTTTTTAACGAGAAATAAATTGAACAAATTTTCGTGTTCTCACGTTCTCTTCTTTGAGAAAGAAAAACATAACCTTCAACTTTTCGTCAGTTGGATTTTCATGTGAAATAAATTGGCAAATTTTCATGTTCTCAGATCTCTTCATTGAGAAAGAAAAACATAACCTTTAAATTTTTGGCAATTGGATTTTTTCATGCTTGCGGACTTTCGTGTCTTGAGATAAAAAAAAAAACTAAAAACCATTTGATAGGCTCCAACGTTGGACGCCCTCAAGCCCGAAAAGGGAGGGTTTCCTATGAAACGTTGCTAATATTCGGTCTAGAACCGTCGCGTGTAGCATTTGGTGCATAAAGCTTTTACAAGGAAAGCAACCTTACCTTTAACAGACTACTTTAATACATTTTTTACAATAATGACACATTTAAAAAAAATTGAATGTGTCAGTTTTCATTTAGTTACGAGTGTTCATAAATTCTGTATTTTTAGTACTTGCGTGAGAATTATCGAGGGTTTATACCCTTTTATCAAATCTCTGTTTAGTTATATTTGTATTTGTTAGCAGGATTCTCCCACATAAGTTTTAAAATGGCAGTTTTAAATTTTTTTGCATGCGTTTTATTTTCAGGGGTGGCCAAAAGCGTGTTTTATACGTACTTCGATGTGTCATAGTAAAATATGCAAAAAAAAATTCGTCTTGGCGACGCAGGCGAAAAAATTCAAAAACTTACGTTTGCCGTCGTCTTCGTGCCCGGATGGATCTCGTTCTTGAAGCGACACTTTGAGAACCACCGACTAGTTGCGACTGATAGTACTACTTGGATATCCTTACGTTTCCTTATGAGTCACGATCGCCGTTGACGGTGGAAGCCGAATCGCATGGTGTTGAGTTGTGTCTGTTTGGCCTTACACGGATGGTGCACCTTATTTGGTGGTTATATTGTTGCGGAAAGCCTGGCTACTTTAAATTACATATGAATAAAATTTGTCCGCACGTGCGTTCTTTACGGCCTGCATAGCCGTACCTCGTCGGTACTATTTTAAATTTATGTTTTACAGCAATGCAGTTTGTTGAAAATTTAATGTCTTTCCTATTTTAATTGGATTTTAATGCTACATTTTTTAACTATTGCGACATACGCGCTTTATTTTTTAGCATTTAAAGTAGCCATTGTTTGTTTCAGACGCAGAAGCTTAGGCTTTTAACAAAAAATACCCACATATATTCCAGATGCGGTTCGCTCTTTTATTGCGATGAAACATCAGTTGTCATTTTTTTCCTTCTTGTTCGTTTTTATCTCTTGTTTGGTAGTTTAGCAAAATTTGCCTGGTTGTGATGAACTGAATTAAGCAAGTAAGATTGATAATTCGATTGTAGCTCCAATTAGATTAAAATAAACATAAAAAAATAATCTATCGTTTTAATGATACTTCAATATTTCGAGAAGTTTGCTTTAATATATTAATTTAAAAATTATGAGGACAGAAAATTTAATGATATGGTTTGAACAGGTGTATTTTTGTGAAAAGTAATCCATAAAACCATATTCCA
Organism: Dastarcus helophoroides; assembly: GCA_028583605.1. Lineage (NCBI taxonomy): Eukaryota > Metazoa > Arthropoda > Insecta > Coleoptera > Bothrideridae > Dastarcus > Dastarcus helophoroides. Next base: position 30,187,926 of record CM053327.1, read on the forward strand.
TAACAATTTAACCTAGAAATGGCGACGAGTGTAGTTCAACAAAGAGTATTTACTTATGTGAAAAATAATCGTATTAGGCAGTCTGAGGACTGCTGACAGAAGTGAAAACTTAAAAGTAGGAAATTTTTCTGAAAATTCCCATTTTTTTTTAAACTCATTTCTTTTTTGAAAGCTTCATTTTTTTTCCTCGAAGTTCATCTTTTTTTCTATATTTTTTAATATCCACAAAATTAGCCCTTTTCCAAAATTTCAACTATCTCAAAATCTGATCCTATTACGTCAAATTTTTCGTCGAAGTTCATCATATTTCCCAATTTTTTCAAAATTTGTTTTTCACACATGAAGTGTTTTTATCAAATTTGAATATTTTCCCAAAATTAGATTTTTTCTGCTAAAATAACATTTGAAATTTCATCTTTTTGTCGAAATTTCGACTATTTTTTCAAAATTTATCTTATTTTTGATTATTCCAAAATTCGACTTTTTGACTCTTCCAAAATTCGGCTTTTTTTAATCTCAATTTCTTTGGAAAATTTTGAATTTTTTGTCCGAAGATTTCGTGATCTTTTCAAATTCTTTCTAATCATTGGGCCTCTTTCGAACATTGGGCTTCTTTCGAACATTGGGCTTCTTTCGAACGTTGGGTTTTTTTCTGAAAATTTCGATCATTTAGAGTCTGATTTTTCAGAAATTTTGACTGGTTTCTCAACGTTTGCCTTTGCACAAAATGTTGATTTTTATCTCAATATTCGATATTACTTATTTTTAGAAATTTCGACTTTCTCCTCCAAATTTGTCTTTTTTCTCGAAATATTAACTTTTTGCCTTAAAAAAAATTCTCCCTAAACATTGGGCTTTTTCTGAAAGTTTGGATGTTTGGAATCTAATTTTTCAGAAATTTTGACTGGTGTCTCAACGTTTGGTTTTTCACAAAATTTTGATTTTTATCTCATATTCGATATTTAATATTTTTAGAAACTTCGAATTTCTCTTCTAAATTTGTATTTTTTCTCGAAATTTTAACTTTTTCTCTTAAAAAAAAATTCTTCCTAAACATTGGGCTTTTTCTGAAAGTTTGGATGTTTTAGAATCTAATTTTTTGAGAAATTTTGACTGGTGTCTCAACGTTTGGTTTTTTCACAAAATTTTGATTTTTATCTCATATTCGATATTTAATATTTTTAGAAACTTCGACTTTCTCTTCTAAATTTGTATTTTTTCTCGAAATTTTAACTTTTTCTCTTAAAAAAAATTCTCTCTGAACATTGGGTTTTTTCTGAAAATCTGGAACTTTTAGAATATAATTTTTCAGAAATTTTGACTGGTATCTCAACGTTTGGTTTTTTCACAAAATTTTGATTTTTATCTCATATTCGATATTTAATATTTTTAGAAACTTCGAATTTCTCCTCTAAATTTGTATTTTTTCTCGAAATTTTAACTTTTTCTCTTAAAAAAAAATTCTCTCTGAAGATTGGGCTTTTTCTGAAAATCTGGAACTTTTAGAATATATTTTTTCAGAAATTTTGACTGGTTTCTTAACGTTTGCCTTTTTCACAAAATTTTGATTTTTGTCTCATATTTCATATTTAATATTTTTAGAAACTTCGACTTTCTCTTCTAAATTTGTATATTTTCTCGAAATTTTAACTTTTTCTCTTAAAAAAAATTCTCTCTGAACATTGGGTTTTTTCTGAAAATCTGGAACTTTTAGAATATAATTTTTCAGAAATTTTGACTGGTATCTCAACGTTTGGTTTTTTCACAAAATTTTGATTTTTATCTCATATTCGATATTTAATATTTTTAGAAACTTCGACTTTCTCCTCTAAATTTGTATTTTTTCTCGAAATTTTAACTTTTTCTCTTAAAAAAATTCCCTCTGAACATTGGGGTTTTTCTGAAAATTTGGAACTTTTAGAATATAATTTTTCAGAAATTTTGATTGGTTTCTCAACGTTTGCCTTTTTCACAAAATTTTGATTTTTATCTCGTATTTGATATTTAATATTTTTAGAAATTTCCATTTTCTGCTTAAAATTCGTCTTTTTTCTCCAAATTTTAACTTTTTCTCTTAAAAGAATTTCTCCAAACATTAGGCTTTTTCTGAACATGTCGATCTTTTAGAATCTGATTTTTCAGAAATTTTAACTAGCTTCTTAACGTCCCTCTTCACAAAATTTTGATTTTTTTTCTCTATGTTTGATATTTAATATTTTTAGAAATTTCCACTTTTTGCTTAAAATTCTTTTTTTCTCGAAATTTAAGCTTTTTTTCCTAACAGAAGTTTCTCTGAACATTTGGCTTTTTCTGAACATTTCGATTTTTTAAAATCTGATTTTTCAGAAATTTTGACTGGCTTCTCAACGTTCTTCTTCACAAAATTTTGATTTTTTTTCAATATTTGATATTTAATATTTTTAGAAATTTCCACTTTCTGCTTAAAATTCTTTTTTTTCTTGAAATTTGAGCTTTTTCTCCTAACAGAAGTTTCTCTAAACATTTGGACTTTTTCTGAACATTTCGATCTTTTAGAATCTGATTTTTCAGAAATTTTGACTGGCTTCTCAACGTCCTTCTTCACAAAATTTTGATTTTTTTCTCAATATTTGATATTTAATATTTTTAGAAATTTCCACTTCCTGCTTAAATTCGTATTTTTTCCTGAAATTTTAACTTTTTCTTTTAACAGAAGTTTCTCTAAACATTTGGCTTTTTCTGAAGATTTCGATCTTTTAGAATCTGATTTTTCAGAAATTTTGACTGGTTTCTCAACGTTTGCCTTTTTCACAAAATTTTGATTTTTATCTCGTATTTGATATTTCATATTTTTAAAAATTTTGACTTTTCTCCTCTAAATTCGTGTTTTTTCGAAATTTCAACTATCTCAAAATCCCATCCTGTTACGGTCGAATTTTTCCTCGAAGTTCATCATTTTTCCCAATTTTTTTTAAATTTGTTTTTCATAAATAAAGTGTCTATCGTAATTTGAATATTTTCCTAAAATTAGATTTTTTCTGCTAAAATATTCGAAATTTCGTCTTTTTCTCGGAATTTCGACCATTTTTTTCAAAATTTGTCTTATTTTTGATTATTCCAAAATTCGAATTTTCGACCATTCCAAAATTCGGCTTTTTTTTTAAATCTCAAATTCTCTGGAAAGTTTGGAATTTTTTGTCCGAAGATTTATCGAAATTTCGCTATTTTTCAAAATTCTCTTTAATCATTGGGCTTCTTTCGAACATTGGGCTTTTTCTGAAAATTTCGATCTTTAGTATCTGATTTTTCAGAAATTTTGACTGGTTTCTCAACGTTTGCCTTTGCACAAAATGTTGATTTTTATCTCAATATTCCATAATATTCAATATTCCATAATATATAATATTATTATTTTTATCTCAACATTCCATATGATATAATATATAAATATTCTTAGAAATGTTGACTTTCTCTTCTAAATTCGTCTTTTTTTTTGAAATTTTCAACATTTTCTCCTAAAAAAATTTTCCATCTAAACATTGGGCTTTTTCTGAAATGGATCTTTTAAAATCCAATTTTTCAGAAATTTGACTGGTTTCTAAATGTTTGGTTTTTTCACAAAATTTTTATCTCATATTCGATAATTGAAATACAAATCTTGTCCCCTGAAACCAAGAAAGATTAAAAGACACAACAGAGGTTGCTCTAACGCGTTTAGATAGCCAAGCTATCATCTTCAGTATCTCTCTAAAGACGATAGCTTGCCTATCGAAACGCGTTAGAGCAACCTTTTTTTTGTTTTTTAATATTTCTTAGTTTCAGGGGACAAGATTTGTATTTCAATTTTTGAAGATAACCAAGGACCAGTCCGTTCCACCAAAACTCATATTCGATATTTAATATTTTTAGAAATTTCGACTTTCTCCTCTAAATTTGTCCTTGTTCTCGAAATTTTAACTTTTTCTCCTAAAAAAATTCCCTCTGATCATTGGGCTTTTTCTGAAAATTTGGAACTTTTGGAATCTAATTTTTCAGAAAGTTTGACTGGTTTCTCAACGTTTGCCTTTTTCACAAAATTTTGATTTTTGTCTCGTATTTGATGTTTAATATTTTTATACATTTTGATTTTCTCCTCTAAATTCGTCTTTTATATTGAAATTTGAGCTTTTTCTCTTAACAGAATCTTCTCTAAACATTTGGTTGTTCTCAACATTTCGATCTTTTAGAATCTGATTTTTCAGAAATTTTGACTGGCTTCTCAACGCCTTCACAAAATTTTGATTTTTTTCCAATTTGATATTCAATATTTTTAGAAATTTCCACTTTCTTATTTAAATTCGTCTTTTTTCTCGAAATTTTAACTTTTTCTCTTAAAGTGGTCTTTTTTCTGAAATATGCCTTTTCCTTAAAAGTTGCCTTTTCGAATTTTCAATTTTATTTTCAGAATTCTACTTTTTGGAGCCTGCGTTTCAAAAATCGTTCATTTATTTCGAAATTCGAAACATTTGTATTTTTAACAAAGTTCGACTTATATCAAAATGATTTTTGTTTCTAAAAATTTCGACTTTTCTCTGAAAATTACTTCCGATCTAATTTTGTTAGTTAATAAAAATTTCGAGAAGAATATTTCTGGAGATTCCGAGAAACAGATTTCTTGTGAATTTAACGTCTTTACTGAATTTTAAATTTTGAGAACAATTTTTTTTTTGGTGGAACGGACTGGTACTTGGTTATCTTCAAAAATTGAAATACAAAACTTGTCCTTTGAAACCAAGAAAGATTAAAAAACCCAACAGAGGTCTCGCTCTAACGGATGCGTTTCGACTGCTAAGCTATCATCTTCAGAGCTTATACTCGGCATCTCTCTCAGTATGTTTTTTGAAAATGCGATTCTTCTTTCCCAAAATTCAAATTTTTCCAAAGACTTATAACTTTTTTTAATTAATTTTTGAACTATATTGTACATTAATTGTTAATAACTTAATTTTATTTATATAGATAACTATATTTAAAAATTTCTGCTTCTGTTGAAAAGCAAACAAATGGTTAGATGATATGAATAAACACGAAATAGACAAATCAGTAATTTTCAACCATATGGCAGTCTAAAAAATGATATAATAGTAAAGTAATTGATTTTCAGTGAGAAAATAACCTTCTAGATGAATTTAATTAATTATAGCTAGTATTTTTCAATTAATAAAATCCTAAAACGTAAAATTTGCAAGTATAAATTCTATACAGTGAGGAGTAGTTGGTTTATAGAGATAATCCCCTACCAGGTCCTGTTTTTCAACCCGTTTTAACTTCTAAGAACATTGATTGGTTATGGGAATATCGTTTAATGGAATAAACTCGCTTATGGACTGATTTATTTACTTCCTATGAACAGTGATAATTTCAGATGAATTAAGCAGTAGGAAAAAGTTACGTATGGTTGGCAAAAAAGTCATTTTGTTTGCTAGGGATAGATGGCGCCATGTCTTGTTTTAATGACTTCTGTTAAGGATTATTTTTTTGATATTTTATATCTTTTATCATTAGTATCTATTGCTACTAAGGTTACTGAAGAAGCTAGTGTTCATTTAACATCAGTAAGGACTATCAACCGATAGTTTTGACAATCCTTCCTTCCTTCCTTCCTTCCTTCCTTCCTTCCTTCCTCCTACTAAGTTACTGAAGAAGCTAGTGTTCATTTAACATCAGTAAGGACTATCAACCGATAGTTTTGACCTTCCTTCCTTCCTTCTTCCTTCCTTCCTTCCTTCCTTCCTTCCTTCCTTCCTTCCTTCCTTCCTTCCTTCCTTCCTTCTTCCTTCCTTCCTTCCTTCCTTCCTTCCTTCCTTCCTTCTTCCTTCTTCCTTCTTCCTTCTTCCTTCCTTCCTTCCTTCCTTCCTTCCTTCCTTCCTTCCTTCCTTCCTTCCTTCCTTCCTTCCTTCCTTCCTTCCTTCCTTCCTTCCTTCCTTCCTTTCCTTCCTTTCCTTCCTTCCTTCCTTCCTTCCTTCCTTCCTTCCTTCCTTCCTTCCTTCCTTCCTTCCTTCCTTCCTTCCTTCCTTCCTTCCTTCCTTCCTTCCTTCCTTCCTTCCTTTCCTTCCTTCCTTCCTTCCTTCCTTCCTTCCTCTTCCCTTCCTTCCTTCCTTCCTCTCCTTCCTTCCTTCCTTCCTTCCTTCCTTCCTTCCTTCCTTCCTTCCTTCCTTCCTTCCTTCCTTCCTTCCTTCCTTCCTTCCTTCCTTCCTTCCTTCCTTCCTTCCTTCCTTCCTTCCTTCCCTTCCTTCCTTCCTTCCTTCCTTCCTTCCTTCCTTCCTTCCTTCCTTCCTTCCTTCCTTCCTTCCTTCCTTCCTTCCTTCCTTCCTTCCTTCCTTCCTTCCTTCCTTCCTTCCTTCCTTCCTTCCTTCCTTCCTTCCTTCCTTCCTTCCTTCCTTCCTTCCTTCCTTCCTTCCTTCCTTCCTTCCTTCCTTCCTTCCTTCCTTCCTTCCTTCCTTCCTTCCTTCCTTCCTTCCTTCCTTCCTTCCTTCCTTCCTTCCTTCCTTCCTTCCTTCCTTCCTTCCTTCCTTCCTTCCTTCCTTCCTTCCTTCCTTCCTTCCTTCCTTCCTTCCTTCCTTCCTTCCTTCCTTCCTTCCTTCCTTCCTTTTTTTATCTCAAAATTTTGAGTTTTATCAAAGTTTCAGTTTCAATCCCCAAAAATTTTTTAATCTGTTTTCTTAAAGCTGTTGTCAGAATATTTCTTAATCCTTGACTTTTGGTCGAAATTTAACACACTGAAAATTCTATCCTAAATCTGAGTTATAAAAAAGATCGAGATTTCTAAGAAAATATGAATTAAGTTTTAGACAATTCGAATTTTTTCGATATCTTGGCTTATTTTTCTATGATTTTAATTTTTAAATTGAATACTCGAAATTTCCATATTTTTTTCAAGTGGCGTTCTTTTAGGCGACGCCCTGTTTAAAAAATACGACCACAGTAAAAGTTCTGTGCTGATATGGGTAGGTGGGCGGGAAAAACTGCCCCGTTTGTGGGCGGGAAAAACTCCCTTTTTCATTGAAATTTTAGGAAATAATAAGACTCAACAGTCTAAATACTTATGAGTTTCAATTTTAGAAACGATCGATGAAGACGTTATGGACTTTTAGGTGATATTCATTTTTTTTTCTTTAAAACTTTTACAGTGTATAACTCAGAAACTTTTTTTTTTGTATAAATATTTATCGTTCTGAATCTACTGTCAGTGAAATTCACGGACGTCGTCTTGAATAAAATTGGTGCTAGAAAACGGTGGATTTATCCCTGTTATTTAATTTCATTTATTTTTTTTTTCCAGGATGAAAATATGTCTGGAGGCGAGTCCAGCATGGATAGCAGCGACGGTGAAGGTATGGATGGTGAAGACAATCAGCAGACACACGCGCCATCTGACGATGCTCAAGCTCACTCCACCAATTCCACCTCCCAGCAGCCACAAAAGTCGAATTCGAATTCAACTCCCAGCGAGACCGCCACATCTAATAAGCCTTCTTTGTCCACGAATTCCCAAACGCCCATGCTATCACCATTGGTGTACCAAACGCCGCAAGGTATGATGTACGCGACTCCTTCAAACGGCGGCGTTATATTCAGCTTAAGCCAAGGAGATGCTTCCCAGCAACAATTTATTACTATACCGCTATCGATGGTTGCCGCCACCGCAGGACAAGGCGAAATCGATTTATCCAAGCGTAAATGACTACAGTTTGCTCAGTTTTATTTCGTTTTGTCATAGTTGTACTTAATTTTCTTGGGAAATTGATCCTGTTTTTTGTTCTGTTAAATATCACACTGACGCTTCTTTGCGTCTGATTTGTTTTAGTGTATTTTTTATGAATGCATTTGGAATAAATCCCAATTGTACATCACTGACACTTTTGTAGTTAATATTTAATCATTACGTGGTTTTTTTACAAAGGGTGCCCATTTTTCGACCTTTTTCTCTAATTTCGAAATTTGAAGAGCTGCGACGTTGGTTAAATTAAGGCATATTTTTGACAAAAACAAATCTGAAGGAACATTAATACTTTTTTGAGGTATTTAACGAAATTTAGAATTTGTATTTTTGCATTTCTCTCTAGCCTTATAAGAAAAAACATTATTTATTTTGGTAGGGAGTATAAAAATATGAAATGGTACTGTTAAAATTCTCTCAGAGTAACCTATTCATTGAGTGCTAGTTTTCAAAAAATGTTTTTCTCAATTTTACAACTAAGTGACCGACATTGTACCCTTCAAATAAAGGAGATCTCAAAGACGAGGATCAAAAAATGAGCAGCCTGTTCCAGTGTAACCGAAAGCTTAAACAATTTACCAAGATTGTTTTAGGAGAAATGTCACTCTCTTAGTAATTTTTTGTAAGAATGATATGATGCTCATTTATGCTATTGAAGGGGATCTTTGCCACAATAATTGTAGTATTTTCTTAATGATATTTATAATTGCTTGTTCCCTTATCATTTTAATATATCAGTATTCTTAGAGTTGTTGACTTTGCCTGATATAAATTTTTAAAATGTGTCTTAAAGGGTGCTATAGTTTCCTGATGTGTAAGCTAGTCAATTTAACGTAGTTTTTCAAATTTAATAATATATATGAAATGATTTTTGTAACCATTATTAAAGCATAACAATTTTTAAGTTTGTAAATATTTAAAAATATATTATATTTAAAAGTAATGCCTTGCTTTTTACTTTTACACTTTTCTAAGGGGGAATTTTGATTAGACACTTTATTACGTACATTTCTCTGTGACATAAGTATCAACTATCCTGAGATAAGCTATCCGAGACTTATCCACACAGCTGGGAGGAGATAGCTTCTCTCACGATAGTTGAGACTTACGTCAAAAAATACATTTTATGTCAGAGAGAAATATACGGAATAGTGTCTAGTGTAAACGCATCCTAAAATTTGAAGCTACGAGGACGGTTCATTAAGTACCCTTGTTTGAAGACAGAGGACGTTCCTGAGTGAAGTTAGTGTTATCATCGTGTGCTGCCATCCATCAGACGACGCTAATACAATTTTCAGACTGATTGATAGGTTAGTTTCGATTTGGCAGCCATCCGAGTCACTTTCGCTAAGATGGAAAAAGAGCAGTATCGTTCGGTAATTCGCTTTTTGTTTTTGGATGGGAAAAAATGCGAGAAGATAAAAGCAAAATTGGATGCTGCTTATGAGGACACGTCGCCATCTATGACTACAGTTAGATATTGGTTCAACGAATTTAAACGTGGCCGAACATCCGTTTTTGATGAGGAGCGACCGTGGTTACCAAGAAAATCATTGAAAAAGTCCACGACATGATTCTCGCTGATCGACGAACGAAAGTGCGCGAAGAAGCAATGGCCGCTGTCGATTAAACAAACACCTCCACAGAATGGGAATTATAAACGACCCGAGCTGCAGAGGGTGTTTAGAAGAAGATGAGAGTGTCGAGCACGTGATGTGTCACTGCCCGGCACTAGCATCAATCAGAGGATCCACGCTGGGGGACTTCTGGCCTAGTGTGGCCAGTTTGAGAGAGGCGCATGCAAGGGACGTTCTTCAGTTTCTCAACAAGGTTGGGTGGCTGAATGAATGACCAAGGACACCTCAATCACAGGATAGCACAATGGGCCCGGAAAGGGTGGCCTAAGTGCTGGTTTAAACTTTAGGTAACCCACAACGAATCCAGAATCCAGAAGCAAAGGCAGTAGGTGTGTCGACCGGAACGATAATTAATATTTTACATGATAAGTTGGCGATGAAAAAATTGTCAGCCCGATGGGTGCAGCGATTGCTCACGCTGGACAACAAGCGGATGCAGCTGTTAACTTCGAAGCAGTGTTTGGGGCAATTTAAGCGAGTTCCTAAGGACTTTTTGCGTCGAGTTGTCACCGTTGATGAAACCTGGATTCATCATTACACACCAGAAACTAAGCAACAATCAAAACAATGCATTTCTCCCGGTGAATCTGCACCAAAGAAGGTGAAGACGGTCCCATCGACCGGTAAGGTCATGGCGACGATTTTTTGGGATGCTAAGGGCGTCATCCTCATGGATTTTTTAGAAAAAGGAAGAACGTTCACCGGACAATACTACACTGAGTTATTGGACCGCTTCAACAAAAAATTATAGGAGACACGGCCCCTTTTGGCGAAAAAACAGGTGTTGTTTCATCATGATAACGCACCAGCACATTTATGTGGTGTTGTCGCCGCCGAACTCCATGAATTGCGTTATGAATCGCTGCCGCACCCCCCGTATTTACCCGATCTGGCTCCCTGCGACTTTTTCTTGTTCCCTAACATGAACAAATGGCTCGCGGAAAAAAGATTTAGCTCAAACGAGGAAGCATCGTCGAGACAGAGGCGTATTTTGGAGAGTTCGACAAATCCTATTTTTTGGAGGGGTTAAAAAAATTGCCGGAACGTTGGGGGGACTATGTTGAAAAATAAAAAACATTTTTTTGAAAAAAATGGTGTCTTCATTTCTAACACGGGTACTTATTAAACCGCCCTCGTAGATTCTTTGTGAATATATGTAACTCCAATAGTCATCAGTTTTTAATATTAAACAATTTTTTTAGAATATTGTCAATTTTTATTGCTAAAAATTTAAATATTTCGAAACTGGGTCGAAGAACCTTAAATGATTAGATTCTAATCTAATTGTACAACCAGGTTATTGTTATTATTTTTTTGATGTAAACATCACAACGCGAAAAAAGTTCAAAATTAATTTGATTTTAATTTTTCCGGTTTTCTCAAAATGCTTACATTTTTATAGAAATCTAAGGGTATTTTTTTTCTCAAAACTGTCTTTTTCCAAATTTCATATTTTTCTCAAAATTTCTTCAAAAATCTGTTCATTATAGTTTACATTTTGTTTTATCAAAATTACTAAATAAAATGAACTTTAAAATTTCAAAACGTGAAAAAGCCTGATATTTTGGGAGCAGATTAGAGAAATATTAAAAAAAATTAGGAGACATTGTAATTTCTAAAAGAAATTTTAAAGACAAAATTTTCAGAAGTCGTAACTTTGAGAAAATTTCTTTGAATAAAATATTTAGAAAACTAGAAACTTCATGGAAAAAACCAAATTTCGAAGAACAATTCCAAATATATCGAACAACTTGAAATCTCTATACAAAAACAAATTGAGTAAAAACTCGAAAATTTGGTTCATTTTTTTTAGAGAAGTATCAAAATACAGGAAAAGATTTTTTCTTAAAATTTCATTTTTATTTAAAATTTGAGATTCTTAGGGAAATTCGTTTTTTCTCAAAATTTTAATTTCTTCTCGAAATTTTGATTTTCAGCTTGAAATTTGTATACAATTTTTTGAAAATAAGTTTTTAATCAAATTAAAAATAAAACGGTTTTTTAAATACCGTAACTTTGTGAAAGAAACTTAATATTTCTATAAAAAGAAATCGAAGAAACCTTAAAATTTGCATAAAACTTTTGTAGGGAAAAAATCTTCAGAAAAGGCCAAAATTTTGAGAAAAAGCTTGAAAGTGCAATTGGGGGTGCTGCAGTTTCAATAGTGCCTATACATCAGCCGCCACTGCTTAGCAACGCAACTGAGAGAAAACGGACCCAATATCGGAAGTATGGGTGACTTGCTATTAACTTAGTTCGCCAAATGTCTACCTGAGAGTTGAAAAAATTTGGATTTTTTTTTTAATTTTCGGTTCTTTCCCGATATTTTGACGTTACGCAATTTTTTTTAATTTCTTTAAATCAGTTTTCTTGTAGAACAATTTTTAACTAAAAACGAAAAACTAGGACTTGATGCATTACTTTGTAGTGTTCAAAAATTCTACTGTCATTTTCTGCAGAATCATTTATTCCTGAGCTAGAAATTAGCAAACTCAAAAATACCTTCTTTGCTTTGAACCAGGCCTGTAACCGGGGGGGGGGGGGCTAGAAGGCTGCAACCTCCCCCGAAATAAATTTTTTGGTTTCACACTAGATAGAACTGAACTTTCCAGATGTGCGACCTTTTTAAAAACCATTTTTAAGGGATCATTTTGTTTTCGTACTGAAATGCAAGGATATTTTATTTTTCAAATTTGGCGCCATTTCTTATTATTTGAGACCGGATTTTAAGCACAATCAAGTAAGGTAAAAAGGTGAGCAAAATGTTAAATTAGGCAGAAACGAAAAGCTAAAGAAGACACCAAAAAGGTAAAATACTCTTAAAAAAAGGCATTAACAGGCCAAAACGCATAATTAACAAAAAAAAAAAAACATTTTGATATCTCAGTCGAAATTTAAAAAAATAATAGATTTTAGATTATACTCGGGATATTCAGAAGAAATATAATATTTTCAAATGAAAAAGTTCTTAAAATTTCGAGTTCATTCTCAAATTTTCGCCCTAAATCTTGAAATTTTTACCTTAAACTCATTCGATTTTTTCCAATATTTTGACATTTAAATCTGAGATTTCGTTTCTAGGAAAATTGAAACTTTTCTTGAAATTTCTTTTTTTTATTTGAAATTTCATTCTTACGTTTTGAATTTTATTAAAATAATGTTGAATTTGCAAATTTTTCAAGCTTAAACTCCCTATTTTGAAAAAAAAAATCAAATTTTGGGAAGAACTAGAAATTGATACCAAGCGATTTTTTGAGATTTATCACTAAATTTTGACAAAAACTTGGATTTTGTAATAATAGTTTTACAGTTTTAGAATTTAAAAAATTACGTTTTGAATCTTATTAAAATAATGTTGAATTTGCAAGTTTTTCAAGCTTAAACTCCCTATTTTGAGAAAAATTCAAATTTTGAGAAGAATTGGAAATTTACACAAGCGATTTTTCGAGATTTATCACCAAATTTTGAGAAAAATTTGGATTTTGTAATAATAGTTTTACAGTTTTGGAATTTAAAAATTTAAATTTTAAATTCGGTTTTTGAATAAAATTTTGAATGTTAGACCCTTCACTAAAAAATCAAAATATCTTATAAGCCATTATTTCGAGAAGACATTTTTTAATAAGTTATTTGTATGAATTTCTTCTATAATTTTTCTAACATGGCGATTGAACTTTAAAAAATGTCTAAAACTTGAGCATTTTTAAGTTGAAATATTTAGGAATTTTTTAATAACTTTAACCCATCAGCTTAATTCGAAATATTTAATTTTTTTCAAAAAGTTTTAACTTTATAATAGAAAATTTCGAAATTTTTTGTTATGAAATTGATTTGTTTATATTTCGATTACGATTTCGACGCAAATTCGACTTTTTCTCCAAAATTCGAATTCCAAGTGAAAACTTCCAAAAAAATATTGAAATTTCTAACTTAGTTATCAAAGTTCAACTTTAATTAGGAATTTATTGTACTTTTAATCACATTTCTATCTTAGTTATCAAATTTCAACTTTAATTAAGAATTTATTGTACTTTTAATCACTTTTAAATTCATATTTTTAGAAAAATTTGATTTATAAAATTTTTACAACTTTTTACCACGAGTTTAAAAATGTCAAGATTTAAGTCGAAATTTTGAAAAAAAAATGAGCTTAATGACTTTTAGTTTATTTTTCAATATTTTTACATTAGCACTAAAATTCAGACTTCTTCAAAATATTTTGACTTTCCTTCTAGAAAATCTCCTGGCCATTTTTAGAAAATACTAAAATTTTCAGGAAATATTAAAGTTTATTTTTTAAATTTTGAGAGACAAAATGTTGAGTGTTATTAGTTTTTGTTAATAGATTTTATCTTTTGGAAATGAGAGATTTTTTTAAAGAAAATTTTGACTTCAAACCTTTTTTTTTCAAAAATTATCGCTTCTTTTTTCTTCGGATTTAGAGAGTAATTCTAAATGTCAACTTGTTTCTAAAATTTCGAATTTAAAAAACTAAAAATTTAGAGTTCGAACAGGTCACATTAAGAATTAACATATCGTAATTTTGTTCGAAAATTCAAAATTTTTAAAAATGTTAATATTTTCGGAAATGTTTAATAATAAATTCTGGTTATTTTTAAGTATAAACACGGTTCTAATTAAACTTTTTCTAGAACGAGTTTGTCCACTCTAACTGTAGACTTTTCTAGACAAATTCCAAATTCAAAAAACTCAAGATTAAGTTCAGAATTTTGATATCAGACATTTTTCACAAAAATTTTGGAGAAACTTTCAGGTTTCTAGAAAGAATCGAAGTTTAAAAAAATATTTGTGGGTTAGAAGTAAATACCAAGATTTTAAACTTTGAATTTTGAAAAAAAAAGTAAAAGTATTAACATTCTTCGCATTTAGCAAAAAATCTAATTCAAATTGAAAATTTCCAAAAAAGGTCGAAATTTTGAGATTAAAGGTAAAACTTCCAAAAAAAAAACGATAAATAACTTTATAGCAAAAACTTTTTTTCGAAATTCGGAAGAATCAAATGCATTTCGACATTGCAAATTCAGATAGCAACAACAATTCCCAAAATTGCCCAAAATAAAAAACGTAGGAATTGAAGTTGTTGCCAGTTAGAAAAAGAATTGGACGCTAAGAGGAAACTTGAACTTAAAAACATCTAATCTTTCATAATTTAGAAAGAATATCCAAATTCTAAATGTTCGGGTGCAAACTTTAAATTTAAGATAAACGTTAGAATTATGAATTTAATCGAAATTTGAAAAAAATTAAAAAAAAGAAGATTTTTCTCCAGCTGACTTCAAACTATGTCTTTAAATAGAGCACTTTCTATAGGCATTTTTCATAAACAAGTGCAGGTTATAGAAGACAGTTCGAAGATAAATTTTAAGGAATATCTTTCGAGTAATTTTATCATCTTACCCACACATCTGTTTTTATTTAGAAATTAAATTAAGATAAATAGGCAACGTTGCTGTTAAATTACTTTGTCAGAATGTTAGAAGAGTTGGGACTCTACAAATGGTTTTAGTGTATTTTTTATATTTTAGTGTACTTGTATACAATAATAATATTAATAGTAAAGTAGTATTAGCTCTAACCTAAACGCAAACAAAGACTAGGTAGTTTTAGTCGAAGGATCGCAGCCCCCTCTGAAAAAAAATCCTGGTTACGGGCCTGCTTTAAACAATGATAACTCAGAACTCAGCAAAAAACCATTTCGGAAAATGGTCAAATTAAGGATTAAGATTTGGTATTTTAATTATTAATCATTTATTAATGACGACCTGATATTGCTTATTTTGTATTCATCAGCGTCGATATTGTGTCACGATATTTATCTTCTATAATTAAAATCGTCATTTCCTTTTAATTCTTCCAACTGAATTTAAAAAAGAATATAAACGGAAGTGGTATTATTTTATATGCACCACATGCAAAAAGTATAAATTGCGATATGGAGCCAATAAGAGTTATAAATAATTTTTAATGCGTTTCAATTATTAGCTAATTCGTGCTTATAATTCTTTAAAGTCGTTTATGAGTTCTGAATAATGCCGATACCGCATTAATATTCGAGTCTTCCTTAAGTAGCCACTTTGAATTCTTTATTGTGACCATTTAAATGACTTTTTTAGTGCACTTTAGGTGATGTATTTTATAATGCACTTGGAACAGTGACCCATTTGTGACACATTAGTCAATTATTCTTGCAAAATATTTGCCCGATGAATTTATTTTTTAAACTGAATGAAATCTGACACATTTATTACCGAAGTAGCAATATTTTCATTTAATAATTCAAAAAATGCATACGTAACAGATCAGTGCTCTGAATTTTGGTGGAACGGACTGGTCCTTGGTTATCTTCAAAAATTGAAATACAAAACTTGTCTCCTGAAACCAAGACAGATTAAAAAACACCTTTGTTGTGTTTTTTAATCGTTCTTGGTTTCAAGGGACAAGTTTTGTATTTCAATTTTAGTGCTCTGAATGATAAAAAAACGTTAATAATCCCAACCAAATCTTCTTTTAAATAAAGAAAGATTTGTAGCAGGTCAAGCAAGTGTTGACTTACGTTTTTCATGAACAAAAACCAGAAAATGACTGAGTTAGATTTTTTCCAAATTATTTAATTATTTTACATGTTGTGGCCCACCAAAAACAGCGCATCACTGCAGCTTGAGGAGATAATGGAAAATGCTCGGCATTTGCACTTTTTGGCTCAGAAATTGCCCATCTCTTACTTTAGGTAGGTCGACTTCTCTGTGAAGTTGATCATTTCTATCAAACCACGGATCATCCATGGTTTCTCTTAGAAAGACGTTTTGGAACACCGGAAGTTTCTTCATCTATAGGTAGGGAGTAACTCAGCTGTGGAAAAACATGGTGAGGCTAGGATTGTGGGATTGGATATCTCAAAGGCTTTCGACAGAGTCTGCCACCGATCTCTTCTCGCCAAATTAACATCTTATGGCCTTCCTCCTGGACTCTGTCATTTGATATCCAATTTTCTCGCTGACAGATCTCTTCAGGTCGTCGTCGATGACCATCTCATCCGAGACATTTGCGATTGACGCAGGGGTACCTCAAGGGTCTGTTCTGTCTCCTACTCTATTTCTTGTACATATAAACGATCTCTTAGCTTCAACTTCCAATCCTATATACAGGTACGCAGATGATAGTAACCTTGTGTCATCTTTTTTCTCCGACAAACCATTATCTATCGCTGCTTCAGCTAAGGAAACAACAGATACAGACGATTAATCAGGATCTCGAGATTATTCTGGAATGGGGTAAGAACAATTTGGTCGACTTCAACGCTTCAAAAACTCAGGCCGCGGTTTTCTCTCAGAAAACATCAAGGTATAATGCAACAAACATATTAATGGACGGTAAAATCCTTCCGATGGGATCTAATCTATCTATCCTAGGAGTGAATGCGAGCACTAACTTCTCTTGGGACGATTATGTGCGCGCCATTGCCAAATCCGCCTCTCAGAAGCTAGGCTTTCTTTTTAGAACTAAAAAGTACTTCACATCTCATCAGCTATTAACACTATACAAAGCTCAAGTTAAGTCAACACTAGAATACTGTTCTCATGTTTGGAGTTCAGCCCCAAAACACACTTTAGCTCTCTTGGATTCAATTCAAAGAAGAGCAATTCGCCTAATTGATGACGAGAGTCTGACCGACCGTTGGTGACTTGTCTCTTTTCTACAAATACTATCGTGAAAGATGCTCGCAGGAACTAATAGGATTGATACCTCCAAGGGCAAGATTCTTGAGGCGTACTAGACAGTCGGAGACAGCAAATTCCTGTGCGGCCCAGCTTGACACAGTGAGGACTTCTGTCCACGGAGACTCTTTTTTCTATAGAACTTTCAAGTTATAGAACTTATTACCGAAAGGAATTTTCCCCAAAAATTACAACCTCTCCTTGTTTAAGAAGGCGGTTCATCGCCATCTATCCTTGTTTCCGCAAGCTACTCGCAGGGCTTTGAAAGCATAATGGGATTACCCTCTGGGAGTGGATTAAACTGAAAAAAAAATGAAAAAAATGTGACCAAGCTATAGATGCGTAGGT
This sequence comes from Dastarcus helophoroides, assembly GCA_028583605.1. Classification (NCBI taxonomy): domain Eukaryota; kingdom Metazoa; phylum Arthropoda; class Insecta; order Coleoptera; family Bothrideridae; genus Dastarcus; species Dastarcus helophoroides. The sequence goes on from CM053327.1 coordinate 30,205,385, forward strand.
CTTCGCTGGTTTTATGATTGATGTGTACAGCAAAACTTTAAGCTCTCTAGACAGTTTGCTGTTTCTACCAATCATTGCTAGCAGCATTCTGGCCTTGCACACTGCATAATAGATGTGAGCCTGAAATCTCAGACTTTTGTCGACTATTACTCCTAGATACTTTGCCTGAATTCTCCAGTGGACGTTTTGCCCATGGACATGAATATGACCATATGGTTGGAGTCTTCGTCTGGTGAAGAAAACTGCTTGGCTCTTGTCTGCGTTGACTTTGATTCTCCATTTGCCAAAGTGTTCTAGGAGTTCATCTGTAGGTGTATGGAGCCACCTGATGACCAATTCTGGACTTAGAGAATTTGCCAATAACGCTGTGTCGCCTGTATAGGTTGCTACTGTCGTCTGGTCGGTTCTTAGAATGTCTGCTGTGAACACACAGTATAGGAGCGGTGACAAGGCAGGACCTTGGGGTACGCCATACCCCAATCTAGACTGGTTAGTCAGTTCCTTTCCCACCTTCGCTCTTAAAGAGCACTGGTGCAGGAACGAGCTTACCATTTGAACCATCGTTCGAGGTATCCCGAAGTGATGCATCTTGTGGACTAATCCTTGGTACCAAACTGTTTCAAATGCTGTGGAGACATCAAAGAAAATTGCTCCTACTGCTTGATTCCAGTTTAGCTGTGTGTGATTTTTTCAACCACTCGCAGCAACTGGTCCGAGGTAGAGTCCATTGGTTGGAACTCAAATCGTTCCTTAGGAATGATGGCGCTATCGCTGATGACGTTCTGCAGACGTTTCTTCAAAATCCTCTCCACTACCTTACCGAAGTTGGAAAAGAAGCTTATTGGCCTGTAGTTTTGGGGAAAATTCCCTGCCTTACCTGGCTTAGGAATGAAAATAACGTTTGCAGACTTCCACCATGTGGGAAATACCGATTTTTAAACACTGAATTTACTATGTCTTCATAGTATTTGACAGCTTGGTCTGAAAGATTCTTCAGAGCTTATTTTGGAATTCCGTCTGGACCTGGTGTCTCCTTGACGGTTAGCTTATGCAGAAAGCTTTGGAGTTCCTCTGTGTCAGTTGGTCTGATAACGTCTTCTACGTCTGGCTCTTCCTACTGAAGATCTTGGACCCCTTGTTTCACTTTCTCCACGAAGTTTAGGTTCACTCCCTCAAGAGCAACCTGGTAGAGTCTTTCAGAGGTCTCAGCAAATGCTGAGGCCTTATCTTGATCTGAGTAAGCCATTCCTTGAGCTCTGTGAATCGAAGGGATGGGTTTTCTATCCCCTCTTAGGAAGTTGGCTGTTCGCGAGAGGTCAGAGGCGTTTTCGAGGTTATGGCTTCTTAGGTGTTCCTGAAACTTAGAAATCTTGTGCTCTTTAAGTTCGTCGCTCACTTTAACATGACACGGTAACTCAATGTGTTAACCACATTAGAGGCGAAACTCTGCTCCACAATACAAAGTATACTCGAATCATTCCGATGGACCATAGTACGGGAGCGGATTTAATGAAAGATCAGGGAACAGGCGCACTCTCTTGTCTAACATAGGAATTAAGATATTGAAAATTCTTAGGCCACGAACCAATAGAACCAATGGAATCACAACTCAAAAGTTGAGTTAAAAAATTTGGAAAATTTAAACTTAAATCGTGTTTTTATTTAGATGAGTTTTTTGCCTCGAACTTAGGAAAATTAAAAATTATATTTTAAAAAATGTCAAATTTTTGAGCTAATTAATTTTTCACGAATTTTTTGTTCTTGTCTTGCCTTTTCTTGTTCTTGTCTTATTCTTGCTGCAAGAACAACACAAGAAATTTGTGAGCAAGAACAAGACAAGACGAGACGAGACGAGACGAGACGAGACGAGACGAGACGAGACGAGACGAGAAGTGACGAGACGAGACGAGACGAGACGAGACAGACGAGAGGAGACGAGACGAGACAAGACAAGAAGTGCTTTTAGCAAGAGAAAGATTTCTTATTAAAAAACTAGCAAGAAACAAGATTTCTTGCTTTTTTTCAATGCTTTCTTGAAATAACCTCTAAAGCAGAGTTTTTAAACCTTTTTTGAATACAAAAGGCGCCCCTTTCAAATTAAATTAAAATTTTGGAAAAAATTCTATCCTTCTTTAAGAAGAAGGCGGTTCGTTGCAATCGATCCTTGTTTCAGCATCCTTCTCGAAGTGCTTTGAAGGCATAATAGGGCTGCTATTTGCGAGTGGAATTAATTTAAAAAATAGTGAAATTTCACCAGACATTAAAATTAAAAGTAAAAGTTTAATGTCAAGTTTTGTTTCAAAATGACACTATTTAAGTATCCGAAATTTAGGAAAAAATTTAATTTTTCCCTAAATTTTGATTTTTGTGCACAGAAATTTTAAGCGTTTCCTCAGTCTCTTCATTTAATTCTCTAACATTTTCTTTTCGATATTTAGATTTTTCTTGAAATTAGAATTTTAACCAAAGAATTTTGACTTTGATCCGATTTTTTCTGGACATGTAGATCTTAGTCGCAAAATTTGTCCCTACTAATATCAGCTCAATTTCAATTTATTATTGAACCTTGCAATCTTAATCTCAAGACTTCCAATTTGAACTCTAAATTTTGGAAAATATTTTTTTAAGTAATTTCGGAAGCAAAGTTGAAAGTTTAAATTTAAAGTTGAAAAATTCGAAAGTTAAGCAAAAACATACACTAATTTGAAATTCAAAAATTCAGAATTTGAGAAAAAGTTACAAATTTTTGAAAAAACTAATGTTTCTAAAAATATTAAAATTTCTAGCTTTAACATAACGTTCCTGATTTTTACATTTTTAAATCTTCTTAAAGCATTTTGAATTTTCCAGAGATTTTTAGTTTTTCCAAAAATCTTAGATTTTCTTCAAATTTTAGGTTTTCGTTTTGAGAGCCCACATCTTCAATTTTTCGTTTTCTTTTGGCTTTACATCTTTAAGACATGATGTAATTTTGAAACTGATCGGGTTGTAATTAATTCTGAATCTGTTTTGTTGTTGTTCATGCGCAAGAACAAGAAATGGCAAGACTCTTGCTAGCAAGACAAGAATCAAATCAGCAAAAAATTGGCAAGACAAACCAACTTCTTCTTTTGCTTAGCAAGACAAGACCAGAGGTTAGATAGCAAGACAAGAACTCTTGCTTTGTGCGTCACTAGACCTAATAAATTTCAAGTTTAAATCCGATCAAAAATCTTGTTTATTAAAAAATATGGTTATAAAAATTGAATAACAAAGTTTCAAGCAAAAGATAGAAATTTGTAATTTCGTAAAATTTTTGAAAGTCGAAATTTTGAATCAAAGTCGATTTGAGATAAAAAGGTAATTTAGGTTTAAAAATGACTAGTTTAGAGCGTAGAGACAGAAAGTTTGGAAAAAATGTACAAACTGCAAGTTTAAATTCGGAAAAAGTCAAAATTTATATTAAAAAAATTGAAGCGTCTGTTGACTGACAGGGACGAACTGGCTCTAAATTTTGTGGGGGACTACCTAAATCAGCGGCCCCCCACTAGCGGGTTATTATTCCATTATTATGCTGAAGGATTTAATTGTAAACGCAGTCCACGAATCGATTTAATACTTCGGGATTAGGGTCGAAAATTAAAAAAAAACTCAAAATTGCTAAATAACAAATTAGTAACAAATTGACATTATCGAAATTGTGAGCTTATAAGTAAAACTTTGGAGAACGTAAACAAAAATTAAAAGATTAAATGCAAAATTTTGTAAAAAAATATCTCGAGAAAAAATTCCAAATTTATTTTTTTGGATTAAACTCGAGAACCCGCTGTTCAAAAGATAAAAAAGATAAAAGTCAACATTTTTACGAAAAGCTGACACTTCGTTGTTAAAATTAAAGTTTAAGAGAAGACAAATATTGTAATTTTAATGTAGAAATATTAAAAAGTCAAAATTTTGCTAAAAATTTAAATTATTAGGAAAATATTTTAGGAAAAATTGAGTATTCAGATTACACACGTAATTTTAACCCCAAGTCGGTCTTTTGATACTAAAATCGAAATTTGGGAAAATTCAACATCTCTAAAGAGTCCAAATTTTGAGTTTTTTGGGAAAATAAAATAAACACGTATAATTTTGTAAAGAAAGGCAAAAATTTGGTAAATACATTTATCTCTCGTAGCAAACTAGTCTGGCAGTCCGAGTGTAACATACAGCGAAGGGTATCGGCCCCGCAAACTATCAGGCGGCAGCGGCCCCGGTGGGCTCCGTCCGAAAGCCTGCCGTCCGTCACTATTGACTGATTTTTGTCCGAAGTAATCTCGGAAACCACTTAGTTGATTTTAATGAAACTTTTACTAAAATATAGAGTATTTTCAGGGGCACATTTTAGGCTATTTTCGTTCCAACAAAACACAACCTTACGGAGAGCTGAATTTTTTTTGAAATTTCTATTTTTTTCTAGAAATACTGAATTTATTCTAATTTTTTATTAGCCAAGACTTTCTTTGCTATTTCGGTTTTACAGCGAACATTTCTTTTATAAATTTAAGGTTTTTCTTATAATTTTAACCTTAATGTGAAGTTTTCGAAAATTTCGGGCTTAAATTCGAAATCTCGACTTTTCATCGGCTTTAACTGAAAATTTCGCCTTTATTTAAATTTGATCTGTTTTTGACAATTTTGACTTTATTTTAATAAATTTATATTTTTTTTTCGACAATTCAATTTTTTTGAAAATCCTTGATTTTTTTTTAAATTTGCTACTTTCTTTAGACTTGTGGAAATAATGATGCTTTTGAAAATTTCCACTAGACTTTTTTTTTAAAATTGATCATTTTGAGTATTTTGTTTAAAAATGTTGTCTTTTAATTTCAAGCTTTAACAACGAATATTTTTTAATATTTAATTTTTTTTTCGAATCGCAATTGTTCGATTTTATAAATTGAAAATTAAATTCTGAGAAAATGATTAGATTTAAAAGAAGAATTTTTTCATTCCTGCAATTTTCATTTTTTATAAAAAATATTTAGCTTAAAGTTGAAGTTTAAGGAAATAGTTCAGCGTTTAATCTTAACAAAATCAAAGTTTGAAGAAAACAATATAAGTTTTTTTACCCGAAATTTTAAGAAAAAAAAATAAATTTCATCTCAACCTTTCTCTCGAATTTTGCATTGTTTTGTAAACGAAATAATTTTTTTGAAAATTCGAGTATTTTGTCTTTTTTCTCGAAATATTGACTTTAAGGTTGAAATTTCAACAAAATTAGAAAGTTAAACAGTTTCGGGTTAAACTTGAAATTCCGATTTATTCCCAAACTGTCGAATTTACCATATTGAAACTCTTGACGATATAAATAGTAAAACACATTTACAAATGGAAAGTTTTTAATGTTAAATTTCCAAAAAGTGTAAAATTTGTCAGGACTTTAAAAACTGAAACTCTTGAAATAATCAAAATGTACCAAATTTCTAAAATTGGCCAAGGTCGAAATTTTCAAAAAAGTAGAATGTTTCTAAATATGTTGAAATTTATAAAAAAAGTTAAAATTTAGAGAAAAAGTTTTGAAACAGGATATTGTTAAACAAAATAGAAATTTGGAAAAAAATTGAAATTTTGGAAAGGTAGAAATTATTTTAAAATAGAAATTTTTAAAAAATAGAAATTATGAATTATCGATATTTGTAAATTTTAAATTGGCAAAAAAGATAAATTTTCCAAAAAAAGTCAAGATTAAAAAAGAGTAGGAGGATTTTCCACGTTCAAATTTACAAAAGGTCAAGAGTTCGATAAAAAAGTCTAAAATTTTAAACTCGAAATTTTTACAGGGAGTTTAAATTAACAAACGTCAAAAGCTTCGTCCAAAATTTTTACTTTTTTTCAGGATGTTGACTTATTTTCACAATTTTCTATTTGGATGGCAAAAGATCAAAAGTTTCAAAAAAATGTTGAAAAGTGCGAAGATTTCAAAAAGTATATCTTCAGTCAGACAGTACGCCATAGTGGTACTTTGTGGCATAATGACACTAAACATTTTGTTCCCTTCCCATCGTCCATAGAATATAAAAATTTTAATTTGTGGTACCCACTACATAACCCGAAATATTTGGAGATCAAATGTAGTTCTCATCTCTGAAGATGATAGCTTGACTATCGAAAGGCTTTAGAGCAACCTTTGTTGTGTTTTTTAATCTTTCTTTGTTTCAGGGGACAAGATTTGTATTTCAATTTTCGAAGATAACCAAGGACCAATCCGTTCCACCAAAATAGTCATTTTTTCCATGAATTGAATGCCTGCAGAGCAGTTTTTTGTATACAAACATTGTTTGGAATAAGGAAGCCTGCTTGGGAACAAATGGTTTGATGTTTATATTTTTTGACCTGTTTAAATAAAAAAAAAACGTTAGGAATGCTCAAGTCTTTATTTGGACACCTTTTGATAGCCTAAAAATCTTACTGAATGTAACAGTTATAGTTTTTTAAAATTAACAAAAATAAATTTTGTATGTGAATATAATTTAATACTAATATTTATATAATACATTCTAAATTTATAGAAAACTCACAATTCTATATCACTGGTACTTGCAAAGATTAATCTTTACCAAAAAGACAATAAAAAAATGTTCAAAATAAAATAAATACGATTTTTTTTATCTCTCACTGAATATTGTCAAGAAAGCTATAAATTTCCTATTTTTAATTTGACTAATAATGCTATAAAGCTTGTTGCTATTTATTAATACAGAACCCCACATTTATGTTATCATATTACTTATTTTCTATCAGCAGGTCTTATATATTTAGTCCCACCATATTTGACCCATTCTCGCTCAAATTCATTTTCCAGTATTTCAGCCCCACGACGTCTAGTTAGGCCCGTTTCCTCCAAGGACAGTTCACACATGTGCATATCATCCTTTCCTGCAACAGAGTTTTGTCATTGCAATAATTCGATAAATGACAAATTAAATGTTGTGTAATTAAAAGGTTAAACGTGCCAAAGTTGAAAATATTTACAACTACAACCATAGAGTAGTTTTGGCATGATTAGCTGGACTCTGTATATGGGGACTCTGCACCATCATTTACCACAGTTTGGGCACCTGAATTTAAACATCAGATACAGACGATTAATCGGGATCTTGAAATCATTCTGGATTAGGGTAAGAAAGAAAGAGGCGCATCCAAGGGACGTTCTTCAGTTTCTCAACAATGTTGGATGGCTGAATGAATGACCAAGGACACCTCAATCACGGGGATAGCACAATGGGCTCGGAAAGGGTGGCCTAAGTGCTGGCCTAAACTTTAGGCAACCCACAACGAATCCAGAATCCAGGGTAAGAAAAATTTGGTCGACTTCAATGCGTTAAAAACTCAGGCCGTGGTTTTCTCTAAGAAAATGTCAAGGGATAATGCAACAAACATACTAATGGACGGTATGGATGGGATCTAATCTATTCTAGGAGTGAATGCGAGCACTGATTTCTCTTGGGACGATCATGTGCGCGCCATTGCCAAATCCGCATCTCAGAAGCTAGGCTTTCTTTTTAGAGCTAAAAAGTACTTTACATCTCATCAGCTACTCACACTATATAAAGCTCAAGTTAGGCCAACACTAGCCAATACTGTTCTCATGTTTGGAGTTCAGCCCCCAAGGCACACTTTAGCTCTTTTGGATTCAATTCAAAGAAAAGCGATTCGCCTAATTGATGACGAGAGTTCGATTGATTCTTCCGAAATACTAGAGCACAGGCAGATGGTTGGTGACCTGTCTCTTTTCTACAAGTACTATCATGGAAGATGCTCGCAGGAACTAATAGGATTGATTCCCCCAAGGGCAAGATTCTTGAGACATATAAGACAGTCGGGGGGGAGCAAATTCCTGTGCAGTCCAGCCTGCCACAGTGAGGACTTCCGTCTATGGAGACTTTTTTTTCTATAGAACTTCCAAGCTATGGAACTAAATACCGAAAGGAATTTTCCCCAAAAATTACAACTTATTGTTTAGGAAGTCGGTTCATCGTCATCTATCCTTCCGCATCCTACTTACAGTGCTTTGAGAGCATAATGGGGTTTCCCTTTGCGAGTGGATCAAACTTAAAAAAAAAACGTGGCCGTACCAGCTTGATAGACGATGAGCGTTTGGGATAACCAAAAACTGCAACAACTGACGATAACATTGCTAAAGTTCACCAAATGGTGTTAAACTATCGACGAATTAAAGTGAGAGAGATAGCAAAGGCTACGAAAGAACGGGTTTGAACATGTTGAATCAGGATTTAGCCATGGGAATGCTATCCTCACGTTGGATACCGCTTTTGCTCACATTAAACCAGCAGTTTAGCAGTTTAGATGCCGCCAGAGTTCTGGCACCGACCAATGACAGTAAATGAACACCTCAATCACGAGGATAGCACAATGGGCCCGGAAAGGGCGGCCTATGTGCTGGCCTAAACTTTAGGCAACCCACAACGGAAACAGAATCCAGAATCTAGACTGTAGATAAAATTTGGATACACCGTTACACCCCCGAAACAAAAATACAGTCAAAACAGTGATACACCGAAGGAAGTATTGGCTCCAAAAAAGCAAAAACTGTTTTTTCTGTTTTTTTGGTTGGGAAAGCGATAGCGACGGTTTCTTGGGACAGTCATCGAGTTATCTTAATCGATTATCTTCAAACAGGAAGCATACTACGACAAGCTGAAGGCCAAAATTGCGAAAAAAGGCCTCATTTGCAAAAAAAACCTCCAGACAATGCGCCTTCTCATACCTCCGCGGTCGCCATGGCGAAAGTAGGGTTTGAACTGCTTGACCATCCTTCTTACTCACCAGATTTAGCACCAAACGACAAAATTGTATCAAATGAGAAGGCAATCACCTGCGGAACAATTCTGTGGTTTCAGGGTAAAACTGCTTGACTCAAGTTTTTGAGAAAATGGACTTATGCCACTGGGGAATTTTAAGAAATTTTACACACATGCGTACATGCATTCCTAAGTTTTTATTATTTATTAAAGTACGTGCAAGTTTGGTTTTGGCAGTGTCTCAAATATATAAATTATAACTTAAGCACTTTTTCTCTGTAACCATAAATTATTTTGCAGAGAAAAACGCCGAGTACTATTTGGACGGATTAAAGTGATGAGAGCATTGCTGGGAGAAGTGTGTAGACTTATAAGGAGATTATCTAGAGAAATTAACAAAAAAATTAAAGAAAAAATGTTTGTATCTTTGTTAGGTCGAAAACTTCTGAGACCTAGGGATGCAACATCGTTCAAAAAAGCATCGATGTTTGAACATCGATATTCTTTTCAATGAAACATCAATGTCTCAAATATCGGTATTGGGTATCAATACAACGATGTTTTTCCAATGTTTTTTAAATTTTTAATTGCGAGTTTAAAAAGTCAAAATTAGGAAAGTGGAGAAAGGACATCAATTTAAAGACATCTTCAAAAATTGAATACAAATCTTGTCCCTTGTATTTCAATTTTTTAAGATAACTAAGGACCAGTTCGTTCCATTTTTTTTAGAAATTTCGAGTTTAATTGAAATGTCGACTTTTTTCTGGAAATTCCGTAATAAAAGTTGAAATTTCGACTTTTCTCGAAATTTATTTTTTTTGCTACTTTTTTCTAGAAATTCCGAGATTATTTATTTTTTCCACCAAATTTTTGTAGCAAACTCAAAATCTACGTTTTTTGAATCGAAAGCTTAAAGTTCTCAAAATAAAGTAGACATTTTAAGATTACAGCCCTACATTTAGAACTTAAATTCAAAACTTTAAAAATCCTACTTTAATCTCAAATATTTATAAAAAATTCTCGATAAAAATTCAAGGTTAAATGCTGGATCTGAAGAAAAAGCTCAAGTTTCGGGAAAAAACTTTGGTTTAATGCAAAATTTTGGAATTTTGAAAAATAAAAGTATTTTAAAAATGTCAAAATATTTAAAATAGTCAAAATTTTGAAAAAGAATTAAAAATTTTAAGGAATTTCGGAAATTAAAAAAAGTCGAAATTTTGATAAAACTCTTTTTAAAAGTCAGACAAAAATTTGTAAAACTGCCAAACTTTATAAAAGTCAGAATTTAGAAAAAGCGAAGTCTTGAAAAATTTTCGAATTTTAAAGAATTTTGGAGTCTCACTAATTAAAACAAAAAAGAATTCAAATTTTTTTAAAAAAACAAAATTTTCAAAAAATTTCAAATTTTCGAAAAAGTTGATATTCTAACAGACTAATTTTGAATAGAATTTTAAATAGTCAAAATTTCTAATATAAAGATCTCCAAAAATGTGGAAATTCTGAAAAAAATAGTAAAAAATTTACACAAAATTTTGAGAGATTTTAAACAATCCAATTTTTAAAAAAAGGCTAAATTTTTGAAGTAGCTTTAATTAAACTTAAAAAAATGTAGTTCTGAAAAAGTAAGAATTTTAAAAAAATCCGAAATTTTGAAAAATAGCTAAAAATTTCAAAAAAAGGTGAAATTAAAAAAAACTGTTTTGAAAAAAATCTGAATTTTCAAAAAAGTTGAAATTTTAAAATATTTAATAATAATAATAATAATGTAAGAAACATCGAAGAAATTTTCAAGGAAACCACAATTTTGAAAAAGAAATAACATTTTGAAGAAACTAAAAGTAGAAATTTTGAAAAATGCTGAAATTTTGATAAAAAATTTAAATTTTCAGAAATAATTCCAGATATTCTAAAACAATTTGAAATTTTTTTAAAAACTTAAAACTTTTTAAAAAATCAGTTGATTTTGTAAAAATGCCAAACTTTTAAAAAAGCGAAGTTTTAAGACCCACTAATTTTCAAAAGAAGACAAAATTTTGAAAGGAGACAAAATTTTGAAAGGGGACAAAATTTTGAAAGGAGACAAAATTGTGAAAATTCAACATTTTAAAAAGATTTGGCAATTTTTTAAAAAACGGAATTCTTAAAATATTCCAAATTTTCGAAAAAATAGAAATATTGAAAAATGGACGAATTCTGAAAATATATCAAAATTTGTAATAGTCGAAATTTTGCAAAATATCGACATGTCCATTGTTCAGTACGAAACGACGAGTTAAACGCGTATCGTACCGAAACCGACGTACGATTAAAGTTAGTAAGTTAAACTTTAAGGATCGTCTTCGGTTAGGCTGAATTGATAAAAAGTCTTTTAATTTCACACTGATCTATTCTGTCTTGTTGGTTATGTGGTTAAAACTGTCTTATTCCTTATTATAAAACCTATTTATATCCTAACATCTGGGGGAGGCGACCAGAAAGACTTTATGGCCACCAATATTCTCTAGCGAAAGGGGCCAACTGACCGATGGTTTATTGATTTTCATGGGAAAGAAAGAATTATCCCAACTTGCTCTTAGATTCCGAGAACATTAGTGACCATGCATAAATTTACTAATTTTAGAAACTGAATCTGCATTTTACAATCTTAAATATCCATAAAAAGTTAAAATCTTCAATAAAATGTGGAGGTTTCCAAAAAAGTGTATATTTTGAAAAATTCGAATTTCCTAAAAAAGTATTTTGAGCCAAAGAGTACGTTTGAAGTAAACATTTTTCGAACAAAGCAGACATTTGGAAATTACAGACATAGATGTGAGAAACACCTTACCTTTTAAAAGTTAAACTCAACATTCTAAAAATTTGCACTTTGTTCTTAAATATTTTTTAAAAATATTCGAATTTTCGAAAAAAAATCACGACTAAAGTTTGAATTTGGAACCAAAAGTTCAAATTTGGGTAAAATACCAAAATTTATAAAAATAAAATTGGTATTTAATACAAAATTTTAGAAAAGATTCGAAATTTCCAATTTCTGGTAGTAGGTATGAATAATTGTTTAGTAGGTATGAATAATTGTTTACTGAAAAATTCACAATTTGTCAAATATTTTAAATTTGGAAATTAGGTTCTAAATTTTGAGAATTCTGTTTTGATTGTAATTTGGAAATTTTTATTTTTAACTTAACAATTGATCTATTTCTAAAATTGTTTATCTGTTTTCATGAATATTTTGACTTTTTTTAAGAGGATTTAAATTGAAATACAAAATTAACAAAATTAAAAGTTCGAAAAAAGGTAATTTATGTAAAAAAGTTGTCTTAAAAGAAGTGAAAAATTTAAGGTTTAAACTAAAAATCTTGATAAAATAAGAATATAAAAATATAAAATAATAAATATTAAATAAATAATGAATAATTGTAAAGATTCAGTTTATGTTTTTGAGTTTTTAAATTAATACCCGGAAAGCTTTTCTAAAAATTCTCATTTTTCTTTCAAATTTTGGGCTTTTTTATAGATTGCCAAATAAAAATATCTAAATATGATACCGAAGGCTTCCACGGCCAGAGTCAGTACAGGATATACTTCTTCCGGGATTGGACCGTGTCAAAGAACTACTAAAAGTGTTCGACGTTTCGCCCACCATCGTAGGGGGCTTCTTCAGGAACAAAGAAAAGAAAAGAAAAAATGAAAAGAGGAATATGAGGGAATATGCAAAAAATGAAAGAATGAAAATATCTAAACTATAAATTTTCAGATAATTGTATTGTTTGTATACCTGAGGCATATAAATTCAGCATCAATTTATTAAATAGACACTGCTCCCATCAAACGATTAGTTACAAAATTGTGTGGTCGTTTGTACCATCAATATTTATTCTGTGTAACAGATGGCGCTAATTCTATCGCGATGGGATACGTCGATTTTTTAAACATCGTTTATAAACTGAACGATGTATCGATGTTTTTTATGTTATACCATCGATGTTAAAACATCGATGTTCAAAAACGATAAATCGATGTTTTTAAAACATCGAACTATCGTTTACATCCCTACTCAGATCAGCCTCATATAGGAGAAGAAATAGAATATAAATAGGAATCCCTGTCCCAACAATGTGCTGGCAACAATGATAATAGCGCCAACAATAATTACCTGCGACAAGTAATAATGCTGCCTTGTCTGGGTGCACCTCCATTTGGCGGGCCACATACTGGCCATCAAAATGTGCGTACCACTGGCCCGGTACCTTTTGATTTTCTCCTGATCGTTGGAACGGAATTCGAAAATATCGTTGGCGGACTTTTTCCCCTTCTTGTTGTTTTTGTTGCAAACGTGGCGCTTTGGTGGCCGATTCCATCACAGAACGTGGAGCACGTTCATTCTCGTCCATGGTGGTTCGTTTGCGATTCTTCGCCTTCCATGCGTGGTAGATTTTGAGTCGACGATGGAATTCGTGACGGCAGGCCTCCAATAAGTCAATATCACAGGAAGTGTTGATTGTATCTCTGAGTTCCGAGTATTTCCACTTGGACAGGTCGTATTTGCTTTTGCTCAAAAGGGCCTGTTGATCCTTTACCAATTGGGATCTGTAAAATGGAGATGGACAGTTTTCAAAAAGGAAAGTGCATTGTTTTAATTAGTAATGGTTTTGGATAATTACTCTCATTAAGAAGATTGTAAGTTAGTCATCCACATTTTGAATCCCTTACATACCCTACTTCATTCCTTAAACTAATTTTAATTTTAATATTTCCTCGACCGTGCCAGATTGCTAGATGAACTGCTATTCACTTTTACCAAGCAAGTCATTGTTAGTTTTTATGATTGATGTGCGTAATAATAATGACGAATTCCCATAATGGTTTTGTTAATAGAATTAGTAAAATGACATCAAATGTAGTATAATGCTAATGCAACTACCTACTTGTTAGTATTTATTAAAACAACACTAAAAAATTAGGTCATTTTCACTTTAATACCTGTTTAATTTTAAGGATTGTCTTGTTGTGTCATCCGAACAGCTAAATAACAAAAAAATCAATATAAATTAAAATACAGTCAGTTAAAAATGAAGCTGCAAAATTTTCGAAACACTGGCAGAATGTTTCTCAAAAAATGGCGCATTTTGGAAATCGGCAGTTTTTGGAAAAAATGCTTGAACAGATTAATTTTCTAATGCACAGACCAATAGGTTTTGTGAACATTAATTAGATTTGAAGTTTGGAAACCAAAGGCCAGTTTCGACCTTGTTAGATCTCGTCAGTATATGCAATTCGAATGAAAGGTTAATTTTGTTGAACTTTGGTGAAGTTTAATTATCAAAATTATCACTAGGAGAGGAATAATGATGGCTATCTCCTTAATAGCAAACTCTCTTTTACTACAAGAAAGCTTAGATGTTTATAGGTAAGGCTGCCTCTGGAGGTGTCAGTTAGATAACTTTATGGATTTTGATAGAAATCAAAAAGGTGTGGTACTTAGGTTTGACTCACTTGCGATTTAAGGGTGGGCTTTCTTCCAGTTGACCATTACTTTCTTGGGCAAGCCTTAAAGCAAGTTCATGGTCCTGCCTCTCTTGCTCTAATCTTTCCAAGTATTTTCTTTCCTCTTCTTCCTGCTTTTTCTGTTGTGCTTCATACTGCAGAGCGGCCTCTCGATTCTTCTTTTCCTACATCGGAGAAATGTATTTCTAATCATGATGAACATGATAATAATAAAATTATTATAATCATAAAATTATTATAATAATAAAATTATTATAATAACAAAATTATTATAATAATAAAATTTTTATAGTAATAATAAAATTATGGTAATAATAATAAAATGTAAAACGATAACATATTTTCTATAAAACGAGATTTACCTCATTAAGCAATTTTTCTTCCTCTTTCTTACGTTGAATTTCCATCTCGGCCTTCAACCGACGATTTTCTTCTTCCTGTCGCAGTCGTCTCTCTTCCTCTTCTTTTAGACGTTTTTGACGCTCCATCTCCTCTTGTATTTTGCGTAATCTTTCTTTTTCAGCGGCTAGTTTCTGGTCATTGATCTTTTGTTTCACAGAATCCATCAACTTATTAACTTTGTTGACCAATGTATTGTATTCATTTTCCAGGTCCTTTGGTTTGTTTATTTTGCCACCCTAAAAATAATTTTGGAAATTTATGCATCAGAATTAAAGTGAATTTAATCCTACTTTTATAGCTTGTATAGTTGAGCTCATGTCGGTTTTTATTGTTGCTATATCTTTCATGGTTGTTTCTTGGTCTTTCTTTAATTGGGAGGCTGACTTTTCAATGTCTTTTAGATTGGATTCCAATGCCTTGACTTTTTTTATTGTTTTTATCTTGGGTCCAAATTCTTTTTTCACGAGGAATCCTTTTACTGTCTTCTGGATTAATATTAATGCTTTTCGTCGATATATTATTTTGTTTTTCACTAGAAAATAAAATTATGATGCGATGGTTCTTTGAAGATTGATAGCAAACATGAAATATTGTCCTCTTTTATCAATATCTGATTTAAGTTGCATTAAAATGGTACTTACATTTGATGACCGTCAAAGCGCAAAACTGTGACTTGATCCATCTGGATTTCACCAACCACTTTTTAACATTCGCCACAATAGACTTCAGATTTTCAGGATCTGACCTCATAATCTTGTCGAATTCAGCAAATTTTCCTGGTCTGAAGAATACTTTTGAAACACCAAAATTAAAGTCTTTGCTGCTCAATTTTAAACTCTTCAACATTGCCTGAAATTCGGAGGTTAGTAGTTAAACAAAAAATTTAAATACTTGTCTGGTGAAAAATTTCTACATTTTCTAATTCTCTAAATTTGGTAAAGATGCATACAAAATGTAAGATTACATGAAAGTGACCTTCTTAAACCTCAATATTCGGAATAACAGTCTCCTTAGGGAAAAGAAAATTTGTTCTTGCTATCGAAAATGTTCCGAAAATGAAAAAATAAAGGATATTCTTTCGTAACCAAGACCATATGAGGATTTTGTTGGAGTATTGCAAATAATAATTGTTTTGATGGTAGCAAATAATATATACGAAACAAAGAGAAGAACAAACTCCACTTTTTTGACCCACTGCAGAAAATTTTATTGGCAAACGTTACGTGCTTAATATTCTATGTTAACTCTATCGTCAATTAGCTATTTATTTAGAGTTAATTGGAAACTATGCCTACAACTTTCAAGAAATAACCTCAGGAAACTTATAGGGATCTGGACAGGCCACTGTCGATTAAAGAAACACCTCCACAGAATGGGAATTATAAACGACCCCAGTTGTAGGGGGTGTTTAGGGGTGTCGAGCACGTGATGTGTCACTACAGTAGCACCAATCAGAGGATCCATGCTGGGGGACTTCTGGCCTAGTGTGGCCAGTTTGAGAGAGGGGCATCCAAGGGACGTTTTTCAGTTTCTTAACAAGGTTAGGTCGCTGAATGAATGACTAAAGACACCTCGATCACATGGATAGCACAATGGGCCTAAACTTTAGGCAACCCACAACGAATCCAAAATCCAAAATCCGTACTTAAGTGAGAACATTGAATGAATTAGACTCTAATGAAATTTACCAGAACAGATTTTAATTCCAGTATCGATACTTACTTCACAAAATGTCTTTGGCGGTAGAGCTTTTAATTCTTTGGGTAAATAGTCCTTATACATGTTGTAAAGGTCATTGAATGGAGCTCTACTTGGGTAACCATGTTCCATTAGCTCCAAAACGTGGATCATTCCAGAACATTTAAGTTGCATTAAACTTAAAGCGCCATCGAATTCGTTGTCAAGCATTTTACTGTTGGGTTTGATGCAGCGAATGAAATTGGTTCCCTAAATAATAGAAATAACCATAAATACTTCTAATTTTCCTACGTACGAACAACTTACATTTTCCTTTAACTTCTTCATGAGTTCTGACAACTGAATTTTAAATTTGCTTCCGACGCTTATGAAAGTTAATTTGCCTTTTTGAACCATGGAAGTGGCAAATAGTTTTTGCACGAATTTACTCTTACTTTCTTGAATAATACCCTCTAAGGAAGCATGTAAAGCGTCATTATTTTTTTCAATGAAATGTTTCTAAAAATATGTTTCAATTTTTAGTTGATCAAATATATTCGAGAATATCTAAATACCGTTTGGTAGCAAACAGCCCCAGCAAAATGTCTGATCAAAAATCCCTCATCATCGCGAATAGTGCGATGGGTTTTTAGTCTCGAGGATCTGGGAAGACCCATTCGAAATTGGTTTTGCCAATGTCTGTGTACTTCCGACGTAAAATGCGTATAGGAGGGTTTTGGCAGTTTGGATTCTTCATCCAACAATGTCAGGATCCCATTTTGTTTTGTTTCAAAGAGATCTAAAATATTTTGTGTTATTTTTAACAAGGTAATTGTTGGACAGATATTTTGTGTTATTTTTAACAAGGTAATTATTGAGATAATAAGCCTTGTATATACGAATATATATAAATTTATTACGATGCAATTGAAATCTAATTTCATAAGAATCTAATGAAAAGTAGATTGCAATTGCAAAGTTCACGTAAATGAGGCAAAGCTTGTATCACGGGTTGCGTCGCAAGATCCATTGATACAAACGTCCTCGGCGTGACTTTACTTTCATCTAGTTCGACGAAGGTAATTATTATTAATTGTTGGACAGTAACGAAAGCTAAAATATCTCACCAATGCAATCCTGATTGTCAACAAAAGAAATTTCGGGCACACATAAGGCTTCTCTTTTGTATAATTCTTGTTCAAATTTCAAAATTCTTTCATTGAAAAACTGCTGAAGCTTCTCATTGCAGTAGTTGATGCAGAACTGTTCAAAACTATTGAATGTGAAGAATTCTGAAATATTCTGTATAAAAAGTGTTGTTCATTTACTTAATTTTGTAAATGATGTGACGTTGGAATCTTTGTTATGTTCCTATTCAGCAGATAATAATGTTTAAATTAAAAATGACCGATTGTATAACTTACCAAATCCAGCAATATCTAAAATACCAATATAAAAATTTGAAGTCTGGAAAGGTATGCTGGCATTGATTCTGGAGACAATATAATCGAAGAGGTTGCTGTAGATTGCTTTTGCTAAGGCATCCCGCGCATTAGTAGCTTCATATACTTTCAGAGGTACCCTAAAAAATAATGATGATTTCGAAACAGAACACTTTGATGATGATTGTGTGAAAACATGGAAAATTGAAATACAAATCTCTCTGAAGGTGATAGCTTGATTATCGAAGCACGTTAGAGCAACCTTTCTTGTGTTTTTTAATCTTTCTTGATTTCCGAGTACAAGATTTGTATTTCAATTTTTGAAGATAACCAAGGACCAAAAAAAAATGAAAACATGGAAACAAAATAATTAAGTTTTATAATGAAAACAGTTTTATTTTCAGAGGAAATACAGCATTCTACAGCACAGGGGCGAGTCTGGGAAAATTCGATTTGTAAATCAAAAATGTAAATTGCACCAATTTAGACAAAACCCCCTACGATGGTGGGTGAATCGTCGAACGCTTTGATACAATCCAATCTCGGAAGAACTATTGACTTTGGCTGTGGAAGTCTTACTTATCGGAGTAACTTGTAATCACTTAAACGATGTAGGTAGGAAAAAATTATATTATTTGTAATTAAGGGTAGTTGCAGTTAGATTTTCTTAGCCAATCCCGGTGCAATGTATTATGTTAACATTAATCTTTCATTTGATAGAAGTTTCGTAGATGAGGGCCAGTGGCGGCTGGCGTATAGGCACTGTGGAACTAAGGCACCCCCAATTTCGCTTACGAGTTTTTTTTTCTCAAAAGTTTTTGAACACTTTTCATTACACAATTTTTGTAGAAATTTTAAATTTTCTCTGATTTCTTTTTACATATCTTTTTGGGTTTCTTTCACGAAGTTGCGACATTTAAAAACCTATTTTACTTTTAATTTTGATCAAAATCACATTTTCAAAAACAAATTTTTTTAAAAGTTCTGAGGAAGAAATCAATATTTCGAGTAGGAATTAAAATGGCAAGAAAAAACTCAAATTTCTTTGAAAATGTCAATATTTTGAGAAAATAATTACAATTTCAAGAAAAAAATCTAAATCCGACTCATCTCGCATTTTAGTATTTCTCTAAAAAATAAGTTAATACAGTATCTTGGGATTTTTACCTCAAATCTCATTTTGCATAAAAATTTTGAGTTTTTTTCAGGTATTTTAATTTTTTTAGGAAATTTTGATTTTTTTTCCGAAGTTTCCATTTTTCCTAAATATTTTATAAAAAAAAATTTCTTGAAATTTCCATTTTTCCTGAAAGTATTGTTCTTAAAATTTCGTCTACAAATTCCAACTTCTCCAGATTTTTCTTTGTGTTCTCAAATTTGCTTTAAAAATGTCAAGTTTTTTCACGACACTTTGGCAATTTGAAGTTTATTTTATTTTGTAGTTTTGACAAAAAATGTTTGAAAAAACCCCTGAAAGCTCTATAAAAATTTCAATAGTTTGGCAAAAACAAAAAATTTCGACTTTTTTGTAAAAATATTTCAAATTTTTTTCAAATTTCCATTTTTTCTCCAAGAAATTTTGCATTTTTTTTCCTATTGAATTTGTGTTTTGCTCTAAACATTTTATATAATTTTTTTTTTTTAAATTTCGACTTTTGCTGGAGATTTTGTCTTTAAAATCTTTTTTCTTGTAGAAATTTTGATTTCTCCAACTTGTTTTGAAAATTTAAAAGTTTTTTAACGAAATTTTAATATTTTAAAGTTCATTTTATTTTGAAATTTTGATAAGAAACTGAAAATTATTAAGTTTAAGTTTAGGGAAAATAAACTTCAAATCTAAAATGAATCTTGTAAATTTCAACCTGTTTTACAATTTGATATTTCTCTAAAAAATTACTACTACTGTAAGACCAAAGAAAATTCTGAATTTCCAATTTTTCTAGAAATGTTAAATTTATTCTTGAAATTCTCAAGTTCGAATTTAAAATTCAAATTTTGATAAAGAAAAAGATCGAAATTTAAAGATTAAACGCAAAATTTCGAGAGAAAGCAGATCATATTTCTAGAAAAAGTTGAAATTATTAGTAAACAACATTTTTCAAAAGAAAAATAACATTTTCGGAATGAAGGAAAAAAAAATTTGTTGAAATAAATTAATTGTAAAAAATATTCTTATAATTTCGAATTTGAAGTGGAAATTATTGAAATTTTTGAGAAAAAGAATCAACATTTCTAGAAGAGTCTCAAAATTTTTAAATTAAAATTAATCAAAATGTTAAAAAATATTCATTAACAATTTACTGTTCTAATTTGATTTTTTTCTAGTAATTTTAAAGTTCCAGAGAAATCTCAGATATCAAATATTCCAGCTTGAAGCCAATTTTTTGTGATTAAAATTTAAATTTTGGTAATTTATTTGTACACAAAATGAAAAATTTTTTTGGAAATTTGTTTCACAACTTTGCACAATTGAAAAATTAGAAATTTTTGTTATTAATTTTTTTATATTTGTGTGGTGTATCCAAATGTTTCTCAAAAAATGTAAATTTAAAAAGAAAAACATTACCACTTTTAAAAAATAAAGCTAAAGTGAAATCTTAAAAATTTTGAAATTTTCATAGAAAGTCAAATTTTCAAAGGAAATAAGGATTTCAAAAAAAATTTTCAATTGTTAAAATGGTCGACATTTTCAATAATTTTGGGAATGTGAATAAAAGACGAATTTTTGGATAATGTCGAAATTTAAAATCAATTGAGGAGTTTTTAACTAAATTTTCAAAGAAGTTGAATTTTTTGAATATTGGAGAAAACTCAAAATTATTGAAAAATTCGTAATTACCAAAAAAATTGAAATTTAGAAAAGGTTAAATTTTGAAAACGTAAAATTATGAAAAAAGTCAAAATTTTTAATAGTTCAAGTTGAAAAAGAATCTTTTCTTTTAAGTTGAAGATTTAATTGGAAATGTTAAAAAAAATGTATAAATAAAATTTTAAAAAAAGGTCGAACTTTTCAAAAAAAGTCATGTTTTCAAAAAGAGCCGAAATTTTGAAAAAATGTCGAAGTTTTGAAAAGGAGTCGAAATTTTACGAAACATTAGTCGAAAATTTCAATAAAAGGTTTAAGGAATGACTTAAAAAAAAATCACAATTTTCAATCAAAGGATCGACAGTTTGCAAAAAATGTTGAAATTTTGGAAAATGACTAAAATTTTAAAAAATTCGAACATTTGAAAAAGGCTCAAATTTTCAACAAAGTGGGAATTAAAATAAAAAGTCGAAAACTTCAAAAAAGTGCAGATTTAAAAAAAGGTTAAAATTTTCAATAAAGTCGAAACTTGTTGACAAAGCAAACATTTTCAAAATCTTTCAAATTTCTAAAAGACGTCAAAATTTTGTAAGAGGAAATTTTCAAAAGGAAAAGGTCGAAATTTATAGTCGAAATAAAAAAAAAATCAAAATTTGTTAAAGATTGGAGAATTTTTATCGAACTTACGAAATAATTCGAAATTTTAAAAAAAAGTTAAAATTTTGAATAGTTGGGAAATTTGCACTCAATTTTTCAATAAAAACAAAATTTTTGAAACCAAATTATTGAAAATAAGTGAAAATTATCAGATAGATCGAGGTTTTCAAAAGTCGAAATATTGAGAAGTTAAAATGTTGGAAAAAGGTTAAATTTTTGGTAGATAAAATTTTGAATCAAAATGGAACATTTTTTAAAAAGTTGAAAGTTTAGGTCAAAAAAATTAAAATTTTGAAAAAATGTCTAAACATTTCATAAAATTTCAAAATTTTCAAAAAAATCGAAATTTTGAAAGAATTTTGAAAATTAAGAAGTAGCGAAATTTTTAACAAAAAAATCAAAAAATCGAAATTGCAAAAAAAGTCGAAATTTTGAAAAATAGTTGACATTTAAATAAAACCAGTCGAAATTACTAAGAATCGAAATTTTCAATCTTCAGAAAAAGTAAGAATTTTCAAATGGTAAAAATAAAAAAAATATAATAATTAATTTTCAAAAAAAAAACAAAAAAAGACAATTTACGAAGAGACGGAAATTTTTAAAAGAGTATTCACAGTTTTTCAGAAAAGTCAATACATAAAAATAAAATAAGGTCGAGATTACAAGAAAAAATCTAACTTTTGTAATACAGTGGAAATTTGGAAAAAAATCGAACCTTTCAAAATGGCGACATTATGAAAAGTTTTCTTTGTCAAGTTTTCAAAGAAATCTAAAATTTTCGAAAAGTAACGTTTTGAAAATGTCTAAATGTTCAGTCGAAATTTTAAAAATTTTAAAACGCTAAACATTCTCGCAGCACCCCCATTAGTTTTGGCTACGAGCCGCCACTGATGAGGGCAGAAATACCGCTCCGGATCTTGGACCAGAAGCAGTACAATACTTACATAATGACGGTTCCTTTAACACCTCCACGACTACTTTGCATTACTCTGGATTCCAAAGCCTGCCTGAGATCGACATCATCTATTTCTAGTAGTTTAGATGCGATTTGAAGGAATTTTTCTGATGGTTTCGCTATACGACAACCTCCTTTCATATCCTCTGCATTTTCCTCAAATTGTATGTTACCCAAATGAAGAACGGCGGCGACAGTCTTGTATATTTCATGTCTTTCACTTTCGTTCATGCCTAATCGCGACAAGGCTAAATCCAACGCTTGAAAATCTTTGACGTCATCAAGCAAAATGTCCTTCAAAGGTCCCAGTTTTAAATGATCCTTACTTTTTTGTTGAGGACTTAGAGTTTTTTCGGTAGCTGGCGTTGTGAAGTATCTTGTACACCCTTCCTTCAAATACTAAAGAAAGCAACAATTACTTTTCATATCAACTGTTACTGATTACTTATTAACTCATTAAGTTCTCATAAAATATACTACAGTTTTACCAAAAATAAATCGTTTTTCTATTTTGTTTTTCGTCACATCGATTGATTAAATAACTCAAAAATTTGAAATATTGGGCTAAACAGAAAGTTTTGAACGTTTTCCTCTAGGTATCAGGAGTGATCCATATCTCATGATGTAAATGTCGCATGTGGTCATTCTATACCGCGCTTTAAAGGGTGACATAAGGCTTAAAAAAAAGTTCTTTGGCAGTTTTGTCTATGATGAAGCCAGTGGGTGTTAGAGCGTTCCAAAATAAAGGTAAAAAAAAGAGAAAATTCGGTACATTCTTCAGTACCACTACGATCAAGGGCAGCCAAAAAACGACAGAATGTGCCTTATTTTCGACGTCCATATTATCACAAATGAATCGTTGGAACCACCGTTTTGCTGTTGCATTCGATACTGTATTGGGTCCATAAACAGCATAAACACCAAAACAACATAACGTTTTATGGTTGCCCTTTGATTGTAGTGGTACTGAAGAGCGAATTTTCTCTTCTTTTTAGCTTAATTTCGGAATGCTCTAACACCCACTGCATTCATCATAGACAAAACTGCCAAAGAACTCTTCTTAAATAAATTGAAAAAAACATAATATTTCCGGTCAATAAGGGTCTACCATGAAGAATAGAACTCTTCTCGTCGAAAATGTCGATAAAATCATGAAAACCGTCCAGCAGAGCGGCATGCGAATACTTATTCCATTGCCCAGGAACTGAAAATTAGTCAGAAAACAGTTTGGTATCACTTGCATAATGCTGCTCTAAAGATGTATCAGTGCCACATGAAAAGAACCTTTTGGACCAAATTGATGCCTGCGATTCTTTACTGAAAAGCGTAACGAAATCGACCCATTTTAGAAATGGATGCTGACTGGCGATGAAAAATAGGACACACACGAGAACAACAGGCGAAAAAGATCGTGGTCCAAGCGCGGTAAGCTGGCCCAAACGATCGCCAAACCCTGATAAACGGCTGAGTAAGTTTTACTGTGTGTTTGGTGCGATTGGAAGGGAATCCTACACTATGAGCTGCTCTCATCAGGCCAATTACTCAATTCGGACCTATGCTGTCAATAACTGACCAGATTGAAGCAGGCGATCGACGAGAAGCGGCCAGAAATGGCCAATAGGAAAGTTTTTGTGTTCCATTAAGACAATGACAGGCCTACATATCTTTAACGACGTGTCAGAAGCTCCGAGAGCTTGGATGGGAGGTTATATCGCATCTACCGTATAGCGCAGAACTTGCTCCAAGCGATTATCGCGTTTTCAAGCATTTGCTACGGTTGAAAGTTCCATTGGAGATTGTTGCCTGTGATTAGGCCACCAATCAGCTTGATAGTAAGCTGTTGGTTTTGAAAGCGTAAAATGTTTTTAATGCTACAAAACTGACCTCAAAAGAGGCTTATGAAAATGAGCTGGTCAAGGTTTTTACCAATAGAGAGGAGTACTTCTTTAATCGCGGAATTGTGAAATTGCCTTCAAAATGGACAAAGGTTATCGAACAAAATGGCGTGCATTTGATCTAAATGCGATACCGGTACCTTTGTTCATTTTAACATCGAAATAAAGAAAAAAAAAACGCTCAGAATTTTCTACTTAAACCAATATATGCAATTATTTTTATATTAGTTTCAAATGTACGGAAATACAAATAATTATGCGACGAAATAATTACATAAAGATTTTTTTGTTCAATATTTAGCGATATTTCGCTCTGGTCAGGTTGCCTTACCAATTCGCTATTTAGGGATGTAACGAATGTTAGTTTTCCCACATTCGTGAATGCGAATGTTAATATTTATTTCCAACATTCGCGAATGCGAATGCAAATGTTAGCTTTTCCACTGGCATCTAGAGAATTTTGTGAAAGAAGTCGCAATTTCCAGAACAAATCGAATTTGGAGAAAAAAAAACAATTTCTAAAAATATTTTCTTCTTCAGGAACAAAGAAACAATAAATAAAAGTAATAAAATGCAAGGAAATACACAAAAATGAAAAAAGCCAATTTGAAATTTTTCAAATTGGCCTTTTTTTCACTTTTCATTTTTGTATATTTCCTTGTATTTTATTATTTTTATTTATTGTTTCTTTGCTCCCGAAGAAGCCCCCTACGATGGTGGGCGAAACGTCGAACATTTTTAGTAGTTCTTTAACACGGTCCAATCCCGGAAGAATTTTTATTTTCATTTAAATTTTGACAAAATCTCGAAATTTAGCATAAATCTTTTTCTCTAAATTTCGTAAAAATATTATTCTCAAATTTTTATATTTTTACTAACATTTCATCCAATTTTAGAAACATAAATGATAAAATGATAAAAAGTCGAATTTCGGATAACAAGCTCAAATTTAAGCATAAATTTTCAGAAAGTTCGAAAATGAGATAAATTTTGAAAAAAAGGTTGTAACTTTCAGACGGCCGAAATTTCAAAAATAAGGCTGAAATTTCTATAAAATATTCATAATTTCCAATACAGCCCAATTTTGAGAGAAAAAAGTAGAATTTTAAAAATAAAGTCGTAATTAGAAAAAACCTAGTTTTGTAATCAAGTCGGAATTTTCAGGAAATCAAATTTAACTTTAATAATTTTTGCTCGACCACATGGGGTTTTGGATGAAAATAGGATTAGGAAAAGAATGCGTTTTGAGACAAAAGTCAAAATTTCGAATAAAGCTAAATTTTGAAGAAATGTAGGATTTTTGGAAAAATAACGAAATTTTGAAATAGGTCTATTTTTGAGAGAAATGTGAAACCTTAGGGATAATGGATCGGATTTTGAGATAAGTCAGAACTTTGATGGAAAAAGGATGTTGAGAAAAATTTATAAATTTGGAGAAAAAGACGATTTTCGAGGTAAAAATCGAAATTTTTGAAAAATTTTGAAAAAAATCAAAACTTCAAGGAAAAGATCGACATTTTGAGAAATATAATATATTTCTAGAAAAAAGTCGAAATTAATAAGAACTCCACATTTCCCAGGAGTCCAATTTTGTCAAAATATTGAAAAAAGGCCGAATTTTGAGAAAAATTGTCGGGAAAAATTGAAATACAAAACTTGTGTTGTTTTGTATTTTAATTTTTGAAGATAACCAAGGATCAGTCCGTTCCACCAAAAAAAAATCCAGGAAAAAAGGCGAAATTTCAAAAAAAGTTAAAATTTCTCTACTGAATATTTGTTTTAACGACTGCTTGTGACAAGTTCTTCCCCCCTGCCCCACTGTAACATCAAAAATTATCGACTATTAAAGTAAACGTCGAAATTTAGGAAACACGTTGGAATTTGAACTTTTAGAAATCTTTGTCTTTAAAACATTTCAAAATATTCAAAAAATTGTTCAAAATTTCCAGGTAAATTAGTACTTATTATTCAAAAAATTTCTACTTTTTTATAAAAGATCTATCAAATTTTAAGAAAAAGGTGAAGTTTGATAAACAAGGCGAAATTTGCAGATGATTGAATTAAAAAAAAGTCGATTTTTTTAGAAAATGTCCAAATTTGAGAAATTACGAAACTTTGAAAAAAGCGACCAATTTTGTGACAAAAATTCGTAATTTTGAGAAAGTCAGATTTTGATAAAAGAGGTCGAAACTCCTCATCCACCACCATTATTTTTAAATTTGTTAATTTTTTTTTATGCAGAATCACTTAGCATGAAATATAAAAAATAAAAGTATTCTTTTACTTTTTTTGTAACCTTTTTATTGACATTTTATTTTTCAGATAATTTCAATTTGTTTGCCAAAATTCTTAGTTTTTTAAGAAATTTTTATATTTATTTCGAAATTATTACATTAAAATTGAAACTTAAGATTTTTCTTTAAAACATTTTCTGATTACTGAAAGTTTTTTGAAGATTTTACTTTCTTTTAAAAAACTCGACTTCTGAAAACTTCGACTTTTTGAAAATTCTGGATATTTTTGAGGAGTCTAATGTTTAATTTTTTGAAATTTTTGATTTTTTTTTAAATTAAATTTTTAAATTTCGACTCCAGAAAATTTTACAAAATATTGGATTATTTTTATAAATTTGCAACTTTGATTGACTTTTGGAAAAACGGACTTTTTTCAACATTTCGGCCTCTTTTGAATATTTACACTTTTTACTGAAGCATTTGACTTTTTTAAATATTTCATCTTTTTTGGAAATGTTCGACCGTTTTAAGTTCAAGCTTGAAATACAAATCTTGTCCCCTGAAACCAAGAAAGATTAAAAAACACAACAAAGGTTGCTCTAACGCGTTTCGACTGCCAAGCTTGGTTTCAGGGGACAAGTTCTGTGTATTTCAATTTTTGAAGATAACCAAGGACCAGTTCGTTCCATCAAAAAAAAAGTTCAAGCTTTATTGAAAATTTTGTTTTTTTTTTCAAAATTACGACCTCTACTGAAAATTCCATCTTTTCTGTTTCAACTTTTTTTTTAAATTCGACATTTCCAGTTTAAAGAAAACGTCGAAATTTCAAGTAAAAGTCTAATTTTCAGGAAAAATGAAAATTTCTGGAAAAGGTAGCCGCAGATGAGAATATAAATTTTCGGTTGGCTGTTGAACCAGCATTCCACTCTGCTCTATTGTAACTAGCTAATAGGAAAATAAAGCCAGGGCATTTAAAAACCCTTTTTATTTGGGTAAGACTTTACAAATTACTGTATTAATTATTAATTATTGTCTTAGTAAATGTTGGGTACCTGGATCCACGACACTCATGGTATAGAATCCCCAAGGGTCCATGGATCCCAGGTTAAGAAACCTTGACTTAGCAGTAGCATTGTTATTTTATAAATAATTTCCCCTTTTACTGCCAAATACATTCGCAATATATTCACGTAATGTCTTGCGAATGCGAATATGAAAAAACATGCGAATATTCGCGAATGTGAATGCAAATATTCGTTGGATCACTATTTTGTAGAATATTAAATAGCTTACGTTAAAATCGTCAGGTTTAGTTAGCATTAACTGTTTTCTTAACTGCTCTGGTGCGCCAGCCATCAAAAGATAGAAAATGTGGTAGCTCCTCTCGTCCCCATGTGGTGAACATATCCTCGATTTTTCCAACAAATAATGCGAAATAAACCCGCCAGCGATTCGAAATTTGTTATCGAAGTGAATTTCGATGAATTTTCCGAATCGCGAGCTGTTATTGTTCCTGCTGGTCTTTGCGTTACCGAATGCTTCTAGCACGGGATTGGCGTCGAGAATTTTTTGTTCGATTGGTCCGGCTTGCGCCCCCCACGTGTCGCAGAAATATTTCAGGAGATGTTTGGTGGATTCGGTTTTTCCAGCACCGGATTCACCTGATACGATGACCGATTGTGATTCCTTTAATACTTTCATGTCTCTGAAAGCCTTGTCGGCTATTGCGAAGACATGAGGTGGTTTTTCTCCTAAGGATTTTCCTTGATAGGCTTTTATATTTTGTGCGGAGTACAGCTCGGGGATGTCCTTGTAGGGATTGACGGCAATTAGTATGTTGGCAACGTATGTCTGAAAAAAAAAAGATTAAATTGATAATTCGTTTTGTTTGTTAAATATTTTTGTTGAAATACAGAAATTGTCCCCTGACACCAAGAAAGAATAAAAAACACAACAAAGGTTGCTCTAACGCGTTTCGACAGCCAAGCTATCATCTTCAGTATCTCTCTGAAAATATTATTGTGTAAAATGGGAACAATCTATTAAATCACAATCAGTATTAACGAGTGGACAAATTAAAACATTTACAGGAGTTTCTTCTAAAATTCAAAGCTTTTAATCAACTTTACTGATAAAATAGTTGGGTTGTCTTAAAAATTTAGAAATCTAGATGAATTTCTTTTAGAGCTCTAGGTCAGTTCTTTTGAAATTTTAAAGCTATGAGGCCTTCTTTCGGTTAGGTAACATTTTCGGTTTAAATCTAATAAGAAATTTCGAGAAAAACATTTTAGTTATTAAGGGTATAAAAAAATCGAGTTTTAATATGAAACGTCGAGAAAACGCTCAAATTTCTAGTTTAAATTACAAATTTCTGAAAAAACTGGAAACTTGGGGAGTAATTTTTGAAAAAAAACCTAGAGTTCAAGTTCTAAGTTTAGAAAAAATTTGTTAAAATAAACTAAAAATTTCGAATAAACTTAGATGATAGATAATAAATTCTTAAAACTGGGCGTTTATTCAAGAAGTTGACTTTAATCTTGTGATCTCCATTTTAAACTAAAATAGTCGAATTTATCAAATTACGAATGCATTCCGTTCATCTGAAGTATACTGTATATTTATTTTTGATATTTTAAGAAGTTAAGGATCTTTTAAAAGTGTTTCATTTTTGGGGCTCCAAACTGAACTGCTCTAGAACTCTTTTTTTAAGATTTCAGAACTGTAGAAGATTTTATTATTAGTTAAAATGTCTAGCTAATAAAAATTTGAATAACGTAGAAGCTTTAAAAATTGATATACAGAACAGTGCTCTAACGCGTTTCAATAATCAAACTATTATCTTCAAAGAGACACTGAAGATGATAGCTTGGCTATCGAAACGCGTTAGAAAAACTGTTGTTTTTTTTAAATCTTTATGGGTTGCAGGGGACAAGATTTGTATATCAATTATTGAAGACAACCAAGGTCCATTCTGTTCCACAAAAACGTAGAGGCTTTAACAAAAAAAAAATTGAAATATGTTGATTTACTTACGTATATCTTATTCTTATAATATCGTGTTCTAATGTTATTTAATAAGGAACCTTCATTCAGAAACATCATTTCACCTGAAATAAAATACGATTTTTAGTTTTTGTTATGCAAGGTAGCAGATTGAATGAAATACAAATCTTGTCCCCTGAAACCAAGAAAGATTAAAAAAACACAGCAAAGGTTGCTCTAACGCGTTTCGATAGCCAAGCATCTCTCTGAAGATGATAGCTTGGCTATCGAAACGCGTTAGAGCAACCGTTGTACCTTTGTTGTGTTTTTAATCTTTCTTGGTTTCAGGGGACAAGATTTGTTTTTCAATTTTTGAAGATAACCAAGGACCAGTCCGTTCCACCAATAAAAAAGGTAGCAGATTTTGAAAAATGGATCAAATATTAAAAATTTTTTCTTAACATAAAATTCTGGAAAGTCATAAGTCCAAAAGGAAAAAAATTATAAGACTTATGCTAATTTAGTAGAATGAACGAACTTATTAAAATCCTGTTTTTTTTTACTTCTGTTATATTTTCATACTGATTATCAAAAGTTTTAAGGTAATTAAAGTAGCAAATGTAAGATGACGATGATGAGTTTGCTTCATAAGTCTGATGCGTTTCAGATTCGTTTACTGCCCCGCAACAGAAGCTTAACCTTCTAAAATTTCTAATCTTATTTTTTGTAAGAAAAAGTTAAATTTAGAAAAAAAGTACTTACAGTTGTCGTCATAATCTCTATTCGTTTCCGGAGAGGCAGGAAATACATCCCCAAAAGGCAAAGTTCTTTTGGGGTATTTAATATGTTCAAGTGGACTGACTTCCACTCCATCCTCTAAAATTTCTGTTATGCGACCCAAAATAAATCCTTCTAGTGGGTCCCGCGCCCACACGGTCTCCATTTTTCTGAAATAAAAACTTCTCTGCTTACATATTTTACAATAATCATTAATTTTGTGTAATTTGTTGTCAAAAATTATTACAGTTATGTTAAAATGTTGTGTTTTAAACAACGTTCCTTCCAATTTTTTACAGTTCTGCCTGGTTCACAATTGAGTGTGATCAAAAATTATTAAAATAAAAAACAAGTTGCACAATTTTTCTATAATTTTGAACCGAAATTTTGATGTTAAATTTGCAATCCTTATATTATTATTATTATTATTTATTTTTATAAATTTCGACCTTTTAAAACTTTTTAAATTTTACTATACTTTCGAATAAAAAATCCCAGTAAACCCCAGTTTAAGAAAAAAAAGAAAAAACTTTTTTTCTAAAACTGGGGTTTACATTTACAATTCAGATTTAAAAGTATCGAGTTTATACCCAAAATATCGACAATTTTTTCCTTTAAATTTGGACTATTTTTTTATGGAATTGCGACTTTTTTTTTTAAATTCGACATTTCCAGTTTAAAGAAAACGTCGAAATTTCAAGTAAAGTCTAATTTTCAGGAAAAATGAAAATTTCTGGAAAAGGTAGCCGCAGATGAGAATATAAATTTTCGGTTGGCTGTTGAACCAGCATTCCACTCTGCTCTATTGTAACTAGCTAATAGGAAATAAAGCCAGGGCATTTAAAAACCCTTTTTTATTTGGGTAAGACTTTACAAATTACTGTATTAATTATTAATTATTGTCTTAGTAAATGTTGGGTACCTGGATCCACGACACTCATGGTATAGAATCCCCAAGGGTCCATGGATCCCAGGTTAAGAAACCTTGACTTAGCAGTAGCATTAGTTAGTATAGAATAAGATTCCCCTTTTACTGCCAAATACATTCGCAATATATTCACGTAATGTCTTGCGAATGCGAATATGAAAAAACATGCGAATATTCGCGAATGTGAATGCAAATATTCGTTGTATCTCTATTTGGTAGAATATTAAATAGCTTTAGTCTCTGTAAATAGCTTACGTTAAAATCGTCAGGTTTAGTTAGCATTAACTGTTTTCTTAACTGCTTCTGGTGCGCCAGCCATCAAAAGATAGAATATGTGTAGCTCCTCTCGTCCCCATGTGGTGAACATATCCTCGATTTTCCAAATACAAAACTATGCAGAAATAAACCCGCCAGCGATTCGAAATTTGTTATCGAAGTGAATTTCGATGAATTTTCCGAATCGCGAGCTGTTATTGTTCCTGCTGGTCTTTGCGTTACCGAATGCTTCTAGCACGGGATTGGCCGTCGAGAATTTTTTTGTTCGATTGGTCCGGCTTGCGCCCCCCACGGGTCGCAGAAATATTTCAGGAGATGTTTGGTGGATTCGGTTTTTCCAGCACCGGATTCACCTGATACGATGACCGATTGTGATTCCTTTAATACTTTCATGTCTCTGAAAGCCTTGTCGGCTATTGCGAAGACATGAGGTGGTTTTTCTCCAAGGATTTTCCTTGATAGGCTTTTATATTTTGTGCGGAGTACAGCTCGGGGATGTCCTTGTAGGGATTGACGGCAATTAGTATGTTGGCAACGTATGTCTGAAAAAAAAAGATTAAATTGATAATTCGTTTTGTTGTTAGTATATTTTTGTGAAAGACAGAAAATTGGCCCCTGAAGCCAAGAAAGAATAAAAAACACAACAAAGGTTGCTCTAACGCGTTTCGACAGCCAAGCTATCATCTTCAGTATCTCTCTGAAAATATTATTGTGTAAAATGGGGAACAATCTATTAAATCACAATCAGTATTAACGAGTGGACAAATTAAAACATTTACAGGAGTTTCTGCTAAAATTCAAAGCTTTTAATCAACTTTACTGATAAAATAGTTGGGTTGTCTTAAAAATTTAGAAATCTAGATGAATTTCTTTTAGAGCTCTAGGTCAGTTCTTTTGAAATTTTAAAGCTATGAGGCCTTCTTTCGGTTAGGAAACACATTTTCGGTTTCAAATCTAATAAGAAATTTCGAGAAAAACATTTTAGTTATTAAGGGTATAAAAAAATCGAGTTTTAATATGAAACGTCGAGAAAACGCTCAAATTTCTAGTTTAAATTACAAATTTCTGAAAAACTGGAAACTTGGGGAGTAATTTTTGAAAAAAAACCTAGAGTTCAAGTTCTAAGTTTAGAAAAAATTTGTTAAAATAAACATAAAAATTTCGAATAAACTTAGATGATAGATAATAAATTCTTAAAACTGGGCGTTTATTCAAGAAGTTGACTTTAATCTTGTGATCTCCATTTTAAACTAAAATAGTCGAATTTATCAAATTACGAATGCATTCCGTTCATCTGAAGTATACTGTATATTTATTTTTGATATTTTAAGAAGTTAAGGATCTTTTAAAAGTGTTTCATTTTTGGGGCTCCAAACTGAACTGATCTTAGAAACTCTTTTTTTAAGATTTCAGAACTGTAGAAGATTTTATTATTAGTTAAAATGTCTAGCTAATAAAAATTTGAATAACGTAGAAGCTTTAAAAATTGATATACAGAACAGTGCTCTACCGCGTTTCAATAATCAAACTATTATCTTCAAAGAGACACTGAAGATGATAGCTTGGCTATCGAAACGCGTTAGAAAAACTGTTGTTTTTTTTAAATCTTTATGGGTTGCAGGGGACAAGATTTGTATATCAAATTTATTGAAGACAAACCAAAGTCCCATTCTGTTCCACAAAAACGTAGAGGCTTTAACAAAAAAAAATTGAAATATGTTGATTTACTTACGTATATCTTATTCTTATAATATCGTGTTCTAATGTTATTTAATAAGGAAACCTCAATCAGCAAACATCATTCACCTGAAATAAAATACGATTTTTAGTTTTTGTTATGCAAGGTAGCAGATTGAATGAAATACAAATCTTGTCCCCTTAAACCAAGAAAGATTAAAAACACAGCAAAGGTTGCTCTAACGCGTTTCGATAGCCAAGCATCTCTCTGAAGATATAGCTTGGCTATCGAAACGCGTTAGAGCAACCGTTGTACCTTTGTTGTTTTTTTTAAATCTTTATGGGTTGCAGGGGACAAGATTTGTTTTTTCAATTTTTGAAGATAACCAAGGACCAGTCCGTTCCACCAATAAAAAAGGTAGCAGATTTTGAAAAATGGATCAAATATTAAAAATTTTTTCTTAACATAAAATTCTGGAAAGTCATAAGTCCAAAAGGAAAAAAATTATAAGACTTATGCTAATTTAGTAGAATGAACGAACTTATTAAAATCCTGTTTTTTTTTACTTCTGTTATATTTTCATACTGATTATCAAAGTTTTAAGGTAATTAAAGTAGCAAATGTAAGAATGACGATGATGAGTTTGCTTCATAAGTCTGATGCGTTTCAGATTCGTTTACTGCCCCGCAACAGAAGCTTAACCTTCTAAAATTTCTAATCTTATTTTTTGCTAAGAAAAAAGTTAATGTAGAAAAAAAAGTACTTACAGTTGTCGTCATAATCTCTATTCGTTTCCGGAGAGGCAGGAAATACATCCCCAAAAGGCAAAGTTCTTTTGGGGTATTTAATATGTTCAAGTGGACTGACTTCAACTCCATCCTCTAAAAAATTCTGTTATGCGACCCAAAATAAATCCTTCTAGTGGGTCCCGCGCCCACACGGTCTCCATTTTTCTGAAATAAAAACTTCTCTGCTTACATAATTTTACAATAATCATTAATTTTGTGTAATTGTTGTCAAAAATTATTACAGTTATGTTAAAATGTTGTGTTTTAAACAACGTTTCCTTCCAATTTTTTACAGTTCTGCCTGGTTCACAATTGAGTGTGATCAAAAATTATTAAAATAAAAAAACAAGTTGCACAATTTTTCTATAATTTTGAACCGAAATTTTGATGTTAAATTTGCAATCCTTATATTATTATTATTATTATTTATTTTTATAAATTTCGACCTTTACAACTTTTTAAATTTTACTATACTTTCGAATAAAAAATCCCAGTAAACCCCAGTTTAAGAAAAAAAAGAAAAAACTTTTTTTCTAAAACTGGGGTTTACATTTACAATTCAGATTTAAAAGTATCGAGTTTATACCCAAAATATCGACAATTTTTTCCTTTAAATTTGGACTATTTTTTTATGGAATTGCGACTTTTTTTTTTAAATTTCCAAACCTCCCTAGAAATTGGGATGTTTTTCAAAATACGATACCTCAAGATTTGTATTACAATTTTTTACGATAACTCAAAATTCGAATTTTTTCTCAAAATTGCGCCTACAAGCTACAACTATTTTCAACATTTCCACTTCAAATTCGAAATATTATTTTGTATGTAATATATTTGATTTTTGTTTATGAATGTTGACTTTAAACTCTCATGTTCAACTGATTTTATTAGATTGTTAACATTATGACTTTTTTTATAAGTTAAAGTTTACATTTTCAGTTGTTACTATTTCCCAATTATTTAGATGCAAATTCGAGGATATTTTTTAATGAATTTTGAGTCAACGATCGAATAATTGGGAAATAGTAATTCGAAACTTTGACAAAAAAATATACTCTTTGAATATTTCGTTTTATAAGGACGGTTGCTACCCCATTTTTCCTTACAAATAGGACAACGGGCCTGATGCGTAAGCATAGGCAAGAATTGCCCAAGGGGAAACAAGATGCTGAAAAATTGATAGACAAAAAAAAAGATGTAATTTTCAGGAAAAATGAAAATTTCTGGAAAAGGTAGCCGCAGATGAGAATATAAATTTTCGGTTGGCTGTTGAACCAGCATTCCACTCTGCTCTATTGTAACTAGCTAATAGGAAATAAAGCCAGGGCATTTAAAAACCCTTTTTTATTTGGGTAAGACTTTACAAATTACTGTATTAATTATTAATTATTGTCTTAGTAAATGTTGGGTACCTGGATCCACGACACTCATGGTATAGAATCCCCAAGGGTCCATGGATCCCAGGTTAAGAAACCTTGACTTAGCAGTAGCATTGTTATTTTATAATATTTCCCCTTTTGACTGCCAAATACATTCGCAATATATTCACGTAATGTCTTGCGAATGCGAATATGAAAAAACATGCGAATATTCGCGAATGTGAATGCAAATATTCGTTGTATCTCTATTTGGTAGAATATTAAATAGCTTTAGTCTCTGTAAATAGCTTACGTTAAAATCGTCAGGTTTAGTTAGCATTAACTGTTTTCTTAACTGCTCTGGTGCGCCAGCCATCAAAAGATAGAATATGTGGTAGCTCCTCTCGTCCCCATGTGGTGAACATATCCTCGATTTTTCCAACAAATAATGCGAAATAAACCCGCCAGCGATTCGAAATTTGTTATCGAAGTGAATTTCGATGAATTTTCCGAATCGCGAGCTGTTATTGTTCCTGCTGGTCTTTGCGTTACCGAATGCTTCTAGCACGGGATTGGCGTCGAGAATTTTTTGTTCGATTGGTCCGGCTTGCGCCCCCCACGTGTCGCAGAAATATTTCAGGAGATGTTTGGTGGATTCGGTTTTTCCAGCACCGGATTCACCTGATACGATGACCGATTGTGATTCCTTTAATACTTTCATGTCTCTGAAAGCCTTGTCGGCTATTGCGAAGACATGAGGTGGTTTTTCTCCTAAGGATTTTCCTTGATAGGCTTTTATATTTTGTGCGGAGTACAGCTCGGGGATGTCCTTGTAGGGATTGACGGCAATTAGTATGTTGGCAACGTATGTCTGAAAAAAAAAGATTAAATTGATAATTCGTTTTGTTTGTTAGATATTTTTGTTGAAATACAAAAATTGTCCCCTGAAGCCAAGAAAGAATAAAAAACACAACAAAGGTTGCTCTAACGCGTTTCGACAGCCAAGCTATCATCTTCAGTATCTCTCTGAAAATATTATTGTGTAAAATGGGAACAATCTATTAAATCACAATCAGTATTAACGAGTGGACAAATTAAAACATTTACAGGAGTTTCTGCTAAAATTCAAAGCTTTTAATCAACTTTACTGATAAAATAGTTGGGTTGTCTTAAAAATTTAGAAATCTAGATGAATTTCTTTTAGAGCTCTAGGTCAGTTCTTTTGAAATTTTAAAGCTATGAGTCACTCTTTCGGTTAGGTAACATTTTCGGTTTAAATCTAATAAGAAATTTCGAGAAAAACATTGTAGTTATTAAGTGTATAAAAAAATCGAGTTTTAATATGAAACGTCGAGAAAACGCTCAAATTTCTAGTTTAAATTACAAATTTCTGAAAAAACTGGAAACTTGGGGAGTAATTTTTGAAAAAAAACCTAGAGTTCAAGTTCTAAGTTTAGAAAAAATTTGTTAAAATAAACTAAAAATTTCGAATAAACTTAGATGATAGATAATAAATTCTTAAAACTGGGCGTTTATTCAAGAAGTTGACTTTAATCTTGTGATCTCCATTTTAAACTAAAATAGTCGAATTTATCAAATTACGAATGCATTCCGTTCATCTGAAGTATACTGTATATTTATTTTTGATATTTTAAGAAGTTAAGGATCTTTTAAAAGTGTTTCATTTTTGGGGCTCCAAACTGAACTGCTCTAGAACTCTTTTTTTAAGATTTCAGAACTGTAGAAGATTTTATTATTAGTTAAAATGTCTAGCTAATAAAAATTTGAATAACGTAGAAGCTTTAAAAATTGATATACAGAACAGTGCTCTAACGCGTTTCAATAATCAAACTATTATCTTCAAAGAGACACTGAAGATGATAGCTTGGCTATCGAAACGCGTTAGAAAAACTGTTGTTTTTTTTAAATCTTTATGGGTTGCAGGGGACAAGATTTGTATATCAATTATTGAAGACAACCAAGGTCCATTCTGTTCCACAAAAACGTAGAGGCTTTAACAAAAAAAAATTGAAATATGTTGATTTACTTACGTATATCTTATTCTTATAATATCGTGTTCTAATGTTATTTAATAAGGAACCTTCATTCAGAAACATCATTTCACCTGAAATAAAATACGATTTTTAGTTTTTGTTATGCAAGGTAGCAGATTGAATGAAATACAAATCTTGTCCCCTGAAACCAAGAAAGATTAAAAAAACACAGCAAAGGTTGCTCTAACGCGTTTCGATAGCCAAGCATCTCTCTGAAGATGATAGCTTGGCTATCGAAACGCGTTAGAGCAACCGTTGTACCTTTGTTGTGTTTTTAATCTTTCTTGGGGACAAGATTTGTTTTTCAATTTTTGAAGATAACCAAGGACCAGTCCGTTCCACCAATAAAAAAGGTAGCAGATTTTGAAAAATGGATCAAATATTAAAAATTTTTTCTTAACATAAAATTCTGGAAAGTCATAAGTCCAAAAGGAAAAAAAAATTATAAGACTTATGCTAATTTAGTAGAATGAACGAACTTATTAAAATCCTCTTTTTTTTACTTGTTATATTTTCATACTGATTATCAAAAGTTTTAAGGTAATTAAAGTAGCAAATGTAAGATGACGATGATGAGTTTGCTTCATAAGTCTGATGCGTTTCAGATTCGTTTACTGCCCCGCAACAGAAGCTTAAACCTTCTAAAATTTCTAATCTTATTTTTTGTAAAAAAAAAGTAAAATTTAGAAAAAAAGTACTTACAGTTGTCGTCATAATCTCTATTCGTTTCCGGAGAGGCAGGAAATACATCCCCAAAAGGCAAAGTTCTTTTGGGGTATTTAATATGTTCAAGTGGACTGACTTCAACTCCATCCTCTAAAATTTCTGTTATGCGACCCAAAATAAATCCTTCTAGTGGGTCCCGCGCCCACACGGTCTCCATTTTTCTGAAATAAAAATTTCTCTGTTTACATATTTTACAATAATCATTAATTTTGTGTAATTTGTTGTCAAAAATTATTACAGTTATGTTAAAATGTTGTGTTTTAAACAACGTTCCTTCCAATTTTTTACAGTTCTGCCTGGTTCACAATTGAA
The DNA here is from genome assembly GCA_028583605.1 of Dastarcus helophoroides. Taxonomy (NCBI): domain Eukaryota; kingdom Metazoa; phylum Arthropoda; class Insecta; order Coleoptera; family Bothrideridae; genus Dastarcus; species Dastarcus helophoroides. Next base: position 30,243,623 of record CM053327.1, read on the forward strand.
TGTGATCAAAAATTATTAAAATAAAAAACAAGTTGCACAATTTTTCTATAATTTTGAACCGAAATTTTGATGTTAAATTTGCAATCCTTATATTATTATTATTATTATTTATTTTTATAAATTTCGACCTTTTAAAACTTTTTAAATTTTACTATACTTTCGAATAAAAAATCCCAGTAAACCCCAGTTTAAGAAAAAAAAGAAAAAACTTTTTTTTCTAAAACTGGGGTTTACATTTACAATTCAGATTTAAAAGTATCGAGTTTATACCCAAAATATCGACAATTTTTTCCTTTAAATTTGGACTATTTTTTTATGGAATTGCGACTTTTTTTTTTAAATTTCAAACCTCCCTAGAAATTGGGATGTTTTTCAAAATACGATACCTCAAGATTTGTATTACAATTTTTTACGATAACTCAAAATTCGAATTTTTTCTCAAAATTGCGCCTACAAGCTACAACTATTTTTCAACATTTCCACTTCAAATTCGAAATATTATTTTGTATGTAATATATTTGATTTTTGTTTATGAATTGTTGACTTTAAACTCTCATGTTCAACTTATTTTATTAGTTTGTTAACATTATGACTTTTTTTATAAGTTAAAGTTTACATTTTCAGTTGTTACTATTTCCCAATTATTTAGATGCAAATTCGAGGATATTTTTTAATGAATTTTGAGTCAACGATCGAAATAATTGGGAAATAGTAATTCGAAACTTTGACAAAAAAATATACTCTTTGAATATTTCGTTTTATAAGGACGGTTGCTACCCCATTTTTCCTTACAAATAGGACAACGGGCTCTGATGCGTAAGCATAGGCAAGAATTGCCCAAGGGGGAAACAAGATGCTGAAAAATTGATAGACAAAAAAAAAGATGTAATTTTCAGGAAATCTCACGACCAAGATGTATTTTACCGTCTGAATAGATGTGCAGACATTTATAAAAAAAACTCAAATTTTATAAAAAAGTAGTAATTTTCAAAAATATTCCTCTCGAATTTTGACCTTTTTATTTAAATTTTGACATAATCTTCAAATTTTGGGAAAACTGTTAAGATTTTTAAGAAATATTTTTCTCGAAATTGAAATAGACATTTCGACCGAATTTGAAGAAATATACGAATTTTGAGAAGAACTGAATTGAAATTTCCCGAAAAGGTGAATTTGGGAAAGAGTCGAAATTTATAAAAATATTTTTCTTGCGGTTTTTACTTCTTTTGATATTCTCTGCATCCTGTTTGGGAAGTAACGTGATTTTCATTCATGTTTTATGGGCTTTTTCTTCGTCAGTTATCCCTCCACCATTTTGTAGTGTTAGAGCACAAACAGCGATTGACGAACAAAGATCTAACCCAATCACTGCTTGGGGCAATCTTTAAGAGATTGCCAATCGTTAACAGGAGCGACTCAACGACAGAATGTTACTGAAAATCTAGAATTGTGGAAGGAGTAACTAGCGGAGAAAAAGCCAATAAAACGTGAATGAAAATTTACTCTTTTTACTTTTCAGTTCTGATATAACCTTAAAACTTGGTGAAAAAAGTTTAAGAAATATGTTTTACGACAGTTTTGACCTAATTTTGAAAAAATAAACGTATTTTGAGAAAGAAAAATCAAAATTTATAGAAAAGGACAAATTTGGGGAAGTGAACATTTTTAAAAATATTTTTCTTTATTTTTACTTTTCTATTTGTAAATTTTGTCGTAATCTTGAGATTTCGTTAAAAATAATGCAATTTTCCACTAAATACTTTTCATGAAAAAACTACATGAATTTTGAGAAAAACTTGAAATTTCCCAAAAAGGTGAATTTGGGGAAGAGTCGAAATTTATAAAAATATTTTTCTCGCGGTTTTTACTTCTTTAGATATTTTCTGCATCCTGTTTGCAAAGTAACGTTATTTTCATTCATGTTTTATTGGCTTTTTCTGCGCCAGTTATCCCTCCGCCATTTTGCAGTGTTGGATCACAAACAGCGATTGATGAACAAAGATCTAACGCAATCGCTGCTTGGGGCAATCTTTAAGAGATTGCCAATCGTTAACAGAAGCGACTCAACGACAGAATGTTACTGAAAATCTAGAATTGTGGAAGGAGTAACTGGCGAAGAAAAAGCCAATAAAACGTGAATGAAAATTTATTTTTTTACTTGTCCGTTCTGATATAACCTTGAAATTTGGTGAAAAAAGTTTAAGAAATATGTTTTACTACAATTTTGACCCAATTTTAAAAAAATAAACGTATTTAGAAAAAGAAAAAACAAAATTTTTAAAAAAGAACAAATTTGGGGAAGTGAACATTTTTAAAAATATTTTTTTTATTTCTACTTTTTTATTTGTAAATTTTGTCGTAACCTTAAAATTTCGTTAAAAATAATGAAATTTTCCACTTAATACCGTTCATGAGGAAACTACATGGATTTTGAAAAATACTGAATTCAAATTTCTAGAAAAAAGTGAATTTGAGGAAAGGTCGAAATTTATAAAAATATTTTTATTGAGGTTTTTACTTCTTTAGATATTCTCTGCATCTTGTTTCTGAAGTAACGTTATTTTAATTCATGTTTTATTGGCTTTTTCTTCGCCAGTTATCCCTCCACCATTTTGTAGTGTTGGGCCACAAACAGCGATTGATGAATAAAGATCAAACGCAATCGCTGCTTGGGGCAATCTTTAAGAGATTGCCAATCGTTAACAGAAGCGACTCAACGACAGAATGTTACTGAAAATCTAGAATTGTGGAAGAAGTAACTGGCGAAGGAAAAGCCAATAAAACGTGAATGAAAATTTACCTTTTTTACTTGTCAATTCTGATATAACCTTGAAATTTGGTGAAAAAAGATTAAGAAATAGGTTTTACTACAATTTCGACCTAATTTTAAAAAAATAAACGTATTTTGAGAAAGAAAAGACAACATTTTTAGAAAAAAAAAACAAATTTGAGGAAGTGGACATTTTAAAAAATATTATTCTTTATTTCCACTTTTTTATTTGAAAATTTTGTCATAATCTCGAAATTTCATTAAAAATAATGAATTTTTCACTAAATACTTTTTATTACAATATCGACCTAATTTAGAGAAGAAAAGGACGACGTTTATAAAAGGACTAATTTAGGAAATAACTCAAATTTCTAAAATTATTTTTCTCAATGTTTTTTTACTTTTTTTTTTTCAATTTTGACATAATTTGGTCAAAAGAAAGTCTATTATTCTTAAGAAATATTTTTCATTACAATTTCGAATTAATTTTAAGTAGAAAAACAAATTTCCAAAAACAGAAAATGTCGAAGTTGACATTTTCAAAAAAACCCAATTTTGAGAGAAATAAAGACATCCCGAAAAAAAGCGAATTTATAAAAAGTCTAAAGTTCCCAAAGAAAGTAAAAAATCGTATAATTTCGGAAAGGAAAATTTGGAAAATAAACTGAAAAATTTGAAGAACTTTCAAAAAAGTCAAACTTAAAGTCCAAATTCCCAAAGAAGAAAAACGCAAAATTTTCAGAATAAAGAATCATTCAACCAAAGTTGACAATATTCGAAACATCTTTTGAAATATGACTACGTGATATCACGTAGTCATATTTCAAAAAATGTGATATCACGTAGTCATATTTCAGAAGATGTTTCGAATATTGTCAACTTTCATTATTAAAAATTTAAATATTTCCAAACTGGATAGCAGAAATGTTAAGTAAAATTAATGAACATAATTTTTTTACGTGGCATGGATTGCTCCTTGGTTATATTCAAAAATTAAAATACAAATCTGCTCCCTTGAAACCAAGAAAGATAAAAAACACAACAAAGGTTGCTCCAACGCGTTTCGATAGTAGTATTTCTTTGAAGATGATAGCTTGGCTATCGAAACGGGTTAGAGCAACCTTTGTTGGGTTTTTAATTTTTCTTTGTTTCAAGGGACAAGATTTGTATTTCAAAATAAACATAATATTTTCGACCAATAAGAGTCTACAATGAAGAAAATTCAACCAAAGTTAAAATTTTGAGAAAAATTAATAAATCTTTTAAAATGTTTGAAATTTCCTAAGTAAAGCTACTTTTTCGGAGAAAAATTTAAAATGATGAAGATAAATTGGAATTTTTAGAATAAGACGAGTTAAAAAACAATCAAAATTTTCAGAAGTTGAATTTTGAGATAATTAGTAAAATAATTTTGAACGAAAAGACAAATTTTGAAAAAAAAATTGAGAAAGGTGTTTAGTGTACTTACAAAAAAAAAGACAAAATTTCTCAGAGAGAGTCAAATTTTAGGAAGAAAGTTCGAACTTGAAACTAAATGTCTTACGACGAAAAAATCTAAATTTGCAGAATCTCAATAAAATGTCTACCTTTGAGAACTTGAAACTAGATGAATTACGATGAAGAAAGCTAAATTTGCAGAATCTTAATAAAATGTCAATTTTTGAGAAGGAAGTAAAAGTTTAGAGAAAAGCAAATTTGAAGAAACAAGTACAATTTCCTGGAAACTGAAAAAAAACGTTCAGTAAAAGTTAATATTTGAAAAAGTTGGCAAAAAAGCTGAAAAAAAAGAAAAAGTCGAAATTTCAAGAAAAGAACCCAAGTTAAAGACATCTAATTGAAAAATAATTAAATTTTGTTAATACGACTAAATTCCGAATATAAGAAGAATTTGAAGAAAAAAAAGACATAATTTCTCAGAGAGAGTCAAATTTTAGGAAGAAAGTTCGAACTTAAAACTAAATGTCTTACGACGAAAAAATCTAAATTTGCAGAATCTCAATAAAATGTCTACCTTTGAGAACTTGAAACTAGATGAATTACGATGAAGAAAGCTAAATTTGTAGAATCTCAATAAAATGTCAATTTTTGAGAAGGAAGTAAAAATTTAGAGAAAAGCAAATTTGAAGAAACAAGTACAATTTCCTGGAAACTAAAAAAAAACGTTCGGTAAAAGTTAATATTTGAAAAGGTTGGCAAAAAAGCTGAAAAAAAAAGAAAAAGTCAAAATTTCAAGAAAAAACTCCAAGTCACACACCTAATTGAAAAATAGTTAAATTTTGTGAAGACGTCTAAATTCCGAAAATAAGATAAATTCTAAGAAAACATGGAAATCTTTAAAAAACAATTTCCCCACAATTTCCACATTATTATCATTCGCTAAATGTTTAGTTTTTATTAAAAAATCGATTAAATTTCGAGTAAAAGGGAATTTTTGAGAAACTAGTCGAAACTTCCGGTGAGTCTAACAGAAAAAAGTACAAAACTTTCACAGGAAGTCAATTTAAGTGAGCAAATTATTGTAATGTCATGAACATTGATATTAAATAGAAACACACGAGGTAGAGTTGTATTGCAAACTCTATTTCATTAATTAAAATTTTTAGAGCAATGTGATTTTCATCAAAAAGTTGGGCCAGTTTTTTAATCGTTAAAACATATTTATTATTATCATATATATATATATATATATATATATATATATATATATATATATAAAATTAAAGAGAGTTTTTAAACCCAACCAGACTTCCTTTCTCCAACAACAAGGACCTGGACGTCTTCTACATTTCAGTCAATTTGCTCAACTTAAAATCAATTTTGTATAGGTATAAATTTCGAAATATTTGGCTTATTCTATCTTTTTTAAACTTTGACTTTTTTTGAAAAGTTTGACTTTGTTTCAAATCCCCCATTTTACTTTCGAGAAATTTTTAATCGATTGTCTTTTTCTCGAAGTTAAGATTTTTTGAAATATTGATTTTTTGGCTTTTTAGGAAAATTATTTTTTTTAGGTTTGACTGTTTTAAGAATGTAAACTTTTTGTCAAAGTTTTGAATTTTAAAAATTTTGAATTATTTGACTTCAAATAGGTAAAAGAGAGCACTTGCGGTCCACGCTGGGGGACTTCTGACCTTCTTCAGTTTCTCAACAAGGTTGGGTGGCTGAATGAACGACCAAGGACACCTCAATCACGGGGATAGCACAATGGACCCGGAAAGGGTGGCCTAAGTGCTAACCTAAACTTTAGGCAACAAACAACGAATCCAGAATCCATCCAATAGGTATTTAAAATTTTTGAAGAACCTTTCCATTTAATTTAATAATTAAATTAATTTCATAATTTAATTTCCACTTTTTCTCAAAAATTATACAAAATTTGAGAGAAGTACAATTCTTTAGGTATTTTGACTTTTTCAAAATTTTACATTTTTCAAAATTGTAATTTTTCCAAATTTTGACATCCCTCAAATTTTCTTTTTAAAATTTCGTATATTTCTCGACATGTTTAACTTTTTCGTAAGTTTCCAATTTTTTTATAATTTTGATTTTTTAAATTTTGATATTTTTAACAATATCGATATTTTTGTAAACTTCAAATTTTTCCAGAAAATTTCTGATTTTTTATTTTCAAAATTTCAACTTTGTTCGGAGTCTTGACTCTTCATAAATTTCAACTTTTTTCTTGGACAATTTTACTTATTTTCGTTCCACCTCAATTATTTTAATGATACTTTGTCCTCTTTAAAGATTTTGGTCATATTCTTGGAGTGCTGTCATCGTGTGAAGTTTGAAATATTTGGTTAAATATCACAGATTTAATTTTTTGGGAACTTTGTCAATAGTTTTTATGGATTTTTACGAATTTATATTTTTTCCTAGAGTGGGAAAAAGTTAATAAAATGACAAATATTTCATTGTGTTCTATTAGTATAAAAAATCAAATTATTGAGCAATTTAAGTCGTTTATCATCAGTGGAATTTCTTTCGGTATTTTCGGTTTTAAATGTTAAGTTATTCGCATAAAAATACACATAGATATTTATTTAAAAGCTTTACGAACAGGCCGGACGTTTGGCTTATGTAAGTTATTATCTCCAAGGCTATTATTACCCATTACATATGTTTTTGTAGCAACATTAATCGTGTTATCTCGATATCAATCGAAAGATAACTTGTTCAAATATTTCAGTAATTCATAGATATAAAAAAATATTAATACATATAATAAACCCCGCCGCCAGTCTAATTGTAAATAATAATTTCATAAAAAATATAAGTAATATTAATTTTCGCGAATATATTTTTTTCAACTCGAGTAATAAACTTCGTTAAACTTTTTCATTTATAAACCAATTCCTTCTTTCGTTTCGTTATGGTTTTCGATTTTCACACAACCATAAATAAAACTTAGTTTAGAGAGCTGAAGAGGCAATTATTTAATAATTCTTTGTTAAAAGTAATTTCAATTAACATAACAAAACTATTGCACACTTTCTCGATCTCGTGAAAACAGCAAATTATGTGCAATACGATTTCACGCAGACTAGACAAAATTTAATAGATAAAACGCTCACTGTTTTCTTTCCGACGGTTTTATGGTATTAAATAGGGGACGCGCCTAGATATAAAGGATGTTTACTTATTATTGCACGAAAATCTATGGTCGAATTCCATTGAATAAAAAATGAAAGCTTTTTTAAGGCTCAGATTTTAATGAAATTTGTTTTGATCTCAATGACTTCCTGGCCAATTGCAGTTGATTTAGCAATTCCAGGGGGTGCAACTAGGCCTATACGTTATGTTTTTTGACATAAAAATAAGGTTTTTTAATTTCTATAAATTTTTTTGGTTGAGCAATTAAAAACACAAAATTTTTACTTTCTAGTTTTGTTTTTCGTCTTTCGTCTATTTTGGAATAAAAATATAAAAACGTTGCTTTGCATGCCTTTGAAAAAATGTAGGGTATTGGTTATAATTATCATAATAATCGAATATCGATGTAAACGATATGAATATGTCGATGTTTGGTCAACATTGCTCATCCCTAGTTCCTATCAGACTACGGGAATCCTTTTTTTGTAGTACATCTAACGAATTTGAGAATTACTACAAATATGTTTCATATAATTTTAATAGTGTACTAGAATTATGGATTGTATAAACATTTTTTATATTAATTCCAGCATTAAATACTGAACGTGTCTAATTTATCGATGATTCATCATTCAGACTTGTCAATAGGAAAATTAGCTGACTAGTAACAACTACTAGAATTATTAAAATTTTAAAATAGAACTTCAAAAGGTTGTTAATCTCAGGCAATTATTATATACAGTTTATCGCAGTTATTACATCATTTATTTTAACCATGTATTTGAAAGTTCAATAAAAGCAGAAGTTAAAAAAAAATGGTTGTGCTACTTCTTAAAAGAAGTTAGAATCCATAAGCTCTCCTTAACAAGGCGCTCCTGACTAGCAGTAGACTCTCTTAAAAAACGTTGTCTCAGAATTCGTTGTTCAATGGATGTTTATCGCATTATAACCTATAACCACAAGATATAGGTGATATGGCAAACTGATGAGAGAGAATATGGCATAAATATAAGAAGCAATACATCTCTATGTAATATTTCGCCATAATAAGTACTATTTGGATTTACACACAGTTTTTTTAAAGTTTAATCCACTCGCAAAGGGTAACCCCATTATACTTTCAAAGCACTGCGAGTAGGATGCGGAAACAAGGATAGATGGCGATGAACCGCCTTTTTAAACAAGGACAGGTTGTAATTTTTGGAGAAAATTCCTTTCGGTAACAAGTTCCATAACTTGGAAGTTCTCTAGAAAAAAGAGTCTCAGTAGACAGAAGTCCTCACTGTGTCAACCTGGACCGCACAGATATTTCTTGTCTTCGACTGTCTAGTACGCCTCAAGAATCTTGCCCTTGGGGGGATCAATCGTATTAGTTCCTGCGAGCATCTTTCATGATAGTACTTGTAGAAAAGAGACAAGTCACTAACCATACGCCTGTGCTCTAGTGTTTCGAGAGAATCGGTTAGACTCTCGTCATCAATTAGGCGAATCGCTCTTCTTTGAACTGAATCCAAGAGAGCTAAAGTGTGTTTTGGAGCTGAACTCCAAACATGAGAACAATATTCTAGTGTTGGCCTAACTTGAGCTTTGTATATTGTTAATAGCTAATGAGATGTGAAGTACTTTTTAGCTCTAAAAAGAAAGCCTAGCTTCTGAGAGGCGGATTTGGCAATGACGCGCACATGATCGTCCCAAGAGAAATTAGTGCTCCCATTCACTCCTAGGATAGATAGATTAGATCCCATCGGAAGGATTTTACCGTCCAGTATGTTTGTTGCATTATCCCTTGATGTTTTCTTATAGAAAACCACGGCCTGAGTTTTTGAAGCGTTGAAGTCGACCAAATTGTTCCTACCTCATTCCAGAATAATCTAGAGATCCCGATTAATCGTATGTATCTGCTGTTCCCTTAGTCGATTTGAAGCAGCGATAGATAATGGTTTGTCGGAGAAAAAAGATAACGCAAGGTTACTATCATTTGCGTAGCTGTATATAGGATTGGAAGTTGAAGCTAAGAGATCGTTTATGGGTAACAGAAATAGAGTAGGAGACAGAACAGACCCCTGAGGCACCCCTGCGTTAATCACAAATGTCCCGGATGAGATGCCACCGACGGCGACCTGAAGAGATCTGTCAGCGAGAAAATTGGATATCAAATGGCAGAGTCCAGGAGGAAGGCCATAAGATGTTAATTTGGCGAGAAGAGATCGGTGCCAGACTCTGTCGAAAGCCTTTGAGATATGCAATGCCACAATGTCATGTTCTTCCATAGCTGAGTTACAGATGTGAGTAACATATGCCAGTAGATCGCCAGTGGAACGTTGTTGTCTAAAACCGTATTACCCGTCGGAGACGATTCTATTTTCCTCCAGATATTTGAGAATCTCGATGTTTATAACCTTTTCCATGACTTTAGATATAACGGGTAACAAAGATACAGGGCGATAGTTGTTAGATAGATTCCTTTTCCCCTTTTTGGGGGCAGACATTCTAGCACATTTGCAGATGTTAGGGAATACACCTTTGTTGTAAGAGAGTGTAAACAATTTGCTTAGGACAGGAGTCAACTCTGGGGCGCACTTCTTAAGAACAATAGCGGGAATACCACCAAGGCCAGAAGCTTTCAAGGTGTCAAGCTCAAGGAGAATCTTCCTGATTGTGCCTTGTCTGAAAACAACTTCAGGCATCGAAGTGTCAACCTTAGGGAGAATAGGAGGTTCTGCATTTCGAGAATCAAGATTGAAATTTTCAGCAAACATTAAGGCTAACATGTCAGCCTTTTCCTTTGAGGTAGTAGCAATATTGCTATTTTCATCGAGTAAAGGTGGAAAATTTGAAGGTGTAAATTTCTTTCCAATCGACTTTGCAAATCCCCAAAAGGACCTGGAACCGTTCGGAGAGTTGATAAGCCTCTGGCGCATTTTACGATAGAAATCACCTTTTCCCACGTCAATAACCTGTTTACAAGAATTTCGTGCATCTACAAATATGGTCCGAGTCTCGACTGAGGGATTATTTCGCCAACGACGATATGCACGATTTTTGCAGGAGACAGCCCGAGCACATATTTTACTGAACCAAGATTTACTGGAAGCAGACTACTTTTGGGAGTGGGGAACTGAGCATTCCATACCAATCAGGATAGTTTTCGTGATGGATTCTGCGACTAACGAAGGGCTGTCTAAGTTAAAGCAGACTTCCTGCCATGGGAAAGATGCAAAGAAGTCTCTCAATTCTTCCCAGTTTGCAGAGTTAAAGTGCCAAACCCTACGGGACTGCGACTGGGAAGGAGGTGGTATATGAAGCGAGCGAGAGGCTGCTACAAGCTTGTGATCCGAATTTCCAAGCGGTGATGTCACAAAAATTTTATACGAATTTCGTGAATTTGTAAGGAAAAGATCGAGTAGATTAGGTTGATGCGTATCTACATCAGAAATTCTTGTGGGTTCCTCAACTAATTGCGATAGTCCACAAGTGATGGCGAAAGCCTCTGCCACTCTTCCCGCGTCGTCAGTTCGGGAAGAAAACCTTAACCAGGTGATGTTGTGTACGTTGAAGTTACCGAGAAAGACAACCTCAGCTTTTGGATAATTCGTCTGCAGGTGATCAAAGGTTACGGAAAGATAAGAGAAGAGCTGTCTGTATCAGGGATCGTTTGGGGACAAATAAAGTAAACAAATGAATATCACTTCGTTTTTGGAGCAGATTTTCAGCCAAATCACATCATGATCAGCAGATTCCAGTGCTTTTTCTCGTTGACAGGACAGGTCGCTTTGCGTAAAAGCACAAATTCCCCTCTTGTGTCCAAATTTTGTGTGCAAGTCGTAGTTAGGGCAAAGCAAATGAACTGTATTGATGGATGGGGAGACTTGAGTTTCTGTCCGAGACAGCAAATGAGGTCTTTCCTTTTGAAGGTGTTGATGAACCGAGTTTAGATTTGAGTTTACACCCCGAATATTACAGAATTGAATTCTGAAGCTAGTAGTAGTTGAAACTAATACGAAAATAATTTCGCCTATTTTACATTTCTGGCTTCTTTAGTCAATCAGTCTGATCTAACGAAAAATAAAACAAGAATTCCATAAGACAAATGACGCAAAAAGTGTACGAAAGTAATTAGTTGGTCTGACTAAACTAAAACAATAAATCTAATAGAATAAATAATTTATAAAATTAATGTTCAGTGGTCATTCAGCCAGATTATTCAATTTCGGTGCATTTGTCTCCACTAAAGTTATTGTTTATAAATAGTATGCCATCAATATATGATAGCACATAGAAAGGAAATTATGATTTCCTAACAGCCCAAACATTCAACTTCTGAGCTTAAGGAACAATGTACTTACAGGAATGCGCAAGCGCCTATTTTTCGGAACTATTTAAGATTTGTGGGGTCTATGAAGAATAAACGTATTTGGAAACGTATTCTGAAAAGTATTACAATGACATTTCTTTTCAAAATGTTCCGCACTGATCGCGATTTCACATTAACTGCAACTTGTTATCGCTATCAGTCGATTTTTAAGTTAAAAAATGAATCATCCAACGATTTTCGCCTAAAGATTTGCATATTTTCATCTTTGGGGCACACTCTATTTTGTTTCTCTCGATTAAGTCGTGGTGCAGCTGTCGCATTACCCACTTATGGGGAAGCAGCTTGGGATCAGTGGTAACCATAAAATGAGCTTAAATCAGGATTTATTAAAAAACATTTTTTAAATGGCATTTTTCAGGGTAAATATGGAAGTTTAACTTCAATCTTGTATTAAAATTAATGACTTAGTGATTGAGGCACCCCTATATCATCTATCATTTTGTGATTCTTAATCAGGAGTCCATTGAATTAGATATCGGACGGCATTGGCATTGAAACTTCGCACAGTTAGACCTTCAACTGCATAGTCAGTCTACCTATAAACTAGTTTGCGTGAAAGGGTAATTTTACGTAGTTCCGGTGTATGCATTATTATATTATCAACAGGTTAATGCCACAAAAGCTTTGCCGGATCTGCACGTCTATTACACATACAGTTGCGTTCGAAATTTCATCAAAACGAATCTTACGTAAGAACAAATTGCTTATCATAGATAAACATCGTAGACTAGAGTATATCTTAGAAAAGCTCAACAAGTGTATCCGTTTGTATACTCTTCCTAAGGTAAACTTGAGACCCTAGTCTCCTAAATCCACTAATCTTCTTAATAATATATAAATACGAAAATGTATCTGTCTGTCTGTTTGTCTGCTTTCCACGGATTAACTAGCGAAGTGATTTTGACGAAAATTGATATAGACATACTTTGCAACGCGGTACGTTTTATCCCGGAAAACTCTTCCAAGTAATCCCAAACTAGTATTATATTCAGAAAGAGTAAATAACCTTTCTCCATTTTCTGTGTAAATGATCTGAGAGCGACGACAGCGTCACAGCGTCAACTAACGATAGAGCACCTTACCGTAACTTTGCATGTAGGATTCTTTGAATATAATGGTCTGACAGCGCCATCTAACGCAATAAAGCGCAACTTTACTACCCAATATATAACTAGAGACTCGCTGCAAGGCAGCTAAATATGCACATGATCGTATCAACGAATTTGAAGGAAATGTCATTCTGAAATTTGCAGCTGTGCATAGCTGATTAAGTTAGTTTTATTAAATTTATCCAATCATTTTGTCAAAGAGAAAATATGTTTGATCGACATTCGTTTTACAACAATTCATCATTTCTGGTTCATAATTAAAACCAAAGACAAATTAAAATAAAACAACTTGATCTATCAATTTACCTTTAAAAACTCTAATTCACAGACAGAGACTTGAACAAGGCAGAAGTTTGAACATTTATTAGGTTCGAAGTTTGGCAACCAAAGACCGGTTTCGATCTTGTTAGATCTCGTCAATTTGGTATATCCAATTCGAATGTTAACAACTGTTAAGTAAGTAGGGGAGACTGGGGTATTCTCGACCACGGGGAATTGCGGACCAGCTTCATATTTTTTTCTCTAATCGTGATTGATAGCTACAAATAACTGTCGTCGGCTCGTCTTATGTTAAGCTCACTTTTCCTTCAGTACTCGACTTGTGTACACGAACCTTTACCTCGCTTCAATACCAAATAGAAATGGGATACTTAGAATTTTTTTTTTCACTTTAGAGTTTCCTCTAATTTGACCACACTTTTCGAGAACCAACTCGGGTAAATATCTTCATAATATTCAAGAAACCTTAAGTCCTCGAGAGAAACATTGTATTGTGTTACTCACATGCTGCCATATTGTAAAAAATGACCTTCGGAGAATTGCAGACCACCTTTGTCGTGGAATTGTGGATCACTCAATTCTTTACATTTCACAAGCTAATTTCGTGTATTTGATGCATATAAGTGATTATTCGTGCAAATTTTCAGCACATCATTATTTTTTGGCAAGTTCTAATAGTTTTTTGGTAAAATAATAATTTCGTTTCGAACTGATTTTCATTGCCATTTGTGACTCCACTTCACTTTGTTTCTCTTTCATAATAAATCTTCTGCATCTACATTCTGCATTCTGAATCAAAAACAAGAAGGTTTTTCTACTACATTTTTTCATTTTTAATCGATTTACAAAGTGGTTCGCAATTCCCCGACATTTTTCAAAATCGCGAAAATGTAATTTTTGCGCCAACTGCTATAAGTTGTATAATTTAATACAATTTGACCAAACCTGTTGCGACCCAAAGAGAGATTATTAGTTGTACTACAAATTCAAGCTTGGACATTTTCAGAGAAAAATATTTTTTTGCCTGTTTTTAGCCAACATAAAAAGGCGGTCCACAATACCCCAGTCTCCCCTACTAAAGAATTAAGGGACGTCAAGCGTGTAACTCTCGGTACTACCGCCATCTATTGGTCCATAACATGGCCATCCACAGTTTTGTTGTGGATTGTGGGTACGATTTAACAAATGGTAACTGATTTAATAAGACTTTCGCAGTTTTCTCCTAAAACGTGACAAAAATTATGGGAGCGTACAACCCTTGTTATTGGTATACCAAGGGCGGTACTCTCCCGCGGTAGAATCAAGAGTCACACGCTTGACGTTTGTTGATTCTTTGGTCTGTGCAATAAAATCCTTGTTTTCTAGGAACTTTTTCCTAGAGAGCTAATGCTTCGCCAGGTGGTAGTGTTTCAACTGACGGTAGTTCAGCCACCTATGATTTACTATACACGCCTGGAGGGCTGCATGAATTTGTAGTCTAGGTTGCCTTCTACTTGCATACGACATTGTTGGCGATGGCCATGAGTTCTCTATGGACCAATGGGTGGCGGTAGTACTGAGAAGTCACAGGCGTGACATCCGTGAATTCTTTAGTATTTACTTGTCGGAACATTTGTTAGCATTCGAGTTGGATATACCAAACTGACGAGATCTAACAAGACTGAAACCGGTCTTTGGTTTCCAAACTTCGAATCTAATAAATGTTCAAAACTATTGGTCTGTGCATTAGAATCCTTGTCTTCTGGGAACTTTCCTAGAGAGCAACCGCTTCTCTAGGGGGCAGTGTTTTCAACTGTTGGTAGTTCAGCTACCTATGATTCACTATAGAGGCCTGGAGGGCTACATGAATTTGCACTCTAGGTTGCATTCTACTTGTATTCGCAATTAAATATTTAAAAAATATTAGAAAAACGTCTATGTATCGATACCGATCTTTAAGACATTGATGTTCTATTAAAAAAACTATCGATATTCAAACATTCATGCTTTTTTGAACAAAGTTGCAGCCTTAGATTGACAGTGTACCTGACCAGAGGCCCTCGGGATGTGCGTTAACCGAGGGCGTTATTATCCTGTATCGTTTGTGGTGCCTTCAACGTCCTAAAAATCTGTTATTTAATTCGAATTTCTTTTCTGAGATTTACGATTAATTAATTTGTGACATCTACCTATGTCAAAATGATTTGATTTAAAAGCGAGTAAAAAGTCAAAAGGCTGTTATAAATTTATAATGCTCTAGGGAGTTGTTATTCATTTAATGTATCTCAAAATAGGGTGGTTATTGTAAAATAAAAGACCCTTTAGGACATAAAATATATTAAAAATGTCGACGAAAAATCGAAATTATAATAAATGTGAATATTTATAAAAAAGTGGATGATTTGTTCAGGGTCAAAGTTTTTTTCAAAGTACTGAAGACGCATATGTAATGCCATTCAACACTTTTTTTGGTTCATCTCTCTTTAAAGTTTAAACAGAGATTAAACTAACTGAGATATCGTTTGAACAACTTGGGTATATTGAATTCTTTCCAGGAAGAATCTGTTACAAAATAAAATCAGTAAATCCACAACGAAATATTTTAAATTAGTTCTGAAATTGGAAGTAATAATATTCAATGACATGGGACAATTACGATTGCGTAATAAAACTCTCCATTTTTAAATAGAAAGGAAAGACAATGATGTCACAGTTGTATGGGTAGAAATGAATTTTAATTCTGTTTCAAGATAGTTCAGATTAACCATTAACCAATGTGGTTATAATAAAATCTCATTTCCAGTTATCAGAATCACGTATGATATAAAATTAGGCGATACACACGGACGAGATACAGTGCAAGCAAAAGCACGATCAGGAGCACCTTTAAGATATGATTCATTCAAAAACGGTTGCGATACGAAAATTTTAACAAAGAACGAAATAGGACAGCGCATGATAGAATAATGTACGGGGACTAGGATAAAACAATACACATTGGATAAAAGAAATTCCTTGTTTAAGGACAGCACATAGGCACTCTACCTATACTTACTATAACCTGTCAAGTTAGAAAAATCATTCGACTTATATCAACATATTACACATCGTAGCAATATTGCTTAATTACACTGAGTTTTTAATCTCAATTATCAGACTAAATCATTAATAAATTACAAGACTTATCTAATCATACTTATTTTTAAATGCTCGCTTTCGGTTGATCAAATTCAATTTGTCTTAAAGACATTTGACACATTCAATTTTTTTGATTTACTTCGCTTCCCTATCTTTTTCAAAAACAAGTCTTGAAACATTACGTAAAGTAGCATTAAAAAATCACTGCTGTAATAACCTTACTGGGAGATTGAGTTTCATAGAAAACCGTAAACCGCAATCTGCAATAGATACAATTATAACATTACCGTTACTTGTCAAGTACAGAATTTTAAATATTAACACAACATAAAAAAACGCTGTCAGTACTTTCAAAAATAAAAAAAACGTATAATTTTCATCTGTACCTTTGTCAAAAATGGATGCAATCCGTGTAACTGGTACAACAAACTAAATTCACATTTATCACCGGCACAGGTGTATCATATTGTATGAGTTACCTGACAATGATATACACACCTGAGTAACTGTAGACCGACCATATTTTCTACGCAAGCGCTACTTTCGAGAGGGATCTGTATTGTAGTAGGTAACATTGTTATTTACACTTTTATGTAGTTCTTTTACAAAGTGCACGGTCTGCATAGACATATGTCGACATATGTTCAAGTTTTTACAGCTATATTCCTCTATCGAGAGTTCAAACCGTGTAAAATTATTGTGGCTTCAATTGAAGCCAATGCTTCACTTCAAATATAATATTACATAAACCGATCATTACTCCAATTCTTAAAACTTTATTTAAAGTGGATGAGTTTTTCCTAATAAGATTACATCAGGCCAAAATATTACTTCATTCAGATATCTCGGAAGCATAAATGCGCTTCATGTAAGATTTTTGTAAAATGTTGGTTTTTTGGAGATCTAAACTAGAACCAAGTCATTTGTAACGCATATGATACTTTATTACTCGTTAAAGTAAATAATAATGAAATCCTATTCATTGTTCTGTTGCTTCGTGTGTTTCTTCATGATTGTCGCATCTATATTAATAAAATTGAAGCGTTTAAGTATCCGCCTGTCTGTCGACTGATCATTTGTCCGGACTAATCTCTGAAACGGCTAAATCGATTTAATGAAACTTCCACTAAAATGTAGAGTATTTTTAGGGGTACCTTTTAGGCTCTTTTTATTCCAGTAAAACCCAACCTTTCACTCTTAAAACGCAACTGAACTAACAAGTTTATTTGATGTTATAACATATATACAACCATATATGTAACACTTCTATATCACCTATTCCACATAATCGCCACAGCAATAACAATTTGAGAGGGAAATATATGTCGCATCCACTAAAGGAACCTAGCGTTCTGGTTACAAATAGGCACGTTCCTACTGTCTCATTGTAGAATATTTAATTGAAATTTAAAGATAAACTTTCTAAAAAAAGTCGAACTTTCTAGTTTAATGTATGAATTGGTAAGTCCAAAGAAGGTTTCACTCCTTTACCACATCGGCAATTAAATAAATAATTACGCGGTAGGTGTTTCGCCAGCAGAACTGACATTTTCAAGCTTACTAATCTTAGATCTTAGATTAGTAGGCTTGAAAATGCCAGTTCTGCTGGCGAAATACGTATCGCGTAATTATTTATTTAATTGCCAATGTGGCAAAGGGGTGAAACCTTCTTTGGACTTAATCACAAGCCACAGTGTTTAGTTCAGTGCTTTAGAATAAATTAGTAGAAAAAATTATTGCCTGTGACTTCTGAGAAAAAAAACGACTTATCGAAATTACAGTCAAAATTACTTTGATGGCATTTTGAGGAAGGAGAAAATCAATATTTTCGTGAGATTAATCGATTTAGTAAATCCAAACTTTTCGGTTAATTGCTCGATCTCTAGAAAATCGATTTTTTTCTAGATGTTAAAGGATATGAATTCACTCGCTAGAATGAGAATATTAAACAAAACACATTTCAACGATTGGATAGAGGTGCTTCGTTAACCATATTTACGAGCCATTGTTCATTAGTATTATTACACAACGCTTATCGGGATGTTGTCCATACAATTTTTAAAAACAAATATTTTGCGATTCTCTATCAATGTTTTCTAATGGGTTATTATAAGAATTCCAAACTGGACAACAAGCTCGGATCCGATAACGAATAAATGCATTTATCACAGTGAACACTTGCAAACGATCTTTTAAAATATATTTGGACTTTTTTAAGACATTTTCTCAAAATTTCTAAACTTTGACTTTTACGAAGACATCCTTTGAAAATTCCCTTCTTTTCAAAATGTTTTCCTACAAATATCGACTTTTCAAAGATCAGGTTTCTTTCGAAATCTTGAGTAAAGAGAATTTTTTTAAAGCTGAACTATAAAAAATATTTTTAATTCTCAAAATTTCACTTTTTTAAAAAATTTGTATTAAAAATTCTCTCTTATTGAAAGTTTCATTTCTTATTAACTTCAAATAATATTTGTTAATTTTAATTATTTATAAAATTAAGACTTTTTCTGGCAATTTTCGATTTTTATAAATAGAAAAATTTTTCACAATTAAAAATTGCAACTTTTATCAAAATTTTTAACACATTTTATTTATAAACAGAAACTTAAACACCAATTTAGGTATTTATAACCTCAAAAAGGACGAATACAAGTTTTCAATTCTTAGTGTTTACTTGCGTTACATAAGGAACCGGGTCCAAAATACATGTTTCTAGACCCTTCGGTTTAGGTTGTGCGTCGTCTGTTATTCAGAGCCTAGAGTTTCATTAAGTAATTTTTGGATAATCGTAATAACATTAACGTAATCAGCAAAACATATCTCTAAATAGTTCGTGCAGATTGCAGAATGATATTTTGTTCAAATACGTTGATACAATCATATGTATATTTAGGTACCTAGTAGTACAAATGTAATCTGATTTTAATCACCGATTACTTTTCCCGAGAATGTAACCGGGGAATTAGCATCGTCGCATCGTGGCATCGCAGCATCGTTGGCACGTACCGAATATATTTATTTGTAATCGTGCACATGCTGTCAAATGTCAATTTAACTAAATTTATTTAATCTTATATTTGATTTATCGCCTGGATCATGTTTTATTGTTGTTTTTACTTTTGTATTTTTCTTTGTTTGCATATGTATTCGCTTTGCAGTGTAGGATAATATTATTTGTGTTCTCCAAGGGCTTATGCTCTTTATTTTAACGATGGCGATTACATAATCGGACGCGATGACGATTACTACTCATACTCGTCTCATGACGTCACGATTACTTTAATCGGCATCGTTGTACTCATAAAACGAGTATGTGTACTTGAAAGCGGACGATGCCTACTCATTCCATATATGTAATACTTCTATATGGCGTGTTTTGTACCTTCGATTGTGTTTAAAAGGCGCGATGGATATATATGTTTGTCTTTTTGGAGGACAAAATTTATTAACCAATCCCGCTTCTCGTCAGTTATCTTTGTTGTCATTCATTTATTGGTGTTTCCGCCCATCTTGCCACCTGTTCCCGCTATAAATGAATGAATGCTTGTCCTCCAAAGAGTACGACATATACTTTCATCTCACCTTTTTGACAACGCATTTTTTAGTGGCGATTATACACAACACACCATATAGAAGTATTACATATATGGTGTAGGGATGCAAACGATAGTTCGATGTTTTAAAAACATCGATGTATCGCTTGTAAACATCGATGTTTTAACATCGATGGTAAAGCATAAAAAATATCGATACATCGTTCAGTTTATAAACGATGTTTGAAAAATCGATGTATCGCATCACGTGAGAAGTAGCTCTATCCATATATGTAATACTTCTATATGGCGTGTTTTGTACCTTCGATTGTGTTCAAAAGACGCGATGGATATATATGTTTGTCTTTATGGGGGACAGAATTTATTAACCAATCCCGCTTCTCGTCAGTTATCTTTGTTGTCATTCATTTATTAGTATTCCCGCCCATCTTGTCATCTGTTCCCGCTATAATTGAATTAATGCTTGTACTCCAAAGAGTACGACATATACTTTCATCTCACCTTTTTGACAACGCATTTTGTAGTGGCGATTATACACAACACGCCATATAGAAGTATTACATATATGACTCATTCGTGCAGATCTCTAGTGCTTAGCGAGTCTCCAGCTAGGGATGTCGATCTGAGATCGGTTAATCGAAAAAATCGATTTTTTCAAGTCTCAAGGTCGATTTTTTAGATCGATCCCAAATACAAGATCGATCTAATGAACGATTCAAAAATCCTAAGAATCGGATCGATTTATCTTAGATGCAGGTCTCTGTAAATTTAATGACAAACATTTTCTATATAAGTGTATTAATGTCGTTATATACTTCTATCTACTTTCAATAGCTACGTTAATAAGCCAACAGATGGCAGCCTTAACATTTCTTTTTATTCATTATGTCGTTGACTTAAAAAATAACTGTGGTGCAGTGTTGCCATATATTTGAAGGTAGAATTCCGTACATACGCAGTTTAAATTGCCGTATTTTCACAAACATTACCTTACGTTATTTTCTGTTACCTGTCTTAAAAACTTTTATTTAGTGGTTGAACACGTTCCACACATATTAATAGATACACTACAAAACTTGAAAAAAGTTTATTTACTTTTTTTGAAGTAAAAATTACAAGATCGTAGAAAGGACATCAATTTGAAAAAAAATTATCACTGAATGTTGACTTTTTCTTCACTAAATCCCGAAATTAAAGTCAAAATTTCAACTTTAATGTCAAAATTTCGAAAAAAAGTCGAAATTTCAAGAAAAAAGTTAAAATTTCAATTTTAAATCAAAATTTAACAAAATGTTACAAAGGCGTAGAAAGAACATCGATTAAAATATAATGCTAATTTTAAAAATTTCAACTTTTTTCTCAAACTTCGACTTTTTTCTCCAATTTAGACTTTTTTTTTCAAATTTCGACTTTTTTTTTCAAAATTTTGACTTTTTTCTGGAAATTTCAACTATTTAGAAATGTTACAAAATTTCGACTTTTTTTCTCGAAATTTCGACTTTTCTTCCGAATTTTCGACTTTTTTTCTCGAAATTTCGACTATTTTCTCGAAATCTAGACTTCTTTCTCAATTTTCGACGTTTTTCTGGAAATATTTTTCGAAACTTCGTCTTTTTTCTCGAAATTTCGACCTTTTTCTCGAAATTTCAATTTTTTTCTCAAATTCGACTTTTTTCTCGAAATTTTGACCGTAATATCGAATTTTCGATATTTTTCTTGAAATTTCTACTTTAATCTCAAAATTTCGACTTTTGTTCTCGAAATTTCGACTCTTTTCGCAAATTTCAAATTTTTTTCTCAAAATTTTAGCTTTTTTCTCGAAATCTCGACTTTTTTCTCAAATTTCGACTTTTTTCACGAAATTTCGACCTTAATCTAAAGAGTTCGACTTTTTTCTCGAAATTTCGTTTTTTTTTTTCAATTGTCGACCTTTTTCTCGTAAATTTCGAAATTTCGACTTTTTTCTTGAAATTTCGACGTTTTTTCGAAATTTTGACATTAAAGTTGAAATTTTGACTTTAATTTCGGGATTTTCTTTTCTCTCAAATATCGACTTTTTTTCGAAATTTGACCTTAATATCGAAATTTTGACATTTTTCTCGAAATTTCGACGTTAAACTCAACATGCCGACTTTTTTTCTAGAAATATCGACTTGTTTTTAAAATTAAGCCTTTTTTTTTCGAAATTTCGATGTTAATCGGGGAATTTTGATTTAAAACTCGAAATTTCGACTTTTTTCTCGAAATTTCAATTTTAATCTCGAAATTTCTAAAAAAAAGACCAAAATTTGCTAATTAAAAATAGCAATTATTGAACGTATCTTATTAAAACTGTCAAGATTGTGGGGAAAGAGGAGTGGTGGACGCAACTGTCATCTGCCTAATTTAACCATAGAGTATAGAAATTTCGACTTAGTTTCGAATTTCCGAGATTAAAGTCTAAATTTCGACAATAATCGGAATTTTGAGAAAAAAGTAGAAATTTCGAGAAAAAAGTCGAATTTTCGAGAAAAAGGTCCAAGTTTCGAGTTTAAAGCCAAAATTTCGAGTTTAAACCCGAAATTTCGAGATTAAAATCAAAATTTCGAGAAAAAGGTCGAAATTTCAAAAAAAAAAATTGAAATTTCGAAAAAAAATTTCGAAAAATCTCTAAAAATATTATTTTTAATCAATGTCTTTTTTACGTTTTTGCAAAATGTCGAAATTTCTAAATATATATATTTTTTTAATCAATGCCTTTCTACGCTTTTGTAAAATGTTGACTTTGAACTCAAACTTTCGATTTTTTGTCCAAAAATTCAACTTTAACCTTGAAATGTAAAAAAAAGTCGAAATTTTGGGTAATAAAAAATTGAAATTATCGAACGTATCCTACTGCTAACAAGACAGAGTTTTCAAAATTTCGATTCGAATTTCCAAATTACAAATTTTCTAGAAGTCGCCAATTTTTAAGTAAAAGATGTGAATAGCTATGCCGTGCTCTACTTGAAAGTTGCATATTTTTGTAGTTTCAAATTTTCCTCGAAATACCGAATTTTTCCTCAAATTTTGTATCACACTAATTTTCCAAATTTTATTTTTAGGTTTTTCTTGAAATTTGGTTTTTTGTTTTAAATTTGAAGTGCAATTTTAATCTTCAAACGTAATCTTTGATTTTAAAAATTTTTTTCAAACGTCGAATTTTTCAAAATATACACTATTTTGGAAATCCTGGCCTTTTATTAAAAACTTTACAATTCTATAAAGAGGCCGATATTTTTCAACTTTTTGATTATTAGAAATTCTGATATTTTCCCAAAATTCGTTTTGTTTTCAAAATTTCGATTTTTTAACCTCGTTTTTAAAAAAATTCGAATTCTTTTGAACATTTTGGGTTTTTTTTAGAAATAGTAACACTCCAAAAATTTTCAAAACTGTTTTAAAATTCCGACTTTTTTAAAATTTAGTATTTTTACAAAATCTAGTCTGACCTTTTAAGAAGATGAGGTTTTTTCAACATTTAATTTCTTTAAAATATTAATTTTCTGAACATTAGCTTTTTGATAAAAACTTTTCATTTTTTTTTAAATTTCGGCGTTTTTTTAAATTTTCCAATAATTTGTTTGAAAATTTTGACTTTATTTCGAAATTTTAACTTTTTTGATAGTTCGGGTTTTTTTCAAATGACAAAACTCTTTCAAAATTTCACTTACTTTTGAAATATTTGGCTATTTTTGAGAATCCCGACTTTCAGGATTACATTTTTTTAAATTAAATTAGGACTTTTCAAAAATTTCGGCATTTTTGAAATTTTCGGTTTTTAATAAAAGAATTTTAATTTTTCTTAAAGATTTCAGCATTTTTGAAATTTTATAATTTTTCTATAAAATTTTGACTTTTTTAAATTTTCGACATTATTTCAAAATTTTATCCTTTTTATAATTTCGACTACTCTCCAAAATTTCAATCTTTTCTGAAAATCTTTATTTTGTTTAAAATTATAAGTTATTTTAAAATTATTAAATTAGTGCGACTTTTTTTTGAAAATTTCGATATTTTCAAATCTTTTTTAATATTTTGTCTAGAAATTTCTCACTATTTTTCAAAATTGCAACTCTTTTTGAAATATCGAATTTTTCAGAACTTCCAGATTTTTGGAAATCTTTTTATTAAAAATTTTTAATTTTTATGAAAATATCAATATTTTTCTAAATTTTAGAAAATTTAAATTAATGAAGCTAATTCAAAATTCGTGTGTTAAAACTTTGACGTTTTGGAAAATTTGAAATTTTTAAAAACTTCTTTTTTAAAAATTATTAATTCTTTTAAAAATTGAAATACAAATCTTGTCTCCTCAATCCAAAAAAGATTAAAAAACACAACAAAGGTTGCTCTAACGCGTTTCTATAGCCAAGCTATCATCTTCAGTATCTCTCTGACGATAGCTTGGCTGTTGAAACGGGTCTAACGCATTAGAGCAACCTTTGATCTTCAGTATCTCTCTGACGATAGCTTGGCTGTTGAAACGGGTCTAACGCATTAGAGCAACCTTTGTTGTTTGTTTTAATCTTTCTTGGTTTCAGGGGACAAGATTTGTATTTCAATTTTTGAAAACTATTTAAACTTTAAGAAGTTTTCTGTCATGATCCAATCTCGGAAAAGGCACATGTTTTGGTCGGACAAACGTGGTTATACTAGATTAGAACTATTTGCATAGTTCTGGTTTGAGATATTCACCACATACAGATCGATTCACATAAGAGTACAACCCTTGGTGTCTAGATTCGATAAAAGTAGGAAATGTTGATCAGGACCAGTCCGTTCCACCAAATGTTAACTCTAGACAAAATTTTCAAAATTTGATATTTTCTCAAAACCTCGCTCCTTTTGAAACCTCCGACTTTTATAGGTTTGGGATTTTTACAAAATCTTGCCTGATTTTTTAAAAAGAATTTCATCAAAATTTCGACTTTTTTGAAAACTCCGAATTTTTTTGAAATTTTTTTATTGTTTATGAGAATTGCAATATTTTTAAAAATTTAGTCTTTTTATAAAATTTTCGAAATTTTTCAAAATTTTCCCACCTTTTTAAAATTCACTTATTTTCCAAAATTTACTTTTAAACCAAATTTTATTTTTATAAATTTTGGTTTTTCCCCATATTCGAACTTTTTCTTCAAATCCGGAGTTTAACCTGTGAATTGTTATCGAAAATTCGAGCACGTTTTTTAAATAATTGAAAATAAACTGAACATTTTTAAAATTTTGAATTTAACTTTTCAATTTGAAGTTTTTCTCCAATGCTGGGCTGCAATCTCGAAATGTTCACTTTTTTTGAAAATCTTAATATTAATTATTATGTTAATATTAATCTTAAAACCTAATCTTTGCTTCAAAAAACGTAGACTTTGAGTTTTAAGTGAGAACTGCCTACAGAAGGAAAAACTTAAAACCCATTATCCTCTAACGTAAACAGTTGAACGTGTTGGTAACGCATGTTGGTGATGCATAAAGAAGTCCTCTTCAAAAATATAGATTTAAATTCGGGAAAAAAATTATTGTCATTTCGTAACACACAGTTAAAGAAATTAGGCGTAGGAAGGCCATCAATTAAATAAAAAATATCTTAAATACTTAGAGGTTAAAGACGAAATTTCGAATTTTTCCTAGAAATTTAGACTTTAATCTTGAAATATCGACCTTTTTCTTGAAATTTCAAGAATAACATCGAAATTTCCACTTTTTTTTCTCGAAATCAAGATTTTGAAATTAACTAATCTCGAAATTTCTATAAAAAAAGTCGATATTTTGTCTACACTAATTTTCGTCAAAATTACTTCAGCAATTGCGCCGTGGAAAGCGGACAAAGAGCCAGATAAACCTATTTTCGCATTTAGAGGATAAAATAAAAGCCGTTTTTAGGAACAAAGTATATTTAACAAAAATTGTTCAGAGATAACTAACTTAACAAATATTGAATAATGACAATGTTTTGATATCTTTATGACTTAAAATGGATAGAGAGTGAACTACATTTGTTTTGGATGAGGTACTATTGCTTGGGGTTGTGGCTTAAAACATTGTAACAGAAAGGCCGTATAAATTACAAAGGCGATGCTTAATGCAAAGAGGGCATACATGAATACATTTAATTCGGGTTGCCTAAATCTATTTTTTCGCAACCATTCTAATACATCGGCTTCGGAATGTAAATCTCCTCTATATATGCTAGGGAAACGTCTTCTAAAATAAATTATTGCTGGTAAATTTGTAACCCCCCATTTCCGCGCATATCGCGCGTCAGCCATCTTCACAAATTTTATGTCAAAATTATCCGTTTCACTGTCTATGTTTTCCAATTTTTCAAGTATCGCTTTACTCTCTTCTGAATTAACCTCATCTGAAAATTGTTTGATGTTATGGAAAATTTGCGAACGGTTGCATACTTACAAAAGAATACGGTAACAAATTCATTTTCTTCCAATAATTTCTCAAGCATCTTTCGATTTACTTCTTCAATTTCGTTTTTAATTTCAAAAACATCCTGGGATGTCAACCAATCCAGCACCCGATCTGCCTGCGTTAAGTCTCCATCGTAGACCATCGGGGTTTTCTTACGGAAATACATCAAAGCAGGGAGTGTGTGTAAACCTTGGTCAGCCGCCGCTTTAGCGCTACATATTTTGACAAAATCGATGCCAAAAAGATCGGCCTCTCCATCTATTTCTTCCAAGTTTTCAAGAATTTCTTCGCACTCGGGACAATCCTCGTCATCTAAAAATATAAACATATTAACCACTTAAAAAGGCCATCAGAACACTGTAACGAACTATCAGTTAAATTGTAAGTTAATATTGAAGGGGTATATGAACTGCTTTAGTAGATCATACTAAAAGCTAGTGGAGATACGCTAGATATATTTCGAAAGCTTTGTAGACGTGGAGTATTCTGGATGGAAGCTATGTATAAATAAGACCGAACTGGTAACCGAGAAATAGTTCATTCATGCTGCACAATGTAAAACGTCAGTGGCATTTTGGTTGCTTAAATTTATATATTTTGTAATCGAACCAGTTAATACTTACAGAAAAATACAGCCAGAAAAGGCGATTCACTAAGCAAACGGTTCAGCATCCTCTCATTAACTGATTCTATTTCATCCGCCAATTCCCTGTTATCGTCGTCAGTTAACCACTCAAGAACTGATTCCTCATTTTGAAGGTCCCCTTCAAACAGTAAGGGATTTCCATTCCTAAAGTAAACCAACGCGGGAAATGTCTTAATTGAATATCTTTTGGCCAGTTGGGGATCCTGAATTCTAACAAGATGAATCCCATAAACGTCACACTCATCGTCGATTTGTTCAAGATCCTCCAAGATTTGTTCGCAAATGTGGCAATTTTGTTTATAGAAGTAGACTGCGAGGTATTGAGTCTCTTCAACTAGATCTTCGAGCATAACTCTCGTGATTAATTCTATTCTGTCTTCGGTTCTTTGTTGAATTAGCCATTGAAGAACTTCCTCTTCTTCTGCAAGATCTCCTTCAAAGACTCCCCCTAGTCCATTTTCGAAGTAAATCAATATGGGAAATTCCGTTGCTCCGTATCGTTCTGCTATTTTTATATCTTGAGTTTTGACAAATTTGATGCCATGTCGCTCACAGTCATCGTCGATATTCTCGAGTTCTTCCAGAATTAAGGCACATTGATCACATTCGTCGCTATCTGAAATATTAATAGGTAAGTACTGGCGTGGATAACATGTTTTAATGCAGCTCTAATTTAAAATTTCTAATTTCATTGTTTTCTCAGAAATTAACGACTATTATTTTTAAGAATAGAAAGTCTGATTATAGACCACTTTCGTTTACCATCTGACCAATGTTGTGTTGAGAATGAGAACAAGACAGTAAACTATCTAATCTTTTTAGTGACCCATTTTTCCACCCTTATCAGATCTGAGATTCTGGATTCGATGTGGGTTGCCTAAAGTTTAGGCCAGCACTAAGGCCGCCCTTGCTGGGTTCATTGTGCTATTCCCGTGATTGGGTGTCCTTGGTTATTCATTCAGCCACCCGACCTTGTTGAGAAACTGAAGAACGTCCCTTGGATGCACCTCTCTTAAATTGGCCACACTAGGCTACAAGTCCCCCAGCTTGGATACTCTGATTGATGCTAGTGCCGAGCAGTAACACATCACCTGCTCGACACTCTCATCTTCTTCTACAAAGCGGGTCGTTTATAATTCCCATTCTGTGGAGGTGTTTGTTTAACCGACAGTGACCTGTCCAAATCCTGATGTTATTTCTTGAAAGTTGTAGGCATAGTTTTGCCCTTTCTCTGCACGGCATTCGAATGAATGCGTGAGTTTGTCGTCATGTTGTTATTGATACCCACATGGGTTTGTGTTTGCGATGAATTCCTTCGTTAAGTAGGGATCTTACGGTTGATCTAGACACGGGAATTCTGGTCCAACGAATTGTCCCTCTGAACCCTTCCACACCAGTTTGTCAGTGCGTTCGTTTCCCTTTTTCCCAGAATGTCCTTTGATCCATATTAGACCAATTGCATTCTCCTGTGATAGACGTTCTAAAGCTAGGTCATTGAGATCATGCTATGATGCATGTTAAATTGGGAAAAAGTGGTGTATTTTAAAGCTAAACGCCACACAGACTGAAGTAAAATTAATATATTTTGTTTTATTTGAAGAAAAATTTTAAAAATTGACTTTTTCATTTTTCTTGGAAGCTTTAAATGACGACGGTTTATAATGAAAGTAATGGAATAAAAACATCGACGAAGGACTGTAATAACAACATGCACAGCTAAATTGTCAAAAAATCTTAGAGTTCTTATTAGGAGTACAAAAAGAAATTATGCAATTTTGGAAGTCCTAGACATAGGCATTTTTTACTGGTAGGGTCTAAAATGGGTTCATTTGAACCAGAGTAGGGACATAACCAACTGCAGGCAAGCAAGACCACTGATGGATAAACCCTTGCAATCAAGGGCTGAAGTATTTATTACAATTAATAAAAGCAGACTAAGCAAAGCACCAAGTCGGCTCACTGGCCATGGGAACTTTAAAGGACACCTGGTTAACCTCAGCCTAGCACAAAGCGAATGATATCGATTGTGTGGGACTGAAAAGGAAAAAGTTGTGTGTGCTTATCCAAACCTTGAGAGATACTAGCAAAGAAACACTAAGACCAGAAGATGTGGAGGGAATGAGTGTAGGTCAGATGTTGAGCTTGGTTGTAAAGGCCGGGATATACAGGATGTCCCCGTTTAGAGTGCCTTAAATGAAACATGTGATAGAAAAAACAATTTTAAGCAAAAAAATTTTTATAAACATGTATCCGGAAACTCTTAACAAAAAAGATACAAGGTGTTGAAATTTGAATTAAAAAAAAAGTTTTTACTTTTTCACTTTCAAGTTTTCTAAGATATTTAAATCAAATTTTGCACACATGGTGTATAAATGAAGGATCGCAAAAAAAAAATCAGTTTCTATCTCAACCAGTGGTGGAGTTTCGAGTAATCCGTGATATTATTGTAGGAAAAACGGGGTACACCACTGGAGAAATGAAATAAAATACCTGTTTTGGGTAAAGTATTTAATTTTGAATAAAAGTTATTTCTTGACATTGTTCCGTATTTGCCACTGGTCGTGTCGTTGGTTTTGGAACAAATATCACTCTCACTCGTTCTTTCACTAAGGAAAGTTCCAAAAATTTAAATTCTGTCACAATAGTGACAAATATGAAAGAACGTTAAGAGTCAACTTTATCCATAACTGTTAATACATTTCATTTTATCCAGTGTCGTAGCATATTAAACTTACCCCTCTTTTGTTAGTCAGTGATTATTTAAAGACCAACATACATTGTGTTGGAACAGTTCCTACGTCAAACATAAGGTAGTAAATGCCAAAGAAAAATGTTAAGAAAAAACTCTTCTTCAGAATTAAACGCTTTATCCAAAAATTGTATTTTATTTTATTTTGTTTAGTGGCGTATTACTTTTTTTTTCAAAACAATATCACAGATTACCCGCAACTCCGCCACTGGTTGAGATAGAAACTTAATTTTCTCCTATTTTATGATCCTTCATCTACACACCATGTGTGCAAAATTTAGTTTAAATAACTCTGAAAACTTGAAAATGAAACAATAAAACTTTTTTTATTCAAATTTTAACACCTTGTATCTTTTTTATTAAGAGTTTCTGGATACATGTTCATAGCAAACTTTTTTCTCAAAATTACCTTTTCCATCACCGGTTTCATTTAAGGTACTTAAAACGGGGACAGCCTGTATAATGCTCGAACAAACTTGTTACAAGGGATTTTGAATCTAAGTGACAGGACTTATAATGGGCCCCACAAGAGAAAAAAAGAGCCTAAAATAAAGAATTTGCCCTACTTCCAGCTGTTTTCAGTCATTTGAATTCAAGTAACTTTAGAAATCGACCGAAAGAAAATTGAGCGTCTGCGGAAGGGCTGCGGAATTAAATAATTTATATAATTTACCTTATTTTTTTTTATATCTGATTAAAACATTTTTCTTTTTTCATTTCAATAGAATCATTAATTCCTGAGGATAATGAAATTAAACAATTTTTACCTTATTTTGCACAAAAACACCTTAATTTGTCATAGTGCTAAAGTAATGTGTAATTGAAAATATGTTGTTTAGATTATAACTAGCAACTAACGTCGTATTCCAAAATAAATCAATTTTTTATTTGATTTTAACAGATTTATGGATTCAAAGTTTCGTACTTCTTTTTCTAATACCCTCTGGAATTGAAGGTGGCGTGCAATGAAATTGCGGATTGATTTCTTTTTTATATGTCCTGCGTTATAACCTCAAATAAAATTATTGAATTCTCTGAAATGAAAGGTTGAGTTTTAGTGGTATAAAAATAGCCAAAACATACCTCCAAAAATAGTCTATGTTTTAGTAAAAGTTTCATTGAAATTGATTTAGCTGTTTCTAAGATTATTGGGGACAAAAGACCAGTTGACAGACAGACAGACACTCGGACGCTTCAATTTTATTAATATAATGTGACTAATTAAATTTATAATTATTTTTTTACAATATTGTCATATTACTAAAAGAGCGCAAAACGAACCTTTTTTAACGTGTTTTCTGATATATTAAATTCTCTCTGAAATGTTGATTTTTTTCGGAATTTTGAAATTACTCCCAAAATGAAAATTTTGGGAAAAAGCAATTTTCAATAAAACATTTAAAAAAATAAAATTTCCAAAAGGCAAGTTTTTTCTGAAATTTCAACTTTTCAGTTTTAATTTTGGTTTTCAACTTTTTTACTTAAAAAAACTTTGAGTCAAAGTTCTGGGAAACTCGACATTTGGAGATGGAAATCTCTTCAGGTAAAAATTGGAATTTAAAAAGGGTATAATTTCAAATTTTATATTTGGAATTTCAGCTGGACATTTTGAAGAAAAGTTAACATTTCGAGACATTAAATTTTTGAAAATAAATTCTTAAAAATAATTTCGTCTTATTTCTGTAAATCCTGCCTCATTCTTGAAATCCGAATTTGGAAATTAAAATCTTTAATTCTCACAAATAACGTCGATTTAATAGCCCAATTTCTTAAATTTTCGGTAAAATATTAAGATTCAAAATATGATAAAGTCAAAAATGATTCAGTTCCAGCAAACACTCGAATTTTGAACATTTTTTTGTTGACATTTCCAACTCTTACTTCGTGGAATTCCCTAATATGCGACACCTGGTCCGGTGTTAGCAAATATTTATCGAAAATTTGTGGAATTTTTAAATTTTGCTGCGTTTTTATCGTTAATAAAGTTTTTTGCTTTATTTATTTCGAAAATTTTCTGTAATTGATACTTTCTTCGAAATTTGAAGACCAAATTTAGAACGATTAATTTTTCATTTTGAATTTCGTTTAAAAGTCGAATTTTTCACTGAAATTTGCCCTTTTCTCAAATTGAAATAGCAAAGTGAAAACATCGAAATTTTGAGAAAAACTCAAAATTTCGAAGTGGACGATAAGTTGATGAAAAAATTTGGAATATTTAACATTTCTGAAAAAGATATTCTTTTTGCGAAGTTTGGTTAATTTTATTTCTATTGAATGGCAATTTCTTTGCCAGTTGCGTCTTCCACAGGTTTGCAAAAATCAAGACAAACATAATCTGCGAGAACCGAAATTTGCAAAAAACTTTCTCGGTTATACAGGCTGTCCCGGTTTTAAGTGCTTTAAATTGAATAGGCGATAGAAAAAATAATTTTAAGTAAAAATTCTTCTGTGAACATGTATCCAGAAAGAATTAATAATAAAGATACAAGGTGTTAAAAATTTGAATTAAAAAAAAGTTTTTACTTTTTCACTTTCAAGTTTTCTAAAATATTTAAACCAAATTTTGGGCACATGGTGCATGGATGAAGGATCTTAAAATAAAATAAAATTAAGCTTCAATCTCAACCTGTGGCGGAGTTACAGGTCATCTCTTATACAGGGTGTTACAAAAGTCCGGGCCGCTACTTCAGGAGCATATTCTACACATTAAAATATGAAAAATGTTGAAATACATTTTTTTATTTAAATTGCCTCCTAACGGAGATATGACCATTTAAAGATGGCGCCCCTAAAGTGGTTTTTTTACTCCAAAAAGTTAACGGTTAGTAGCAAAGTCATGAAATTGGGCAAGCAGTTAAAGAATTGGATTAGGCATATTCTCATGTAACATATTTTTTAAATAAGCAGTAGCGTGGTGTGTAGGGGGTTGCCCGCGATTATTTTTTGCCGTAATTTTTTTGTATTGCAATATTTCGACACAAAAGTGCCACAATCGTAAAAAAGAACATTTTTTATACAAAAAAGGTACTTTTTCTGAAAGTCGCTAAAAGTAACCGTTTCCGAGAAAAAGGCGTTTAAATAATCCTATCCCGTCTTCGAAATTCTAACTAATTTGTATAAGAAAAAATAAGTTGGTCATGCAAACTGATCGTAAAGAAAACAATTGTACTTGACAATATCTGCCAGAGATTGACGTTGTGTCACTGATAAAATTTGGTCATAAGCTGTAAACTTTAGCAGTTTTTGTTGTCAATAGTAAGTGTAGTAGTTTTTTAACTTTTCATTATTTTGATAAAATGGACTATTCAAATCAAGAAATGGCCGATATGCATTTAATGTACGGGCTTGCAAATTGTAATCGTGCTGAAGCAAGACGGCTTTATGCTGAACGTTTTCCTAATAGACAGCTACCAGGAGAAAAATTGTTCCAGAAAATTCATGCTCGTTTATGTGAAACAGGAAATTTTGTTTTCAAAGGC
This sequence comes from Dastarcus helophoroides, assembly GCA_028583605.1. NCBI lineage: Eukaryota > Metazoa > Arthropoda > Insecta > Coleoptera > Bothrideridae > Dastarcus > Dastarcus helophoroides. The sequence goes on from CM053327.1 coordinate 30,276,738, forward strand.
GAACGTGTTGGAAGGCCAAACGCAGAAGTTGCTAATTTAGAGGAGCGTGTGCTTCAGCGAGTTGAAGAAGATCCATGTGTCAGCACTAGACAACTTGCTTTAGCCGAAGGAGTAAATCACGTAACTATCTGGCGAATTTTGAAATTTTACCAATTTTACCCCTATCATTTTCAAAGAGTGCAAGGGTTACTTGCTGCTGATTATCCTCCAAGAATAGAATTTTGCAACTGGCTGTTGCATAAGATCGCTGAAAATGAGAACTTTCCATCGCTCATATTATTTACGGACGAAGCGGGTTTTACCAGAAACGGGATACTCAACCTTCACAACATGCATCAGTGGCAAGTTGAAAATCCCAATGCAGTTATTCAGTCGAGACATCAGCAACATTTTTCACTTAACATTTGGGGAGGAATAATAGGGGACTCTATAATTGGACCGTTTTTTTTACCTCATAGGTTAACAGGAGCATCATATAGACATTTTTTGCAAACAAAGTTACCCGTGTTACTTGAAAATGTTCCACTCATAACAAGACAGCGAATGTGGATAATGCACGATGGGGCACCTGCCCATTTTAGTGCAGTTGCTAGGGAATTTTTGAATAACAACTATCATCAACGATGGATAGGTCGAGGAGGTCCGATACCATGGCCAGCTAGGTCTCCTGACCTGAACCACTCGATTTCTACTTATGGGGACATCTAAAGCAGATCGTCTACTCCACACCAGTTGACAATATCAATGATCTTCGTGAACGAATTGAAAATGGGTTCAACCAGATTCACAATACACCAGGCATTTGCGAAAGAGTAAGGAGTTCCCTTAGAAGACGAGCCGAGCAATGTATTGCTGCAGGGGGCAGTAATTTCGAACACTTGCTTTGATTTTTTTTTTTCTTAATTTTGTACTATTTTTATATCAATGCAGTTAGTAGTGGATAAATTAGAAATTTGCAAAACGAATTCTAATAAACGCAACAATTTTCTTTAAACGCTTTTTTCTCGGAAACGGTTACTTTTAGCGACTTTGAGAAAGAGTACCTTTTTTGTATAAAAAATGTTGCTTTTTACGATTATGGCACCTTTCTGTCGAAATATTGCAATACAAAAAAGTTACGGCAAAAAATAATCGCGGGCAACCCCCTACACACCACGCTACTGCTTATTTAAAAAATATGTTACATGAGAATATGCCTAATCCAATTCTTTAACTGCTTGCCCAATTTCATACTTTGCTACTAACCGTTAACTTTTTGTAGTAAAAAAACCACTTTAGGGGCGCCATCTTTAAATGGTCATATCTCCGTTAGGAGGCAATTTAAAGAAAAAAATGTATTTCAACATTTTTCATATTTTAATGTATAGAATATGCTCCTGAAGTAGCGGCCCGGACTTTTGTAACACCCTGTATATTGTAAGAAAAACTCAGTACACCACTGAAAGAAATGAAATAAAGTACCAGTTTTGGGTAAAGCATTTAATTCTGAATAAAAGTTATTTCTTGACATTTTATCGTATCTGCCACTGGTTACGTCGTTGGTTTTGGAAAAAACCACTCACTCGTACTTTCACTAAGGGAAGTCCCAAAAATTTAAATTCTGTCACTATGGTGAACATGAAAGAATGTTTAGTCAACTTCATCCAAAACTGTTATTACGTTTCAATTTTTCCAATGTCGTAGCATCTTAAAACTTACCTTTCTTTGTGTTAGTTGGTGCTGCGGCCTAACCGTGATAAATTCGAAAAATTGTCAAGAGACAACTTTTCTTCAGAATTAAACGCTTTATCCAAAAATTGTATTTTATTTTATGTTGTTTGGTGGTGGACTACCTTTTTTTTTTCAAAACAATATCACAGATTATCAGTAACTCTGCCACTGGCTGAGACAGAAACTTAATTTTATCTTATTTTATAATCCCTTATTTACACGCCATGTGTGCAAAATTTAGTTTAAATATCTCTGAAAACTTTAAATTGAAAAAATAAAAACTTTTTTATTCAAACTTTAATACCTTGTATCCTTTGTATTAAAAGTTTTCAGATACATGTTCATAAGAAGTTTTTTCCTTAAAATTACTTTTTCTGTCACCGGTTTTATTTAAGGCACTTAAAACGAGGACATTCTGTATACAGGGTCCTGCAACAGTGCGTCGGGCATCTATAGATCCTATAATAAAGAAGTTAGGAATTCCCTTCGTATGCAGACCTTAACTGTGTACAAGGGTGTATTTCAGGAAAATGTAGTCACATGTACAGGGTGTCTCCAAAAAGCGTGAGCCGCTGAGGGTGAATTTTTTTAAATAGAACCCCCTGTATTGTTTTACATTTTTGGGTTCCTTTCTGACAACTTTACATATTCCTAAGATATTGTTAAATTTGGTTAGATAGTTCAGAGTAATACATAAAGAGAAAAAAAATATTTTGCAACATTTTCTTTAAAAATTCATTAAAAATACAGAAACGCCTTAAACTAAAAACTACGCCAGGTGTTTACTGTAATGGATCTCTAGTTACTTTTCTATAAATATCCTAAGCCTAACTTGGACAGGGTGTCCAAAATTCAATGCCAAATTGGGTAAAACATAAAGCAATTTTTTTTCGTTTTTTCAAATAGAACATCCTACATATTTTTTTTCTGTGAGATACAGAATTCAAAAATGAAAATTTTTTGTACCTACAGATATTTCGAAATTTTTAACGGTTAAGCATATATTCGTCGGATTATTACATATGGCTCTTTTGACACTAAGAGACAAGACACAAAATCATAGATGGCTTTGATAAAAATTAATTACCTTATTATTATTTTGTAAGTTAACTGCCAAGCTCTCTTAGGACTACAAATAAATAACTAAATAACAAAACGTCCGACCAATTCAAACCATTAAAGACTACCTTAATAAATGTTCAAAACGCCTTAGACTCTAAAAAAAATAAAAAAACGTAGAGTGCGTTGGAAAAAGTTGAAAAAAGTTCTTGTCATAAAATTAAATGAAAGATTTAATATTCGCTGAAAAGAATTTGGTTGATTTCATAGATCTTCAAATGAATTTTAGTAAAAATGAGCTTGTAGATATGATTTTTGTGTTAGGTGAAAGTAAAAAGAATTGCCTATTAACAAGTAAGCTTTATGCTAGTCAGTATCTTGAAAGAAGGCATCCCGAAGAAATTACTTTTAGAAGACTGCTTGAACGGTTTACCGATACGAGAAATGTGATATACACAAAGAAAGAACGAACAAAGCCTGTTATTAACGAGGAAAAATAGGAAAAAATGATTATAACTTAATTAATTTTTATCAAAGCCATCTATGATTTTTTGTCTTGTATCCTAGTGTCGAATGAGCCATATGTAATAATCCGACGAATATCTGCTTAGCCGTTAAAAATTTCGAAATATTTGTAGGTACAAAAAATATTCAATTTTTAATTCTGTATCTCATAGAAAAAAAAATATAGGGTGTTCTATGTGAAAAAAACGAAGAAAAATTGCTTTATATTTTAGCCAATTTGGCATTAAATTTTGGACACCCTGTAAAATTTAAACTTAAGATATTTATAGAAAAGTAACTAGAGATCCATTACAGCAAACACCTAGCGTAGTTTTCATTTTAAGGCGTTTCTGTATTTTTAATGAATTTTTAAAGAAAATGTTGCAAAATATTTTTTTTCTCTTTATTTATTTATTACTCTGGAACTAGCCAACTAAATTTAACAGTACCTTAGAAATATGTAAAGTAGTCAGAAAGGAACCCAAAAATGTAAAAATATGCAGGGGGTTCTATTTAAAAAAATTCACCCTCTGCGGCTCACACTTTTTGGAGATACCCTGAACATGTGACCATACTGTTACGGGCTTATCGGTTCGATTGATTACACTTATCGAATAAGACCCACTTTATTACTGAACTCAACAATTTACAATTAACTCACTTCGACTAGCTCACTAATTGCACTGATTCTGACTGACTCGAGGGAAAACTGACCGCCTTTTTATAGTTTCGGCCCGCGTTCTTCCAGAATTTTCGGCAGATAAGGCTTATCGAATGCCGAAATTTCTGGAACGCTTATCTGCCGTTTGTTTCGTTATCGCGGCCGCTTTCCCCTTATCAGAACCTTCTAGAAACTTTTTTTATTTACTAAATTCTACAATTCTATTCTAAATCCTATTTCATCTATTTACATTGCGTTACAATACTTTCCTGAAATACATCCTTGTACACAGTTGAGGTCTGAATGTGAACGGAATTCCTAACTTCTTTGTTATAGGACCTATAGATGCCCGACGCACTGTTGCAGGACCCTGTATAATTCGAAATATCCTCTCCTAAAATTATTTTTATCAAAAATGCAGTTGAATTTAAACTCATAAATTTCATTAAAGAAATAAATATTTTAACTGCAAACTTCAAGTTTTGCTAAAACTAAAAAATACATATTTCAGGAGAAACTTGAACTTGTTAAAAGCTGTTTTTTTATTATTATATTTTAACTTTTTTTATCGGCATTTCCAGTATCATCATATATCAAATTTTCTTAAATTTCAATTTTTTCTAGAATGTGCAATTTTATTGTTGAGATAAAATTCCTACAAATAGCGGTAATTTCATAAAAGCGACATTTTAATTTAAGGTGTTTTTGTGTAATACAGGACGCCAATCATAATGTTATTAATTTTAAGAGACAATGAAGAAAAGTGAGTAACAGGTGATTACACTTTTTTAGCTATAGGCAAAAAACATCAAAATCAAAACTTAAATTTCCTCTCATGTGTCACTGATTCCATGCGGCGTCGTTATGGCTAGATAATGCGACACCTGCGTCATAACTTAAAATTGGGAATCAAGGGAAATTGGTTATGTTTGAAATATGAAAATCATGCGATTCATTAAGCGATATGTTTGGTTCTAAGAGCTTTGAAGAAATCGTTGAGCATGAGCATGAAAATTGGCCGACAGCGATACGAACTGCAGAAGAAAGTTAATGCAAAATCACGAACAGCGCAGAATATTTTGGAAAGAAGTGGGCGCAAGTGTTATGGCTCTATAATACTACACCGACGATTATAACAAATGTTTTCAATTTTGTTAATCGTTGAGGAAAACGGGTGATGCCAACGGATTTTTTCTCAACCTATGTTTTGTCTACAGACGAACTAGAAATCATCTTTTCTTCAAATACGTACATAGTTTAAAAAAATATGCACGCGCTTATCAGCGAAATAAAATCACTGCTCTTAAATAATCAAACTGTTTGGGCATTGATCATTAATTATGTGTTTTTCTGTTTTAATTTGTGTGAAACCGGTTAATTATTTTCGCATACATTATTTATTTTTTAGAATTTTTTTTACCATTTTTTACCAGACCATTAATTTAAAGAAACTAAAAATGTTACATATATGTAATTATCTTCATATTAGTTTCACGCGTGTGGAAAGGAGAAACCCAATACAGCGTAAAACCTGCCCACGCGACAAGCCTTGTTGAAATAGTCAACAATGTTTATTAAGAGTTTGTTGCGAATCAGTGGCGCCTTGTTAGAGGTAACTGTAGGATAACATTTTTTTTAATTTCCTGTCTTTATTAAACTTTCGTAGGTTAAAATTAATGACATTATGATTGAGACTTGCATCATTAAAAATGTGTTACGACGTGCAAACAAAAGTAGTAAGTTTTAGTCAAATTGTGCATTAGTTTAAAATGAGCGCTGATTTTACTCCATATGTTTTCTTCTTCCTTAGGTGTGTTTGCTAAGGTGGTTCGTTCCTTATTATTAGTTGTTTATTAACGTAACTATATTTTGTGTCAGATAATTTTTTTTGGTGAAATTAAATGTTATTGTAGTGTTTATTGATTCCAGTTTATAAAATAAATTGTAATTAAGTAAGTGGTGGCAACGTAGAAAATTGTAACCCGGTCTCATTAGGTGTTTTTTTAAAATCAATCAGTAGTGAAACTTGTTGAAGGTCTACTGACGAGGATTATATACTACTACGGGGACAAATATATAAATATACCACGTTTTTCTTCAGCTTCATCTTCCGATAACGTTTTATTTTTTGGAGCTTTTCTCCCATGTTGCTCTTGCTGCTCACAAATATCACATAAAGTCTTGTTCCCTATGTAAATAACCATTAGTAAATAAGCAAAACCAAATCAAGCCAAAAGTTTGAGCTATATAATTTGATGTTAAGTTAGAACTCTGTTTAATTAAGATATGTTAAGGATATTAAAGAATAAAAGAAGAAGTTTAATGAAGCAGAAGATAATTGTGCATATTTAACATCAACTTATATGCGATTTTTTAAGATTTTCAAACGTGTTTACTTACAGAAGTAGACAGCAAGAGCATCTTCATTTTGTATTAAATCCAAAAGTTCGTTACCTTCCACAGCTTCTATTACCTCTCCTGCAGGATCCTTTTGAACGAGCAACCACTGAAGTATCTGTTGTTCATCGTATAAATCGCCGGCATAAATAACGGGCTCCTTAGAATTAGCTTTGAAAAATAAAATAGCTGGTAGAGCGAATACACCCAGTTCTTTGGCCATTTGCTTGTCTTCTATTTTAACGAAGTTTATTCCTGCCGCATCCGCTTCGTCATCGATGTGTTCAACTTCGGCCAGGACGCGAGGACATTGCTTACAATCACTGCTATCTATAAATTCAAATTGTGATGAGAGACTTTTAACATCTCCAAGAAAGATTTTAGTTTTCGTTTAGTGGATTATTTTTATGTACAAATAAATTATGAAAAATATAAATAATAAAATACCTTAAAATCAATAATAAATAAAGGAATCAAGGTATTTGTACGGATGACTTACAAAGGAAAACTGCAACGTAATCGGACCTTTGGCGAATTTTTTCAAACATCTTCCTGTTAATTCGCTCTATGTGGTCAGTAAGTTCCATGTTTTCGGGATCCGTTAACCAATCTAGAATCTCTTCTTCGTCGTCGATGTCACCGTCGTAATTTACAGTCTTGCCTTTTTTGAAATATGTGATTCCAGGAGGTTGACGAAAACCGTATTTCTTAGCCATCAATCTGTCTTTCATTTTGACTATTTTGATGCCATATTCGGCAGCTTCGTCGTCTATGAGCTCTATATGCCTTAATATTCTAGGATTATCGGGATCCTCTTCATTATCTGAAATTTATTTTTCAGTGAGTTTTAGATTAAAATAACTTAGGGTATGTGTGTTTCTAAATTGGGGAATTAAGAGGATTACTTCAAATTATTATTATTATTATTTCTATGGGCAGCACTGAAGCTTTCGCTTATTGTGCCCCCACGATTATCTCATAATAAGCCGGTTCTTTTGAAAAATTCCAGAACCTCCTTTATGGGTGTTTCCACTATTGTCTTTGGTTCAGTTAGAGCATTTCTAGAGCTGGAATGTTTATTCCTTGCCAGAGCCACACATTCACATAATATGTGTAAAGGTGTTTCTTCTTCCTCTCCACACATTCTACAAGTAGAATTTTCTTTTACGCCAATTGTTATAAGATGTTTCATTAGAGCACAGTGTTACGTAAATAGTCCAACTGTCCACCTGAGGTGGTTTTTGCTTAACTGTAATAGTTCTCTGGTTCTCTTTTCTGATGGTCCGTCAATGAACATCCGCGATTTGCTCAGACCATTGCCACCCCTCCAGTGAGTGCTGTGCTCTTTCCTTAGTACTTCCTTTATTAGCTCATTTGCCGCTCTGTAAGCAAGCAGACAAGTCGATTCCAGTCCTACTAGAGAAAACTCAGTTCCCTTTTGGCTAGAAGGTCTGCTCTTTCATTTCCTTCGATGGGCCTAAACCCATCGAAGTATAACTTGGCTGTACCAAGTTGCTTAGATTATCAACACAACCTTTGACCGTTCTGGAGTTTATTTCATAAGCTCTTAGCGCATTTAGTGTTGCTTGGCTCTCGTTATAGATCACGATTCTCTTATTTTCATAAAGCCTCCTGATCATTGCTTCAGCACAGGCTGTAATTGCAGTAACTTCTGCCTGAAATACGGTTGCCAAAGATCCCAGGTTTACGTAAAATTCATTCCCTGGAACTTTGCCGGTTTTTCCCGCATCAGTACTCTTTGTTTTGGATCCATCTGTGAACCAGATTGATCTACTCTCTCTTTTTGGTTCTACTAACTTAACTCCCCTTTCCGGTTTGTGAAAGTTGGGGATACTCTTTGTTCTGTTTGATGGCATACTTAGCGTATGGTTCGCACAGATCCGCTTGAATATTTCTGTGTGGCATGTTGATCTAGGTCAGGGGTCGGCAAACCGCGGCTCGGGAGCCGCATGCGGCTCTTTTAAAAAAAAATTGCGGCTCTTTAAATTCCCCTAAAAAAATTAATAAAAGCTGGGGTGGACAGACATGCAAACACTTATTAAACAAGTGACCTGCAGAAGTCGAAATTTCCAAAAATACTTTTCTAGGAATTTTTACGTTTTACTTAAATTTTAACAAAAAGTTATGATTTAAAGAAGTATTTTTCCGTAATTTTTGATTGATTTATATTAACATTTTGAAAAAACACATGATATTTGAAATTTCTAGAAAAAGACCAACTCGGGGAGTCGAAATTTTTAAAAAATATTTTTCTTATGATTTTTATTTTTTTATTTGTAAATTTTCTACAACCTTGAGATTTTGTGAAGATTTGTGGGAAAAAAAATCTAAGTTTACAGAAACGGTAAATATCAAAGTCCGAAATGAAAGAAAAAGCCGAATTTTGAGAAAAAGAGATTTCGAAAAAATTAAGAAAAAGAGACTTTGAAAAAATTAAGAAAAAAGAAGAGATTCCACAAAAATTGAGAAAAAGAAAGAGATTTCAAAAGATATGAATTTCTCAAAAGCTTTCAATAAAAGGCGCAATTGCAGCAAAAAAATGTAGAAGTTCGACAATAGATTGAAACCCAGGACAAATTAAAAACCTGAAACTTTTAGACAAATTTGAATTTGTTGAAATATAGTAAAATTTCGAAAAGAGAAATTGTAAAAATTAAATGAAACCTTAAAATTTTTTAGTGAAGTTTTTCAGTGAAGAAGAAAAAGGTCTAATTTTAAGAAGAATTTCATGAAAAAAGTTTAGAACAGCTCGAAATGTCCATAAAAAATTGCAATTTTCCAAAGAAAGCTAAATTTTCAGAATAAATTTTCAATTTAGAGAACAAGACTAATTCAAAAAAAAAAACTCCAAATTTTCAGATAAATTCGAATTTTAAGAAAATTAGTAAAATACTTTCGAAAGAAAATTACAAGAAAATTTCGAGAAGTGTTGAACTTTAAAAAAGGGTATAAATTTCCCAGAAAAAACCGAATTTTGAGAAAAAGGAAGAATTTCGGAAAAAAATTGGGAAAATGAAGAGATTAAAACAATGGTTTGTCTAATTGGGAAAAAGGGAGAAAAGGAGAAATGTCGAAAAAAAAAATGAATTTATCGAAAATTCTCAAACAGAAAAATCTTAGAAAAATACGTCGAATTTTGACAATATATTGAAACCTAAAACAAATTTAAAACTTGAAATTTGTAGACAATTTTGAATTTTTTGAAAAATTGCAAAATTTCGAAAAGAGAAACTATAAGAGTAAACTGGAAGCTTGGAACAAAAGTTGAAATTTAAAAAAGTCAAAGTCTTACAAGAAGAAGAAAAAGCTCAAATTTTAAGAAAAATTTCAAGGAAAAAGTCTAAATTTTAAGAAAAGCTCGAAACTTTGACAACAAATTTACAATTTTCCAGAGTAAGTTAAATTTTGTGAATAAATTTGAAACTTAGGAAGAAAGACAAGTTTAAAAAAACCAAATTTTCAGATTAATTTAAATTCTAAGCAAATTTGTACAATAATTTCGAAAGAAAATTGCAAGAAAATTTCGAGAAGTGTTTAACTTTAAAAAAAGATCAAAATCTCCCAGAAAATGCCAAATTTTCAGAAAAAAGAAGAGATTTCGAAAAAATATTGAGAAAAATTAAGAGATTAAAAAAATGAAGTTCTCAGATAAAAGCAACATGTCAAAAAGAAGTTGAATTTCGACAATAGATTGAAACTCAAAACAAATTAAAAAATTTTTATATAAATGAGAAATTGTAAAAATAAACTGGAAGATTAAAAAAGTGTCGGTCTTTAAAAAAGTAGATAAAAATTTCGATAAAAATTTGCAATTTTCCAGTGAAAATAAAATTTTGAGAATAAATATGGAATTTCAAAAACAAGACGAATTAAAAAAACCCCAAATTTTCAGCTAAATCGAATTTAGAGAAAATTGGTAAAATAATTTCGGAAGGAAAGATAAAACTTTCAATTTTGAGAAGTGTTAAACTTTAAAAAAAAGGTCAAAATTTCCTAGAGAAAGTTAAATTTTAAGAAAAAAAATTAAATTTTGAGATTTGAATTTTGTTCGAAATAAAAGTTGATGTTTCCGGAAAAAATCGAATTTTGAAAAAAAAAGAGGTATCGAAAAATATGAATTTGCCAAAAATTCTCAAAAAAGCCAAATTTTATAAAAACATATTGGATCTTGATAATAGATTGAAACCCGGAACTAATTTAAAAACCTGAAATTTTTAGACAAATTTGAATTTTGTGAAAAGTTGTAAAATCTTGAAACGAGAAAATGTAAAAAACTCAAAGCTTCGAAAAAATTATCAAATTTTAAAAAGTCGAAGTTTTTCAGGTAAGAAGAAAATATGTTATTTGCAATTTTCCACAGAAAGTTAAATTCTAGAATAATTTGAAATTTCGAGAACAGGACGAATAAAAAAAAGTTCAAATTTTCAGACAAATTCGAATTTTGAAAAAATTGGTAAAATAATTTCTAAATAAAAAGAAATGTCGGTAAAACTTCTAGTTTCGAGAAAAGTGTCGAACTTTAAAAAAAGGTCAAAGTTTTTCAGAGAAAGTCAAATTTTAAGAACAAAATCAAATTTTTAAAGTCAAACATTCCGAAAATAGGCGAATTTCATCGATAAAATCGCAGCTTGCAGAAACATAATAAAATATCGAATTTTCAGTTAGAAGTTGGAATTTCAAGAAACACCTAATTTTGGGAAACAGGTCGAAATTTCCAGAAAGCAAATAAAAGTTTAAATGTTCAGCAGAAGTCAATATTTGGGTGAAATGGTGAAATTTGGAAAAGAAACGTTATTTAAAAAGGGTAGAAATTTCGAGAAAAAGTCGCCATTTAGATTAAAGTCAAAAAAATGTAATTTGGAAAAAAGTCAAATTTAAGAATTGATCTTAATTTCGAAAAAGAAAACTTTGAGGAAAAGGTCGAAATCTTCAAAAACTCTTTTATTTAAAATCTCCAAATTATTACCTTAAATTTTTACTTTTTTTTTACTAAGAAATCGACAAAAGATGAATTTTTGAGAAATAAGTCGAATCTTTTAGTCAGTCGAAATAGAACAAAGTAAACATTTTTACAGATTGTCAACTTTGAGAAAAAAGAAGATTTAGGGAAACAAATCTAATTTTAGGAGTAAAATATATAGTTAAGCAAAGACGAATACAGAGAAGAATTTAAAAAATTCGAATTTGCCAGAAAAAGGCAGATTTTGAAATAAAGCTCTACATTTTGAGAAATAAAAGATCTGTACAGGATATACTTCTTCCGGGATTCGACTGTGTCAAAGAACTACTAAAAGTGTTCGACGTTTCGCCCACCATCGTAGGGGGCTTCTTCAGGAACAAAGAAAAGAAACAACAAATGAAAAGTGGAATATGAGGGAATACGCAAAAATGAAAAGGCCAATTTCAAAAAGATCTTTTGGGCTGAATATGTTTTCGTTTGACTACATGAGTCAAAGGGGCCTCTGTCCCATATTTTGTCTGATGTATCTAATTTAATTTTGAAATAAAATTTAAATCAGAAAAATTTGTGGCTCTTTGAAATTCACGAAACTAATTTTTTTATTGCAGTTGGCTCTTTTGACTTAAAAGTTTGCCGACCCCTGATCTAGATGATTCCATACCCATTTGTTTTTAGCCTGCAGGCTGCTGACAGGGCCACCGCCTTCACCACCAGATAAAGTGGAGGACGATATAGTAGTGCTTCCATGGCTGCAGTGGACGTTGTTTGCATCGCCCCTGTTATTCCTAAGCAAGCTAACCTTTGTAGCTTGCTTAGTCTGATAACACTTTCTTTTTTTCTGGCTTTGTGTCACCAGATTAAAGAACCGTATGTTACTATGGGTACTACAACTTTGGAATATATCCAATCGCTGGTATGAGTCCCAATTGTTTTCCTATCATGCCTCTACAGGCATATAGGGTCTTAGTAGCTTTGGCATTAACTTTTTCCACATGAGCACCGAAGCTGAGTTTGGTATCTAAGATAAGTTCCAAATATTTAACTTCCCTACTCAGCGGAATTTCTTGTCCTCCTAAAGTAGGCCTCTTTAAGTCATTAAGATTCCTTTTTTCAGTGAATGTAACTACAGTGGTTTTCGCAGGGTTCACTGTTACATAAGCCTGATCGAAAGTTAAAAGTATTGAAAATTTACAAAAACAAGGCAACATTTGAAGAAAAACTCTAGACTTTTAAATAGATCGAATTAAAAAAGTCAGATTTTTAACTTTTTCTCGAAATTTTGACTGCTTTAAAAAGCTTCTATTTTGAAAATTGTGGCCTCCTCGAATTAAAAAAAAAATACTTCAAATAGTCGTTCGCTTAGTAGTTCTACGAGAGGGCAAAATGAATCAGGGTTAATATTGAAGAACTAAAAGTGATTGCTTAAAGTCCACACTCCAGGACATCATATAAATTTGTTTTTTGAGATTGAATCATATTAGAAAACTACTTAGGTGGAACGGACTAATCCTTGGTTGTCTTCAAAAATTAAAACACAAATCTTGTCCCCTGAAACCAAAAAAAGGTTAAAAAACACAACAAAGGTTGCTCTGACGCGTTTCGATAGAGAAGCTCTTGAGTATCTCTCTAAAGAAGATAGTGTGGCTACCGAAACGCGTTAGAGTAACCTTTGTTGTGTTTTTTCATTTTTCTTGGTTTCAGGGGACAAGATTTGTATTTCAATTTTGGCAACCTACTTAAACTCTAAGAAGTTTTCTGCCACGATCCAATCTCGGAAAAGGATCGTACAAACGTGGTTATACTAGATTAAAACTGAATAGTTCTCGTTTGAGATATTTACCACATGCAGAACAATTCACAAAAGAGTACGACCCTTGATGTCCAGATTCAATAAAAGTTGCGTTAATTGACAAATATGAAATTATTTTGCTAAAAGATGTTCAAAAGGTTTTCCTTCGATTTGAAGACAGGCTTTTATTATAAACCGGCGAACTGTGCCTACTCGCTTATTATTTGTGCACGTGCGATATTGCTACATACAATGTCAGGGCTATCCAATGTGCATATTATAATTTTCTACCTCCTCCTATTCATGGGCTATATATATTGGCTTGCTCGTAAAAGCCTTACTCTTAGGTGAATCTCCCTGTTAGAAGGTTTTGAAAGAAGGGTAATACATAGCTGCAGAACCTTCCCTCGACCACCGATATGATTTCTTCCACCGTTTGAGATCAGCGTAAATGATAACACAACAATAGAAAATGTCAGTATCATATAATACTTACAAAATACGACTGCCAAAAACTCTTTGGTCTCAATATACTTAGCTAGTGTTTCTCGGTCAATTTCTTCAATGCTTTCATCGTTTTTTTGATCAACCATCCATTCTAATACTTCTGATTCGTCATGTAAATTACCTGTCAGAATAAGGCATGCAATATTATATGTGCCATATTTGAACAATGAGAAAAAAAATTGGAATGGCATCGAACAATCTGATTTGTAGGTAATTTTATAGTTTACCCTTGTATCAGTCCTTGTAAATCCCATTACTTTCAAAATAATATGATCAGCCCTGTTAGTGTCAGCACGAGTGCAAGGACGAGTTCAGAAATTTTTGTGAGGGCACTCATATGCTCCGCATGATATATATTTTTAACTACAAAAATATTTTTCATGACAAAAATATTTTTGACTAAAAAAAAGCCATCCACATTGATATAGGCCCCCATACTATAATACTTGTTGCACACTCTTAAATCCGCCTCTGATCTGCAAGGAACATTAGGTCAAAATGCCAACGCTTCATTTTCTAATTCTTTCTGTTTTCACCATTTTCTTTTCTACATATTAATAATCAGTGTAAATGTAAAATGTGTGATGGAAACGTATTCTTGATAGGATCTTGTAGCTTGTAGACTGATAAAAAGATTTGATAATAGAAAAACATTTTATTTTATTATTCATATATACATTTTAAGGAAACCTTAATTTTATATTGACAAGCTTGCACTAAGCTTAATGTATAAAAGATGACGTCGAATTTATGAAATGCAGGAAATTATTTTGTACATTATATACATTCAGTGCACATTTCTAAATTAACTACAATTTTTAAGATGATGATTTAAGGAATTCTTTTTCATTTTACAAAATGTATATATACACATAATTTAAACCAAAACTCTACACTTTCTTTATGTACAAATTATTATCAATGTCATTGCGATATAAATATTTTAAATTCAAAAACAAAAACAAGATGATGCACTATATTACGATATATACAATACATATATTTACATCGCTTAAATGCGAACAAACATAACAACAAAAACAATGAAAAAAAAATTAGATTCATAGACTTATTAGAGATAATTTTGCTGTGAAAGTTTATCTTGTGAATAGCTTCTTTAATTTAATAGCTGCTGAAATTGTTCAAAATGTAGCCAAAATAAAACATTAATTTTAAGGTATTTATTTACCACCACCAAATATATTTACCAGTTCCGAAAAATCCCTTTTTACCCTTTCCTTTTTCCTTAATGGACGGAGCGTTTTCCCTGCCAGGAATTTTGACAGCGTGGTCAGTCTTAGATACACGTTTAAAAGGTGTTGGGTTTTCGACTTGTGCCTTTTTATTTTGCGGTTTAGGATTTGAGTGGCTCAGTGTAGGAGTTTTTGAGGCTAGTTTTGCAAGTTTCGTTTCCTTCTTCGGTTTACTGCGACAGCACTGGTAAGAGTCATAGTTTTGAGGCGCTTTGCCTGCGGCACCTCCCAAGCCTATGTAGAAGCAGCTACCGCCACCACCCCCTGCAGCAGGAAACAATGTCAGATTCACTCATATGAACGCATTCTTTTTATTAATAGAGCACAATGCACCGTTAGATTTTAAGCTTTATAATTACAAAAATTAGTCAAACAATCACGACATTCAACATATAATTCTTTAGAAAAAAAAAGCTTTTATATTGCGTTGTATGCTGTTTACCATACGGTTGAGCATTTCAATAAAATGTTATGCCACTTATGATGGAATTGTTTTGTGAATTGTGCCGTAACGTGTTAGTTGTAAGCTAAGGAAAGATTCCATGAAAATAATGACGACAAAGTCAAACCACTGATGACGAAAATAAATTGAGTTTTTGACATATTATGTCAAATGTCAAGTTCCATATTATTGTCAGAACCAATTTTTATTAAAACGCTCGTTAAAAATAAGAGATCTGATTTTGTTAAAGATTATTTTAACTATTATGGTACTGATCTCAAAACCAATGCCTATCTCTTATCGTTTAACTCTCTATTCTTTAAGTTTTTTTTTATTATTTGCCACGTATAATTTTCTTCTAGAGATTAAAAAAATATATGTTCTTATCTTAATACTGATCGCAAATAGCACCAATCACTACAATTTTTTGGCAAAATTCCAAGTTTGGACGTTCAATTTTTTTCAGAATAATCAAAATTTAGTAGAGAACTCACGCTTTTTTTCCAAATTTTTTCTTTAATTTTAATATTTCCACAATTTTCTCAATGTTTCGCGTTTACATTTCCAATGTTTATTAGATTTTAGTCTTGAAACTCAAAATTTTTACTTTTTGAATTTCATTGTTTTATTAAAATTTTAACTTGATATTTTTTACAAATTTCGATCTTTTTTCTAAAATTCAACCCTTCCTGAAATGTATACATATTTTTCGTTTTTTAGACTTACGTTTTACTGTTGATTTTTGGGTTTTGCTGTCGTTTTACTTTCAATTTTTGGGTTTTTTAAATTTCGCCTTAGCAGAAAAGTTTGATTTTTTCCAAAGATCTTGTTTTAAAAGTTCTTTTTATTACAATCCACTCGTCAAGAACAAAGATTTGCCCTTGAAACACAGCGAGTAGATGGCAGAAATGATAAAAGATGGCAATGAACTGCAGTTTTAAAAGAGTTTTTATTTTAAAATTTGTTAAAACTTTCACATTGACTTTTCCTTGACACTAAGATTCCCTTTTCGTTATTTGAGCTTCAATTTAAAAAATAATTTTTTATAGATTTTTTTTTAATTAAGATTTTTATTGAGAACTTCTCGAATATTTCCAATTTCAGTAACAATCTCGAAAAAAAAAATTTACAAATTTCAAATTTGGTCCTTTTGACTTTTGTTAGAAATTTTCTAAAGCAATGTTTTTTTTAAATCCTTAATTTAAACCCATCTTGCGATTTGTAATGTTACCCTCCAATTTTGGCCTTATTCTTTTACTAAATTTTTAACTTTAAAATCAAAATTGCTTTCTTTCGTATTTTCTATTTCTAATATTTCAAGTTTAGGCCACTGACCAACACATTTTTCAAATACCGTGGTATTCTCTTGTTAATTTTCATTGAAATTTGAAGTTCGCTTTCGAAATTTTTAATTGTACTTTTGGTTTAATACAAAATTTTTACTTCGACTCCAAAATTTTCGATGTTAAACTATTTTGATTTTTCTCCAAAATCCGATTTTTTATAACATTTTCAGATTTCATTTTTCCTCAAAAATTCTACGGAGAAACTAGAATCTTGATGGTTTTTATTTACATTTTTTAGGCGCCCTTATAGGCCCTGTCACCTAGTTTCAAAATCCTTTGTAACTTCTGCAAGTTTGTTCGAGTCTCAGTCAGTATTATGCAGGGTGGACCATCAGTAACTGCACATTAGAGCAAGGGTGGATTATATGGCCCACCCTATGGAGATAGGCTCAACATCTGACTTATACTCATTCTTTCCAGATCATCTGCTTTTAATGTTTCTTTGCCAGTTAAATTATATCTAATCTGGCAAGGTTTGGACAAGCACACAGAATGTGTAAACTTGTTTTTTCTTCAGTCCCACAGAGTCGATGTCGGTTGCTTTCTGCTAGGTTAAGTTTAAACAAGTGGTCAGTGAGCAGACCTAGCGCTTTGCTTGATCTGCTTTTATTGTATGCAATAAGTACTTCAGCCCTTGATTGCAAGCGTTTATCCATCAGTGGTCTTGCTTGCCTGCAGGTGGTTATGTCCCTCCACCGATTCAAATGAATCCTTTCAAGGTTTGTTAATATGATATTTATATTGATTTCTGCTTAAAATTTCTACTAAAACCTCTTAATTTTGATTTTAATTTAGAAATGTCATACTTCCACTTTCAAGTTAATATCTCAATGTTTTCAAATGTGGAAATGTCGATATCTATATCAAAAAAATTTGAACTGAAAATACATATTCTAATCGAAATTACCGTCTAATTTACGAAATTATTGTCTCAATTTTCAGAAATAGAACTTAAAACTAGAAAAATTAAATATTTTGTTAAAAACAAAAAAAAATGAAATAAAAATCTTGTCCCCTGAAACTAAAAAAGATTAAAAAACACAACAAAGGTTGCTCCAACGCGTTTCGATAGCCAAGGTATCATCTTCAGAGAGATACTAACATGGCAATCCAAACGCGTTAGAGCAACCTTCGTTGTGTTTTTTAATCTTCCTTGGTTTCAAGGGACAAGATTTGTATTTTAATTTTTGAAGATAACCAAGGACCAGTCCGTTCCACCAAAATTGTTAAAAATAGTCAATCCTAAAATTTTTAAAATATCAAAATTATAAAATCAATTTAATCTCAAGATATTTGCATTAATCTCAATATTAGGACTTGAGAGAACTTATAAACATAAAATTTGAATTATGAAATCCGAAAGCTTTGGAAAATTCTGTTTTTAGAAAACTCGATTTTTATCAGTAGAGATGGGATTTTAGGCACAGTCAAATAAGGTAAAAAGGTGAGGAAAATGTAAAATTAGGCAAAAACGAACAGCTAAAAAGGGCACTAAATAGATAAAATACCCTAAAAAAGGGATTAAGAGGACAAAACTCACAATTGGACTTTCACTCGAAATTTTGAAAACAAAATGAAATTTTAGGATATTCAGAAGAAGTGTAAAATTTTGAAATGGAGAAATTCTTAAAATTTCATTTTCATTCTCCAATGTTCAAAACAAATCTTGAAATTTTTATTTTAAAATTATTCAAATCTTTTTTCGAAATGTTGACTTTTAAATCTAAGATTCCGTTTGAAGTTAACACTTTCTAGAAAACAATCAGAATTTTGAAACTAAAATTCGAAAGTTCGAAAAGAAATTCATCATTTTAAGGTTAAGTAATCTTGATTTAAATTTTTTTTTAAATAATTTAAATTTTATTTGTAATTTCTGGTTTTTTATTCAAAATTTCGATCTTACGTTTTAAATTTTACTAAAAAAATGCCAAATTTTAAGAAAAAATTCAAATTTAAAAAACTAGGAATTTATACAAGTGATTGTTCGAAATTTAAATTCGGGTTTTTGAATAAAATTTTGAATCTTCGACTCTTTACTAAAATGTTAAAATCTCATAAGCCATAATTTTGAGAAGACCTTTTTTAATAACAGTTTTTAGGAGTTTCTACGATAAATTTTCTAAATGTCGATTCTTTTACTAAATTTCAAGTTTCATAGCAAAATTTGAACATTTTTAAAACTGATTTGAAATACAAAAATTGTACCCTGAAACCAAGGAAAGATTATAAAATACAACAAAGGTTGTTCCAACGCGTTTAGATAGCGAAGATGTCATCTTCAGAGAGATACGATAAATTTTCTAAAATGTCGATTCTTTTACAAATTTCAAATTTTACGCTAATATTTGAACATTTCTAAACTGATTTGAAATACAAAGATTGTTCCCTGAAACCAAGAAAGATTAAAAAACACAACAAAGGTTGTTTCAAAGCATTTCGACAGCCAAACTGTCATCTTCAGAGAGATACTGAATACCTTTATTGTCTTTTTTAATCTTTTTTGGTTTCAGGGGACAATTTTTGTATTTCAATTTTTGAAGATAACCCACCAAAAAAAAAATTTCTTTTAAACTGGAAAATTCAGGATTTTTTTATAACTTTGACCAATAAGTTTAATTCGAATTTTTTATTTTTTGTAAAATTTTAACTTCATAATAAAAAATGTCGAAATTTTTTGTTATGAAGTAGACTTTTTTATATTTCGATTATGATTCCGAAAATTCGACTTTTTTCTCAAAATTTCGACTTCCGAGTGAAAACTTCCAAAAAAATATCGAAATTATTATCTTAGTCATCAAATTTTAACTTTAATTAAGAAATAGTTACGACTTTGCGAGTATAGAAATGCCAAAATTAAAGTTGAAATTCTGAAAAAAATTGTCTTACTAATTTCATTGTTTTTAATTTTTACATTAGCATTGGCTCCAAATGCTGACTTCTTCAAAATATCTTGTCTTTCTCTCTCGGTATTTAATTTTAAAAAATTCCTTGGCCATTTTGAGAAAACAGTAAACACAGGAAATATCAAAGTTTCTTTTCTGATTTTTGCCTCAAGCCAAAATGATGAATGTTGAATCAATTTGATATTTTGGAAATAAAAGGTTTTTTTCTAAAGTTTCTAATTTAAACCTGCCTTGCATTTTTTTACAGCTTTTCTTTTTTTTTTCGAAAATTTTAGCTTCAAACCTTATTTTCCATAAACTATGGCTTCTTTTTTTGAGATTTAGACAGTAATTCTAAATGTAAACTTATTTCCAAAATTTCGAACTTAAAAAACTAAAAATTTTGAGTTTGAAGAGGTAAATTTGCTAAGAATTAACATATTCCATTTTTTGTTCGGAAGTTTCTAAAAAAGTTAATATTTTTAAAAATTTTTATTAATGAATTTACTCTGTTTTTTTTTGAAATATAAACTCGGTCTTAATTAAACTTTTTCAAAAACAACTTTGTCCACTTTAAATGTAGATTTTTGTGAACATTTCGAATTTAAATTCCACATTCGAAAACCTCAAGATTAAGTTCGGAATTTCGATATGTATGATATTTTTCGCAAAAATTTCCAGATATCTAAAAAGAAAGAAGAAGAAAATATTTACGAGTTTAAAGTAAAAACCAAAGTTTCAAATTCTAAATTTTCAGAAAAAAAATATAGGCATACTAGCATTTAACAGAAAATCTAATTCGAACTTAAAATTTCCAAAAAATTGTCGAAATTTAGAGACAAAGGTAAACCTAAAAAAAAAGATAAATAACTTTTAAACAAAAACTTTTTTTCGAAATTCCGAAAAGCATTTCGACATCGCAAATTCAGATAGCAATAATAATTTTACAAAATAATGAAATTTTAAGATTGTTCAAAAGAAAAAACGTTGTAGCTTTGAACTTAAAAAAAAACATCTAATTATTTAGAATTTAGCAATAATATTTGAATTCTAAATATTCGGGTGCAAAATTTTTTGAGATAAAAGTTAAAATTACGAATTTATATTGAAATCTGAATAAAATTTAAAAAAAAACGATTTTTCTCCAGCTGACTTCAAACTGTGTCTTTAAATAGAATACTTTCCAGGAGTATTTTTCGCACACAAGTGAAGGTTATGGAAGGTAGTTCAAAGATAAATTTTAGAAAGGGAACATCTTTCTGGTAATTTTATCATTTTATACACACATCTGTTTTTATTTAGAAATTAAATTAAGATAAATAGGCAACATGGTTCAATTGTCCCGCGTCACAATACCAGGTACCATTTTAAGGGGACTGGATGGGTCATAAAGGTAATTGTTGTTAAATTACGTTTCTTGGAAATGTATGCTTGATGCTTCTTATTATTATTATGATGGTTTAAATTTCTATTTTATTTCTTTATTTATTGAGTATAAATATTTCTGCCAAATTCTTCAGAAATGTAAATGTACTGCGGAAAACCCACAGAAAAGGATAAATAGGTACGAAACTTCCTGAAAATAGGTCCAAATCTTGTATAAAAAGACAAAAACTAAGCAAAATTTAAATTTGAGCAATAACACATGAAAAACTCCGAAAAAGATTAAAGGAAGGCTCATAGGATTCTGCCTAAAATCCGGTTTCTACTTATCAGGATGCCGGAGTGTGCTAATTTGGTTAAAACTTAGTAGCGTAGTTGTTCATTGGACAAAAATTTCTGCTTTGAAGTATTCGTTAGCGAAAAATAATGCAAATGATTCAAGTAACACTTTAATTCTTTAATTACGAGTTTTTGTGGCCGAATTTAATTAAAATAAGATTTAAAAATATGGAAATATCTCAAAACGTATGCAAATGTAAGTTACATGTAATCGTTCTTTGCTCGTCATCCATTAGCTTGCGAAGGACATAGATACTGTCAATTTTCTCGAACAAGAAGAATTTTTGATGTCCATGATTTATTTTCATCACCAACTGTGCTATTTACACGGCGATTGGTGATTTTTTACGGCAAATAACATTATTTTTATACAGGCAAATTCGTGACGACATTTTTTGTTAATATATTAAATACGTTAGACACAAAATGCGGAAAATATGAAGAGTTGATCAGAATAGATTGCACAATAACAACTAGAGAATTACTTGAGGGACTGATAATAAAATTCTGTTGCCTATTAGGGGGTGTCATTGAAATCTGATACTAATTTGGTAATTTAGGAGGTCTATTAATATGTACTCATTTATTTTATAAGAAATGTGTTTGTGTCGAACAGTGTTATTTATAAATAAACTGATGGGAGACTTGCTCCTTTCAAAAACAAATCGAATAAAATTTTTTGAAATTAATACTTAAAGCTATTTAAAGCGCCAAATTATATACCACTTCATTCGAATTCAAATTATTTCTCAACTGAATTTGCATATCATGTTTCATTTGGATGTAATAGATTAATTCACGTCTATAAAAACAAAAAAATAATAAAAATGTGGTTAACTTTTGGGGATAAATATGGGAGGATAAAAGTAAATATTATTAAAACCTGATTTTTAATTTCCTACTAAAATTTATTAGTGTTTTCATTATAATTATATCAAGTGCATTGTGAACAAATACAGTTTTTTAAAAGTTGATTAATTTTTTAAATAAATTAATTCAAAATCACATTAAAGGCGACATGAGTGCGTCTGACATGGTTCGCTGCTTATATTCTCATTAGAATAATTTATATATAACATGCTGGTAAAAGACACCAGCATATAAATGACTTATAATTTATTTAAGCAATCACGTTATCAGTTAAAAATTAACTTCAACAAAAAATCAAAATAGCTGAAGAAAAAATTTGATTGTAGTACATTTCAAGCAACTGTGTAATAAATAGTCGTATGAAAATGGATTTAGATTTACGAATGTTACAGTGACCTTAGTATACTTTGAAGTCGGTACAACCAGGTTACGAACGATGTAACTCACAAGGGTCACACGTAGTGAACTTGTTCTATGGGTTGCATAGCATTGACTTTGAAGTCGATAGTTTAGAATTAGAAATCAGCGTTGGAACAGAAATTATCAAAAACAACAGTTGAACTTTTTTAATCGATACATGAAAAAGGTACACATATAGTTGCCAAGCAGAATCGCAGTTTAGACGAATTTGTCTCCAAAAATATTTGTGGAACAATCACATTTAATTAAAATTAGTATTTGTCAACTCATTAAGTGTTAGCTCAGTAAAAGCAGTCGATAGAGTCGGTATCGTAACGTGTTAATAATGTTCTATCTATGCCAAATAAAAGGACATGAAAAAAAAATGTTTAATTTTTCATAAAAATAGAAGATCTTTATTTGTTTCAAGTTACTTATAATCGAATGAACAAAATGTCACGAAGTGTATTAAAAAAAAATTAAAGCAAGCATAGGAATGCTAATCTCACATTCGTATTATATTTTTGAAGAATTTAAATATTTTCCCTTGAATCGTCATTGCATGAAATCTTTCTCTTTTGTTGGACGAGAACATGGACGTTTACTTGCTTAGCAAAAGCACGATATCTGTTATACATTTTTGTTACACTATACGCTTTCTTAACATATTTTCTTACTTTTTTGTTCTATTAGCCATTCCAAAACTTTTTCCTCTTTTTTAAGATTACCTATAACACATGTTTGGTTTAAATTCTCTGTTTATGCACTGTTGTGAGTTTGTTAAGTTATGATGCAAAATGTCTTACCGTCATACATGATCGGAACTCCTGTCTCGTAGTAGACCAAAGCAGGGAAAACTGAAAATTCCTATCTCTGATGCTAATTTGGTGTCCTTCGATTTGACGAACTGAATGTCATGTTGGTCGGTGTCATCATCAATGGTCTCTAGTTCTTCTAGAATTTCCTCACATTCCTCGCAGTTGTCTTTGTAAAATAGTACCGCAAGATGCTCCACGTCATTAATAAGGACCTAAAATTAAAATTATCCAAAATGTTACAATACTGTATCATAATTTAGCCACTATTAGAGCGCTGAGTAAAAACTATTTATCATGTAGAGTTGTCGAGGATGGAAAAATACAAATTGGATGAAACATTCGAAAAAATATTTCAGAAATATATTATTTTCTATGTATGCGCTCCTAAATACTGTTTAAATTGTGTCAGGAATGTTCTCCAAAAAAAGATTTTATTGTTTCAGTTTCTGTTTGCGTTGTTTATTTACATTTACATTCAAATACGCACCTGCAATGTCTTCCTGTCAACACTTTCAATAACATCTGGTGCCGAATCCCTCAATTTTAAAACCCAGTCTAAAATTTCATCTTCATGCATCAAATCTCCAGTGTAAATATCACGGAATCTATGTCTATAGAATGCTAAAGCTGGCAGTGATGGTAGATCGTATTCTTTTTTGATTCCTTCATCTGAGATTTTCACGAAATCGATATCTTTGTCTTCGCAATCATCATCAATATTTTCTAACTCTTGCAGAATTTTTTGTGCTTTTTTATCACCTTCTTTATCTGAAATGACATTATATTGAAGAATTAGTTTCCCTTAACAAATAACTACTTACAAAAGAAGACTACAACGTGATCGTTTTCAGCTAAAATTTTATCCAACATCTTAGTATTAACCTCCTCTATCCTATCAGGAATTTCCAATGTATTTTCATCAGTTAACCATGCCAATACTTCGTCTTCATCTTCAATATCTCCGGAATATATTAAAGGTTCTTTATTTCTGAAGAACACCAGTTTAGGGAAGGATTTGATGCCGTGCTTCTTGGCGAAACCCAGGTCTTCAGTTGTTACGAAAATGATTCCGGTTTCGTCGAGTTCGTCGTCAATGTTTTCAAGTTCTTCCAAGATATCGTCACATTTTTCACCTTCTTCGCATTTACCGCTGAAGTATACGACAACGTATTCGTGTTCTTGGATCAAATCTTCAATTATTTCGTCGGTGACTTCTTCGATAGTTGCCGTATGTTTCTGTTCAATTAACCACTGGAGCACCTCGTCTTCATTCATCAGATCCCCTTCGTATATAGAAGGTATTTTGTCTTCAAAGTATACCAGAGTGGGCAGGTGGTCTATGCCGAATTCCTTAGCTTCTGCATCGTTATCAATGCGCACTATCACTATACCCTCTTTCTCAAGATCGTCATCGATGTTTTCCAACTCATTTAGCACCCTGATGTCCTGTTTGTCATCTTTGTCATCTGAAAAAACAAAAACTTGTAGTTCGTGCTTTTTATAGCATTCATTAACGGAGTGTTACATTATATTATATAGCAAACTAACAAAAATAACAAAAGTTAGAAGGAGGTAGAACTTACAAAATAGTACCGCTAAATATTGCGTCGTATCGACAAGCCGTTCCATCATTTCGTCTGTGATGTCAGGTATTTCAGAATGTTTCTTTTGGTGAATGAGCCACCCAAGCAATTCTTCTTCTTTAAGCAAGTCGCCATCATAGACATGAGGAATTTTCTTTTCAAAGAAGACTAATGTAGGTATTACATCAATTCCATATTCCTTAGCTTCATCATCGTTGTCTATTTTCACAAAAACTATGTTATTCTGATCGCATTCATCATCGATATTTTCTAGTTCTGCTAGTACCTTTTGGCTCTTCTTTTGATCTTTATCATCTACGTAAAAATGGAGAAGACAATCAACCAGTTGTCAGAGAATTTAGTTCAACAAAATGTTAATACCCTACTTACAAAACAAGACAGCTACATGTGGTTTGCTTTCAATTAATTTGTCAAGCATTTCATCCGTGACATCTTCAATTTCATCACTTTTCAGCTGGTGTTCGAACCACTTAAGCACGGTTTCTTCTTCTTCGAGATTTCCCTCGTACAAAGTGGGTATGCCATTTTCGAAATACACCAAAGATGGGATTTTTTCAATGCCGTATTCTTTAGCTTCTTCATCGTTATCAATTTTAACGAAAACGATACCAAGCTTATCGCATTCATCGTCAATGTTCTCCAGCTCGTTCAATACTTTTTGAGATTTCCTATCATCGTCATCATCTAAACACATAATGATTTTACAAGTGCAACTTACAACAATCTATGGACTTACAGAATAAAACTGCCAAATTTTTGCCTTCCTGAATCAATTTGTCCAACATTTCATCGGTGACGTCTTCGATTTCATCCTTTTCCAGTTGTTCCAGTAGCCATTCTAATATTTCGTCTTCTTCTTCTAAATCTCCATCATATAAATTGGGAATTCCTTTTTCAAAGTAGACCAAAGTGGGCAAGGAGTCTAAACCGTAATCGTCGGCTGCATTTGCGTCATCTATTTTTACAAATTGGATTCCGTATTTATCGCAGTCGTCATCAATATTCTCCAGCTCTTGAAGAACTTGCATCGAATCATCTTCTCCGTGGTCATCTACAAATGACATACTACTAGTTATTGATAGTAAAACTGAGTTCCTTAAGAAATAATTGATTGAATTGTAGGCATCGAATAAATCAGCTAGGAATTCCGACTTTTTATCGTATTACTTAATGACTAATTAATTAATTATCACTTAATGACTAATATAATCAAATTTAGGTAGATTTTCATAATTCTGAGATTTTTTTGATTAATAGCAATCTTGATGATGAGGCAAGATGGTAAGAATTTAAGGAATTTTGGAAAAAAATGTAGAACTTTTTTCGTAGAAGCTTTGAATGAAATCTCGAATGTTTCCTTAGTCAGTATCAGTATAAGTTATTGTTAAGTCTGCGATTTAATGTGTTATCTCATCGGCGTGAGTGACTTCTTCAGAAAAAAATACATGAAGATAAATGCTAATTCAATTTAAAGAAAAGCGATTCGCCTAATTGATGACGAGAGTTTGACCGATTCTCTCGAAACACTAGAGCACAGGCGTATGATTGGTGATTTGTTTCTTTTCTACAAGTACTAGCATGGAAGATGCTCGCAAGAACTAATAGGATTGATCCTCCCAAGGGCAAGATTCTTAAGGCATATTAGACAATCGGAGACATCAAATTCCTGTGCGGTCCAGCTTGACACAGTGAGGAATTCTGTCTACGGAGGTTCTTTTTTCTATAGAACTTCCAAGGGAATTTTCCCAAAAATTACAAGCTATCCTTAAGAAGGCTGTTCATCGCCATCTATCCTTGTTTCCGCATCCAAATCGCAGAGCTTTGAAAGCATAATGGGGTTACCTTTTGCGAGTGGATTAAATTTTAAAAAAATTAAATTTGTTAACAATACCGAGACAAAACTCTTCTGAAGGAGCAAAATAATTATTGCCAGACAGAAGACTTCAATGTGGTGTCAATCCTGGTATCTTTAAATTACTGTTACTCTTTTGCTTTGATTTTTTAAAATTTGGTTTTCACTTTAGAAGAGTTTCCTTTCAGGTATGACTGACGTGCTAAATTACGTTGCCTTTCTGCTCTAAATTTTGTTTGTCTTTCATAAGTAGCGTTCTACAGTGGTGAGTGAAACGTTAAATTAATAAAGCATCTCCTTGATTTGGTCCAATTTTGGATGATCTACATCTTATAATGACTTTGACCATGGACACCTTGATGATCAGCAATAATGCCACTTTATTTTAAACTGTGATTTCCCTTGATTGTTATATATTTATTTTTGAGATTACTCAATGACAGAAATAGTTTTTGTTTGTGTGGATTACAGCTTCTAACTTGTATTACGTCAAACTTAGCAACAGTTTTGCAACCTTCTGTTTAGTTTGAGGGTAATAACGTTGTACATCGACAAACATTTCGGCTATCAATTACTCCGATTAATAAAATGTTTGGTTAATTTGATCAACGTATTTATAATTTTCAGTTTTGAATATCGAATATTGAATATTGAAAAACAAAATGAAATTACATAGTAAGAAAATTTTTGAGATTGTTTTAAGCTGTATAATTTTAAATATACTTACAAAATAGAACTGCTAAATGTTCTACACTGGTTATTAGCGTTTCTAAAGTTTTTAAGGTGACATCTTCAATAACATCATCTTCATCTCCAGTGCTTTTATGTTGTACGAGCCATTCAAGAACATCTTCTTCTTTAGTTAAATCACCTGAAAGTAATAACAAATTCTGTACAAGCATATCTTGTAAAAACATCGTGATTTTTTAACAGTTAAATGCTAGTTTTTAAGTCAGAGAACATAATATGACTAAATAGTTTTAAAAATTATTTTTTTTTTCAAGTTTCTGGCCTGACATTCCAAATAAAAATTACCTACCTTCGTATATAATGGGTATCTGATGTCTATAGTAAACAAGCGATGGTAGAGTCCCCAAGTTGTATTCTTCTGCCAATTCTTCGTCATTGATTTTAACAAATCCAATACCTAGTTGATCTGCTTCATCATCGATGTTTTCTAACTCTTGGAGTACTTTTGCACATTTTTTGCATTCAGGTTTATCTATTTGAGAGATTATCAATTAATTTTTAGATCATTCATTAAATTACGAGGGTATTCTATCTTTTTTTTGAAAGATAAATTGAACATGACGCCTTTATAATGCTGGTAATGGTAATAAAATAGGAATGGTTTCGTTTTTAAGCATATTAAATTTTTGGCAAGATATTTCAACAGGTAAATTTATTTGGCCAATGTTGTCGCTGCAGTTAATTTGGAACCAGGGTATTATTACTGAAAGGATCTACTCAAGAAATCAATAAATAAAAGTAAAAAACAAAATCACAAAACGTAGTTATGTTTTAATTCGATAGCAGCTTCCATGCATAGGTTGCGATAGCTAATTTATATAAAAAAAAAACTGTTAATTAGGTGCTACTTAAAGGGGTAAATATTTTATCATCACTGTTGAGGGAATCCAAAATATGATTGTCGATCATGGGACTTATCACTGTAAGTATACAGCTTTTATTTTTTATTTTTGACAAGTTTATATCTTAAATGGGCTACCCTTTAGGTTAGAACTACTAGCGTGTAATGACAAATTTGTGTGTATAATGTTATGTGGTTCAGCCAAGGTGAAATTTAGTGTAGCAGCCTTGAAAGGAAAAGTCCAAACTCATAAGTCTATCATAGCTGAGCAGAGTGTACCACTATAGAGTGTAGCACGTAGGATACTAAGTGAGAAATTTCTATCGAGAAAAAAGGTCCTTTGAACTCTTTCTTATTCAGGTTCGACTGTATTTGAAATTTTTATCATGCTGGTGGCAACAAATTTTCAAAAATACATTAAAATTGAAAGGAGACATTTGTCGAATTAAAATAAATGTAAACGTACTCAGTTTTTCAAAAAGGAATTCTTTTCCATACAAATATGTTTCAGTGCTGAGACAATTGTAGGATATATTCTCTCACAACTGTTCACAGAAATTTGTTTTGTAATTTGACATGCTTTCATTTGAAAACTATGTCAAATTCAGACTAATTTGTTGAAAATATACAGAATGGACCATAAGTAATGGTACATAGAACAATAGTAGATTTTTTGTATAAAAATAACGTGATTAAGCCACATTTACCTTTTACCAAAAGTTGATATTGACAGAGATACAGGGTGCCAAAGTTGAAAAAAAATTGTGATTTTTTTCGCATAACTGATGAACACATTTCACTATAGACAAGAAATTTGGCATAGGGGGGTTTCTTTGTTCAAGAAATTCTAATTTGCTAACAGATTGTCAGTAACTCATAGGGGGCGCCACCTGCGCTACCTTGTATTATTCTAAAGCATCATAACTTTGTTGTGCTTTCATGTACTCTTATTTTAAGTAGATTTTTTTATTTACCTGCATTTTTTACAAGAAAAAGGTATACCTTCTAAATGTTGATACAAGCAACCGTTTTCAAGATATTTGCCTTCAAAGTTTGCCTTACATTTATTTTAAGTTACATAAATGTGAATTTTTCGCAGTAGGTTTCAAAATAAAAGTAATTAAACTGACTCTAAAATAGTTTATATCAAACATGATTCTAAAGACATTACTATTACACATATTTTATAAATTTCTAAAGCAAATTTAGATAAAATACCAAAACCAAATTTATTTTCAAAAATAAATAAGTGGGAAATGACCTTTTTTATGTAAAGGGATTGTAAAAAATTAAAAATCTGGCTGTCTTTTATTTAAATTCATCTCCAAATATCTGCTTTGACCACCCAGACTATTAAAATTTTCTTGTGCGGACCTAGAGATCATATCTCACATCTCTATGTTAAAAAATAAATTACGTCTTAATTTCTTAGATTTTCTTTGTAGAAATTTTCAAAATTTAGGTAATAATATTATCAGCAAAGCAATATTTAACATAAATTAGTTTCAAACCTGTCTTATGAATACTTTGTTTTCAAGCTTACTTCGAAAATTTAATATCCTAGTAATTTAAAAAAAATTGAAACACAGAACTTGTCCCCTGAAACCAAGAAAAATTAAAAAACACAACAAAGGTTGCTCTAACGCGTTTCGACAGCCAAGCTGTCATCTTCAGAGAGAAACTCTGTTTCTCTCTGAAGATGACAGCTTGGCTGTCGAAACGCGTTAGAGCAACCTTTGTTGTGTTTTTTAATTTTTCTTGGTTTCAGGGGACAAGTTCTGTGTTTCAATTTTTGAAGATAACCAAGGACCAGTCCGTTCCATCAAAAAAAAATAGTAATTTAAAACCAAAGGACGTCAAGCTTTCAAGGCAAATATCTTGGAAACAGTTGCTCGTATCAACTTTCAGAAAGTACACCTTTTTTACGTAAAAGAAAGAAATAAAATAACCCATTTGAAATTTATAGAGGTGCGTGCACAAAAAAGTTATGATGATTTAGAATTATGCAGGATAGCGCAGGTAGCGCCCCCTCTCAGCTATTGGTAATATGTTAGCAAATTAGAGTTTGTCGACTTAAGAAACCTCCTTGTATCAAATTTCGTGCCTATATTACAATTCATTCCATAATTATACGAAAAAATCGAAATTTTTTTTTCAACTTTGACACCCTGTACCTCTGTTAATATGAACTTTTGGTGTGAGGTAAATGTAGCTAAATCACATTATTTTTATTCCAAAAATCGACCATTGCTCATTACTTATGGCCCACCCTGTATATTGATATAGTCTTGGAATTGTATGAAATAGGATGTTATTATTATTATTTTTTTGGTGAAACGGACTGGTCCTTGGTTATCTTCAAAAATTTAAAGAGGACAGGATTTGTATTTCATTTTTTTTAGGATGTTATTTTCTCTGTGTTCACTTTGGTGGTCAGTACAAATTAGGGATGAATATTCTTCCTAAAAATAATTGATCTCCAAACTCTTGGACCTTCGATCCAAATCAATTTGGATCGAACGCCAAAATATTCTCAACTAAATCAAGCACTGAAAAATCGATTATCAATTAATCAATTTGATAGCAGGCCTGTAGTCAGGATTTGATCTCGTAGAGGGCAGCTTGAAATTTAAGGGAGGGGGCAAGTTTACTCAACCTTGTGAGTTTATCCTGCTCAACCTAATCATTTATGCCGGCTTTTCACTCTCGCCGAGACGATACGAGGGATCTAGAGCACGAGAATGTGGAAGCTAGGTTCGTTTTGAATCCTGTTTGTCTCCCTTCGCCTCGGAAGTGTTCCGCGTCGAGTCGATTTTTGGGGCCGAGTCAAAGGAAACGAGCGCGACAACCGAGAGGGCGAGCAAGAGGGTAGATATAGCGCTTGTAGTTACATTTGTTTCTTAAGACTTGAAACTAATCCCATGTTTGGTTTTTTTTACCTTTGAAACTAATCGACACTTTTTAGATTTTTCATGAAAATTTAACATTGAAAAAAGTCGAAAAATGAGAAATTTTGAGAAAACATTTCATTCAACATTTTTTTTTTGAAATTTATAACTATTTTCAGAGTTATAAGATTAAATTTCAAATGTTTACATTTTTACTCCGAATTTCGACATCAAACTAGAATTTTTCCTGAAAGTGAGTTAATTAAAATTTCGAGAAAAAATGCGAAATTTCGAAATTGAAATTGACATATGGACAGAATTTAGGATAAAAAACTGAACATTTCTGAAGAAATATAAATTTTGAGTGGAAGTTGGAAATTTTAATATCACGAGAAAAAATTCCTAATGTTTCGAATATTTTAAATTTTGTCTAAAATTATTGGACCAATAATTTCAGAAAAAAACTGTTCGAATTATAGGGACCCCATGAATCGATTTTTCGATTAATATAGGGATGAGCAACCTTTTTTACAGCGGGTCAATTAGAAGGCTAAACATTTTGCGTGCATGTGAGAAAAATATGAATGCTGGGACCCTTGCACCCGCTGTTTCATGCAGCAAACTGAAAATTTGTATATATTCAGTTGGAGGACTTTCCAATTCTTCAGAATTCATCCTTTCCTTGAAATATTTTATTGAAATTTCTACCTTTTTTTACAAATGTTGTATATTTTTTTTACAAAATTTAACTTTTTCTTTTAAAATTTTGCATTTATTTATAAAATTTGCCTTCTTTTATCAAACATGACTGTCAAAATTTTGAATTTAAAAGTTCCTCGTTTTTTTCTGAAATTTCGTAATTTCTTGAAATTCGACTTTTCCTGAAAATTTCGCCTTTTTTTGATTCTGAAAATTTCAGCTTGTTTGTTAAAATTTGCCTTTTTTATGAAATCTTGTCGATCTTTTGACAAAAAGGTATATTTTTTAGAAATTTAAAATTTTTGTGAAAGGACTAAAATTTCAACCCTTTTTTAATCCAAAATTCTGGTAGTTTCAACTTGCTTGTCAAAATTTCGATGTGTTATCACAATATTTTACATTTTCTGACGCCTATTGAGGCAAGCTAGGAAGCCTGTCTTCCTCTGACTCGTCCAGAAGGTCCAGAGAAAATAAATATTTGATTTTTCTCTTAAAATTTACCCTTTTTCTCTAAGTTTCACTAAGATTAAATGATTTTTGTCAAAATTTAGATCTTTTTTGCAAAATTTCTTTTACAATATCGTCTTTTTTCTCGGGTTCTTGACTATTTTTTTTGACTTTTATTTTAATTTGACTTTCTTTGGACAATTTTTTGTCCATTTCAAAGTTTTCTCGAATTTATTATTCAAATTCCGATATTTTTCTGAACATTTACTAAAAATTTCAATCTTTTAGATTCTGAAATTTTAGAAATTCTGACTGGTTTCCTAAAATTTGCCTTTTTCATGAAATCTTGTTTCAATAAATTTTTTCTTTTTTTTTGGTAAATTCGTCTTTTTTTCAAAGTTTCGAATTTTTCTAAAATAATCTTTTACCTAAAATTCGCCAGTTTCCTCAAAACTTGTCTTTTTCGAAATTTCTATTTTGTTTTCAAAATTCTACTTTTTGGACTTTTTCAAAAATGGTTTATTTATTTCAAAATTTTGTCTTGTCATTTTCTTGAATATTTGTCTTTTTCAATAAACTATGATTTTTAGATCAAATGGTTTTATGGTTCTGAAAACGTTAACTTTTCTGTTGTTGCGAAAACTATTTTTGGGTATTTCGAGAAAAAGATTTCTTGTAAATTCAACTTGTTTACTGAATTTTAAATTTTGAGTACAATGTTTTTGAATCTTGCGATTTTTCTTTTTTAGAGTTAGTCTTTTTTTCTGAAAATTGCGCCTTTTCACAAAATTAAATCTTTTAAAATTTTGAGTTTTTTCTAAATTTTGCACATTTTTCGAGTTTTTAAGAAAGGTTACGTTTTTATTTTCAATATGATTTATTAAAAATTTTAACTTTTTAAATTTTCCTCTAAAAATTGGACCTTCTTTTGGAAATTTGGAATGTTTCCTAGAAAGTTCAATATTTTTTTGTAATTTGTAACGTAATTTTCAAAAATCCTGAAGGCTTTGTTTTTTCTGATTTTTTCTTATTTTATTTCCGATAATTTCAATTTGTCCACAATTCACGTTATTCTCCAAATTTTGACTTTTAACTCAAAATTCAATTTTATTTGTTTCTGGACATTTCCATTTAAAATGGAATTTTTTCCAAAGATTCGTTTATTTTTTTGTAATTGGATCGAAATTTTAATAGAAATCTAAACAATCTGAGAAGAATATTTTTAGGAAATCTTGAAAACGAGATTTCTTGAAAAATTTCAAAAATAGGACAAAATTGAAATAAAATAAAAATTCTGAAATCATTATTTTTAAAAGTGGCATTTTTTTTACCTGAATTCGACTTATTCTGGAAATTACAACTCTTTTTACAAAAATTTCTCTTTGGAAATTTCGTTTCTTTTATATTTCCATTTTTTCGAAATTTCGATATTTCTTAAAATTCTCCAAAATGTTTTTTCTTAAGATTGAGCTTTTTTCAAAATTTTGACTTTAATTTGAAAATGCGATGTCCCCAATTCTGTACTTCTTAAGTAATAATACACATTACTAAGCCAGAAGGTTTTCTTTTTTACCTATGAGTTTTTTTTTGAAGGATTGTTGTTGCCCCCCCCCTAAAGAAAATCTTGCCTACGCTCATGTCCAAGATATTTCATGAATCGTGAAAATTTAAGTTCTTTTTTTTTTTCAGCAAATTGTTTGACATTTTCTTCTCCAAAATTTTTACGTAAAACAGTAGAGCTTAGGCGGGCCGCAGAAAAATGTTAGGCGGGCCACGTCTTGCTCATCCCTGGATTAATCGATTTCGTATCGACTTGCCATAAACGTATTTGCTGAATTGCGGTGAAATTCAAAGTTTTCCACACTAATTATCTTTATGTTTACGTTAAAAACTACCTTGAAGTATAATATGTGAAGCATGTTGCTACGACAAATGCAAAAAAAATATGCTATAATAACATCCTTATTATATGATAGACTTTTGAGCCATTTCATCAAAAACGCATTCAGAGGAGGTGAAAGCCGTTACTTACTGACTCCTCCCTTGGAACATGTTTGTGTGTCTGGACCTAAACAAT
Organism: Dastarcus helophoroides; assembly: GCA_028583605.1. Classification (NCBI taxonomy): domain Eukaryota; kingdom Metazoa; phylum Arthropoda; class Insecta; order Coleoptera; family Bothrideridae; genus Dastarcus; species Dastarcus helophoroides. The sequence continues at coordinate 30,311,236 of CM053327.1, forward strand.
ATTCCAATCTATGAATTAAAACGAGTAATTAACATGTAAAAAAATATACATCCGGCAGTAGTTGTGATTTGGTATTTTTTCGCTAACAATTATAGAATATAGTTATGCTTCAGCAAGCTCTTAAATTGAATAAAATGTATTTTAAAGAACTTACCAACTCACCACTACAAATCTGATAGTTTGAAGTAAAATACAAGGGAAGATTACGAAGATCTACCCAGCTATGAAGAAAGCAGTGACAGTTGAGACGTTTCGTTGTCAAATTTTGTCTATTGGCATTTAATCGGGGCAGTTCGAATTCGATAAAGAAAAAAAGCTAAATTTCGGAGCTGTTTAAATTAAAGTTCGCAGCTCTTTAAGTTGAGGATGGTCTCCAAAAAATGAGTCAGCTCAAACAGGAACGTGATAGTTTCTGACCAAGGAAGCAAATGGTTTAGAAATTCACGACTGATTGCTGAATGAGGTCAGAACCAGGATATCGATAAGAGTCGCTATTTGTATGACGATTGATGTTTCTGATCAAGGAAGCAAATGGTTTAGAAATTCACGACTGATTGTTAAATGAGGTCAGAACCAGGATATCGACAAAAGTCGCTATTTGTATGACGATTGATGTTCTGAGCATGCATTAAGGCGTTGTTAAGTCACTGGATTCCAAGGTTCGCTTGAACAAAATTTGCTTAGATGAAGTTTGGAAATTTTCGTAGATAATTTGACCATCGATGGAAATATTCCCCAAAATCATAATAGGGGACACAATCGTATGTAGGACTGGGACCCACCAACGAAATAACGCAACTAGTGCTCAAGGGATGCTCCCATAAAAAAAACTGCAGAGATCCTCAGGGGTAGTGACTTTTGTCTTCTGAAATGTTAGGAATTGAATACGTGACGATTAAGAATAAATGGGGCAGTTTACAAGTAGACATTCAAATTGAAAGGAACTACTTGGCAGCCACGCTCAAAAAATATTTCTTCTTTGCCTCAGTTGCAGTTGAAGGCATCATGCTGAAAAAAATCTGGACTAACAGAGTGATGTCATTGGAAATTACGTAGAACAATAATATTTCTAGAAAAAAAAAATGGTTTCGTCCCTTCATAGCTAGGTAGTTAATATTAAAATCCCCCCTTCTTTATATGCCATCAATTTTTCTTAATTTAAAGATGAATGCTACTAAAAATGTTTCATATCCATAAAAAATTGTAAGCGTGTAATTTTGTATATTTTCTTGCCAATTAAGTCTTGTTTAAGAATATATTTAGAGCATAATTTAATTTTTTTTTTTGAATTATGCCCCTACTCGAATTCATTTATTTTTTTTTATTACGACCATCACAATATTTTGCAGTAATAATCTAATATAAAATGAAATTATAATAAGAAAGCTGTACTTACAAAATAATACAGCAACGTAATCAGTCTCTTGAACAATTTTTCCTAAGATGCGGGCATTAACTTCTTCTATTCTGTCTGGTAAATCCATCGCTTCTAAGCTGGTAAGAAATTCCAACACATTTTCTTCATCCATCAAGTCTCCTAAAATATATTTTTGGTTATACGATGTCTCGTTTGATAAACTAATAAAAAGAAATATGAAGGTAATCCTTTAGCTTTGTCACTACAGAGTGGATTTTTCAAAAATATTTGCAGGTTAAAAGTCGAAAGTGCCCAGCTTTAAAGAGCTCGTATAGCTTGCAGAATGATGTTTTATTCAAATTAGTTAATACGTTCACGTGTACATTTCGATGCCTAGAGAGAGAGAGAGAGAGGAGAGAGTCTCCAGCTAATATATTGGCTAGCAAAGTTATACCTTATTGCGTTAAATGATGCTACAACATCGTTACAGCAAAGTTAGGGCAAGGTTGTGCCCTATTATTAAATTTTGCTGAAGTCGCTGTCATATTTTACATAATAAACTGAGAACGTTTATTTACTTCTTCTACATTCGTTTGGCTGAATTTGGAACAGCTTTTTGGGATAGCAAGTTACGTCAGTAGTGTACCAAGGGGGATTCTGGGCCACAAAAAGGCGGGAAATTCAAAAAAGTGGTGGAGGGATACCGACACTTAAAGGTTTTATTCGTTCTAAAATATCTTTACTTTTACCAACCATTCTATTGTTTATCTACAAGTGTCTAGCTTCTTGTCTAACAGTTGGTTTGAGTTGTATCACTATTTGTCCAACAGTTGGTTTGAGTTGTACAACTACTTGTCTAGGAGTTGGTTTTACTTGTCTAGCAGTTGGTTTGAGTTGTACAACTACTTGTCTAGGAGTTGGTTTTACTGGTAACAGTTAGACAAGTAGTTGTACAACTCAAACCAACTGTTAGACAAGTAGTTGTACAACTGAAAGCAACCGTTAGACAAGTAGTTGTACAAGTCAAACCAACTGTTAGACAAGTCAAACCAACTGCTAGACAGGAAGACGGACACCTATAGATAAACAATAGAATGTTTGATAAAAGTAGAGACATTTTAGAACGAATAAAATCCTTAAGTGTCGGTACCCCCATCACTTTTTTGAATTTCCCGCCTTTTTGGGGTCCAAAATCCATCATGGTACACTACTAACGTCTATACCGGGGGTCGGCAAACCTTTAAACCGAAAGCGCCAGCAGCAATAAAAAAATTGTTATTGTGAATTTCAAAGAGCCACAAATTTTTATTTCTGATTTTATATTTTATTTCAGATTTAAATCAGATAAATTAGACAAAATATGGGACAGAGAGGGACCCCTCTGAATCATGTTGTTAATCGAAAATATAATCAGCCCAAAAGACCTTTTATTTCTCAAAATTTAGACCTTTACTTCAAAATTTGCCTTTTTTCCGCAATTTCGACCTTTTTAACTCTTCTCTATATTAGTCTTCTTTTTTTAATATCTATTTTGTTCCTAAAATTAGACTTTTACCTCAAATCTTTCTTTTTTCTCAAAACTCGACAATTGTGAAAATGTTCCCTTTTTTCTAATTTAATTTACTGGAAGATTTAAATTATTTCTCAAAAATTCATCTTTTGTTGATTTTTTTAATAAAAAAAAGTAAAAATTTGAAGTAATTGGAGATGTTAAGTAAAATAGTTTTTGAAGATTTCAACTTCTCTTTTCAAAGTTTTCTTTTTCCAAACTTAGATCTATTCTCAAATTTCCCTTTTTTCCAAAACACATTTTTTCGACATTGTTCTGAATTGTGGCTTTTTTCTAGAACTTTCTACATTTTTTTTAAATTCGTCCTTTTACCAAACTTCGGCATTTTCCCCAAAATTGCCTCACTAAACACTTAAACTTTTATTTACTTTCTCCAAATTTAGACCTGTTTCGCAAAATTCCTTTTTTTCGAAATTTCAACTTTTAAAATTCGACATTTTATTGTTCCTGCAAACTTCAATTTTTTTAAGGAAATTTATTTACATATTTTCAAAATGTTTGACTTTATCTCAAAATTTGACTTTCTCTGGGAAATTTTGACCTTCGACACTTCAACACGAAATTTCTATTTTTAAAATTCTGCCTTTTTTCAAATTTAGCCACTGGAGATATTAAGTAAACTAGTTTTTAAAAACCTTGATCTTTTTTTCAAAGTTTTCTGTTTTCGAAATTTGTTCCCAAAATTATATTTTTTCGACTTTTGTTCTAAATTGCGGCTTTTTTCTAAACCTTCATTCATTCTTTTTAAAATGCGTCCTTTTAACAAATTTCTGCATTTTCTTCAAAATTGACTTTTACTAAACATTTAAGCTTTCATTTATTTTCTACAAATTTAGACTTGTTTCGCAAAATTCGGTTTTTTTCAAAATTTCGACTTTTAAAATTCGACATTTTATTGTTTATGCAAGCTGCGATTTTTTCGACGAAATTCGTCAAATTTCAAAATGTTTGACTTAATCTCAAACTTTGATTGTTTTTCTTAAAATTTGACCTTTCTTTGAAGTTCAACATTTTTCTCGAAAATGAAAGATGTATTAACATTGTCTTTTCTTTTGAAATTATTTTACCAATTTTCTCAATATTCGATTTATCTGAAAAATTGGAGTTTTTTTTAATTTGTCTTCTCGAAATTTCAATTTATTCTAAACTTTAACTTTCTCTGGAAAATTGCAATTTTTTTATTTTCTTCTTCTCTGAAAAACATGACTTCTGAAAAAGTTCGACAATTTTTCTACGCTTTAAATTGTTTTAAATTTCTCTTTTCGACATTTCACAATTTTTCACAAAATTTAAATTTGTCTAAAGATTTCCGGTTTTTAAATTTATTCTGCGAAATTTAATTTATTGTTAAAATTCGAAGTCTTTTTCTAAAATGTTGCCTTTTTTAAGAACTTTTGACGAATTCATTTTGTTCGAAATCTCTTTTTTTTTAAATTAAGCTTTTTCTGGAAATTTCAACTTTTATTTCAAACGAAATTCATGTATTTTCAAATCTCAAAATTTGATTTTTTTTTTCTTAAAATTTGACTTTCCGAGGGAAATTTTGACCTTTTTTTTAAAGTTTAATACTTTCCTCGAAAGTGGAAGTTTTATCGACATTCTCTTTTCTCTCGAAATTATTTTACCAATTTTTTAAGATTGGAATTTATCAGAAAATTTGTGTTTTTTACATCGTCTTGTTCTCGATCTCAAAATTTAAGTTTTTCTGGAAAATTGCAAATTTTTTGTCGAAATTTCGAGCTTTTATTAAAATTTTGACTTTTTCCTTGAAATTTTTCCTAAAATTTGACTTTTTTCTTCCACTTTGAAAAACTTCGACTTTTTTAAAGTTCAACAATTTTTTTAAGCTTCCAGTTCATTTTTACAATTTCTCTTTTTGATATTTTACAATTTTTGAAAAAATTTAAATTTGTATAAAAATTTCACGTTTTTAATTTATTCTGGGTTTCAATCTATTGTCGAAATTCGATGTCTTTTTTTCAAAATTGCACCTATTTTGTGAGAACTTTTGATGAATTTATTTTCTTTAAAATCTCTTCTTGTTTCTCATTTTTTTAATTCTCCCCCTTTTTCTCAATTTTTTCGAAGACTCTTTCTTTTTCTCAGTTGTTTCGAAATATCTTCCTTTTTCTCAAAATTCGGCATTTTTCTGGAATCTTTAGCTTTTATTTCGAACTTTGATATTTGCTGTTTCTGTAAATTTAGATTTTTTTTCTCACAAAAGTAATTCAATTTTTTTTAATGAAATTTCAAGGCTGTACAAAATTTACTAATAAAAAAGTAAAAATGATGAGAAAAATATTTTTTAGAAATTTCGACCCCCCAAATTGGTCTTTTTCTAGAAATTTTAAATGTCATGTGTTTTTTCAAAATGTTAATACAAATCAATCAAAAATTGCAGACAAATACTTTTTGAAATCATAAGCTTTTTGTCAAACTTTATGCAAAATGTAAAATTTCCTAGAAAAGTATTTTTGGAAATTTCGATTTCTGTAAGTCACTTGTTTACTGATTACTCATTTTCTACGTTTCCGTTCCTTCTAGCTTTTATTTATTTATATTTTTAGGAAACTTTAAAGAGTCGCAGTTGTCTTTTAAAAGAGCCGCACGCGGCTCGCGAGCTGCGGTTTGCCGACCCCTGGTCTATACCAATTGTCGTCAAAATCGCTTTAGTATTTGAGGAGTCAAAAGCTAACAAACAGACAGACAAACACACTTTCGCATTTATATATTAGTTAGGATCATATTAGTTTGGGTGTATATGGAACAGTTTCTTGGGATGAAACGTATCCTATTAAAAATTCCTCTTAGCAAGGAACGTCTACACTAATTTTGGTTAAAATCGCTTCAGTAGTTGAGCCATAAAAAGCCGACAAACAGACAGATTAACAGATTTTCGCATTTATGTATTAGAATAATTCAATCGAAATTAAAAAAGCAAGCTCTTTCATACTATATCATAATTAAATGATTTTAAGATATTTAGAGGTTATCTTTGATTTATTTCTGTGATTTTCGATCTTTTCCCTTCAACTTCAAATTAGAAGCTGTAAAATGCTTTTCTGAAAACTTCGTTTTTTAACAAGCAATTAAATGAATGTTAAAATATATTAAATTATTCAAGACAGCGACGCTCCATTTTTAAGTTTTAAAGCATGTACAACAATAAATACATTAAATAAATATGAAAATTTAACAATAATATAAATAAAATTTTAGATTTTCTGGACTGGCTTCGCTTTACACGTCATTTCCTATTGCTATCGAAAGCAAATTAAATAAGTTGGACTAGAAGTAAATGTTGAAATAATTGAAGCTGTGATAATACTTAAGTTGTCGTAAATATGCTGTAAAATAATATAATATCCACGCAAGTTTATTTTGGCAACCACAAGTTATTACATGCCATTCTCTAAATATAATAAATAAATATGTATCCTTGATCGATCTAAATTAAAAGAAAGTGGTATCTGAAAACCTCAAGTATTTTTTGTTTGTCCTTTTTCGTATTTCTTTTTTGAGGAAAAATATAAATAATTGATAAGTAGTAAAAATTAATTTAATAATATAAAAGAAATAGAAGAAATTTTAATTCGCTGTACCACATTTATGTAATTCTAAATATATAATTCTTAAAAAAAAATTGCTTTAGGAAAAAATGTAATACACTAAGCTCTAATGAAACTGGCATAATACTAGGACAAGTCAAATATAAATCGCAACTTTCCTCTCAACTTTCACAAGATAATTTGTTCGTGTTCTCCTCCAGTAACTTCGGCTGGGGATAGTGTTTAATAAACAACGATAGTTTCTACTATGACATTTAAAAATTTAAAAAAAATATTTGGAAACTTATTCTTACATTACTTTAGAGTTTTTGTTTTTTCAAAGTCTCAACTTATCCAGAATTGAAAGTGTAAATTTAGAATTACTATTTGTTTTTAATTGCAACATTTGAGTATTAATTTTCTTGATTTAAGTGAAAATAAACAAATTTTTAGATTACATTTGAATATTCAACAACAAATTCCAAATTTTGAGAAAAATGTGGAAATATCGAATTATGAATTTAGAGATTACAGTCGTAGCAAAATAAGTTAAAATTTGGAAAAAATTCGAGATTCTTTTTTAGCAACTTTTGGGTTTGTTGCAGAAATTTCAATTTTTTTTTCTGATTGGAAAACAGAAATTTGTTTGGTTTCAAATTTCGACCGAGAGGATACAATCGAAATGCTTGGACAAATGCTGGAGTTCTAAGATATTAGGCAAATTTCGAATTGATGTAAAAAGCATTTCAGTTTTAACAATATTTTTACTTCAAGTTTGACTTTTTACTCGAAATTTTCAGTGAAAGTGAAAATTTTCAACTAGAAATTTCGAAAAAGGAGTCGACATTTTTCTAACGAATTAACTTCTCAAAACCATTTAAGCAACTTGTGGCAAATCAAAATTTATCGATAATAGTTTTCGATAATCAAAAAATCGATATAAACGATAGTTCTGGGGGTATTACGAGTAAAGTTCCATTACCTCGACTGATTTTTCCAACAGTAGGGCCAAACATCTTCCAGAGTTTTACAATCTATTATGATCTATATAATATTATTAGCAACCTACTATTAGCGAGTTGTTGATTTTAAAAAATAAAAAATCTTTCAGAGTTTTACAACCTATATTATCTCTCTAATATTATTAGCATCCCACTATTCGCGAGTTTTTTATTTTAGAAAACAGGAACCCTTTCGAGATGTTGCAGAAGCTAACGAGTCAATTTAGTGAAAATCCGTTTTCGGAAACTCTATGGCTGAGATAAAAAATGTTCCTGCGGCCAATAGTGACCAAATAGTGTTTCACGAATTTCTTGTTTTTGTCTTGCTTTTTCTTCTTCTTATCTTGTGCTTGGTGCAAAAACAAGACAAGAAATTTATGAACAAGAACAAGACAAAGTTTATGAGCAAAAGGACAAGAAGTTCTCTCAGCAAGAGCAAGATTTCTTGTCAAGAAACTAGCAAGAAGCGAGATTACTTGCTTTTCTTCAATATTCTCTTATACATAATAGGAGATGCTTTAGAAGATAGCCCCTCTGATGAGGCTGTGTCTTGTCGTTGAACTAAGTATGTATAACTTTCACCATTTTTGATAACATAGAATACGAATTTTCGAATTACGCCATTAGTTATATTCGTATTTTCTTCTGTTCGTCGGTATTAAGATAGCCATCAACTTCATGTTTCGAGTTAGATTTTGAAAAGGAGTTTTGATTAATCTACCTTTACTGAAGATATTATTTAAAGCACTCTCTTCAGTAGCCGAGTGAAGCAGCCAGGGAAGCAACATTACTTTTTACAACAAAATAATTCACTTTATAAATTTGTTCAAATTTTTTAATTGTCATTTCCCCCAATTATTTCCTTTAATTTCCTAAAAGAAGCATGTTTCTCTTTTATGCTCTTGATATAAAATTAGAGTCAATACAATATATCCATTTGAATTTTTATAATGTTTTGAAAATTTTGTCTCTGGCTGCGGGTAACGTCTTAATAATGGTTTCCTTGGGCCCAATTTTCAAATTTATCCTTTTACTTTGTCCTTACATCTTTTTTACATGATGTAATTTTTAAATTGATTGTGTCGCAATCAATTCTGAACCTGTTTTGTTATTGCTCAAGCGCAAAACAAAAAAGCCAGCAAGAAAAAGAGACAGTAAGAATTTTACCATCAAGCAATGAAGTAAAACAATTTCTTGTCGTACTTAGCAAGACAAGACAATAAGTTAACAAGCAAGACAAGACATTTTGCTTTGTGCATCACTACCAAAAAAGGATAGTGGATTGTACTTAAAAAAAAGAAAATCTGTGGCCTTCTCGGCGATCTTTATACCAAAGATAAAACTCTTCAGAGTTTCATTTATACTAATAGGAATATTTCAAGGGAAGTATTTGGAAAGCAGAATTTTTCGTGTGTAACTGGTGTTTTACTTAAAATTTCTTGGAGAGAAAAATGCGTTTTGAAAAGGTTAGATCGCATAAAAACATAGATTTTTGATTGTATTATTATAAAAGTACATTCGGTTTATGTTAGATTTACTTTATTTATACTAAATTTTAAAGAATTGACTAAACAGTTAACGAAAATGTTTTGTTACATGATGACATACCTTCGTAAATAATTGGCTTTTTTTCTCTAAAATAAGTTAGTGCTGGAAACTTTGTTATCCCATATTGTTTGGCAAGTCGTTTGTCGTTAATTTTAACAAAATCGACACCGAAAGAATCGGTGTCGTCGTCGATTTCTTCCAGTTCCTGCAGCACTCGATCGCATGTGGTACAGCTGCGAGCATCTGAAAAATAACAATCGTTACATTTTGCTTTAAGAGTTCCGCGTTATATAGAAAAAAAATAACTTGACAGGCTTTGTTTTTTATGAAAGACAATCAACCCTTATACGCATTTAAACCGTCTACTGTTTCAAACGAAAATCAATTTTATATTATTCTAAACATTTATAAAAGAATTTTGGTGGAATGGACTAGTCCTTGGTTATCTTCAAAAATTGAAATACAAATCTTGTCCCCTGAAACCAAGAACGTTTATAAAACACAACAAAAGTTGCTCTAACACGTTTCGATAGCCAAGCTATTATCTTCAGAGAGATCTCTCTGAAGATTGAAATACAGAACTTGTCCCCTGAAACCAAGAAAGATTGAAAAACACAACAAAGGTTGCTCTTTGTTGTGTTTTCTAATCTTTCATGGTTTCGGAGGACAAGTTCTGTAATTCAGTTTTTGAAGATAACCAAGGACCAGTCCGTTCCACCAAAAAAAACTCCCTGAAGATGATAGCTGAAACGCGTTTCGATAGCCGAGCTATCATCTACAGAGATATCTTTCTAATTATCTGGCTATCGAAACGCGTTATAGCAACGTTTGTTGTGTTTTTGAATCTTTCTTGATTTCAAGGGACAAGATTTGTATATCAATCTCGAAATATTGATTTTTGGAACACAAATCCAAATCTCCATTTAAAAGAAATCGATAAAAAGTAAAAATGCATTTTGAGGGCAAATTCAAAATTTTAGATCAATATCTACAGATTGGTTTACAAAAATTTTGAAATGTCTACAAAAAAGTCAGCCTTCAAGGTAAGAATCAATTAAAAAATAGAAAAGAATCAAGATTTTTAGACAAAAATCCAAATTTCCAAATTTAAACTCGAAGGTCTCAGTTTTGGAAAACTAAGATCGAAATTTCGCAAATCTATAGAAACATTCTAAATTTTGAATTTGAAGCCGAAACTGGAAAAAATTAAACGACTTTTTTGTGGAAAAGAAGAAACAAAAAAAATACCAAAATTGATAATTTGATTGACATGGTACACACGCACAATGAGTATGTTAGGATCCAGGAATGCAATTCTCTGTGCATGAATCTTGTTTAAGTTTACGTTTACTAATGTTACATCCAAGTTTATTTAATAATGTAGATTAGTCTCAGGAGAGATTATTATTAGTTACGAAGGCTTCTACATCCAGAATCAGTAAAGCACCTTCTTCCGGGATTGGAACGTGTGAATGAACTACTAAAAGTGTTCGATATTTCGTCCAACGTTTTTTTAGGGACAGCAGAGAAAACTAAATTTCAAACAGAAGATCACGCTAACGGTATGTCAGCCATACCAGAGGTGAAGCGAAAGTGGCACCCAAAAAACAGGGGGAGGGGAATGCCGTCAATACAAAAGAGCACAGTAATTTAGTATATTAATCGTAACAGATGTGAAACTCATCTGCAGAAACTATGGAATTAAAATCCAAGATTTAGGACCACAGTATGGCAACTATACTAATGATGAAACTCTTCCAAAATGAAAATGGCAGAAATAAGATAATCAAGACAGAAGAAACACGGTAACTCAGTATGTCATCCATACCAGAGACAACGTTCTTCTATGCAAAATAATTTGTCATTAAATATAATCAAAATTAATGTGAGCACCAATGTGAACTAACCTGTGATGGTTTTTTCAAGATGTATTGATATTTTTTGAATAGCAAAAAACTCAAAGACCAAACCTAACGCAAATAATTAAATCTATTTTTTTTAAAGTTTAATCCACTTGCAATGGGTAACCTCATTATGCCTTCAAAGCATTATGAATAGGATGAGGAAACTAGGAAAGGTGGCAATAACTCGCTTTCTTAGACAAGGATAGGTTGTAATATTTGGGAAATATTCCTTTCGGTAACGAGTTCTATAGCTTGGAAGTTCTATAGACAAAGGAGTCTCCGTAGAAGTCCTCACTGTGTTAAGCTGGACCGCACAGGAATTTGCTGTCTCCGACTGTCTTGAATGCCTCAAGAATCTTGCCCTTGGGGGGATCAATCCTATTAGTTCCTGCGAGCATCTTCCATGATAGTACTTGTAGAAAAGAGACAGGTCACCAACCATCTGCCTGTGCTCTAGTATTTCGGAAGAATCAATCAAACTCTCGTCATCAATTAGGCGAATCGCTTTTCTTTGAATTGAATCCAAAAGAGCTAAAGTGTGCTTTGGAGCTGAAGTCCAAACATAAGAAAACTATTCTAGTGTTGACCTAACTTGAGCTTTGTATAGTCTGAGTAGGCGGATTTGGCAATAGCGCGCACATCAATGTCCCAAGAGAAGTTACTGCTCGCATTTACTCCTAGGATAGACAGATTAGATCCCATCGGGAGGATTTTACCATCCATTAGAGAGACAGAGACAGAGAGAGAGAGAGAGACAGAGACAGAGAGAGAGAGAGAGAGAGAGAGAGAGAGAGAGAGAGAGAGAGAGAGAGAGAGAAGAGAGAGAGAGAGAGAGAGAGAAAACCGCGGCTTGAGTTTTGAAGTGTTGAAGTCGACTCGAATTTTTTTCACTCCTATTCCATAATGATGTCGAGATCTGGATTAATCATCTGTATCTGCTGTTCCCTCAGTCGATCTGAAGCATCGATGGATTATGGTTTGTCGGAGAAAAAAGATGACAACAGGTTACTATCATCTACGTAGTTGTATATCGGATTGGAAGTTGAAGCTAAGAGATCGTTTATGTGTAACAGAAACAGAGTAGAAGACAGGATAGACCCCTGAGGCACCCCTGTATTAATCGCAAATGTCTCGGATAAGATGCCATCGACGACGACCTGAAGAGATCTGCCAGCGAGAAAATTGGATATCAAATGACAAAGTCCAGGAGGAAGACCTTAACTTAAGATGTTAATTTGGCTAGAAGAGATAGGTGCCAGACTTTGTCGAAGGTCTTTGAGGTATCCAATGCCACAGTGCCTAGTCTCACCCTGTTTTTCCATTGCTGAGTTACAGATATGAGTAACATATGTCAGTAGATCTCCAGTCGAGCGTTGTCTAACAAAAAATACGCTGATGATGATTGATTTATCAGGAATATGATAAATGGGGTTTACCTTAAAGTAGAATGGAGTACACGAGCTCATATTAATAGCTTTTGAGTATAATACACATTTTATGTTAAATTTTGTTGATCTAGTAGTTTTTCATTTGTGATTTATTATCTCTAAAGGGAAACAAATGCTGATACTTTGTGGGCGACCATAAATAGTGGTGCCAAATGAGTAGGATTTTCATTGTTTTGGATCGCTCAAGTGTTATCTAACAATAAATATACACTATACTGTTCAAGTGAATACATTACTTCCACTAAACTTTTAAAAGTTCAATTATTAATTTTAATTAAGGTGCGTGTTTTATTTATTTATTTATTTTTTTTTTGGGCGGAACGGACTGGTCTATGGTTCTCTTCAAAAATTGAAATACAAATCTTGTCCCCTGAAACCACGAAAGATTAAGAAACACAACAGAGTTTGCTCTAACGCGTTTCGATAGCCAAGCTATCATCTTTAGAGTGATCTCTTTATTAATCTTAATATCGTTTTTTAATCTTTGTTGGTTTCAGGGAAGAAGATTTGTATTTCAATTTTTTTATGCATGTTTTAATTTAAAAAAACTGTTAAAAGGTAAGAAAATGCTTATATTTAACGAGTAACGCGAACAAAATAGAATAGATTTACACATTTGCAATAAAGCTCAACTTTTTTTGGATCCTCTAAACAAATCACCTTTTTTTCAAAGACGCCGGAACCCGCAGCTAGTTAGGGTATTGGTGTATGGAAAATAACTACGTCAGTCTTCCTGCAGATACACACTCCAGTGCAAAGTTACAAGTTTGGGACAATTTTTATAAAAAAATGCCCCGAAACCAAATATTTCAGCTGTTTGAGTACTGAACATTAATTTTGTGGGTGCGTCCGTTTATATTTTTGTGAATTCCTGATTCAGTTTTGCTGATACTTGTTAATTATTTTCATACCCCTTTTACGTTCATAGGTTTATTTATTTATAGAATTCCTGGTACTTTTTCTAGGATCAATTGGTTGAAGAGGAAACAAAAATATAAACTAATGCATTTATTTTCATATCTATGTCAAGTGTGTGAAGATAATGTTATAGTCAAATAATTCGTAAAAGTTTATTATTCATTGGTAACGTAACACAGTATTTTACTAAAACTTTTCAAATCTACGGTTTTATCTGCACTGGACATGGTCATAATTTGGAAAGTCTCTGTCAAACTGCCAAATCGCAAAGCAGTGTCCATTACATCCATTTTTGTCTATCCTACGGAATCCTAATAATAATGTTGTTCTTTATAAACTGAGTAGTTAGAACTAGTAAACATTTCAATACTAAAAATTGAAATACAAAACTTGTCCCCTGAAACCAAGAAAGATTAAAAACACAACAAAGATTTTTAAAGATAACCAAGGACGAGTCCGTTCTACCAAAATTTCAATACTATACAGTATCGAAAATTGAATTGCAAACGTGATTCCGTTTCATACAGTTGACTTTAAATATGTGATTAAATTTTTAAACCAACGTTCTTAATAGAGTAAATTTTGCAATGACATTAAACTTGCTACAAGGCATTGTAAAAGTTCATACCTAATGTGCATTACGGCCCATAAATGTATAATTTTATTGTGACAATCCCTTTAACTGATTATCCTTAAAATGTGTATCGTTTGCAATAGTTTTTCGCTGTATGTTTCCTGTTATTATTTAAAAAGATGTCTTTTAAGTAAACTGATTTGTAGGGGTATTTTGAGATGGTAGATAGGAAAATATATGTATGTATTTTGTCGGTGAATATTTTGCAGTGTAAAAGTATAAAGAAATGTTTACAAAAATATATGAATACCTGACGGAATTCCCTGTAATTTTATTCTCAAGGGCTATAATTAGAATTTTATTTTTATTACTGATACTGAAGTTGAAACTCGGTTATTTTTGTAATATCCAATTGTTTCCAGCACATTGTATTTAAAGTTGCCTATACGCGTTGAGAGCTGAAATCGTTGGTGAATGTGCTTACACACAAATTTATCCAAGTTTTTGCACGCGATCACTGCATATTTTGACTTATCACGAGTAATTTTTAATATAAATTTCTAAACATTTAAGTTTTAAACTCGAAATTTTGACATTAATTTGGCACTTTCGATGTTTAAATCGAAATGTTGGAAATTTTTTTAAATATTTTGAAGTTTCTTCTCGAAATAATTTCCAAATTATGAATTTGAACTCAAAATTTCGAGAAACAGTTTTGTTATAATTTTTTAAAATAAGGCCATCATTTTGCTTCGTGCTCTTTTTTTTTCATCATTTCTATTTGGATTTAAAGCTTGAAAATTTTCGAAATTTTGACTCATCACTTAAAATTTGAAAAATTCTTTTTAAAATGTCAAAATCGAAATTTGATTAAGTCTGGATTTTTGTCGTAATGTAATTTCGTAATTTAGAAAGTCAGATTCACCAAAAAAATGTTAAATTTTCAGGAACAAGTGAATTTTTCAAAAAAATCATCGAAGTTACAAAAAATCGAAGTAACAAAGATTCGAAGTATCGAGAAAAAGGTCGACATTTTACACACAATTTTGAAAAAAAGTCATAGTTTTCTCAAAAAGTTAAAATTTTGACAAAAAGGTAGACACTCTTAAAAAGTGTAAATTCTGACAAAGGTCAAAACTCTAGGAACAGTTCGAGATTTGATAAAAGCTTGAAATTTTCAAAAAAGTGGAAATTCTAGAAAGTTGTGAAACCTGAAAAGTTGAAATTTTGAAAATAATCCTATTTTTTAAAAAAGTAAGGATTCTCAAAAAAATTCAAATTGTCTACTTTTTTAAATGAAAGTCCAATTGACTACAGAAAAGTCGAAACTTCGTGAAAAAATTGAAATTTAAAAAAAAAATGTCTAAATTTTAAAACCAAAGTCAAAACTTAAAAAAATAGTCAAAAATAAGACAACATTTTTTATTTTAGCTCACCGAGCCCAGTTTTTTTAAAAATAAAAAATGTGTAATTTAAGACGAGTCAAAATGAAAAAAAAGTCAAAGTTTCAACAAAGGTGGACTTTTCAAAAAACAGTGAATATTCCGGAAAAGGTAGAGGTTTTCAAAAAAACGATATTTCAACATAATCAGATTCATAAAAAAATCAAAATTTCGAAACATAATCGAAATTTTGAAACAAGATCAAATTTTGCATCAGCATTTTCAAAAAATTCGAAAAAAAATCTAAATCTTAGAGAGGCGAATTATGAAAGGATTAAATATTACAAATGAAATTAAAATTTGGAAAAAGCGGAAAATAAAAAATGAAAACTTGGAAATTTTTAAATTATAAAGACGGAATGTTTAAGAAAGTCGAGATTTTCAATATAAATGGAAGTCAGATATTTAAAAAAAAATCTTTATTTTCAGAAAGTCAACATTTTGAGGAAAAGCCAAAATTTATGAAAAAAAGTTAAATTTAAATAACATCTCAAACATGTTTTCAAAACTCAGAGATTTCAAAAAAATTCAAATTTTCAAAAATGTTTTAAAAAAGCGAATTTTAAAACAGTCAGATTTGGAAAAAAGTTCAAATGTCGATCAAAATTTTTAAAAAGAGGTATACATTTTTAATAACAGAATGGAAGTTTTAAAAAAAGGTAAACATTTTTAAGAATAACGTCACAAATGTGAAAAAATTCAAAATTTACCAAAAATAACCTCGAAATGGTCAAAATGTTAAAAAAAAATTTGAATATTTTAATATTCAAATTTTTTTTTAACATTTTGACCATTTCGAGGTTATTTTTGGTAAATTTTGGCAAATTTCCAAAAAAGAAAATTTTTAATAAAGACAGAAAGTAACAGAATGGAAGTTTTAAAAAAAGGCAAACATTTTTAAGAATAACGTCACAAATGTGAAAAAATTCAAAATTTACCAAAAATAACCTCGAAATGGTCAAAATGTTAAAAAAAAATTTGAATATTAAAAAGCAAATTTCCAAAAAAGAAAATTTTTAATAAAGACAGAAAGTATCTAAAAAGGAAAAGTCGGAATGTTTGAGAAAGTCGAGATTTTCAATAAAAATGGAAGTTAGATATTTAAAAAAACTTTATTTTCAGAAAGTCAAAATTTTGAGAAAAGCTGAAATTTAAGAAAAAAAAGTTGAATTTAAAAAAGCATCTTAAACACGTTTTCAAAAGTCAGAGATTTTCAAAAAATTCAAATATTTAAAAATATTTTAGAAGCGAATTTAAAAAGTCAGATTTGTAAAAAAGTTAAAATGTCGATCAAAATTTTTAAAAAGAGGTATACATTTTTAATAACAGGATGGATTTTTTAAGAAAAGGTAAACATTTTTAAAAATAACGTCACAAATGTGAGAAAAGTCAAAATTTACCAAAAATAACCTCGAAATGGTTAAAATATTAAAAAAATTCGTATGTTGAAAAGCAAATTTCGAAAAAAAGAAAATTTAAGAAAAAAACAACAAGTATCTAAAAAGGAAAAGTCGGAATGTTTAAAAAAGTCGAGATTTTCAATAAAAATGGAAGTCAGATATTTAAAAAAAATCTTTATTTTGAAAAAGTCAAAATTTTGAGAACAAGCCGAAATTTAAAAAATTAAATTTAAATTAAATTTAAAAAAGCGAATTTGTAAAAAAATTTAAATGTCCATCAAAATTTTTACAAAAAGGTATACTTTTTTAATAACAGGATAAAAATTTTATAAAAAGGTAATCATTTTTAAAAATAACGTCACAAATGTGAAAAAGTTAAAATTTACCAAAAATAACCTCGAAATGGTCAAAATATTTAAAAAAATTCGAATGTTGAAAAGAAAATTTCCAAAAAAGAAAACTTTTAATAAAGACAGAAATTATTTAAAAACAGTTTCCAAAAAAGTCAAAATACGAACAAAAAAGTTAGAATTTTAAAGTTGGGATTTTCAAAAAAAGTAGAAACTTCGAAAAAAATAGAAATTTTATTTTAAATCAAAATTTCGAGAACAAATTAAAATTTTAGGAGTTAAGCAAGAAAATGTCGATATTTTAAAAGTTATGCTAACACTAAAATACTGTTCTTACGTTTGGAGTTCAGCTCCAACGCACACTTTAGCTCTAGCTGATTCAATTCAAAGAGCGATTCGCCCAATTGATGTCGAGACTTTGAGGCTTTCTTTTTAGAGCTAAAAAGTATTTCACGTCTCCTCAGCTACTCACATTATACAAAGCTCAAGTTAGGCCAACACTAGAATATTGTTCTTATGTTTGGAGGTCAGCCCCAAAGCACACCTAAGCTCTTTTGGATTTAATTTAAAGAAGAGTGATTCGCCTGATTGATGACGACCAGTTTGACCAATTCTCTCCAAACACTAGAGTACAGGGGACAGTTGGTGATTTATCTCTTTTCTAGAAGTACTTTCATGGAAGATGCTCACAGGAATTAATAGGATTGATCCCCCCAAGGGCACGATTTTTCGAAGCATACAAGACAGTCGAAGACAGCAAATTCCTGTGAGGTCGAGTTTGACATAGAGAGGACTTGTGTCTACAGAGACCCTTTTTTTCTATAGAACTTCTAAACTATGGAACTCGTTACCGAACGGAGTTTTCCCAAAAAAAAACGAATGAATGCTTGTCCTTTGAAAGAGTACGACATATACTTTCATCTTACCTTTTTGACAAAGCATTTTGCAGTGGCGATTGTACACAACACCCCATATAGAAGTATTACATATATGGTTCATCTCTATCTATCCTTGTTTTCACATCCTACTGGCGGTGCTCTGAAGGCATAATGAGCCTGGCTTTTACGAGTCGACTAAACATAAAAATAATAGCGAAATTTGCAACATAATTCGAAAATTTCAACAAAATCGAATTCTGTAAACATTTTCAAAAAGTATGACTTCTTTCATACAGTAGCAGATTGAAGTTTTGAAGTAAGGGTATAATTTCCAAAAATAAGGTTAAAAATGTGAACAAAAGTTTCCAAAAATTTCATAAGTGTGAGAGAAAGTTAAAATATTTGAAACATTCAAATATTGAAAAGCAAATTTCCAAAAAAGAAAACTTTTAACTAGAACAAAACTTAGCCCACTCTCCCAAAATCGCTAAACGTGCTTAAGTAAGTTTTCACTTCAAAAAAGTATCCAAAAATAGTAAAATATATACAAAAAGAACATAATTTTAAAGTCAGAATTTTCAAAAAAAGTCAAAACTTCGAAAAAAGTCGAAATTTTTAAAGTATAGGCGAGAAAAAGTCGGAACTTTGAGAGTCGACAAAAAAAATGTCGACATTTTGAAAAGAGCAAATTAATTCAAAATTTCGTTGGAACGTTGGAAAATAGAATTCTTCAAAAAAAAGTCGGAATTTTGAAAAATGTGACCATAGGATTCTTTCTCTTCTTTCACGCAGATGAATTCGTGTTTATCAGCTAGTTACGAATATTTCTGCATTAAATTTATCCCAGCTATCCATTCAGTTTTCGCTAAGCACGTTTAAAATAAATTTCAATGTCGTCCTGTATTTCATAAATATCATCATCGATGAAATATAAATGACTTCGAAATTAAATACTCTTTGGTGTTTGTCTTTTGCTGTTTCTTTTAATGCTCGTCTTAGAGATAGTAAATTTGTTAGCTTAATGACACTTAAAATAGAAAATAGTTTGAATAAAACGTCTCAGTTCAATACAAAACACTCATTGGTGAAACACTTAAACCAATTTTAGACGAATTAGTGATAATTTTGTAAAATTAAGTCTCCTCTAATATCAGTTGTCCTAAGTATTGTATTATTTAAAGAAATCGATGAAAATTATAATTTCTAACTTATTAGGTAGAAATCATAAGGGAAGGAAATCATAATCACCCTCCAGACAACCCCCCTTTTCATTGAATTTATTTGTGTGTGGGAAAGTTTTCAAAATTCGCCGCAGTTATGTAAAAATCTTAATATACCGCAAAACATTTTTAAATTAACGAAAAAAGCAGTCACTTCAGCTTAAGTTCATTAAGAAAGCACCGCATTGCACACAATCACTTCAGGAAAAAATCGAAACTAAAAGCTACATGAAAATCTATAGACAATATTCATTAGTTTGTTTACCATCATCAAATTACGATTGGTGAACGAAATGGAAACAGTATATGGGTTTTATAGCACAGAAAAAACACATGAGCTTACAAGAAGACAGACATTTTGAAACCATAAACAAACGTTTAAATTTTATTAACATTTAAATTAATCAATAATAATAAAAGTGATTTTAAACAAAACTACGTTTTCTGACATAATAGGACAATAATTCTTGCTTATGTTATAAAGACCTATTAAAAACGTCAACATTATTTAAATTTTTTGTGATTAGAATCATTTTTTTTTTTTGTGGAACGGACTGGTCCTTGGTAATATATAAAAATTAGAATATAAATCTTATCCCCTGAAACCACGAAAGATTAAAAAACACAACAAAGGTTTCTCTAACGCTTTTCCACAGCCAAGTTATCATCTTCATCATAGTTATCATAGCTTGGCTGTCGAAAGGCTTTAGAGCAATTTTTGTTGTGTTTTTTAATCCTTCTTGGTTTCAGGGGACAAGATTTGTATTTCAATTTTTCAGAATCATTATATCAATATATTGGCGGAATAAATATTGATAGGACTCCTAGATAAATACTGTCTCTACTTTGACGACTTAATCTTGTGCCCCTAGGCAGTGTCTAGGTTTGCCTTATTGATAGTTCGCCACGATATCAATCAAAATTTATTCTTGACCGCCTAAGCTGGGTTAAATTGAGTGGAATCAACGATGCGAAAAAAAGGTTCTCCTACAATTATGATTTCTTAAAATAACTCATGTGAGCTTGATATGCGCGTGCTAAAATTTTATACTTTAAGAATCTCGATAAAAATAAATGCAAACCATAATGTCGTTTACAGTTTACAGTTATGTATAGACATTTTAACAAATAGTTGAGTTAACCTTAAAATGATTGTGATCAATTATACTGCTTAAAGATATAAAAATAACCGAGTTTCAACTTTACAACCGTAACTTAAGTAGGTCATTAAAAATAGATATCAGACTTCGCGAAAACTAAATATTCATACAGAAGCTTTATCTGAGGTTGTAAAGACGTTTAAACTTATTTTTTTATTACTATTTCGTGTCTTATTCAAAATACATTTTTGAGAATCTTTAATCACAATATAAATGGTAAAATCAGTAACTGATAATTAGCATCTAGTCGTATTTGAAAATTTTTAAATTCTACAGTCGTGATGGCAGAAAGTGTGCTCAATTTATCTATTAAATGCAAAAAATATGGCTCCTACAGCTTGATGAGGCTCAAAAATCAAATCATGTTAGTATCCTTTGAGACCTCGTAGTGAACACCCCCAAAAGATATAGATTTATCACTTTTGGTTCCTACCAAAATCAAAAATGTTCGAGTTAAAACAAGCAAACAAAAAAATTCGTCAAGAGCAAGTCGGGCTCGCACAGATCCCCTCCCAGTAATATAGTAAGCAATTACTAGACTAAAATTGTTCCTTTAATTTTTTTTTAAGTTTAATGCGCTCGAAAAGAACAATCCTTTTATGTCTTTAGAGCACTGAGAATAGAATGCGAAAAGATGGATCGCATCAGTCGTCTTTTAAATATAATTGAAAGGTCATGTGAGATGAAGATCACACGAGCCTAATTTACGCGCTAGGTCAAGGCCACGTGGCCTAAGCCACGTGGGTTCAACGTCACGTAGGCTTCACGTACGGTCACATGAGTTTGAGGTCATATGAGCCAAAGGTCACGTGAGTTCAAGGTCATATGTAGTCAAGGTCGCGTTAGATCAGGATCCCGCGAGGTGAAGGTCTTTTGAGTTCAGCATTACATTATATTGTAACGAAGGCTTACACGGCCAGAGTCAGTACAGAATATACTTCTTCCGGGATTGGACTCTGTCAAAGAACTACTAAAAGTGTTCGACGTTTCGCCCACCATCGTAGGGGGCTTCTTCAGGAACAAAGAAAAGAAACAATAAATGAAGAGTTTCGCCTCTGGTATCGTGGTCATACTGAGTTACCGTGCTCTTCTGTCTAAACTTTCTCATCCTTTGTATCAGTTTTCAATTCAGAAGAGTTTCGCCTCTGGTATGGTGGACATACTGAGTTAGCGTACTCTGATGTTTTGAAATTGGCCTTTTCATCCTTTCATTTTTGCATATTCCCTCAGATTCCTCTTTTCATTTATTGTTTCTTTTCTTTGTTCCTGAAGAAGCTGCCTACGATGATGGGCGAAACGTAGAACACTTTTAGTGGTTCTTTGACCCGGAAGAAGTATATTCTGTATTACATTATATTCATTACATTGTATTCAACATCACTAGCTTGACGTTGCGTGAATTCAAGGTGGCGCAAATTCAAGGTCACCTGAGTTCAAGGTCATTATACCTCAAGGTCACATGATCTCAAAACCACGTGATCTCAAGGTCATGTGAATTCAAAGTTGTGTAATAACAGAATAACATTTTAAGTTTTATCTCAAAGTTCCGACAAAAATAAATATTTTCTTCACATTCCTTTTTTATACGTTTTCTTGAGTATCTCTCTGAAGATTATAGCTTGGCTATCGAAACGCGCTAGAGCTACTGTTGTGTTTTTAATATTTCTTGGTTTCAGGGGATGCGATTTGTGTATCAATACTTTTTCTTTCTGAAAACGTCTCATGTACACCTTAATGATTTAAGATTTACAAATTTGAAACTCTGAATTTTGCTGAAACTGGAAATTTGTTTCTTCTATAGCAGCGGTTCTCAAACTTGTTTGGTGACGAAACCTTATTAAAAAACTAAATTTCTAACAGAACCCTAAGCCCTAAATTAAAAATGTGTTTTGTTTATTAACCCTTAAGTGTGAACATTTCATTTGTATAACACAAACCTGGACATGGGGTTTCACAGACTCCTATATTTAAGAGAAAATTTTACAAATACTGATAAAATTAACAAACTGAGCGTGGAAAAAGATATATAGTTCTTAAATGAAAAAATTTACAGTATAAAAATTAAACTTTTAAAGTGAGGAATTTTAATTATTACCAAAAATCCGTAAACATGAAATTTTTAATTATATTTGATATGAGATCACTTGAAGTAATTTTAAATTTTGTTAAACTTTTTTACATAAAAGCAACAAAAATCTAGGTTTTTCTTAAAGTCTAATAATAATCAAATAAAAAAGCACAAAAAGTTGCCTCTAAACTATTAAGAAAAAAAATATATCCATCGATTAATATTGCTAAAATTATTGACATTTTTTACAGAATGGCTTTGAACATTGAACATGAGGTCTCACAGAATGCGCTAGAATTTTGAATAGGCATAGCTTACCTAAAACACACCGAATACACAATTTCTTTCTACAGCGACCTTTTGGTAACTAAAATGTGACTCTAGGTGACTCAAAAATTACAGAATCCAAGGGGTCTGTGAGACCAGTTGTCCACACTCAAAGCCTAATAATAGTTTCCCCTTTTTTCAATTTGTTTACTTTTTTTAACTACCTAAAGAAAAGGCTAACTAAATTCTAACCTTGGCTTCGAAACTCCTAATATTTTATTATTCTATTATTCTAAAATTTGCAAGACTAAGCTCACATTGGGCAAGAAACTGGGCAAGTTTACTCTAAAACTACACATGTGTAGTGTATGACATACAAATCTTATTATTATTATATTTTTTTTTAGTTTCAAGTTTTATCCGAAATTTAATTTTTTGCAAAGACCTTGAGTTTTTTTTTATATTTCGAGTTTTTTCTCGATTTTAATTACCGAATTTTTACTTTAATTTGGAAATTTGGACTTTCCTCTCAAAATATCGAGTTTTCTTTTAACTTTTTATTTAAAACGTAGATTTTTTTCGAAGGGTCGACATTTTTGTCAACATTTCAACTTTGATCTCGAAATTTCAATTTTATTGTCGTTTGGACCTTGAATTGAACTGGAAACTTCACCTTTTACTGAAAATGTAAGCTTTCATTTCAAAATTTTGACCGTTGATTCAATAAAATCGACTGGTCCTAAGTTATCTTCAAAAATTGAATCACAAATCTTGTCCCCTGAAACCAAGAAAGATTAAAAAACATAACAAAGGTTGCTCTAACGCGTTTCGATAGCCAAGCTATTATCTTCAGTATTTCTTTCTTTTTTAATTGTTAATTCAGTGTTTCGATTTTTTCTTCAAACTCTGTATAATTCAAAAAGTTGGTATTTAATGTGGGAATCATTTTTTCAGCGGAATCTCAGGAATTTTAAAACACGCGAAGTGACAAATATTTTTGAAATCTTCTGGATAAAAATTGATTGTTACCAGTGTTGGATTTACGTATAAGCTACACAAGCCATAACTAAGGGATTCAAAATAACCCATTTGAGGACCGTCGACAAAATCGATTAAGGAGGGCCCATACGTAATAATTTTTATAACTCCCCTATTTTTATGGTTACCAAATTTTTACGCCCCCGTCTTCGGACGGTTAAGGAAGAGCTTTTTTTTTAGGTAATTAAAAATTTTTGAGCCACATGTGTGTTAAAAAATTGCTGGCAATTTAATGAATTTACTATTTACTTGATAATATTTAGCCCATAACCTAGGGCCTTATCAAATTTAAATTCGGCCCCGTTTATAGCTTTTGATGTGATTATTTAAAAGCTCATATATTATTGTATATTTGGTGAAAATTTGTTAGAAACAATTACCCAATAATGATAACAGTAGCGAAGGAAATAAAATGTGGACATGTTTAATTGGGATCAAAGACATCTACAAGCTTTGTCTATATAGACTAACCTCGCGAACTGTCAAACAGATTTTGATATGCAGCTCTCAGGAGCAATTTCATGTTTTAGGTTCTTTTTTAGTTAAACACAATTTCTACGAATTTCATTTAAGATTATTTGTAATAAAAAAGTTTTATGGCAAAATAATTCAGCTACTAGCAATTAGGGTTCCGTAGCAATTACTGCAATGAACAATCAATAGATCAAATTACATCATTTTCACTTATGTATGAATTTGGGATGTTACACAAATTGTCTTAAAAATTGTCTATTTTCAGGTATATACCCTTTTTTCTAAAATCAATCCAATTATTTATGGAACTGATAACTGTGTTGATATTTCAGATAAAAAGCATTCATTCCTAATTCACAATAAGTCGATGACTAACACAGTTTATGACATCTGATCGAGAAGAAATGTGCGATTCCAACCGCAATTACTGCGTTGCGTGAACTAGTGCTAACTCCGAAAATATTCATCTAAATGAAATGATATTAAAGACAAATTTGATCTGCACTGTATCCTTCAGGTAAATAAAGTTTTTATATGAGTCAACAAACCTTGGAATACAAGTACCTATGTATCCATAAATTATTATTATTAATTAGCGTGATGATCACTTCAAGCCAGAAAATTATCAGGGGATAATTTTATCATTGTTAGATTTTGGATAGAGATCCAAAATCTCATGGTCTTCCTCCTGGATTCATTTGATATCCAATTTTCTCGCTGACAGATCTCTTCAGGTCGTCGTCGGTGGCATATCATCCGAGACATTTGCGACTAACGCAGAAGTACCTCAGGGGTCTGCTCTGTCTCCTACTCTATCTATGTTACACATAAACGATCTCGTAGCTTCAACTTCCAATCCTATATACAGCTACGCAGATGATAGTAACCTTGTGTCATCTTTTTTCTCCGACAAACCATTATATATCGCTGCTTCGGATCGACTAAGAGAACACCAGATACAGACGATTAATCGGGATCTCGAGATTATTCTGGAATGGGGTAAGAACCATTTGGTCGACTTCAACGCTTCAAAATCTCAGGCCGCGGTTTTCTCTAAGAAAACATGAAGGGATATTGCAACAAACATACTAATGGACGGTAAAATCCTTCCGATGGGATTTAATCTATCTATCCTAGGAGTGAATGCGAGCACTAACTTCTCTTGGGAGGATCATGTGCGCGCCATTGCCAAATCCGCCTCTTAGAAGCTAGGCTTTCTTTTTAGAGCTAAAAAGTACTTCACATCTCATCAGCTATTAACTCTATACAAAGCTAAAGTTAGGGCAACACTAGTCAATAGTGTTCTCATGTTTGGAGTTCAGCCCCAAAACACATTTTAGATCTCTTGGATTCAATTCACAGAAGAGCGATTCGCCTAATTGATGACGAGAGTCTGACCGATTCTCTCGAAACACTAGAGCACAGGAGTATGGTTGGTAACTTGTCTCTTTCCACAAGTACTGTAATGGAAGATGCTCGCAGGAACTAATAGGATTAATCCCCCCAAGGGCAAGATTCTTGGGGCGTACTAGACAGTCGGAGACAGCAAATTCCTTTACGGTCCAGCTTGACACAGTGAGGACTTCTGTCTACGAAGACTCTTTTTTCTATAGAACTTCCAAGTTATGGAACTTGTTACCGAAAGAAATTTTCCCCAAAACTTACAACCTATCCTTGTTTAAAAAGGCGGTTCATCGCCATCTATTCTTGTTTCCGCATCCTACTCGCAGTGCTTTGAAAATATAATGGGGTTAGCCTTTGCGAGTGGATTAAACTTAAAAAAAAACTAAAAATTGAAACCAATTTAATCCCCATTTTATTATAAAATATTTTCTTTTTTTAATAGTTGGCTGCTGGTATTTTTGTGGGTCATCGGGGACTAACGTTGTGCAAAATTTCAAATTTCTATATTACATAGTTTTCCAGGGAAACCTCTTTGGGATAGACGGTCGGACGCTTATGAGAGAGGATTTGTTTTTTCTTTTTAAGGAATTGAATCCTAAAAAAAAACTTTTGTATTACACAGTTAGCGCGATTTTCTTCAAGAATGATTGAAAACTTTAAGGAAAAATAAAAAAAAATTAAAAATTGAAGAAGGAAGTTAAATAAAATTCGAACTGATTTCGAGTATCTGCGGGAAACTTTGTTTGGTATTGACGCTTAATTAAATGTGTTGTCCTTCGTTCACCAATTATGTTCAAGATCGAGAATCAAATGTTTACTTAATGTTTGTAAACCAAATGATAAGCATTGAAATACAAATCTTGTCCCCTGAAACCAAAAAGATTAAAAAACACAACATAGGTTGCTCTAGAGAGCAACCTATGTTGTTTTTTAATCTTTCTTTGTTTCAGGGGACAATATGTGTATTTCAATTTTTGACGATAACTAAGGACAAGTTCTTTCCACCAAAGAAAAATGATGAGTATTGTCTATATAGTTTTTTATAAAACTTTAACTATCGTTTCTTTCCTGAAGTGATTGTGTGCAGTGTGGTATTTTCATGACGGATTACAGCCGAAGTAACTGCACAGCTGTGCGCTATATTTGAATTTTTACATAATTACAAATAATTGTTAAAACGGTTTCAATTTTTCTCTAAGTGGTTGTATATTGGTTGAGAAAACGATATTGCCCTAGCGATTAATAAAGTTATAACGAGAAATTTCTGGG
This sequence comes from Dastarcus helophoroides, assembly GCA_028583605.1. Classification (NCBI taxonomy): domain Eukaryota; kingdom Metazoa; phylum Arthropoda; class Insecta; order Coleoptera; family Bothrideridae; genus Dastarcus; species Dastarcus helophoroides. The sequence goes on from CM053327.1 coordinate 30,338,074, forward strand.
AAGGATTGCGCATAAATATAGCGATTGATATGGATGGTTTTTTCATAAACAAAATGGCATAGACGACCATTTGGAAAACGAATAACTAGTACATCAAGAAAGCCAAAGATATGGTGTTACTTGTTTCGATTTTCATGATAAATTTAATGGAAAAAAGAGCTTAAGTATTCTGAGACTACTTAGTTGGACAATTCTTGCCAAGCAGGTTTTTTAGTTGTCAAAAGCATGTTGGGCATCATCTCTAAGTTCGAGGGAAACCAACGTCAAGTTTTTGTCTCAGCTCGAAAAAATCGTAGGTCCGGCGCTGTAGCCAGGCTGCCTCATTTTAAAACATAACAACAAATTCCGCAGTATTTTCGACAGATTTAATAAAAATAATGGGGAAGAAAACCCATTGGAGTACCAAACAAATTGTATGTTAAAATTCTATGTTCCTTGTAATATAAACAGGAATTTTTGGAAGTGCAATCTACTTTGATACCCTGGATTTAGCAAACATTATTTTTTAATACCAAATAACAGTTTGTAAATAAAATACGATCTAAACTGCAATAATGCAATCCTTTAAACGTATACAGTAGTGGACCATAGGTAGCTAAATTACTTAGCAACAGTTGACCACTGACGTTTAGCAGAAACCGCCACTCTGGAAAAGCCTAAAGATTCTTCTAATGCAGAGATCAATAGATTTGAATATTTATCAACTTCAGAGTTTAGGAACTAAAGACTAGTTCCGTGTTGGATTCGAAAAACTGAAGGAATCTGATAAAATCGAAGCCATTCACACACACACACCGTGTGGGTAGAAATGAGCTATTTGTGGCAATAGTCTAACAATCTTAAAAAATGATGCAAGAAATAAAGAAAATACGCGTGCAGAACTCGAATATTTGCTCATTTTTCGAACGATCCAAAATAAATCAATGCAAATGGATTGATGTGAGTGTGACGAAATAATACATGTGCATAACCTAGTAACACATTATTTAATATCGACACAGAAGTCTGGGATATAAAAAAATCAGCAGGAAACTTTTTGACGCTTGATAATTAAAGTTATTTTCCCTCCTTCAATCCTTTGTAGAGCATTCAAAGGCCTAAAATTCACCCATAACAGCGTGGTCAAAATATTTAAGGTAAATGTCTAATGAAAAATATAATTATTTGCTGAGAAATATGTGCGTAAATAATATTTATGAATGATTTTGTTGGAGCCAAAAGTAACACATTACATATTTGGCATGAGTAGCAACTGAACCATAGAGATTTATAAAATTGTAGGTGTTGGAGCTCACATCACATGGCACAAAAAATTGTATAATGGATTCCATAACATACGATAAAAATAATCACACCAATGGCTCGAAATTTCTCTATTGAGCGCCAAAATGTGGTATTCCACATGAGTAATGAGGTGCAGATTAATGAAATTGTAGGTGGCAGATATCAAGTCCACAATCACACCAAGTGAAATTCATACGTGTGAGTCGCGCCAAATCGGGAGATGACACAACTATCCCGGACCGTCAACAAAGACACGATATTCCCTCAGCACATTGCGATGATAATTTCGGCCCGCGACACTACGAGTTTCAAAAAGTGCACGCTCGTTCGTATAGTTTATACTTACACCAGAACACAGCCACATAGTCTTTTTCTGAAAGAATGCGCTCCAGTTGCTTGGCATTGACCTCTTCAATGATAGATTCCTGAGCTGCAGGGGAACGTTTGGCGGATGCCAATGCCACCAGCACAAAAAACCACCACCACATGCTGCTTGCCCGCCGTCCACTGAGTTAAGGCGACGCAGTCGTCGCGACGCTCGTCCCCACCACATCTCCCACCAACCAGCTGAGCACCTTCAGACAGTTACTCTAATAACTTCATTACAATTTTAGTCCAGTACCCTTAATGTCTATTTTTTCTATTACTTCATAAAATATCCTAAAAGGAGAAATGAAAACCCAAGAAATGACATTCTAAAGCAAACTTGCACGCAAATAACAGCTCCATGAAAGTTAATTATGTAAAACTCAAGGTCATGCAAAAATATTTTTTTATATCGTTAATAGACGAAGAGAAGACTATTTTGATGTTCCATTTTAAAAGCGATTTTTAATGATAGTTCGTGGTATAAGCACTGTGTTTTAAAAAAATTATCAGATAATAGGTAATACTTCGAAACCATAAAGCCATATATCGGTGGTCACGACTCAATATAATTTACTCCTCGATATTGGTATTAATATTAATACTATAGTTTCCTGAGAAATAAAAAATAATGAAAGGTAAATCGCTTTTTCTACATTAACATCAATAAAAATGACGTGTGCTCAGACCGATAGGCTGGAAAATTTATTAGTTTCAGAATTTTGAAACTAGAGGCTGATTTCTATCTTATTACGTCTGGCAACTCTGATGTGTCGAACCCTCTGATCGAACCCAAGTCCGATAAATGCACCAATGCCAACAATAGCGGTTCCTTGTATAGTCTCTGAGCGGTTACTTGTAAAACGGATTCAAGTAACTCTTCTATTAGCCAAAAAACATGTAGCAGCAGATCGTAAGTAACAAAATTACCAACATAGACCTGTTTGCACTTGGCACAACGCTCGCTCTGAAAAGACATCAGAGGTAAAATATCCCTGGTTGATCCAAACCATTACCCATGCGTTGGTAAATGATCAACTTACAATAAATCAGCGGCGTGTCGTGAAATTTATGAATGGGGAAGCTGATCGGAAAAGCACTAAATGCATTTTTTAACATCAAAATAAAGGATTTGAATCTTTTGAAAGCAAAAAATAATTATCATTTTGTTTTCAATCGTAATGCATTCAAAAAGTTATATTTTTATTGCATGGTTCGATTGTTTCGATTAGTTGAAATTTATTTTTAGAACAAACGGATAAGTCCGGTATTTACCAAATTTCATGTAGGGATTGTCCTCAAAAGTATGTCGGGCAAACTAGACGATCTCTTAAAATCCGACTGAAGGAAAATTTGGCTCATTGAGGTACGGAAGAACTGAGAAGTCAAGTGTGGCTCGACATGCCTTTGAATTAGATCATAGGATAGATAATAATATTAAATTGTTAAGAGTAGTTAATAAGAATTATATGTTAAATGCATGTGAAAGCTTAGCCATCCATAAGGCTGGAAACAAACTTATGAATGGTTGCGCTGGGCCTTTAGGCCATTCATCTCTGTTAAAAATAGTTAAGGTCGATAGATAAGGAATTGTGACACAACGACGTGTATGATTGGATACGCGTTCGGGTGCGGCCAATCATGCAGGAAGTGAATATTCTTAGTATATAAGGCTTAATTTTATGATTAGATGTTTCTCTCTGAAGATGACAGCTTGGCTGTAGAAACGCGTTAAAGCAACCTTTGTGTGTTGTCCTTCGTTCACCAATTATGTTCAAGATCGAGAATCAATGCTCTCTAGAGCAACCTTTGTTGTGTTTTTTAATCTTTCTTGGTTTCAGGGGACAAGTTCTGTATTTCAATTTTTTAGTTGAAATTTAGTTTTAAATTCAGAATTTTGAAACATTTTTTCTGGAAAATGGTCGAAATTTCCAAAAAATTAGAAATCTCAGGTCTAAACTCAGATGTTTGTCAAAATTTATTTTAAAGAAATCCAAATTACCAAATTTAAATTTAAATATTATTTTTTTAATGTTTGGTTTGGTTTTTGCCAAGAAGTCTAAACTGTTTTATTTTTTAACTTTTTTTCATCTAAATTGGGATCTTAGCTGAAAATTTCGAATTAAAATTCTGAATTAAAATAGAACAAAGTTTCCAAGATTTAACAGTATCTCTTTGAAGATGACAACTTGGCTGTCGAAACGCGTTAGAGCAACGTTTGTTGTGTTTTTTAATCTTTCTTGGTTTCAGGTTTCAGTTCTCTATTTCAATTTTTGAAGATAACCAAAGACCAGTCCGTTCCACCAAAAAGATTTAACTCAAAATTTATGTTAAAAAATTACAAAAATCAAATAAATCACAAAATGAAACTTAAACAAAAATATACGTTTTTCCTGAGATTTTCTTGAAACATTTAAAGAAAATTGAAAAAAGAAAATGTAAGTTTATTTTCCGAGAAAGTCGAAATTTTCAAAAACGTTGAAATTATCTAATAGTCGGAATTTCGAAAATAACTTGAGATTCTGAAAGAAGTCAAAAAATTCAAAGTTTTAAAGTAAATCCAATTTTTCAAAAATTTAACTTTTTTAACAGAAGTCTAAATTTCCAAAAAAGTTAAAATTTAAAAAAAAATGTAAAGACTCAAGTCACAATTTTGAAAAATCCGAATTTGCAAGAGAATCTTAATTTTTTTAAAATTTTCAAAAAAAATTACACAAGTAGAAATTTCGAGAAAATGTAGAAATTTTGAAAACCTCAAATTTTTATAAAAAGTTCAAATTTTCAAAAAAGGTCAAAAGTGACCAAAATCTAAATTGTAAGAAAAACCCAAATATTTAAAAAACTAGAAATTTCCAGCATTAAAATTTTGAGGACAAGCTTAAAACTTGTAAAAAGTTAAAATTTCGAACATACTAACTTTTATTTTGTCCAAAAAATTCGAAATTTTTTAAAGAATCCATAGTTTAAGAAAGTTGATTTTTTAAAACAACTCAAATTTAACAAAAGTTAGATTTTAGGAAAATAAATGAAAATTACAAAGAAATAAAGCCTAATTTTTCTAGATTTCTAGAAAAAGTTTAAATTTTGTAAAAAAAGTCAAAATATCGAACAAAAAGTCAGAATTTTCAGGAAAGTCAAAATGTTCAAAAAGCCCTTAATTTTAAAAAAAAGATTTAAAAAAAAATCGATTTTTAAAAAACTTTAGATTTTTAACATATGTTGAATTTAAAAAAATTAAATAAAAATTACAAAGAAATAAAACCGAAATTTTAACATATTTTGAGAAAAAGTTTAAATTTTGTTAAAAATTTCGAAGAAAAAATCAGAATTAAAAAAAACGAATGTCCAAATAAACCGAACTTTAAAAAAAACCAATATTTTAAAAAAGTCAATATTTAAAAAAAATTCAAATGTTTAATAAGAGTCAATTTTAAAAAATAAGTAAAATTACAAAAAAAATACCGAAAATTTGGAAATCTTGAGATAAAATTTGGAAAAACGTCTAATTTTTGAAATAAAAGTTAAACATCAAAAAAGGCGAATCAATATTTTCAAAAATAATTCGACATTCCTCAAAAAGCTGAATTTTCCAAAAATTTGGTCATTTTTAAGTAGTTAAAATGTCGCGAAAGAAATTAAATGTTAGAAAAAGTTGAATTTTTCAAAGTGTAGATAAGATTTTAGGCAATTAAAATTTTCGCAAAAATTTTCAGTCAGAATTTCGAAAAAAAGCCGAATAATTTCAATTTTTTTATCTGAGTTATCAAAAAGCTGAGATTTTCAGTAAAAAGTGTAAAAAAACGAAAAAAGAATGTAATTTTTTGAAAAAAAGTAAGCTGATATTTAAAAAAATCTTCAAATTTTTAAATAAAAATTTCAAATTTTCAACATAAAGAGAAATTTTTGAAAATTTTGACAATAAGTCGAATTTGGAAATAAAGTTTAAAAAAGGTCAGTATTTTTAATTAACGTAAAAAATCCCAATCATAGTTTCTGGAAAAGGCTTAGATTTGAAACTAGTGTCAATTTTTTTTTTTAAGTTTAATCCACTCGCAAAGGGTAACCCCATTATGCTTTCAAAGCACTGCGAGTAGGGTGCGGAAACAAGGATAGATGGCGATGAACCGCTTTCTTAAACAAGGATAGGTTGTAATTTTTGGGAATAATTCCTTTCGGTAACAAGTTCCATAACTTGGAAGTTCTATAGAAAAAAGAGTCTCCGTAGACAGAAGTCCTCACTGTGTCAAGCTGGACCGCACAGGAATTTGCTGTCTCCGACGTCTCAAGAATCTTGCCCTTGGGGGGATTAATTAGTTTCTGCGTTGTCTGAATTTCCAAACGGTCAAAATTTTCAGAATATTCAAAATTTTCAAAAATAAGTTCAAATTTTCAGCGGAAGCCAAATTTTTCAAAAAAGTCGAAATTCAGAATGACCGAAATTGTGACTAAAAAGTCGTTGAATTAGAAAATCTGAAACCCAAGAAGAAATTCGAATCCCTAAGTCCCAAGGTCAAAACTTATAGTTTATTCTTAAAATTTAATATTCAATCATCGATTTATCTCATATTTATTGTAAGCTGATCATTTACCAACGCATGAAAATTTCTGTGAAGTTTTCAGAAGAAATATCGCTAATTCGAAAAGTCGTAAATTGCAAAAATGGTCAAAATTCGATGTACGAAAATCTTGAAGCTAAAATAAAACTCGAATTGTATTAAAAAATATTCGAATTTAGATTTTGAATTTAAAGAAAAAATTGTAATTTCGACTTTTTTAGTCAAAAAAAAAATGTAGTCTTGGAGTCTGCCGAAGTGGAAACTTAAAAATAAGAAATATGTAGTGTAGTCGAATCCACCTTAGTAAACAAGTCAGAATATTGGAAATAAGTGAAAATAAATTCTGTCAAACTGGCCTACAGTTTTACATTTGTGATCTTGATGCTTGTATCGTTGGAATCGAATCTAATATTTGTTGATAATGAAGTACACTTAGCATCCTCTAATGTAAAATATACTTTTAGCATTAGGGCATGTTGGTAACTCGCGATGGTGAAGCGTGATGATCACCTGAAACCAGAAAATTATCAGGGGATAATTTTATCATAATTAGTTTTTGGATAGAGATCCAAGATCTCGCCTAAAGAAGTCTCCTCTTCAAAAATCATGAATATGGAGATTCGAATCCTGATTTTTTTAGCCTTAACTGTGAGATTAAAAGATTAATGTTTTCTAGTTTAATCCATTCACTGCGATTCAAAAATGTATGAAAATTACAGGTGCTTAATATATCTTATACTATTAAATAAGTTAAATTTGTTTATATGTATATACTATGGTATATTCATTTTTCGGTAAAACGATAAAATTGATAAAATTGTTAACCAGGGAATTTTTGAGTCGAAAAGACGATCCAAATAGATGTCTTGGTAAAAATTCAGAATCAACAGTTCTTGAGAACATTTTTATTCTTTAGAAACAATTTTTTTATCTCCTAAACGGCTCTATCGACTTCTATGAAAGTTGGTAACTAAGGTTTTTTTGGTTCAAGAAAATAATACAGATAGATGTCACCATTTTTAGGGACACCTTGCTCCTTGAGGAAGAAACTTTTATCGTAGAAGTGGTTGTATCGATTTCGATAAAATTGGGTAAATAAGGGTTTTTTGGGTTAGGAAAACAATAAGCATATATATTTGGGATCGCATGTCAGGGACATCATTGGCCTCCAGGAACAATTTTTATTTCCGAAAGAGCTTTATCGATTCCGACGAAACTTGGTAAATGGAGGATTTTTGTGTCAAGAAAATGATATAGACGGATTCAATGTTAGTAAAATTTCGGTATCGCCATTTTGTAATTTTTTAGGAACTTAGTTTTTCTCGAGAAACAAATATTATTTAAACGATTCTGGATTCTGCGTATGTTCTATCGATTTTGACCAAAGTCGGTAATCAAGTTCTAATGCACAGACCAATAGGTTCAGAGTTTGGAAACCAAAGACTGGTTTCGATCGTATTAGATCTCGTCAGTTTGGTATATCCAACCCGAATGCTGACAAATGCTCCGGCAAGTATGTACTATAGATTCAACGGACGTCTTTTATGTGACTCGTAAGTACCACCACCTATTAGTTCATAGAAAAAACTGGGGACAATTCCAACAAGAGCTGGGCTGCATACTGCTATTATCCTTACTGTCTATTTGCATACGACACTTGTTGGAGTTGTCCACAGATTCTTCTATGAACCAATGGGAAGCGGTACTTAGGAATCACCAAAAGGATATTTGTTGATTCTATAGCATACAGGGTGCGCCATTATTGCGTGGGTGCATTGGTGCAATAGAATGAAAATAATTTTAAAATCAGATCCCTATAGGTGAAAACCACTGTACAAAATTTCATTTTGATATCTTTTCAGGCTTAGGAACTATCCTCCGTCCACGCACTAATGGAGGATCCTGTATATATACTTGTCGGAACATTTGTCAGCATTCGAGTTGGATACACCAAACTGATAAGATCTAATAAGATCGAAACCAGTCGTTGGTTTCCAAACTCTAAAAAACCTGATAAATGTTCAAGCCTATTGCTCCGTGCATTTAGATTATAGTCTTCTGGGGCTTCTCTGGAGAGCAACCACTTCGCTAAGTGTTTGTGGCTCAACTGTTGATGTTCAGATACTTATGATCCACTATACACTCTTAGGGGGCTGCATACTCTAGTCTAGGTTCTATTCTATTTGCATCGGTAACCAAAATTTTTTTGAATTGGAAAAATTATCTGTAAAAATTTAAGATGACAATTTTTTTAGGGAATTTTCTTATTTCAGGAGCAATTTTTATCTCCGCAAGACTCTTATCAGTTTTGATGAAATTTGGTGACAGGGAATATTTGGGTCAAGAAGATGATCTAGGTAGATGCAATTTAGCAATTTTAGTAAAAATTCCTGATTGGGAAACAAACTTTTATCTCCGAAAAGTTTCTATCGACTTCGATAAAACGCTTGTAACTAAGGGTTTTTTGATTCAAGAAAACAATCTATATAAATTCAGGATCACCATTTTTTAGGGGCATCTTCCTCCTTCCGGGACAATTTTTATGTCCGAAACGGTCAGAAAAGTGATCTAGATATCGAAACAATTTTAGTAAAAATTCGGATCCTCACTTATTAGGAACATCTTCCTCATCGAGGAACAATTTTTTCTCTCTGAAACGGTTCTGTCGATTTCCAGAAAGAGGATCACTATTTTTAGGGATGTTTATCTCCTTCAGGAAAAATTCAAACTCAAACTTGCCAACTAGAAGATTTTTGGGTCATAAGTGTTATTTTGGTAAAATTTCGATGTCACCATCTTTTAGGGACATCTTACTCGTTGAGGACAGGATAAAGATAAGAAATCTTTAGCGTGAGGAAAATAGACCTATTGAGATTTTTAGAATAAAATGACACTTCGAGAAAAATTACATTTATAAAACGAGCAGAAGGAGATACATATCAGGCGAGCCAATCACAGCAAATCCAGTTTGCTACTCTCCCCTTTGAGGCTCCTATTCTGGACGCTTGCAAGATTCCAAAAAATTTTTATTTGTGCCTATTTTATGTTTCCTGCACTACAGTGACCATAATATATTTTTCGAAACGCATTTCACTTTATTCACAATCTAGTTTGTTATTTTTTTGAACATAAAAATAACAAAGTAAAGTTAAACAAATTATATCTGGCAATAAATGCCCCCCTTACCTAATGCTTTTAAAAAATGCACTAGAAATATTCTAAAAGTAATAAATAGCATAAGAATTAAGATTTCTAAGTTTCTGGCAGCAAAACGGGATATTGATCAAAGGGAGGGAGATGAGGGTGTCTCCCGATAACAATAAAAAATGCCCCAAAATAATTTTTGACGACCAAAAATAAAAAAACGGGCATAATTTTAGTATTTGCCAATAATTTTTTACTATTAAAAAATAGTTATCCCAAAAAAAGATTGTCGACTAAAAAAAGATATCATGCCCTTGAATTCTCAAAAATCGGTATTTTTGCGTCCTCCTGGTCAAAGGCTGGGCAAATATTGTAAAATTGTGAAATTTGACAAAACCCTATAATTATATGATAATAAATTGAACAAAACTTTAAAGAAATATAGGTTATTATTGTACGTGTAAATTTAACTTTACAATGCGACGCAATGTTAATATGAAAAAAAAAGTGAACAAAAACAAGTGCTGATGTAAATATGAACAATTTTGTAACATTATTTGTATTAAGCCGAATTTTTGAGGCCTAGACACACTGCGCGTGTTTTGAGCACGAAGCAATTGTTCCTATGGACACTCTAAGCGTGTTCTTAGCATGGTATGCGGTAAAAAATAACGAATAATGTTTAAAAATTTGAAAGTATTAGAAAAATCAATATTACTGAATGAAATGTGATTCCGAAAAGTAACTTATATGCTTGTATTAAATAACTTTTCCGTAGAAATAAGAAGCCTGCAATGTACGGTCTCACTTAGTCTGTTTGTCTCTTTGGTGAGGTGAATTTAATTTAAATGGAAAATATAAACATTACCATTATCGGTGGGGGATTGGTAAATTTTGTTTTTAAATAATTTAACAAGGTTTTGTTCCTCTTATGATAAAATTTGACGCATATTTTTATTTGGTTTAACCACTGGTACACAAATGACTTTGATTGGCATTTCCAACCCTTACTTTGTGGAATTCAATATTCAGCATTTAATATCTGTTGCTGTTTTAATCGTTTATAAGGTTTAGTAGTTATGAATCACTTTAATAATAAAAATAAGTCAAGAAGTAAGAATTTTAGTAAAAAATATTCAAAAATTGAGATATAAAACTTGTCCCTTGACACCAAGAAAGATTAAAAAAACACAACATATGTTGCTTTAAGCAACCTGAGCCTCTGTAGTGTTTGTTAATCCTTCTTGGTTTCAGGGAACAAGTTTTATATTTCAATTTTTGAAGATAACCAAGGACCAACCCGTTCCACCAAAAAAATAATCCTTTTTTTCTAAATATTTGCAGACAAAGAAGCACTACTTTAAGAGTAGCTATAAGATTCATACGATTTGGTTGCATTTTACTTAAAGTGATGTAATTCAGTTAAAAAGTAATTTAATATTCCCATGGCATTTTTAGGTGGGATCTCTATGTGCATGCACGTTGGCAAAAATTGGTTACAGAGTTGACTTGTTTGAACAAAGAAAAGGTATGCAAATGACTTCAACTACCACTCTACTAAGTTGGTTTTTGATTTACTTTTATTCTTTTTACTTATATACTAACTGATATTGCAATTCACGCCTACATCACTTTATTGTTGCTCATTTTACTTTCATAGTGTAAGATTCAAATAATTTTATTGTTGAATAAAAGTCACACAAAATTTATCTTTGCTTACGCAGATATTAGGAAGTTGGTCCAGAGTGAAGGCCGATCTATAAATCTAGCACTATCCAACAGAGGCCGAAAGGCGCTGAGAATTCTTGGCCTGGAAGATGGAGTACTCAAGAAGGCCATACCAATGCAAGGTCGTCTCATCCATAATCAAGATGGAAGTACCAAATCTATGCTTTATGATGAGGTTAACAAACAGGTATATTAAGGTCAAATAAGCTCGACAATTTTTTCTAAATTTTTTTATTGCAGTGTATTTATTCGATCAATCGAAATTTTTTAAATAAATATCTATTGAATGGTAAGCCTTTTTTTTTAGATAAATTTTGATTCAGTCAATTATATTAATGTTCGTACTCTACTATTATTACATAATATCTATAATAAATCATTAAGGTTAGTTAAGAAATGTATTATAAAAATTATTCTCAACCAAAAAAAGCTCGTTACTTGAAACTTATGAGTTATGAGATTTTTTTTATATATTGAATATTGATGTTGCTTCTATAAATCGAATTTAAAGAAAATGCACTAAGAGTATCCAAAGTAGTTGCGAAGCAGCTGGCATGGTGCTCCACAGGCGCTAAAAAAGTTGAAAATATCTTTTTAAGTCGGTAAAAATAAAGTTAGGGTCAGGGGGCAGACAACCCGGATCTTTGTCCGGAGCGAAAAATCTGGAGGACGGCATTCGACTGCTAATTTGATAAAATTTTGTTAAATACCCAATTAAATGTTTATATTTGTTAACTTTGGGAAAAAGTCCTTCCCACAAAAAAAGAAATTGAAAGTATCAAACGGTTTTGTTAAAATTACACATTTAAAAATCAAAGACTTAAAAAAAGATTTTTTCTCAAATTTCTGGAATACAATTCTTGTATCTCTCTGAAGATGATAGCTTGGCTATCAAAACGTTTTAGAGCAACCTTTGTAGTGTTTTTTAATCTTTCTTGGTTTCACGGGACAAGATTTGTATTTCAATTTTTGAAGATAACCCAAGGAGCAGTCCGTTCTGTCAAATTTCTGGCCTTAAATGGGACATTTCAAATCTTTAAACTGAAAAAAAAACTTTAAAATTTAAGAAAGTTAATGTTAGTTAATGGTTAATATGTTTAAAATAACCAGTTTCTCTCAGAACTGACTATCAAAATTTCCCAGGTTATTTTCGCAAATATTTCAGCCTCGAATTCGAAATTTTGACTAATAAACCTAGACTTTCGACTTATATGTTCGAAGGTTCGATTTTTTTTTTGCAAACCTTTTTGTTTAAATGTAGAATATTTCGTGCTGATGGCAACATTTTAAAAACGAAGTCCAATTTTCTAAATGAAATTTCATGTTTCCAAATTGAAGTCAAAACTGCAATTTTAACCTCTAACTAACTTTAAATTGAAAAATGGAAGTTTTAGGTAAATAAAGAAAAAATTCGGACAAAATTTATTTGAAATATTTTCTTCGAAATTTCCTTTTTTATAATTAAGAGTATTTTTTTTAAATTCCGATTCTAAATTTTAAATGTTGATATTAATCAGCACATTTTTTAAATTTTGAAAGGTTGCGCCAAAAATATTTAAAACAAACCGAAATTTTCGGAATTAGACTCGACTAAAAGTTCGAAATTTCTTTCTCTTTTTTATCTCTCTGAACATGATAGCTTGGCTATCGAAACGCGTAAGAACAACCTTTGTTGTGTTTTTTAATCTTTCTTGGTTTCAGGGGACAAGATTTGCATTTAAATTTTCGAAATTTCTAAAAAAAAACTACCTTCCAAGATAAAACTTGTTTAGTTTAATAAACTGAGTTCTTCTTGAAATGGACCATTTTTTTGAAATTCGAGTTTGTCCTTAAATTAGCCTTACCCTCAAACCTTTTAGTGACATTTTAACTTTCTACCAATATTTCTACTTTTTTGATGACATCGATCATAATCGAGACTAGTCGACTCCCGCAAGGTTGCCAGCGTGAGGTTCAATAACGTCATATTTCACAATAGGTAGGCCTTTCGGAAGAAAGGTTCTTGGCGTATAAGTTCACGTTTCCCCCGCCGTTCTGTCACTTGTCACTGCACATGCGCATATCCATAAAGAAGCTAAGCACTCTAAGCGCGAGAAACAGAAGCTTGAATGTGTGTACTACAGGAAGAATACACAGTGTGTAGTCTTCCTGTAGACACAGGAAGACTAGTGTGTGTGTGTGTGTGTAGTCTTCCTGTGAAGACTTTGCATATATTTATTTCGATTAGGAAAAAAAATCAATAAAAACAAAATTTAATATCACATCATACTTCCTTCTTTTAAGCATTTTTTAAATATAAATATTCCCATTTTAGCTGCCGAAGAGTATACAGAGATAAAGTGTCACTTCAGTCATAAATTGATTAAGTGTAAAATTGAAGAAGGAGAAGCTACGTTTCTGAAGTAAGTATTATATGCCATTATTTTAAATTTATGATAACCTAACAAAAATTTGTTTGATTTTTGGATGACAACAGCGCATGATCTATAACCTATATCACATATCATCATTTTTAGAAAAAAACTTAATATTTCAAGATTAATTTCTAGGTGTTAGTGTCTCTCTGAAGATGATAGCTTGGCTATCGAAACGCGTTAGAGCAGCTGTTGTTGTGTTTTTTAACCTTAGTTGGTTTCAGAGAACAAGATTTGTATATCAATCTCAAAATATCTACTTTTGGAACACAAATTGAAATCTCCATCTTTAGATGGGTAGATCATCGTAGATCATCGTAGACATCGATAAAAAGTACAAAATGCATTTTGGGAGCAAATTCGAAATTTTAAATCAATATCTACAGACTGTTTTACAAAAATTTTGAAAGTCAAAAAAGTCAGCCTTCAAGATGAGAATCAATTGATAAAAAAAAGAAACAAGATTCTTAGACAAAATCTAAATTTCCAAATTTAAAGTGGAAGTTCTCAGTTTTTAAAAACTAAGATCAAAATTTGGAAAATCTCTAGCAACATTCTAAATTTCGAATTTGGAGCCGAAACTGGAAAAAAATTAAACATCTTTTTTGGGATAAAGAGCCACAACACTCTAGAACCTAATCGTGAGAACCTCAAATGGGGTTCCAAATCGGCAGTGGCCACTTTACCTGCTGTGACCACTTTACCTGATGTGGCCACTTTGGCCACCTTTCTCCTATCTACATTTCTAAATTTTCCCAACAACGAAAATTATTAGGACAACATCCCCAAGTTCGAAGTGAAAGTTTTGAAAAAAAAGGGATTTCGAGTTTGTAGTTGAAAACTTTAGAAAAAAAGTTGAATTTTCCAATTAAGGTCGAAAAGATGAAATGTTGAAAAAAAAGACTAAAAGTTGGAAGTGGAAATGTCAAAATTTACTCTATGTGAGAAGACAAGTTCAACTGTCAACTCCCTAACAAAAAATAGTTTGCCTCTAACTTTCATTTTCTGATTTAAATAAAAGTCTAGCTAATTGGATAAATTCGTTTATGATTGAGAGAGTCATCCCATACCTAGGAAGATTAAAATTCTGAGCAACAATTTTCAAAAGAAACAATTTTTTAAAAGGAACATTTTAGAAATTACTAGAAAAAGGTGCACATTTCGTGATTGTGACAATAATAAGTCAAAGTTTGATAAAAAAAAAGGCAAAATAATTCACATATTTAAAAATAGTGAATATTGTTAGGTTTAAATCAAGAAATGAACATTGAAATTTGAAAAATAAGATTCCAATTTTCTAGAAAAATTTATTTTTGAATTTAAAGTGGAAACATGAATAAAATATCTCTATTTTTTGATTTTGGAGTTGAAATTACAAAAAAAATTTTAATTTTGAAAAAAATTTGACATGTAGATATTAAAGTTAAAATTAAAATAAAAATGGAAGGTTAAATTTGAAATTACGAAAAAAATAGTCAAAAAGACTAAACAGCAGATACAAAGATTTTGAAAAGAAGCGGAAATTTATAAAAATCTGTAGAAATTCTAAAGAAAACTGGTAATTTTGAAAATTTCCTAAAAAAGCAGATGTTTTAAAAAATAAAAGATTTATAAAAAGATCTGATTAAAATTCAAGTTTTCAAGTTTCAGAAAAAGCAAATTTGGAATTATAAGAAAAAAATCTAAATTTCCAATAGTTCAGAATTATAAGAAACTTATAAATTCGGAGACAAAATCGAAATTTCACAATCCCTAAGAAAAGGTGAACATTTCAGTTTGTATTCAAAGCGATTAATCTGGGTCACTACCGAGAATTTTTCGAAAAAAAATTACGAAAAAAACAGACAAGTTTGAAAAAACTGAAACATTTTAAAAGCACCTGATTAAAACACAAGTTTTCAAGTTTAAAGAAAAAACAAATGTGAAATTATAAGAAAAAAATCCAAATTTCCAACAGCTCAGAATTATAAGAAACTTAGAAATTTTAAGACTTAATCGAAATTTCACAGTCCCTAAAAAAATGCGAGCTTTACAGTTTATAATCAAACTCAGCTATGGAAAAACATGGAGAGGCTAGGATTGTGGCAATGGAAATCTCAAAGGCCTTCGGCAGACTCTGGCACTGGTCTCCGTCTGGCACCGGTCTCCGTCTGGCACCAATCCCTTCTCGCCAAATTAACATCTTATGGTCTTCCTCCTGGACTCTGTCACTTGATATCCAATTTTATCGCTGACGGATCTCTTGAGGTCGTCGTCGATGGCATCTCACCCGAGACATTTGTGATTAATGCAGGGGTGCCTCAGGGGTCTGTCCTGTCTCCAACTATGTTTCTGTTACACATAAACGATCTCTTAGTTTCGACTTCCAATCCTATATATAGCTACGAAGATGATAGTAGCCTTGTGTCACCTTTTTTCTCCGACAAACCATTATCCGTCGCTGCTTCAGATCTACTAAGGGAACAGTAGATGCAGATGATTAATCAGGATCTCGAAATCCTTTTGGAACGGGCTGAGAAAAATTTGGTCTACTTCAACGCTTTACAAACTCAGGCCGTAGTTTCCTCTAAGAAAACATCAAGGGATAATGCAAGAAACATACTAATGGGCGGTAAAATCCTCCCGATAGGACCTAATCTGTCTAACCTAATTTCTTTTGGGACGATCATATGCGCACCATTGCCAAATCCGCCTCTCAGAAGCGAGGCTTTGTTTTTAGAGCTAAAAAGTACTTCACATCTCATCAGCTACTTACACTATACAAAACTCAAGTTAGATCAACACTAGAATACTGTTCTCGTGTTTGGAGTTCAGCCCCAAAGCACACTTTAGCTTTTTTGGATTTAATTCAAAGAAGAGCGATTCGCCTAATTGATGACGAGAGTTTGACCGATTCTCTAGAAACACTAGAGCATAGGCGGATGATTGGTGACTTGTCTCTTTTCTTCAAGTGCTATCATGAAAGATGCGCGCAAGAACTAATAGGATTGATCCCCCCAAGGACAAGATTTCTGATGCGTCCTAGATAGTCGGAGACAGCAAATTCCTGTGCGGTCCAACTTGACATAGTGAGGACTTCTGTCTACGGGGACCCTTTTTCTATAGAATTTCCAAGCTATGGAGCTCGTTACCAAAAGGAATTTTCCCCAAAAATTACAACCTATCCATGTTTAAGAAGGAGGTTCATCGCCATCTATCCTTGTTTCCGCATCCTACTCGTAGTGCTTTGAAGGCATAATGGGGTTACCCTTTGCGAGTGGATTAAACTTTAAGAAAACGATAAATCTGGGTCAATGTTTAGAATTTTTCAAAAAAAAATCGAAGTTTCCAAACAAAAACCAAACTCTTGTTTCATTTATTTGCAATTCAGACCTTACAACAAACAGAAAAATTAAGTTTTAACCTGGAATAATAAAAAAAATATAGAATTTTGAAAAAACCGGAATCTACGACAAAAATTGTTTCAAACCTGTTGACAAAAAAAGTCCAATATGGAGATTAGAGTCAAATTTTTACCACTTGTTTAGCTCTAAGTAAAATACCCAACCCACAACAGTATATTGGGAAAAAATACCCTTCGTTAATTAATGATAAAATAAAAAATATTGTGACTCCAAAATCCAGTCTTATGCCATAACATATTCATAACAACTTTTTTCTCGTTTCAGTACAATTACAAATGAGACGATTCAGATGAAAGCAGATTTAATAATCGGAGCTGATGGAGCCTTCAGTACTTTAAGATCAATGATGCAGAAAACTCCTCTATTCAATTTTACTCAAACATACATCGATCACGGATATTTGGAGCTCTCAATTTCACCCAACAATGGAATGAAAATGATTCCAAATCATCTTCACATTTGGCCGAGAGGAACATTCATGATGATCGCTTTACCAAACTGGGATCAATCCTGGACAGTAACATTGTTTATGCCTTTCGAACAATTTGAAAAACTCCAAGAGGCGGAAGATGTGATGAAATTTTTCGAAGAGGTTTTTCCGGATTCCTTACCTTTGTTAGAAACGGAGTCTCTGGTGGAAGCGTTTTTCAGAAAGAAACCATCGTACTTGGTCTCGATCAAATGTAGTCCATTTCACATGGGGGGAAAGGCTTTACTCATTGGAGACGCAGCTCATGCTATGGTACCGTTCTATGGGCAAGGGATGAATGCAGGGTTTGAAGACTGTTTCCTTCTTGGTGAAGTTTTAAAGTCGTTTGATTCCATATCGAGCAGCTTAAGAAAATTTACAATGATTAGAACAGAAGATGTCCACGTGATGTGTGAGCTCGCCATGTATAATTATCTAGAAATGAGAGATTTGGTCAGCAAGAAATCATTTTATGTGCGAAAAAAGATCGATTGCATCTTGTCTAGAATGTTTCCCCATTTATGGATACCTTTGTACGTTAGTGTTACATTTTCGGACCTCAGATACAGCGAGTGTTTAAGAAATCGACGGTGGCAAGACAAGGTTGGTTTTTTTTTATTCTATAGGGTGCTGACTATTAATAAGTGCAAAAAATTCAAAACATGATATCATTGAAAATTACCGAAATTATTTTCTATAAAATTGTTTTCCAAAAACCGTTCCTTTCAAAGTTAAAAATAACAAACAGCTCTATTTACGATTTATTTAAACACATGTTTCTTTGCAGGTTATTCGCAGCTTGATAATATTTATTGGATTGTGGACTATCGCGGCAATATTTATATGTATTTTCTTTAAAACTGGAAATAAATTGGAAGAGACAATATTTTTTGGAATATTTTAGAACTAAACAAGGTGTCAAGATGTACTGAGATACCATATATTATATAGAATATAGTATTTGATAGATAGCAATAATAACTTTTATTTAATCCCTAAGTTCAGTCAATAATCAATTACCATCCTTTAATTAAGGATTTAGCTAAATTTGACACCAAACCTGTTGAATTAAGTGGTAAACTTTTTAGGACACGAATTGTCCCCCAGCCGTATAAGTGTAATGAACTCTTTCCAAAAATTGAAACACAAAACTTGTTCCCTGAAACCAAGAAAGATTAAAAAGCGTTTTTTAATTTTTCTTGGTTTCAGGGGGCAAGTTTTCTATTTCAATTTTTGAAGATAACCAAGGACCAGTCCATTCTACCAAAAAAAAAACTGTTTCCAAGTAAATAGAATTTTATTTCTAAAAAGTATTTCCACTACTTTTGTCTTTGCAACAACTTAGCTTCCCTCATAAAAAATATTTTTTGATCGTTTTAAATTATGAAAGTGGTAAAAGTGACTGATTTCTTTAGGTATAAAGGTAGTCGGATAACCAATTCTTGTGTAGCCCAGCTTGCCACAGTGAGAACTGTGTAGATTCAATTTTTGTAGATTTTCAAAACTCTGAGCAATATTTTCTTTGAGTGTTAATAACTTGCCCGCTTTTAAAAAGACGCCTTCGCCATCTATATTCATTCCTGTTTAATTCACGCATCGTCTCAGGGCACAAAATTCAAATAAAATTTTAGGGTGAAAATGGAAACAAAGGTGAACATTGAAACTGATTCTGGAGCAACAATGGAAACCTGGAAGAAAAAATATAATTTATGTTAAAAAAAAATCCAAATTTACTTATTCATCCTGAACTTAAAAAAAACATAATTATTTCAGAAATTTTAAAAAGTTACATTTTGATATGAAATTGTTATTATCAAAATAGAAAAGCTATGAAAATTAAAAGGATAATCTACTAATTTTGAGAAAAAGTCGCAATTTCGGAAAATAATCCTTAATAGGAAAACCAGAAACAAATTAAAAGATTTTTGCTATAAATTTCATATATTTTTCTCAAAATTCGAATTGGTATAAAGCACTCGACTTTACCCTCTCTATTTTTATTATTATCTAGGTAAGCCCCAGGTTTTAAGAAAAAAGCTTGAATTTTGAGACTACAGTTGCTATTTCAAAAAAGAGAGCTCCAAAATGAATAGCTGTTATCGAAACTGTGGCAAAAAGTCCAATTTTCGTAACAAAAGTTAAAATTTGAAGAAATAGATCAAATTTGAATTGTAAACTTAGAATTTTTTGAAAAAGTTCCTAATATTACTAAGAATTTAAACTTTATTAAAAAATGTTTATCAAATATACAAGCTTGACTTTTAAGATTCGAGTTTAAAGTAAAAATTTTTGGAAAAAATATTAAATGTTTCATTTTTTTGATACAACGGACTGGTCCCTTGGTTATCTTCAGTTCCTAATATTACTAAGAATTTGAAATTTATTAAAAAATGTTTATATACAAGCTTGACTTTTAAGATTCGAGTTTAAAGTAAAAATTTTTGGAAAAAACTATTAAATGTTTCATTTTTTTGATACAACGGACTGGTCCTTGGTTATCTTCAAAAATTGATATACAAATACTAGTCCCCTGAAACCAAGACCGATAAATAAACAACTATTATCCTGAGAGAGATACTCTCTGAAGATGATAACTTGGCTATCGAATCGCGTTAGAGCAACTGTTATGTTTTTTAATCTTTCTTGGTTTCAAGGGACAAAATATTTCCACGAAATTTTGAGAAAAAGGTGGAAGGTTTGAAAATTGTTATTGGTTCTAGATCTAGATCTTCGAAACTGTGTGTAAGTCAACGAATTATTAATAACAACTCGAAAATTTTTGTGTTCTTTTAGTTATCCCGATGTCAAAACCATCCTCGATTTTTAAACTTTTTACTCGAAATTTGTCCATGTAATTTGGCACCGATATTATAGAAATAAACAAACTAGTGATAACAACATTTTTGGTTGTTCTCATTTGAAACCAAAGTTGTCTCCATTGGAAGTTTGGACACTGAACAGTGGACAGGGCAATAGTAGTCCCAAGTGTCCTGAAGCCACATGTATTTTGAGGGATGATAACACTAAACAAACGTAGCCACGTCGCCAGTCTTCTACGAAATTATATACGCTGAAGTTTCTTTGCAAGATATTTCATCATCAGTAAATGAAAAAAATATCTCGTTACTAAAACATGTCTTTAAAAACGAGGAGTAAACAGATAAGAGTTACAATATTGTAGAGAGAATGGTTGCTTCTTCATTGTTTAATTCTATTTTCAATATTTGTTTCCTGAATAATTTCTTTACTTTAAACTATTAAATAATGTGTCTCAATAGTATGCATATAAAAGTAATCCTCTTAATGATAAAATTTGATATTTAACTTGAAGTAGATACATTCTTTCATGATTTTAAAAGGCAACAAGTTGCAGGATTGTTTAATTAAATTATGAATAATTTATCCGTAATAATTGTTGGCGGTGGGCTGGTAATTTTTTTGTAATATACATTACTTAACAAAACACATTGTGGTGTTTTTCAAAAAAGAAAATACTAAGTCTGTTTTAAATTTTTTAGGTTGGATCACTTTGTGCATGTACATTAGCTCAGTTAGGTTTTCGGGTTGATCTGTATGAGCAAAGAGAGGGTAAGAATTATATTTTATATAAGCTATACTCTGTTCACCTAAGAGATATAGTTAGGCCACTCCCTTTCCTTTAAAAAACAGATATGTTTACATGGATCAAGATATAAATCAACGTTAATAATTAAGTGATGAATCAAATTTTTTGGTGCATGTGAAAAAGGGATTTTCAAATTAAACCAATATAAACCAAGTCAAATATCCCGCTTTGTTTATGGGAGTGGCCTAACTATATCTTTTGGGTAAACAGAGTGTAGTTGATTTGAGTGCCTCTTATTAATGTCATTTTCACAAATCTTGAAGCTTATTCTATATTCTACATATTCTGAAAGCGCCATATTTCATTTTTAACACAATCTCATTAAAAATTGATATATACTGTATATTATAATTTTAGATCATAAATTACAGAGTCGAGAAATCTAAGAAAAAATTCTAAATTTATATTCAAAAATTCTTGGACTTTCAAAAATAAGAACACATTTTGGAAAAAATCCAAAATTTTGAGAACAAAATCGACATTTAGGAAACATTCTAAATTAAAATCGAAACTTTGGGAAACAGTGAGAATTTTCTGAATTAATAACATTTTGTAATTTGGTTAGTTAATTTCGGAATTAATAACATTTTGGAATTTGGTTAGAAATGTTGATGTTTGTGGTTCAAAATGAAAATGTATACTTAAACCAGGAATAGGAAAAATAGGTTATAATTTAAAGTCTAAATTCAAAACTTTATAACAGTTTAAAGAGAACAAGCAACAAGCATAATTTGTAGAAAAATTCTTCGAAATTGAGCTTGAACGTGAAAATGCGAGAATATATGGGATTTCTAGTTTTAAGTCATAATTTTAGGAAAGAGACGTACAAATTGAAAGTGAAGTGAAACAGAATTTGAAGAAAAAAGTCAAAATTAAAAATAACTAAAAGCTAATAAAAAATTCAGTTCCAAAATTCGAAATTTCTAGAAAAAGTTAAATGTTTTTTGGTAAAAATTCAAGTTTAGAAAAGCTGTAAATTAAAAAGCGATACATGAAATTTTGAGAAAAGTCAAACTCTCACTAAATGTATATAAAAAATCTCGTTATTTTGAATATAAACCGTTGATTGAATTTTCAATATTCAATCAACGTATAAACTCACTTCTTGATGACAACAGTTCTTTGCTTGATGATGGCGCATAAAATTGCAACCAACTTAATGGATTCGTCTTTTTTTTGAGTCCCGTCGTCACCAGACAGTAAAAATTGAAATTATTTTATATTTCATCAAATGCTTAGTGAGTTATGTTATATGCATATTGTTGCGTGTTATCGGTTGGAAAATTAAAACTTCGTGAATTGTAAACACTTTATTTTAAACTTATTACGATTCACTTAACTATCAGACTAACTAACTAATTAAATAACCAGAACGGTATAAATACGCGGTCGTCTTTCCCTCAGTCAGTACTGGAGGAAAGACGACCGCGTATTTATACCATTCCGGTTTTCTAGAACGGATCTCCGTACATATGTATACGATTATCGCTTGCGGAAACGTCTGGAACGCTTTCTGCCGTATGATTCATTCTCGCGGCCACTTCCCATTACCAAATGTTTCTAGAGAGTTCCTTACGCTACACAATCGCTAATACAAATTTATTACTATATTTTGTGACAATATTTTAACCTTATACACTTAAATGCATTTATACAAACTTTGTGATCACAAACCCAATTTATTGCAAGTTTTTGTGCAATTGTTTGATAACGAATATAATATAATAGCATTTCGTTTTCATGATGCGAATCATAAATGTATTTATATATTAAATACTTTTTATTTTCCAGATATAAAAAAATCATTAAAAAACGAGGGAAGATCTATAAATTTGTCCCTGTCCAGTAGGGGCCTAAAGGGTTTAAAATCTGTTGGCTTGGAAGATGATGTACTTAAAATGGCAACACCTATGAAAGGTAGACTAATTCACAATCACGATGGAAAAACCAAATCCATGCTATATGATGAAAAGAATGGCCAGGTAACGAAAATTTGTAATTGGTCTTTTTGCGGCTTCTACTAATCAAGCTAAATTGCAATAATCAAACTATTCATTACACATTATTATTATTTATTTATTTTTTTATTTTATGCCTTACAACTTTCGATAATCCGATAATGCATCTATGATATGTGTCTGTTACACCGTCAACCAGAAGCAAGAATAGAATTTTGTATCACCAAATGAAAGAGTGTTCCAATCAGGGGATGTGATAAATGATTCAAAGTGTTTATTTAGAATCTTTTCAATACTATCAGGATCATTAAGACATTTTATAAATCAAGATCTGATATTCATAGTACGAGGGCAAATCAAATATAAACCGCAATTTCTATCATGTCGCCATGAGGGCCTCGGCAGCCTGCGCATACTCTTAGATATATTAGGTGGGGATATCACGTGACTTCCTGCGCTCAAGCCAATTCCGCGCTCGCCATTAGTCAGTTGTAAATACAATGAGTAAGCAAGAGGTTCATCCGCACGTTGCGCAGCGCATTATTATTAAATGTTTTGCCGTTGAAGGTGTAAAGCCCCCCGAACTTCTTCATAGACTAGAAGCGCAGTTTGGGGTTACTGGTTTGAATAAATCTCAAGTGTATGAATGGCATAGAAAATTTTTGGAAGGACGAATTCAAGTTGAAAATGAACCCCATGTCCGTCGTCCTCGGACCAATGTGACTGCGGACAAGATTAAGGCTGTTCAACGCCTTTTGGAAGGTGATCGCAGTTTAGCTCTTGGTGAAATTGCTGCTCAGAAGGGGATAGATTTTGGAAGTGCTCAATCCATCATTAGAGATGAGCTGGGGTTTCGAAAAATTTCTGCCAAGTGGGTACCTCGTCTTTTAACTGAAGAACAGAAATAACGTCTGGAAATTTGTCAGCGCCATCTTGGACGTTTTCAACGTGAAGGTGATGGTTTTTTACAACGTATGGTTACGTATGATGAGACTTGGGTCCACCATTACCTCCCTGAATCCAAACAAGCAAGTATGAAGCGTAGAAGAAAGGGGAAAGGTGCATCTGTCAAGGCAAAAACTCTCCTCTCAGCTGGAAAGCTTGTTGCGAAGTGTTTTGGGATTTTAAAGGAGTCATGCACGTCGATTTTCTGCTTGAACGCCGTAGGGTTAATGCTGCGTACTATTGCCAGCTATTGGATGAAGCAAAACGTGCATATGCGCGGAAGACGCCACAATTTTGGGTCAGACATGTTAATTTGCTTCACGACAATGCCCGCCACCACTTAGCCAAGCTGACACATTAAAAATTAGAGGAAATGCATTGAGCAACATTAGAACACCCTCCTTAGAGTCCCGACTTATCACCATGCAATTATCATATATTTGGGCCACTGAAAGAAGCTCTAGAAGGTGAACGATTCCATGATGATGCTGCTGTTGAGACATTTGGGCGCAATTGGCTGCATACACGCCTCCCTTTTTTTTATAAGGATGGCGTTAAATAATCCCCAATCCGTTGGGAAAAATGCATAACAAAATTAGGAGATTATGTAGAAAAATAGTTAATATATTTCATATATGCATCTTGTACCTACCAATAAATTTGATGTACCCTCGTTTTATGAAGATTAATTGAGAAATAATTTGTAACGAATCTGCCGGTGTAACTAAATTAAATAATTCATTAAGATTTTAATTCGCATAAATTAACTATAGTGAGTTTACTGGGGTCAGATTTTTTGTATTCAATCTTTAATTACAAATAATGTTATCATACATTGACGCTAAAATGCTTTTACCTTAAATACTTACATGAAGAAATCCAAGTACTCATCTCCTGTAAATAGAAAATGCTCTAGATCGCAATAATGCAACCCTCCAAGCGTGGATAGTCTGGCATAGGTAGCTGATTCAACAACAGATGTCCCACCGACGTGTAGCAAAAAGGGTTACTGTGGGAAAGTCTCAAGACTTTATTTTCATGCACAGAACAGTATATTTAGGCTATACGTATGGATTATATTTGGGAACGTTGATAATAAATGTATTTTCGAATAGACATTTGTCAGGTTCAAGTTGAAATTCCAGATTAACGAAATCTAACAAAATCGAAATAATTCTTCGATTTCCAAAATTCTGAATCTGATAAATGTTCAAACCAATTAATCTGTGTGTAATCACTTCTTATTAGACCAAAATTAAGTCTGCAGTAATTTCATTCATTTATTTCAGTGCATATACTCAGTGGAGCGGAATTTCTTAAACAAATATTTACTGAGTGGTAAGTAATATGTACTGTGTTGTGTCATACAATGTAATTACTATTATATAACGCTTATTTGTTTGTTAAAATTAAAATACATTAATACGAAAAGTAACATAATATAAAATCTAAACGTGACAATATTGATTTTCCATTTTTAACTTTTTTATTTGAGTTCAAAATTGAATATTTGAGTATAGAATGAAAAAAATTTCATTTTAGAAATTTTTAATTTAAAGTCGAAAGTTTGGGTTTAATTTTAAACATAAAGGTTTAAATAAACTTAAATTGTTGATAGGCATTTGAAATTTATATTAACAAATATGAAATTTTATCCCGTAATGCAGAGTAAAAGTTTTACATTTTTTTTTAGTTTAAAAACCGAAATATGTGAAAGAGAAGCAGGAAATTTAATCGAAATTTTGATAAAACAGTCAAATTATTTAAAAAAAGTCTTTTTCCCGAGTAAATGTTTTGGATTAAAATTCTGCAAAAAAAATGTCAGAATTCTGCGAAAAACATCAGCGTTCTTAAAGTAAAGTTGTTAGGTTAGATCAGCGTTTTCCAAATAGTGGGTCACCACCTGGCACATCTCATAAAATTTATGAGAACAAGAGATAAAATTTCCGGGGCCTTTTGTAATCCTAATAAATAAATATGAAGCAAGACATTTTGTTTAAAAGATTGGTTTTTTCAAAATTTTTGTTAATAAATTTGGTTTTTTTCTATGTTTTGTCATATAATTAATATACTCCTAAAAATTATGGCTTGTTCTTCTCGAAATTTAAATTTTAACACATTGATGACGTGCCACAGGTTTGGTTTAACGGAGGCGTTTTCAAGCTATGAAGAAATCAATTTCTTTTCAAATGTTCAATATTTTTCAGATTTGGTTTAAAAAAACTGATTTTTAAAATGGTTCTTTCTAAATTTAATTTTATTGCTGAAAATTTCCATGCTTTTTAGTAATTAAAATTTTTCCAAAAATGCATTATTCTTCTTTTTCTGAATCTTTCGACTTAATTTGAATATTTTGACGTTTTTTATGAAAATTTCGATCGACTGCAAATCTCAACCTTTTTCGAAATTGTTACTCTTTTTGAAAATTCTAACTGACTGACTCGATCTTTTCAAAATGTTGACTTTGTAAAAAAAATCCAACTTCTTTGAACAATTCCGCTTTTTGAAAATTACGAATCAGGAAAACGGATTTTTTAGAAAATTTCCACTGTTTATAATTTCTATTAAAAATGTTGACCTTTTTTAATATTTTGACATATAAAATTTTTCTTTGTTTATCAAAATTTTCACACAATTTCCGTTTTTCTTCAAAATGTTGGCTTTTTTCAAAATTTCATCTATTTTGGGAATTTCTCTACTTACTTTAAAATTTCACCTTTTTTGAAATCTTTGGACTTAATTTAAAAATTTGCACCTTTTTCAAAATTTCGATTTCTTGGAAAATGTTACTTTGAAGATTTCGACTAAAAATTATAACTTTTTTCGAAATTCTCGCTTTATTTTTGAAAATTTCGAAAATTTTTCTTCAAAATGTCGGCGTTTTTCAAAATTTTATCTATTTTGGGAATTTCTCTACTTACTTTAAAATTTCAACTTTTTTGAAATGTTTTGACTGAATTTAAAAATTTCTACTTTTTTCAAAATTTCGGTTCCTTGGAAAATGTTATTTTATTTTGAAGATTTCGACGAAAAATTATGACTTCTCTCGCATTTTTTCTAATGAAAATTTCGACTGTTGTCAAAAGGTGAACCCTGTTTAAATAAATTTGCTTTTTCTCGAAATGATGACTTCTGACACTATTATTACCCTTTACTGAAGAATTCGATTTTCATGAAAACTACGACTTTCTTTGAAAATTTCTACTTTCCGAAAACTTTAACTATTTCAAATTTGGAGATTTCAAAATTTACATTATTTCTAAATTTGGCTTTTTTGTAAATATTTAGATTTCAAATTTTCACCATTTTATCGAAAATCTGGCTTCTTTATAAATACTGGTTTATTAAAAAATTCGAAATTCTAAATTTCCACTTTTAAGCTCCCGTTTTTATCAACATTTCGACTTTAAATATTCCACTTTTTCATGAAAATCGAAAAATCGGCATTTCAAAATTTCGAGTCTTTTGAAAATTTTGACATAGCATTTTGACTTTTTTTGTATATTTTGGCTTCATCAAAATTTATACTTTGCAACTTTCGACTTTAAAAAATTAACTATTTCTTTAAAGTTTGACTTTTTTGTACATTATTAACAAATTGAAATACAAATCTTGTCCCCTGAAACTAACAAAGATTAAAAAAACACAACAAAGGTTGTTTTAACGTGTTTCGATAGCCAAGCTATCATCTTCAGAGAGATACTCAGAGATACCATTTCAGTTTTTGAAGATAACTATATTATTAACCTTTTGTTTAGAAATTCCGGTTATTTTGAATAGTTCGAGTTTTCAGAATGTAAGCGTTTTTCAAATTTTAACTTCTTCTGAAAATGTTGACATTTTCAGTATTTCAAAATATCTACTTCCATTTTCCAATTTTTTTTATCAAAATTTCGCCTTTTTTGAAAGTATGATTCATATTGAGGGCTTCCATTTTTTTTGTCAAAATTTTTACTTCCTTTAAAAAGTAGATATTAATTTTTCAAAAATTTCAAATGTTGATATTTTTCTTAAAACTGCTGGTTTAAACTCGCAGAATCTAAAAATTAAAGATTTAAATTTGGAAGAATTGAAATATTGGATTATGGATATTCATCTTAAAAAAGAAGGTCCACATTTACGCTCGTATTTTGAATTTTCCATTTTTAAGTAGAGATCGACTTTTTTAATCAAAATAAATATTTTGGGAGAAGTGGTGAGACATTCTAGAAAAAAAACTTAATTATAACTTCTAATTTCAAAATTTAAAAAGAGCCCAAATTTCTATTTGAAGTCGATATCGTAGGTTTAAAAAATTTTCAAAAGTTTGTCAATTTCAATGTTGAGAAAAATTACCGCTAAAATTTTCTTTAGGAAAAAGTCAAGATTGAATTTAGAGCAGAAGTTTCAAAAAAAAGAAAAATTAAAAGTTTGTGTTGAGAAAATAAAAAGGAAACGACCTTTGAACTCTAATTAACAAAAACCCAAAAAAAGTTACGATTTCTTAAGTCAAGTTTAGAAAAAAGTCAAAAAAAAAACAAAACTTTACATTAAACATTACAAATTGGAAGTTTAAATTCTGATTTTTTAGAAAAGTTTTCCATTTCATGTTCCCTATCAAAAGTTTCACCTTATTTTCAAAATTTTCGAATTCTTTCAATTTTGAGGTTCAAATTCAAATTTTGAGAAAATAAGGTCTTTATTTAACGTCGAATTTTTCGACAAACATCTTCTCGAAAAAGTTTCAAAAAAGTACCGAAATGTTAAAAGAAATACATCATAGTGAAAAATTTTCAGTTTTAGGATTAAAGGCAAATAAGTTCAACTTTGAAACTTCAACTCGAGATTTCAAGGCAAAATGTTGGGATCAAAATTGAAATTATGGGATCAAAATTGAAATTTTGGGATCAAAATTGAAATTTTGGGAACAAAATATTGAAAATTCCAGAGTTAAAAGACGAAATCTTGAGTGGTCTAATGTGTTCTAAGTTTTGAGAAGAAAAACGAAGTTTTAAGATAGTTAAAAAATCTTTTAGTGGATTGCGAAGAGGGCGCATAAAAATAGTTGGGTCATGACGAAAAAAGTTTTGGAAACGCTGAGGAACCGTAGAGTAAGGTATAAATTACCAGGAGAGAATGAAAATTTTAAATTTACTCTTAGTATGATTAAGAAAATAATAAATTTAAAACTGCAATTTCAGAAAAAATAAAAATGTTTAAAAAAAATCCGAAATTTGTAAATCGACATTGATTTTTATTTCAAAATCGATATCAACATTTTTGGAAATGTTAGATCAAAAACTGAAATGAAGAACTTGTCCCCTGAAACCAAGAAAGATTAAAAAACACAACAAACGTTGCTCTCTCTGTGTTTTTTAATCTTTCTTGGGGGCCAAGTTCTGTATTTCAATTTTTGAAGATAACTATGGACCAGTCCGTTCCACCAAAAAAAAGATGTTATATCCCTTTAAAAATTTAAAAAAAATTGGCAGAAGATTGTAAATTTTTTTTTCTAAAATTTGGAATTTAAACCGAAAATTTCAACTTTATTTCCGAAATTCGGAGTTAAAACTTGATTTTTTTATGGAGTTTTAGTTTTTCTCCAAATTTAGACTTTCTCTCATAATTACAAGTTTAGAATAGATTTAATTGTTTTTTTTTTAAATGTCGCCTCTGGGCTAAATCTTCGACGAATTCTTAACAAATTTCAATTTGTTTAAAACAAAATTTTGATTATTTTTAAAATATCAAAGGTAAGGAGAAGTTATAATTATTTATCTCTCTCGGGATGTACACTTTTGGTTTCACCAACGATTTTTTCGCTTTTAAACCTCAAGAAAATTGATTTAAGGAAACAAATTTCAATTTTGCAAATAATTAAGAACCTTTTCAAATGAGGAATCACTTATCATGCTTAACTTTTAAATTTAAATTTAATTTTCCCCCATACATAGGAGACTAGATTTACGTGAAAGAATTTTGCATAACAAATATTTATAACAAAACTTTGAGATAAAATTTGACATAGATGTTCTTTGTATTTTCGTTGCGAAGTAGAGTTATTTTCATTTATGTTTTATTGGCTTTTTCTTCGCCAGTTATTCCTTCCACAATTCTAGATTTTTAATAACTTTCTGATAAGGATTGGGAATCTCTTATAGATTGCCCCAAGCAGCAATTGCCTTGGATCTTCGTTAGTCAATCGCTGTTTGTGCGAGTGTTGAGTCACAACCTTCTGTTAAGGATTGGCAATCTCTTATAGATTGCCCCAAGCAGCGATTGCCTTGGATCTTCGTTAGTCAATCGCTGTTTGTGTTTGTTGAGTCACAATCGCTGTTTGGGGAAATTTAGAGAGTTTTAAAGGTTTTTCAGTTTGTTTCACAAAGATCCAACGCAGTCGCTGCTTGAAGCAATCTATAAGAGATTGCCAATCCTTAACAGAAGGTTACTGAAAATCTAAATTTGCGGAAGGAGTAACTGGCGAAGGAAAAGCCAATAAAACAAAAATGAAAAAATTTGACATATTACAGATTGTTATATCTCGTTTTAAAGGTGATCATTTTCGTTGGAATACCATGCGGAAATAACCAATTAATAATCATCAAATGTTTCATTTTAGCAGCCGAAGATTACCAAAACATTAAAATTTATTTCAATCACAAATTGATTGACTGTAAAATTGATATAGGGGAAGCCACATTCCTAAAGTAAGTACAAATAACATACATTAACATCTAAACAAAATATTCATACCAAGTACCAAGTACCAGTACCTAACCCGCTCAGCAATAAGGACTCTTAAAGAGCTCTTACAGTCAACATTTTTTAGAATCTGACATCGGGAAATATTGTCAGAAAGTTAACATTATGTTAACATAAAGATTTCTCATGCTAAGGACATCTATCAAAATTATTTTATAGGTATCTGTTAGATGTCCGTAATCTGACGACTAAGAAAAGTTATCTAAATGTTAACATTTCTGTGGCTCTTAAAGTTATCGCTATAATGATATCTTTAAGATATCTTTCTGATTTAGGTGCTGTATGGGAATGTACTAATTAATCGCCAAATAAATAAAATAATACTATAGATACGTGGTATCTAGACCACAGCTTTCAAACATGGAAAATTCAGAACAGTGACAAAATAACACTAAAAATAATTCTAGAAGGAAACGCAAATTTTGTTTTAGCATGGAAACCAAAGAAACTCTTAAGGTGAAAGCAGATTTAATCATAGGAGCGGATGGAGCATTCAGCACTGTAAGATCAATCATGCAAAAGTCTCCCCTCTTTAATTTTAGCCAGACCTACATCGACCACGGTTATTTGGAGCTCTCGATACCTCCCGAAAACTCAACCAAAATGATACCAAACCATCTACACATTTGGCCCAGAGGAACATTTATGATGATAGCTTTGCCTAATTGCGATGGATCCTGGACAGTAACTTTATTTATGCCATTTGATAATTTCGCAAAGCTTCAGAAGCCGCAAGACGTGCTCAACTTCTTCCGGGAAGTATTTCCTGATTCGTTGCCATTGCTAACGGAAAAACTTCTAATTGAAGCATTCTTTAAAAAGAAACCATCTTATTTGGTATCGATCAAATGCAGTCCTTATGATGCGTGTGGGAAAGTTTTACTTATTGGTGACGCAGCCCATGCCATGGTGCCGTTTTACGGTCAGGGCATGAATGCTGGGTTTGAAGATTGTTATCTTCTTTCCGAAATGATAAAATCCAGTGATTCTCTGGGGGCCTGTTTGAGGAAATTTACAGAAATGAGGAACGAAGACGGTCATGCGATATGTGAACTTGCGATGTATAATTATGTGGAGATGAGGGACTTAGTCACGAAAAATACATTTTACATAAGAAAAAAAATGGACCATTTTCTGTCCATAATATTACCAAACTTATGGATGCCGTTATATAAGAGTGTTACATTTTCTGATTTGAAGTATAAGGAATGTTTGGCTAATCGACAATGGCAAGATAAGGTTTGTATTTTTTTAACAAAATGATGTAGTGCTGCAGTTGTTAGTCATTTTCTTCTACCTAGATAGCTAAGTAGAAGACTCGTTTTGAGAAAAATTAGTATAACAGAGGCATAGAAGAAACAGTTCACTTGTTACATGGTTTTGAAAATATAAACTGATTGTTTATCTGCTAACTTTGAACTTAGATCATTCATTTTTTTTGCTCATATTAAATAAAACATTAACATATTTTCTAAAATTACTTGTCCTCCAAGTTATGTAAGTAATGTCTCTTTCAGGTTATTCGTAATTTCCTTACATTAATTGCAGCATGCTTGGCGGTCGCACTTTTTTTAGTCCTAGGATATTTTCTGAGAAGTTAAGGAAAATCGATGTTCTTTATTTGCAATGTGCTATACTTATTCGTAATGGAATAAATGGGTGAAAATTAGTAAATGAATTAGTAAATTTGTGAAACCCTACTTTCAATTTTGCATTGTTTGATGAAGTGACGTATTTTTTTGAAGCGTATTTTTGTGAAGAAACAATGTAAAAGACATATAGTCTTAATAAAATTTTAATAATAACAATAATTTATTCTATCGACAAATGTACATTTTCATGATTATTTAAATACAAATGCTTCTGACTCTCAAATAAATTGTTTAGTTCATGAATAAATTTAGTATGAAGATTATTAATATCTTCGGCCGTCGGATTTTCGTTCTTCTCTACCTCAATGGGAGTTCCAACTGCAACCAAATAGATATTGTAAAATATAAAAGACAAAACGTATAATACATGAGGTACTAAGCTATTGGGATTAAATACAGTAATGTCCGCTTATAAGTAAACCGCTTATTAGGATCCTTCGTTTACAACAATCCAATCAGTAAAGTACGGATTAAAATACAATTTAATACGAGCGTTTATAACGAGCCGATTTATTCGGTCATTTGACGTTGCTAAGTGAACATCACTGTACTGTATATTTAAAAGGAAAAAATTGAAATACACACCTACTGTTGTAACCGGCCTTCTTTGAGGAATAATTCCAAAGTTATATTGGAAAAATCCTCTTCCCAATGGAATTATTGGCGCAATCCCAATGAATTTTCTAAGAAACTCCTGCACCTTCCTAAAAGTAGAGCCCTCTTTATTACCAAACTGTCTAAACAAATCAGTCTCTCCAAAAAGCATCACAGGTACTAAAGGTGCACCATTTTTAAGGGCTAATTTAACAAAACCCTTCCTATTTTTTAAAACTAATCTATACTGTCCTGGAACGCAATAATAGGCTTCTCGGGCGCCCCCTACCATAAGGACAGCAACATTTCCACCTTCGGGTTTACTTAATAGATAATTAATGGATGGTGCAGATGCGGAACAACCCCCAAGCGATAGAGCTAACTCTCTAAAAAATGGCATACTAAAGTGTTGAGTCAAGGTAAGAACGTGCGGCTCGTGATTTGGAAAAAAATCGTAGAATCCTCCATATGATGTACCAAACGATGTAAAAGCGCCAGTGGAAAGCATTCCATGTGGGAAGCAACAAAATAGATAATTCCTTTTTGGGTCTAATTCCGCCCACGGAACGCGTTCTAATTTGGTTGGAAAGTAATCTTTTAGATATTTCCACCAAATCCAGCTACGTACCCAGTTTACTCTTCTTCCACCTCTTTCCGCTCGATTTTTATCAAATATCCAGATCCATCCTAAATAAATAAGTACTAGCCAACGAAGACGGGAAAATACCAATAAATATAAAGCTACTGTCATCCCAACGATTCCCCCAAAGGCCATCGTTAAAAACCATGCTGCCGCGGCTAATGTTTGCAGTCTTCTTTCGATCGGTATGTTTATTGGTGCAAATTCAATTCCGAAAATTTTCATCTGAAACAAAAACATCTGATATTACTATATCTATAGCTTGCAAATCATATTATCAGTGAAAAAGTCCACTCCGATCAGATTTCTCGCATTTCAATAGACCCTAGGATTGCCACTTGTAACTTTCGCATTTACAACAGATTGGCATATAAATGGGTTTTGAGGGAGATTATTAAAAAAAGAATTTGTCGTTCGGAAACATTTGTTGACCAAAAAAAGGTCTTTATCTCCAAATAACCAAATAATAGTTCAATTCCAAATAACCAAATAATAGTTCAATTACAGTTGGTAATGTAAACTGAAAATGCTCTTTAACTTCTTTCTCTTTCAAAATACTGAAAATTTTCTCTCAAATATGAGTTTATAGCAAGCAGCATTTTTTTCACCAAAATATGGGAAAAATCGTAAAATACGGGAAATCTGGCAACTCTAATAGACCTAATGACAATAAGAATCGCGGAAAATTGTGCTTTACACAATTAATTCCAGAGAAAATTATAAGTTTTTTTTTAACATTTCCCCATAATTTATGGATTTGCTACAAAAGTTACCTAAACCAGTGTCGCCCGAAAAAGCGTGGTTAAACTTCGTGGTTAATCTTCCAATATTAACAGACGAATTACAGACGCAGAGTATAGTGGTGACTTCTTCGCAATCTACATCATGTACATTTTAAAAATACAACTGAAAGATTACAGCTTCCAGAAAAAAAATTCCAATTAAGGATTGTTTTTCCTTATTGAACTATTTTGTATCTTTTTTTTAAGAATTGGCAATGCCTGATGCAGTTGACATATCCTGCAATGTAAAAACTGCTTTCAAGATTCAAAAAAAAGGACCAATTCTAAAAAAATGTCAATTTTCAAAAATTTGTTTTAGAAATGTTGACTTTTTTCTCTAAATTCCTAAATTAAAGTCGAAATTTCGACTTTACTCATAGACATTTTCATGCTCAACGGTTATGGTTAAGTTAAATAGATGGCAGCTGCGCCCCACCACACCCTTTTCCAAACAATATTGAAAGTTGGCCGTGGGGTACGTTCAGTAATTTTAATTTTTTAGAATTACCAAAATTTCAATTTTTTACCGAAATTTCGAGATTAAAGTCAGAATTTTAAGAAAAAACACAAAATTTTAACTTTGAAATCGAAATTTTGGGATAAAACTTGAACTTTTAATCTCGAAATTTCAAGAAAAAAGTTGAATTTCGATTTTAAAGTCGAAAATTTGAGATTAAACTGGAAATTTCGAGAAAAAAATCGAAACGTCCAGATTAAAGTTGAAATTTCAAGAAAAAAGTCGAACTTTCTAAGAAAAAGTTTTTAAATTGATGTCCTATGTCTTCGTAAGAAGGTTAATTTTTGAGAAGAAAAGTGGAGTTTTTAGAAAAAAGGCAGAAATATAAAAAATATAGAAGGATCAATTTGCAGAGAAATGTCAAAGTTTCCAAAGATATTTTTGTCATTTTTAATAAAATTTAAACCTAATTTTGAGAACATAATTTGGAAAAAAAGACAAATTTCGAGGAAACAACAGAAATTTCGAAGAATGAAAAATGTCGAATTTTGAAATAAAAGTCAACTTAAGTAAAAATAAAAGAATAGGGAGACGAATTCTAAAACAAAACTCTAAAAATCATGTAAAAGGTCAACAAAAAAAAACGGACTTTAAAATGGTATTTATTCATTTTGTTTTGAGAAGAAAAGTGGAGTTTTTAGAATGAAGGCAGAAATGTAAAAAGCATAAAAGGATAAAATTGGAGAGAAACGACCAAATTCGATAAATATTTTTGTCATGTTGAATAAAATTTGAACCTAATTTTGAGAAAAAAATTTCGAAAAAAAAGACAAATTTCGAAGAACGAAAGATGTCAAATTTTGAGATAAAAGTCAACTTAAATAAAAATAAAAGAATAAGAAGACAAATTCTAAAATAAAATTCAAAATTTCGTATAAAAGATCAATAAAAAAATAGAGTTTAAAATGGTATTGAAATTTATTATTTTTTTTTTTAGAAGAAAACTGAAATTTTGAGAATAAAGGTAAAAAGATAAAAATCATAAAAGGATAAATTTGAATAGAAAAGTCGAAATTTCGAGAGATATTTTTGTAATTTTGAATAAAATTTAAACCTAATTCTGACAAAAAAATTTCGAAAAAAGGATTAATTTCGAGATAACAATAGAAATTTCGAGGAACAAAAAATATCAAATTTTGCGATAAAAGTCAACTTTAGGAAAAATGCGATAATGAGAAGACAAATTCTAAAATGAAAGTCAAAATTTTGTGTAAAAGATCAACAACAAAAAAAAGCAGACTGTAAACATTCAATACTTTTGAGAAAAACAGTGAAATTTTGGGAATAAATGCAGAAACATAAAAAGCATAAAAGGAAAAATTTGGAGAGAAAAGTAGAAATTCTGAGAGATATTTTTATCATTTTGAATAAAATTTGAAGCTACTTTTGAGAAAAAAATTCTAAAAAAAGACAAATTTCGAGGAAACAACAGAAAAATATCGAATTTTGAGAAAAAAGTCAACTTTAGTAAAAATGAGAAAATCAGAAGATAAATTTCAAAATAAAACTCAAAATTTCGTGTAAAAGGTCAACAGATTTTAAAATGGCATTCAATATTTTTTTGAAAAGAAAAGTGAAATTTTGGTAATAAAAATAGAAACATAAAAAGCATAAAACGCTAAATTTGAAAAGTCGAAATTTCGAAATATATTTTTGTCATTTTGCATAAAATTTGAACCTAATTATGACAAAAAATTTCGAAAAAAGGATTAATTTCGAGAAAACAATAAAAATTTCGAGGAATAAAAAATATCGAATTTTGAGATAAAAGTCAACTTTAGTAAAAATGAGAAAATAAGAAGACAAATTCCAAATGAAACTCAATTTTTGTGCAAAAAACAGGCTTTAAAATGGCATTCAATATTTTTTTGAGAAGAAAAGTGAAATTTTGGTAATAAAAACAGAAAACTAAAAAACATAAAACGCTAAATTTGAAGAGAAAAGTCGAAATTTCGAAAGATATTTTTGTCATTTTGCATAAAATTTGAACCTAATTTTTGAAAAAAAAATTAGAATAAAAGGCAAATTTCGAGAAAACAATAGAAATTTTGAAGAACGGAAATTTTGAGATAAAGTCAACTTGATTAGAAATAAAAGATTAGGAAGACAAATTCTAAAATAAAATTCGAAATTTCGTGTAAAAAGTTCAACAAAACATCAGACTCAAAGAGGGTATTCAATTTTTTTTAGAAGAAAAGTGGAATTTTGGGAGTAGAGGCAGAAATATAAAAATCGTGAAAGAGTGAATTTTGAGAGAAAATTGGAAATTTCGAAAGATATTTTAAACATTTTGAATAAAATTTGAACTTAATTTTGAGAAAACTTTTCCGAAAAAAGACAAATTCATGAAAACAATAGAAATTACGTGGAACGAAAAATGTGAATTTTGAGATAAAAGTCAACTTTGCTAAAAATAAAAGAACAAGAAGACAAATTCAAAAATAAAACTCGGAATTTCGTGTAAAAGGCCAACAAAATAACACGCACTTTAAAATGACATTCACGTTTTGTAAAAAAAGTTTAATTTTGAAATTAAATTAAAGTCTCGAGATTGAACTGTCAGGAGTCGGATTTAGAAAAAGACAACGAAATAAATCAGAAAAAGTTCAATTCTGAGAAAAAAAATCTCAGAAAAAGTCCAATTCTGAGGAAAAAATCTCAGAAAAAGTCCAATTCTGAAAAAAAAGTCGAATTTGAGATCAAAGAATTGAGATTTCCAAAAATATGTTTCTACTAATTTCAACTTTTTTGATTTGAATTCTGACAATCTTTTTTTTTTTGATGGAATGGACTGGTCCTTGTTGATCTTCAAAAATTGAAATACAAAAATTGTCCCCTGAAACCAAGAAAGATTAAAAAACAGAACAAAGGTTGCTCTAACGCAATTAGAGCCTTTCTTGTGTTTTTTAATCTTTCTTGGTTTCAGGGGACAATTTTTATATTTCAATTTCTGACAATCTTGAAAATTTGAGAAAAATTTGCTAAGAAAATTTTTCTCCAAAAGTTTACACTTTTTAATAAAATCGAGATAAAAAAAGTTGGAACTTCGAGAAACAGAAAAACTTTGAGACAAAGGTCAATATTCCCAGAAAAGACCAACTTTGGGGAAAATACAAAAAAAACTTTTATGAAATGTTAAGAGTTTCAGAAAAAAGTCGAATTTTTAAATATCGCAGATTTGGAAAGAAGGCATATTTTGAGAATAATCTGAAGAAAACTAAGCCGAATTAAAAACAATTTAATTTAGAAAAAGGTAATTAAATTTCCAGAAGAAACCAAACTAAAAATTGGGAAGAAAAAAGTCGAAATTTAAATAAAAAAACTAATCTCGAGAAAAAAGCCAAAATTTGTAGCAACTTCAAAGGTTTAACTTTTTTTTTTAATATTTAAGTTACTAAGAAAAGTGAAATTTCGAACTAAAGATGAAATTCCCGAAAAAAAATCGAAATTTCAAGAAGCGGAAAATGTCCAATGTTTGGATAAGACGTTTCCAGAAAAAGCGACTATCCAAATTTCAAAAAAACATATTTTTCTGGCATGGGCCTCGGTGCAATTTTAGGCCCCAAAATTTCCATTATTTTAGCCCGTTGCTAAGGAATCATGACAAAAGAGTTTTTTTCGACCTCAGTGGAGAAAACAGATAACTTCCCCGTGCCGAATAAAAAGAAAAAAATAGTGATTGTCAAGGAAACGATTTCATAGAAAATTAAATGAAACTGAAAAACGTCATGGGGTTATAAAAATTCAGTGATTTAAGTAATATTGGTGGGGATTTCAGAAAAAAAGGTGTACTTTGTAGTAAAAGCACAATCCCGGACTTTGATGTTTGTTGGTCTGGGTTAACGCCTCGGCCACAATTTACATCGTCGTCCGGGAATGTTTTGCGTTTACTACTATATATACAATATACTATTCTTCAAGTTCCAAACATTTTCGACTTTATCCTGAAAATCCTTAATCCTTCAAATGTAAAATTTGAACTGGCAGAATGTCCAGTCTAATTATTTTTAGATTCGAAAGTTTGAGATTTTTTTATCGAGCTTAATAACAGGAATTTGAAGAATTAAACTTTTCGCGGCGTAAATGATATTAAAACAATAACAAAATGCGAAACATAAGCGAAATAATGCGGATTTCTCTGTGTTGGTAATGAGAAAATATTAGAAAAAAAAATGGAATGATTACACTAGTGGAAACTTCTGATCCTTGACGTTGATTTATATTCGAAAAAACCTAAAGTAAAACCTAATATTACCGGTCAGTAATTGGTTTTCTACGTTATTACATGCTAATATCCAAACGAAGATAAAAACCTTAATTGACAATTTAAACATCAGTTTTGCGTTTCGTAACTTTCTAATTAGTATATTTAAAATAAACGTTTTGTTATAATAACTTTGAATCAATATTCTAACTTACAGCTTACAGTTAAACAGTACCTTTGAGAAAAAAATTATCCTATCAAGTGTTGATACTGCACGTATTCCACATCTCAAACAGTACTTTCAAGTGTACTTCTAACAATTTTGCATTTTTATCGAGTTTTATCAAGTTCAAAACATAGAAGTCTGTATCTAAATTTTAAGCGATTAGATTGCGCCGGCATTTTCTACCTAGATATTAAATGTGTATTAGGGTAAAGAACTTCATATTAAAATCCTTTAACATTATTGGTCGAAATTGATAATAAAAATAAAATAAGAAACGAGATAATGATTAAAATTTTTATTTTAGGTAGAATTGGCATCGTAACACTAAAAGGAAATGTCTCAATCTGTAACTTAAATTTTTATTAGTATTTTCTCGATAACAGGCAAACAGGTAAATAGGTGAATCGAAAATGTGATTTAAAAGCAAACACTATATTTATGAAATTGGAGCATGAAAAATAAATGAAAATTTAAATGGGTTGTTGATTTGAAAACGGTATAGGGTAAGTGGAAAGGAAAGAAACAATAAATTTTTGTCAATAACCTTCAAGAAATTGATTTTTTTTAAAATAGAAAACACTGAATTTGGTAATTCGCTCACAATGAACCCAGGACCAGACTAATAAGTTCACTGCTTGTTCTGTTGTCTGGTGTCAAGTCTGTCAAGGTATAGCCATTGTATTCGAATCATATACTTCATCCTTGGGATCCAAATATAGGATATAGTTTATAAGACATAAATTATTCCAATTTCGAGATTATTTCTAAATAATTTCTGCTCTTCAAAACAAAAAACTTCTAAATTACGAGGTCATTTATGGGCACAATATATGTACGATTGTACGAAGTATACAGCTTATTCTCCACATTCCAATGATTTAGAAAGTTAAATTGAAGACATTAGCATCGACCAAACGTGTAATAAGTTCAAACCTTCCACCCAATTCTGACTTACAGCAATAACAATATTTTTTTAATTTACCACTCACCATATAAAGACTTTTAATGGAACTATTTGCCAACCAAAAATTAAAAATGGGTCCGTTATACTGGCACAATATTTCCAAGTATCAATATAATATGTAATGAACAGCTTTGGCCGGTTTATTGGCATGGACCTCTAATTTGAATTGTCAATAAAAATTAATTTGAAATCAATGATAAGAAATGTATAATTGGTTCTGGACTTAATTACAGACAGTAAATAATTTTTTTCATCTTTGGCTTTGTAAATAGAGATTGTATCAGAAACTGAAGTAAGCAAACAAAATAAAAACGGATGTATGTCTAGAAAATGTTTGGCATCTGAAGAAATTTGGTGGAACGGATTGGTCCTTGGTTATCTTCAAAAATTGAAATACAGAACTTGTCCCCTGAAACCAATAAAGATTAAAAAACACAACGCTCTAACGCGTTCCGACAGTCAAACACTCATCTTCAGAGAGAAACTGACACTGTACATCATATTTAATGTCAATATTATAGGTTAAACGTGTTCTTTAAAACACGTGGCTTAACAGTAGCACACTAGGCGTGGGCCAGGGTAGCTTTTGCCCCCTTCTGATGCAGCTAAACGAAAATTTATTTTCAACTGTTTGTCTTTTTTCACAAAATTTGTCTTTTTTCACAAAATTTGTCTTTTTTCACAAAATTTGTCTTTTTTCACAAAATTTGTCTTTTTTCACAAAATTTGTCTTTTTTCACAAAATTTGTCTTTTTTCACAAAATTTGTCTTTTTTCACAAAATTTGTCTTTTTTCACAAAATTTGTCTTTTTTCACAAAATTTGTCTTTTTTCACAAAATTTGTCTTTTTTCACAAAATTTGTCTTTTTTCACAAAATTTGTCTTTTTTCACAAAATTTGTCTTTTTTCACAAAATTTGTCTTTTTTCACAAAATTTGTCTTTTTTCACAAAATTTGTCTTTTTTCACAAAATTTGTCTTTTTTCACAAAATTTGTCTTTTTTCACAAAATTTGTCTTTTTTCACAAAATTTGTCTTTTTTCACAAAATTTGTCTTTTTTCACAAAATTTGTCTTTTTTCACAAAATTTGTCTTTTTTCACAAAATTTGTCTTTTTTCACAAAATTTGTCTTTTTTCACAAAATTTGTCTTTTTTCACAAAATTTGTCTTTTTTCACAAAATTTGTCTTTTTTCACAAAATTTGTCTTTTTTCACAAAATTTGTCTTTTTTCACAAAATTTGTCTTTTTTCACAAAATTTGTCTTTTTTCACAAAATTTGTCTTTTTTCACAAAATTTGTCTTTTTTCACAAAATTTGTCTTTTTTCACAAAATTTGTCTTTTTTCACAAAATTTGTCTTTTTTCACAAAATTTGTCTTTTTTCACAAAATTTGTCTTTTTTCACAAAATTTGTCTTTTTTCACAAAATTTGTCTTTTTTCACAAAATTTGTCTTTTTTCACAAAATTTGTCTTTTTTCACAAAATTTGTCTTTTTTCACAAAATTTGTCTTTTTTCACAAAATTTGTCTTTTTTCACAAAATTTGTCTTTTTTCACAAAATTTGTCTTTTTTCACAAAATTTGTCTTTTTTCACAAAATTTGTCTTTTTTCACAAAATTTGTCTTTTTTCAACTGAGGAGACCTTTTCTAAAAAATTTCCATTTCTTCTTCAAAATTGGTCCTTTCCTTGAAATATCGACATTTTCTCGAAATTTCGTCTTATTTCTCAAAATTCATCTTTTTTCACCAAATTTGTCTTTTTTCACAAAATTTGTCTTTTTTCACAAAATTTGTCTTATACTTTTAAAATTTCAAATTTATTTTTAAATTGGATTTCTTTTACCAGAATCCAACTTAATCAACATTTCAAATTTTTACCTGAAAATTAATCGCTTCTTTTTAGAAATTTGACCATTTCTCGAAATTCATTTT
Source organism: Dastarcus helophoroides (assembly GCA_028583605.1). Classification (NCBI taxonomy): domain Eukaryota; kingdom Metazoa; phylum Arthropoda; class Insecta; order Coleoptera; family Bothrideridae; genus Dastarcus; species Dastarcus helophoroides. The sequence goes on from CM053327.1 coordinate 30,380,220, forward strand.
TTTGAAAATTCCAACCTTTCTCTAATTTTGATTTTTTGCAAATTTCGACTTACTTTTATGAACTTTTTTCCTCAAAATTTGGTCCATCTTTTGATAAAAAACTAAATAGATTTGTCTGGAAATTTTGATAATGATTTTTTGGAAATTTTGTAAGAAGACAAAAATTCAGAGAAAGATTTTCCTGAAATTGTAACTGTTTATAATTGAAATACAAAGTTTCGACATCTATCTCAATATTGGACATTTTCTGACTTAGGTGGAGCAGAACTGGAAACTCTGCCAGTTCAAATTTTACATTTGAAGGATAAAGGATTTTCAGGATAAAGTCGAAAAATTTTGGAACTTGAAGAATAGTATATTGTGTATCTAGTGGTAAACGCAAAACATTTCCGGACGACGATGTAAGTGGCCGAGGCGTTAACCGAGACCAACAAATTTTGAGAGTTGGTTCTTAAGAAAAAGTTGGAATTTTCGGAAAAATTCGAATTTGCAAATAAAATTTCCAGGAAACTGGGCTTCAATGAAAAAGATTCCACTGCTTGAGTCCATATTTAAAATAGCACATATAATTTTTATTTTAAACTCGAAATTTTAGGAAAAGAAAAGAAATATTTTGAGAAAAAGGTCCAAATTTTAAAAAAAGAGCCGAACATTTTGAAAAAAGAATATTCAAGTTATACAACTTAAAATTCAATTTGGCTTGAAATGTTGAGAATAAAATCAACATTTGCTTAGAAAGAGTGGAAATTGTAAGTTTCTAATTGAACTTTCGAAAAAATGTTCTTTAAAGTAAACTCGTAATTTTGGACTGAAAGTTGCACGAATTTGTGTAAAATTTTGAAAAGGAAATTTAAAAAAAAATCCCAAACTTTAGGGTAAAGTAAAATTATTTTAAGAAGATACAAATTCAACGAACCGAAACAAACCATTATTTTTTTTCGGTTCTGTTCCGGTTTTCGTTCCTACAAAAATAACAGTTTTTTTTTGTTTCCGGTTTTCGGATCAGTTCCGGTTCGAAGACCTGGAATAATTAGACTGAAAATTCTATAAGTTCAAATTTTGGATTTAAAGGTTTAAGGATTTCTTGGATAAAGACGAAAAACTTTGGAACTTGAAGAATAGCATATCATCGTTGCCATGAAATAATCTTCCATGTGCTGAAATGGAAATTTTACAGTACAGCAAAAAAAACATATTTATTTGGAAGGGAAGAGACATTAAATCCCCATCAGATTATGAACGGAACACATAGAAAATTTTTGCACTGCAGCCACGACCTGGTTTTCTGCTCTCCATTAAAACTTACATTTCAGTACATAGAAGATTTTTCCACGGCAACGACGATATTGTGTATTTAGTAGTAAAAGCAAAACATTCCCGGACGACGATGTAAATTGTGGCCGAGGCGTTAACCTAGACCAACAAACATCAAAGTCTGGGAATATGCTTTTACTACAAAGTACACACTATTTCTGAAATCGCAACCAATATTACTTAAATCAATGAATTTTTATAAACTCATGACGTTTTTCAGTTTCATTTAATTTTCTATGAAATCGTTTCCTTGACAATCACTATTTGTTTCTTTTTATTCGGGGTTATCTACTTTCTCCAGTGAGGTCAAAAAAAAATCTTTTGTCAAGGTTCCTTAGCAACGGGCTAAAATAATGGAAATTTCGGGGCCTAAAATTGCACCGAAAAAGTAGGCATTCTGGACCGATGTCAGAAAAATATGTCTTTTTGAAATTTGGATAACAAAGTCGCTTTTTCTGGAAACGTCTTTTATCCGAACATTGGATATTTTCTGTTCTTGAAATTTCGGTTTTTTTTTCGGGAATTTGGTCTTTAGTTCGAAATTTCACTTTTCTTAGTAACTTAAATGGAAATGTTATAAAAAAAAACGTTGAACCTTTGAAGTTACTACAAATTTTGGCTTTTCCCTCGAGATTAGGTTTTTTATTTAAATTTCGATTTTTTTTCTTCCCAATTTTTAGTTTGGATTCTTCTGGAAATTTAATTACCTTTTTCTAAATTAAATTGTTTTTAATTCGGCTTATTTTTCTTCAGATTATTCTCAAAATACGCCTTCTTTCCAAATTGCGATATTTAAAAAATCTGACCTTTTTTGAAACTTTTAACATTTCATAAAAGTTGTTTTTTTTATATTTTCCCCAAAATTGGTCTTTCCTGCGAATATTAACCTTCGTCTCAAAGTTGGACATTTTCTGTTTCTCGAAGTTCCAACTTTTTTTATCTCGAATTTATTAAAAAGGGTAAACATTTGGAGAAAAATTTTCTTAGCAAATTTTTCTCAAATTTTTAAGATTGTCGGAAATTAAAATACAAAAATTGTCCCCTGAAACCAAGAAAGATTAAAAAACACAAGAAAGGTTGCTCTGACTTAGGGGGGCAGATCGGGGCGCATGTCTGCCTCCGATTCAACCACTTAAGAGAAAATTCCAGAAATTTCAATTTCCTCAAAATTCGTCCTTTTCCAAAATTTCGATGAAATTGATCCCTCTGGGGAATTTTGAGTGTTTACTAAATTTCGACATTTTCCTCGAAATTTCGATATTTTTCTTATATTTTCCAATTTTTTTTTTCAAATTCGTCTTGGTTTTTTAAAATTCTGAGGAAAAAATAGAAATTTCCAGAAATTTGGAAATCTAAAAATCTGATTGTTTACGAAAATTTTAGTTTTATCTCAAAATCTGATCCTGTATGTTTTTGGAAATCTGAATGTTTTGCATCGAAATTCGTCTTATTTATAAAATTTTGATTTTTTTCCTGATGATTCGTATTTTTCATAAACGAATATTCACAAAATTGTACCTTTCTCTTAAAATTTGACTCTCTTCGAAAAATTTCGATCTTTCTCTTTATTTAGTAGCTTTTCTCGAGATATCGACTGATTTCTCGAGATTTTGTTTCTTTTTTCTTTCGAAATTCCGTTATTTTTATCAACATTGGATTTTTCTGAAGATTTTGACTTGTTTAGAATTTGGCTTTTCAGAAATTTTGAGTAGTTTCTTAGAGTTCGCCCTTTTCTCGATATTTTTATTTTTCTCTTGAAATTCAATCTTTAACTTTCCTGGAAAATTCGACTTCTCTTAAAATTAGTTTAAATTCGTCCTTTTCGAAATTTCGACTTTATTCTCAAAACTCTACTTTCTTCAGGGTTCATTTTTTCTGTCAAAATTCAAAATTCCAACTTTCCTTAATATTTGTCGTTTTTTTAATTTCGATTTTTTTTTAATTTGACTTCGGAGATTTCAACCTGTGCCTGGTAATTATCGCTTACAAGAGTTCCCAGAATTTACTAAACAGCCAAAACCAAAACAAAGCAAAGATTTATCTCAAATTGCACATTGATTTTTTTCGGACAGTCTTTTAGTTTTTCTTTCCCATTCATATACTCTATACAGGGACATAGTTTTAAAATAATAAAAAACATTTAAGTTTAGTTTTGTATGTTTTATTTTTTTTTTCACAATGTTTGACTAAGATAAAAAAATATCTGGCTAGCAAAATTTTATAAGGAAATGAAAGGGAAGAGGAGCTTTGCAAAAATACGGAAATAAATGGGTATATTATGATTTTTTTTTTAAATTTAAAGAAAAATTTTTTTTCGTGAATTATGGATTTTATAAACGATATCATTTTCTCAAAATTGGCACAGCCAAGTTTTTATTACTTTTGTACTAATTCGATTTTAAATTCGAAATTTTAACATTGATCTCGAAATTTAAAATTCTTTACTCTTTTTCTGCTACAAATTAAGTTTTTTTTCCGAAATTCTGACCATTTTTTAAATTTACTTTATTATTATTTATTTCATAATTTCCTAATTCCAAATAATTCAAGCACACCTTTTCAGGTTTTACTTTTTTGCTAAGATTTCGATTATAAACATGCAGTTTAACGAAAAACAATATTTAATTTTATGGCTTTTGCCCTATTATGTTAACCTTTTAGTTGGGTAATTTTGTAGTTTTATTTGTGTTATATGATATATACTTGACAATTTTCAGTTTGAAATAAAAATTATATTTTGTTTTCCGTTTCTACTAGAATCTTATACATTTTTAGTCGCAAATAAAATGTTTATTTATGCAATATGGTGATTGAATTTTGATCTTGGTTTCCTATAAAAATTAATATTTTTATATTATTCAATTTTGAATTGAAAATCTCACATGATCTTGAAATTTCTTGAAATTTTTGCTTGCGGTTCTACTCAAGCATGTAAAAGGGGGGTTGGGTGGGAATGGAAGCCCCCCCCCCCCGAAAAACACTTTCTGGGTCCACGCCTGCCTCTGCCTGTCCCGAAATTTTGCCCACTGGACTTGGTGACACTGTTACAAAGCATGATGCGGAAATAACAGTTTAAGAACCCAGTGCAGTACTTTCATGAAAACAAATTACTCGTCTTCATCAATTATTGCTCATATGTTTTCTAAATAAAGTATCAAAATATAAAAATTCGTTGACTGGAACAAGTGACTCACATCAAAGTTTAATAGACACATACGATGTGAGTTAGTTAAATTAGATCAACAAAAATAGTTTTCTGACCATTATACAGAAGAAATAAAAAATTATGTGAAAATACGCATTAGATATCTTCAACATACATAAATTATCCGTTTGTTGTGGTAAAAAACCCAGCACAAGAGAGTAAAAATACGTACGGTAGTAAAATAATGAAATAAATAGTGACTAGCGACATTGATAATAAACCAGTTTAACAAATACGAACATGCTTTAATTGACAAGTTTTAATTAAAGACCTAATTTAAAAAATGTGCTGTGTGCTATCTTACCTTGTATATTTTTAAAACTTAACGCCAATTATAATTTAAAATTTTAAATAATACAATGCAGCACATGTTCTCTTAAACATTCAAAGTTTTAATTCAGGAAGTAACGACCACATGTTCATGACACAACAGAACTAGGTACATACAAGATAAGCTGCCCGCTGTCCTACTAAAACGAAAGCGGGAATAACTGAACTAGCTAAACTACACGGTACACTATACGATACGATACAGGTAGAGTAAACCCCACTACTTGTTTTTATTAATAAATACACATCAGGATTCATTCTATTCATACATACATCTAACGACAGGCGCTAAGCTTATAAATGGATTAAATGCTGCAGTTGTCGATAATATGTGTCAATCACATGGTCATTATCACATCTATTGTTAACAAAGTTAATATTTACCGAGTTTCTCTTATTGTCGTATTTATACTTTATACATTTGTAACAGTCACACAATTTTTTAAAATTCTGATTTATTTAATTTTACTTTTTTTTAATCTTTGGTATTTTAAATTTCAAATTCTGTCACTGTTTTAAATATTCCTCGAAAATTTCGATTTTTTAAATAAATTGTCGACATTTTTTTCAAATTATCGATTTTATGAACAGCTCGAATTTTTTGATGTTTTTTCAAAATTTCAACATATTTTGATAAATTTGCAATTCAAAATTCATACTTTTCAGAAAATTTCTCCTTATTTGAAAAATTTTTACGGTTTTTGAAAATGTCCAGTTTTTTAAAGCTGAACTTTTTCCATAAATTCAACTCTTTTTGAAATTGACTATATTTCAAAATTTTACGTTTGCTTCCAAATAATCGAAATTCGAAATTTAAGCTTTTTAAAAATTTCCGACGTCCTTTAAAATTCTGACTCGCAGTGATACGGTTCGGTACTCCGGGCCGAAGAGAGAAAGAGATAGTTACGATCCGCGACTTCGCGGAAAAATTCGCGGCCCGCGACTTCGCGGAAAAATTTGCGACCCGCGGCTCCGCGGAAAAATTCGCGACCCGCGACTTCGCGGAAAAATTCGCGACCCGCGACTTCGCGGAAAAATTCGCGACCCGCGACTTCGCGGATAAATTCGCGCTCCGCGACCTACTGCAACACTTCGGGGACTTTATCCTTGAAACTCCCGTACGAAATCTCGTGGGAACGTTGACGAACGGAAAAAGGTAGCGATAGCAGGAAAGTTCGCGTTCACGCACTGATTCGCGGTAGAGTTACCAGGGTTAGTGTCTACACAATTAAAGTACCTGAAATCACCAAAAAGTCTAACTCCAAGTCAGTTACGCACGCAACGATAGTCCGCCAAATCAGCACTCACGAGAACAATGTAAAAGGTTATCAGAAAAAAAAAACCTGGCACACAATAAAGTACAAAAAAAATCCAATATTCGCGGCGCACGATGATTTTAGCACCGAGGACACAACATACGCACTTAAGAAAAATAACGGGGCTAGAGGGAAGAAAAAAAAACCTTTCAAGAAGAGAACGCACAGAACGCAGCACTAGGGCCTGGTGGTTATTTTCGCGATTCTTCCCGGACTGACTTCGACTTCCCACATCGCTGGCATTCTCCTTTTTTCCCTTCGGATGCTTGGCCAATCGCGTTAGAGCGTCTCTCGCGACATGCCCAACCCCCGAAAAAAAATCTGAAGGAGCTATTGGTGAACTAGATTTTGACCGTTAAATCGTAAATTAGGCAATGTGTTCGCCAACAGATCCTCCGTGAGAAAATGTCATCGAGGCGACAAGAAGTCGACATCTCCGAGTGTCGTCTGACGGAAGTGGGCCGGGCAGTGACATCTGGCCAGGCTTAACGGCGCCCCTGTATCAGTCTCCCCGGCCTCGGAGACGACACTCGGTGGTAACGCTAAAGCGACGTGGCTTCCTAGTGCTATATTTGGTCCTATATTTATTAAACAAACAAAAAACAACTATTACCAACTCTTAACTACGGAAAAAAAAAGAAAATTATTCTAAATAGTGTCCTGAATGTCTGAGGGAGGAACTTTCCTGTTCCATCGGTCTGGAGTACAAAAGGCAATCCTGGATCTGGGCGATGGAGCTGACGTGGCTCTTTTACAATCTGTTTGATTGCTTCGAAAGCCATCCCACATTCCCGGGACCAACGATAGGGTTTCTTGGTGCTCAATATGTCGGTGAGCGGAGCAGCCAACTGCGCAAAGTTGGGGATATATTCGCGCAGCCAGCCACACAGTCCTAAGAACCGTCTAAGTTGGGTCCTTGTCCTGGGAGCCTCCATAGATTCGATCGACGCGAGGTGACACTCTAGTGGTTTATTACTCTTTGGCCCGACTTGGTGTCCTAAATATCGGATCTGGGTACTTCCTAGTTGACACTTCTCCGGGGCACATGTCAATCCATGGGCCCGCAGCCACTCAAAAACTACCTGGAGATGGCCCAGGTGGTCCTCGTAAGTATTCGAGTAGACCACAATGTCGTCCAGGTAGACCAGCGTAAAGTCATTTAGAAGCCCCGGCAGCACTTCCTGGGACATGAAACGCTGAAACGTTCCGGGAGCATTCTTCAGACCAAAGGGGAGCACCTGAAACTGGTATGTGGCGCCATTTGGAGTGGTAAATGCTGTAAACCTTCTTGACTCAGGGCTCAAGGGAATCTGCCAATAACCTGCCTTGAGATCCAAAGAGGTAAAGACCGTAGCGTTCCCCAAGTCTTTTAGAGTTTGCGGGATCAGAGGCAGCGAGGTCGCTTCATCGGCAGTCTGGGAGTTCAGTTGACGGTAGTCCACACAGAATCTCCAAGTACCGTCCTTCTTAGGTATCATTACGACCGGGGAGACGTACTCAGAGGTGCTGGGTTCAATGACCTTGGCCGCCATCATTTCTTCAATCTGCTGGTACATCGCCTTTCGTTTGGTTTCAGAATAGGAGTAGGGGCGTAGCTGGAAGGGAGTCGGGTCTTTTAGCCTGGTGTGATGCGCCATAGATTTTGTAGTGTTATGACCTTCTGGTCCCGCAAAAATATCCTTGAACTCCTGCAGTAGTTTACGAATAGGCGCTTGTAGCCTCTCGGGAAAACCATTTTCAATAGTAGGGGCTGATACGTCTGGCTGGCGGTAACTAGGTCCCAGCAGGTACTCCGTAAATCTGCGATTCGCTCCGAAATGGAGGCAGCCTCGCTTGGCATCTAAGTAGGCGTTTTTGTCCCTGAGCCATGGATACCCCAAGATAATCTCCTCATTGAGGCCCTCAACGACCAGAAAGTCAGTCGTCTCTTCATGGTCCCCAATGCGAATCTGTAGAGTCTGTTTGGCAGTGACGGTGGTCGTAGCTCCATCGGCAGCAAGCTTTAAACGGGATTCGTACGGTCGGCAGCACTGAAGAATGAGTCCAGCCTGGACGAAGTTACCATTGGCACCGGTATCGATAAGTGCCAGATAACCTTTTCCTCCAATGCTAAGCCGGATTCGGGGTAGCAGTCGCGGTGATCCCGAAGCTTGCTGAAGTGAGCTTATTGTTCGGTCTGGGCATTGCGGCTGTTTGAGGGCCCTTCGAGGCTGCCGCGAGCTTCGGGCCTTCTTGCGTTTCCCTGTAACGGCTGGGACGGGCGGTTCGACTCTCGCTCCCTCCAATTTTCCCTGGGGCGCTCTGGGCAATTACGGTGCCAGTGCTGACCAGGACAGTACCAGCACTTTGGAACAGAAGGCTGACTGCGGGAAATAGGCTTCGAATCAGTCCTCTTCTGCCTGGCCGAAGTTTGGGTCTGACGCACCCTTTCTGTCTTATAGTCAGCTTCGAATTCCACGGCTACGGCTACCAGATCTTCCAGGTCCGTAAATTTGTGAGCTCGTACATGCCGTTTGATTCTGGGGTGCAGTTGCTGAAACAACACCCTAGATAGATCCTCCTCAGTCATATGGGGAGCGATCCTTGCCGCCAATCGTTGCTTTCGGCGAAGGAAATCCTCCACGGGTTCGTTAAGTTCATGAGGGTTTCCATATAATTCGGAAAAAATCTGATGGAGTACCTCGTCAGATGCGTATTCCCTCTGAACCTTTGCAGCAAACGTTCGGAAACTAACGAATAGGTGACTGTTTTTCTTGGCCCATTCTTTAGCCTTGCCCCTCATTTGCTGCATCGCTAGATAAACTTTATCATCTTCTTGAACCTGGCTACGGGCAAAGTGCTCTTCCAGCAGTCCTACAAATTTAGTAGGGTCCTCGTGTGTATTACCCTCGAATATGGGTAACCTCGGAGTTTGATAAGGAACGCGTAACTCCCTCATCGCTCTGGCCAGATCCTGAAGCACCTGGTTAGTTTGGTGCTGCTGAGTTCTCGCCTCTGACAGTAGAGAGTGTACCTCTTCTGACGAGGCTTCGCTGCGGCTCATATTGCTGGAAATTGCCGCTAGTGTAGGAGACGTTGGGCGCCTTTGTTGATTATCGGATTCTGACCTCCCACTCCGCGTGGAAGGCATCTCAGGGTTTTAATAGGTCCTTCTCGTTTCAACGATCTAGGCCCCACGTTGGGACCGCCAACTGATACGGTTCGGTACTCCGGGCCGAAGAGAGAAAGAGATAGTTACGATCCGCGACCTCGCGGAAAAATTCGCGACCCGCGACCCCGCGGAAAAATTCGCGACCCGCGACTTCGCGGAAAAATTCGCGACCTGCGACTTCGCGGAAAAATTCGCGACCCGCGACTTCGCGGATAAATTCGCGCTCCGCGACCTACTGCAACACTTCGGGGACTTTATCCTTGAAACTCCCGTACGAAATCTCGTGGGAACGTTGACGAACGGAAAAAGGTAGCGATAGCAGGAAAGTTCGCGTTCACGCACTGATTCGCGGTAGAGTTACCAGGGTTAGTGTCTACACAATTAAAGTACCTGAAATCACCAAAAAGTCTAACTCCAAGTCAGTTACGCACGCAACGATAGTCCGCCAAATCAGCACTCACGAGAACAATGTAAAAGGTTATCAGAAAAAAAAACCTGGCACACAATAAAGTACAAAAAAAATCCAATATTCGCGGCGCACGATGATTTTAGCACCGAGGACACAACATACGCACTTAAGAAAAATAACGGGGCTAGAGGGAAGAAAAAAAAAACCTTTCAAGAAGAGAACGCACAGAACACAGCACTAGGGCCTGGTGGTTATTTTCGCGATTCTTCCCGGACTGACTTCGACTTCCCACATCGCTGGCATTCTCCTTTTTTCCCTTCGGATGCTTGGCCAATCGCGTTAGAGCGTCTCTCGCGACATGCCCAACCCCCGAAAAAAAATCTGAAGGAGCTATTGGTGAACTAGATTTTGACCGTTAAATCGTAAATTAGGCAATGTGTTCGCCAACAGATCCTCCGTGAGAAAATGTCATCGAGGCGACAAGAAGTCGACATCTCCGAGTGTCGTCTGACGGTAGTGGGCCGGGCAGTGACATCTGACCAGGCTTAACGGCGCCCCTGTATCAGCAGAAAGCAAATTGCGACTTTTTTTGAAATTCTCGATTTCTTTTTAATTTCATCAATTCTTTAAAACGTCAACTTTTTTAAAAATGTTCGACTGTTTTTTAAAATTCTCGATTGTTTTTCAAAATTTCGAGTTTCGACCTTCCAAATTGTCGATATTTTTATTAAATTGTCGAATTTTTGAACAGCTCGAATTTTTGTATTTTCTTTTAATTTCAACATATTTTTATAAATTTCCAGTTCAAAATTTCGACTGTTTTAAAAAAATTCTCCTTATTTGGAAAATATCTATGTTTTACCCAAAAATCCTTGTTTAAGAAGGCAGTTCATCGCCATCTATCCTTGTTTCCGCATCCTACTCGCAGTGCTTTAAAGGCATGATGGGGTTACCTTTTGCGAGTGGATTAAATTTTTTTAAAAATTCAGTTTTTTAAAGCTACACTTTTTCCATAAATTCTACTTTTTTGAAATTAACTATATTTCAACATTTTACTTTTGTTTTCTAATATTAACTTTTCCGAAGTTTAAACTTTTTTGAAAAGTTCGGCCATCCTTCAAAATCTGGACTCGCAAAAAGCAAATTTCGATTTTTTTGAAATTCCCGATGTTTAAACAATTTTTTAAAACCTTGACTATTGACGATTTTTGAAAATTTTGAATTTTTCCAAAAATTTTGTCACTTCCAAATTTTCCTCGAAAATTTCGATTTTTCAAATTGTCGACATTTTTCTCAAATTATCGATTTTATGAACAGCTCTAATTTTTGGATGTTTTTTCAAAATTTCAACATATTTTAGTAAATTTCCAGTTTAAAATTCATACCTTTTCAGAAAATTTCTCCTTATTTCAAAAATTTTTACGTTTTTTAAAAATGTTCAGTTTTTTAAAGCTGAACTTTTCCCATAAATTCAACTCTTTTTTAAATTGACTATATTTCAAAATTTTACTTTTGTTTCCCAACATTGACTTCTTTCGAAATTTCGACTTTTTTGAAAATTTCAGCCATCGTTCAAAATTTCGACTCGCAAAAAGCAGATTTCCACTTTTTTTGAAATTCTCGATTTTTTCTAATTTCAACAATTTTTTAAAAACTTGACTATTGACGACTATTTTTGAAAATTTTGAGTGTTTCTAAAAGTTCTCTCATTTTTCCAAATTTTCCTCGATAATTTCGATCTTTCAAATTGTCGACATTTATTTCAAATTGCCGTATTTTTAAAGAGCTTGAATTTTTTTATTCTCCTAAAAATTTCAACATTTTTTTATGTTTCCGGTTCCAAATTTCGACTATTTTAAGAAATGTTTGACTTTTTTCAAAATTTCAAAATTTGAACCTTTCAATATTTCTACAATTTCAAAAAAATTCGACTTCTCATAGTTTTGGGTTCTTTTCAGATTTTAGACTTCAAAAATTTCGATTTTATTTCAAAAATTTGTTTCGACATTTATTCAAAATTTTGACTATTTTTGAAATCTTAATCTGAAACTAAATTTCAAAAATTTCTAATTTTTTTAAATTTCCCTATTTCCTCAAAATCTCAAAGTTTAAACATTTTTTAAAATTTTGACGTTTTTTTAAAATGTCGACTTTAAATTTCGATTTGTCAAAATTTTCGACTTGTTTCAAAATTTTAACTATTTTAAAAATTTCGCTTTTCCTTCCTGTGATTTTCACGTTTTTTTTTTGTTTAAAACAATTAAACATTTCTTTCTTACAATTTTGAAATGACACATAAAAGTTTATAATATGGATAAAATACGAAATTTATTTTTAAAAAAAATTAAGTTTAAACACAGAAAAATTCAATTGCGAAATTTTAAAACTGAATTCGAAAATGCATTGAAAGTAGAAACACTGAAAAGAACTAAATTATTTATTTAAAAGATTGTTTTTCTCTTAAAACTTTTGCTCAAATTTCGACTTCTCAGAATTTAAGTAAGCAAAATATCGAATACTATTCAAAAATTCGTGAAAATTACGAGTTTGAATTTGACATTTTCAAACTCGATAATCAACAGAATTTTCACAAATTTGAGTTTTTCTTGAGATTTCGACTTTTAATTTAAAATGTCGTATTAAATGGAATTCCAATTACATACATTTTACAAATTTCTAAAATATCAGATTCTGTTCATTCAGAAAAATAAGGGAATTTGAAAAAAAAAACGTTTTGGGAAAACTTCGAAATAGACAAAAAAATTCAATATTTTCCATAAAATGTCAAATTTTAAGAAAAAAAGTCTCAATTTAATAAAATAGTCGAAAATTCGAGGAAAAGAAAAAATTACGAGAAAAGGATCGAAATTTTAAGAAACAATCGAGATTTGCCGGGTGAATATTTATTTTCTCGTAATTGTTCGAGTTAGAAGATAAGAGCCCCATCTGGCCTCAATGTGGGGTCAGAAAATTTCCAATATTGTGATACACGTCGAAATTTTGACAAACAAGTTCTACAAATTTGGATTTAAGAAAAGAGACTTGAAATTACAAAGAAAAATTTTCGGAATTTTTGTTCTCTTACAAAAGTTTGAAATTTCGGAAAAATATACTTTTTGTCAGATGATCGACCAAATTTCGAGGAAAAGGCTAATTTTAATAAACAAGCTGAAATTTGCAGAATTAAAAAAAGTCCAAATTTTGAAAGAAAGAATTTTGAGAAATCTCAGAAAAAACGGCGAAGAAGATTCGATATTTTGACAGTCTTGCACAGATTAAGGGAGAATAGTGCACGAACGTAGAAAACGATGTCGAAAAAGGGTCTAGAGATTAGGTGGTACGTTCTCGTGATATCAGAAGTGATGGAATTTTACTACCAATGAGGAGCGAAGTAAATAAATATGGCCACTAAACATGCGTTGAAAAATGTCAAAACTTGCCGATTCGTTTAATTTGATGCCATTTCTTCATGTATTCATTCATATTTTTACGAAAAATATTATGTAGAAGAAAACTAAATGTTTGAGAGGGGTTTTTTGTAGTCTTGTAACAGAATAACTGAGCTGCAAATGTTATATCTTGCGCTGTTGATTGATCAACGTTTGCGGCGTGCCCATACATTGACAAATGACAGAGAGAGAGGGGGAGAGAGAGAGAGAGAGAGAGAGAGAGAGAGAGAGAGAGAGAGAGAGAGAGAGAGAGACGCTAAAAAAAGATTTGTTCTGGAAAAATGTAATTTTGAAAAAAATTGGAAATTTTTAGGAACAGCACTTCGAGAAAACTAGAATTTTGACAAAAAGGCGAAATATTGAAAATAGTCGAATTTCAAATAATGAAACTTGTTAAAAAAGTCGAAATCCTAAAATAGAATTTTTCAAAAAAGGTGTAACTTAAAAAAATAAGAGATTTTTATAAAACGTCAAAATTATAAAAAATATCTTTGTTTAAATTGATATTTAAAAAAAGTCAAAATTTTCGGAATAAAGCGGACAATTTCACAAGGATTTCAATTTTTTTAAGCATTTAGAATTTTAAAAAAAAGTTTGTTCAAAAAAAATCAAAATTTCGAGAAAATATCGAAATCGTCAAAAAAGTGAAACTTTTGAAAAAGTCGCTATTTCCAAGTCTAAATTTCAAAAAAGTGGGTATATTCGAAAAGTCAAATTAAAAAAAAACTCAAATTTAGAAATAGACGAAATTTTAACAAAAATCCCAACTCAAAAAGTTGTTAGAAATGCAAAACTTTGGGAAAATCCCAAATTTTGAAAAAATAACGAAATTTTGAAAATAGTCGACATTTCGAGAAAATATCGAAGCTTTCAAAAAAGTTCTAATTTACAAATGGCCAAATCTTAAAAAAAAACCTCCAATTTACAAAAGACGAAATTTCAAGGAAAAGTAAAAACTGAAAAAATGTTCGAAATTTTCAGGAATGTAAATCTTTGATCGAAAAAGGCCAAAATTTTGACAGAGGGATTGAAATAAGACGCAATTTCAAAAAAATCAACGTCTTTAAAAAAGTCGAAATATTCGAGGAAAATGGAATTTTTCAAAAATGTCAAAACTTATAAAAATGTCAAAATTCTTATATAAAAAAATGTCAAAATTATAAAAAAATAAAACAAAAAAAATATCTAAAGAAATTCATTTGTTTAAAAAAAAGTCGACATTTTCGAAAAAGAAGTAGTCGGAGTTACTTTACTTTCTAGACACATTTTGGGCAAATTTTTATACATGGTCGATATAGGGCGTGCTCTATCCTTATTGTATAATCCGTAAAGTCATGTTTAACATGAGAGGTCAAATTTTATGAGTAAATGCGAAATTTCAACAAAAAAGACAAAGTTTGTAAAAAAATACGAAATCTGAGAAAAAAGTCGAAATTTTGAAGAAATGCTTCAAGGAAAGAATGAATTTTCAAGAAGAAAAGAAAGTTTTTGGAAAAGTCCTCCAGTGTAAATTTTCAGTTTGGAGGGGGCCAAGCCGCCCACTATGCTCTATTCAAGTTACGCCTATGCCAATAGCTATAAGGATTACCAAAGAAAGATAACTGCAAAATAGTAGAAGTAGGTGCAAAAGTTATAAAGTGGCTAATGCCAGAGAGGTATTTTACGACGATTTTGAATTTTGTGACTCTATGGGAGAAACATATGATGCCAACGGAAATTTTTCAAATACTGCGTAGTCCACCGACGATTCACCTTTTTTTTCTTTATAGACTCCTCAATCTCTGGATGGTTTGGAAAAATAACACTTGAATATTTCTGTAAAAGTAAATTACACCTACTCTTCCTTTAGGATATGTTGGAAATTCCATTATTGCCACATTTTTCATATAAACTGCTGACAGCTGTTCAATATGCTCCAAAACTCAATAACCCAGCTGTTTGAGCATTAAACAATAATTTTGCGGATGCGTCGGTTCGTTATTTATTCATTAGGATTCATGTTCCGATTGTGTCAGATTATTTCTACATACATTTTGTAAATCATTGGTTTTTATTAGACTTCCTGTTGCATTTTTGGTCAGATTATAAACAAAACTAAAATAAGTTCAAAAATTTGAGAACATTTTTACTATAATTTTAGAGCTCTCGCCTCACATGTCGACCTTTTTATCTGAAAATTTCTTTTCTAAAATGTAAGCTTTAAAATGAAAATTTTAAATTAAACTTCTAGTTCACTTTATAAATTTACGGTTTTTTTCAAAATTTGATTTCCGAAAATTCTAAATTTAAACCTGAAATGATGCTAGGAAAAAATTGGGCACCAATATTTTTTGTGCCAATAAAAGTATATTACAAAAACACATATAAAGGTACAAAAACATCCATCTTTAAAATGTTATCAAAAATAAAAAAAGACTATCTATACTTAAATGTATGTAATACATAATTATAAAATATCACACAAAAAGTCTAACAATTAATACAGAAGGCTAAACTACAAAAATAAATATCATTCCTAACAAATAGGTACAGAGTTAAACAGATTTGCCAGCTGCTTAACAGTAACTTTGTTTTTATCCCAACTTTCCGAGTTTGATGTTGTAGCATTATGTATACTTTCTTCTATTGTGTTCTTAATCAAAAATTTGTGCACAGTCGTCGGCCTGAAACAATGTTATGTCTTTAATCTCCAGAATTATACGAGGATACAACAGATGATACACATGTTTTAAGAGGAAATCATTTTTAATAAAGCCGCGTAACTAATTTCAAGAACAAGCTACAATAGAAAATGGAGGATTTTTACAAATAAGCATCAGAATAAATGACTATAAAGTTTAATGTTCGAATTGTTTTTTTTTTTTTTTTTTACTAAATACTCTTAATTTTCTGGTGAATTATGTTTAACACCATACGCATAGTGGATTTATGATAGAACCATAAACGAAATTTAATGTTATGATGTTTACAAATGTCATGTTGAAGGTTGGAGACAAATTTGTATTTTGTAATGACTTTATATCTTGTAATGACAATAAATTAACACGTTCAGTGCGTCATGAAAGAACTTGCAGAACTGAAGGTTCAAACTTTTTTTCAATTTGACTTATCAGAAAATTTTACTGATCTCATAAGATTCCAATTTTTAACACAAATTTCATATTTAGTTTTTCCTCGAACTATCTTCTCGTAAAATAAGTCTTTTTCCCGAAATTCGCCTTTTTCTAAAAAAGCGTATTTCTATAAATTTCGACTTTATTCTCAAAATTATACTTTTTCGACTTTTCTTCCAAAATTCGCTCCTTTTCAAAATTTCGCCATTTCCCTTAATGTATGTTTTTTTCTGAAAAGTTTGACCTTTTTAAATTGACTTTCTAGTAATTTCAGCTCGTGTATCAAGGTTGCCATTATTCGCGAGATTTCAGATTGTAATTTCAAAATTCGATGTTTCTGAAATTTCGATTTTTTCCGAGAAAGAATATTGTATGAAATTACAACTTCATTTTCACAAAATTTGACTTTTAAAAATGTTGATATTTTCCGAATTTTTGAGGTTTTTCGACCTTTCCGAAATTTGAGTTTCTTAGTTTAATTTTGATTTTTTAATTTTTTTTCCCAAAACTGGGTTTCTTCTTGAAAATGTCACCCTTTTTTTTCTAAATTTCGACTGTTTTTTTCAAAAATCGTTTATTTTTTCAAATTATATTTATTTGTATGTAGCTTTTTCTGAAAATTTGCTTGAAATTTGACTTTTGGGAGTTTTAGCTTAGTTTGCATAATTCGTCGTAATTTTCGAAATTTTGACTTGTACTTCAAAATTATGTTTATGGAAATTTGAACTCGAAATTAGATTTTTTTCACTTAATAACACCTTAAAATTCGTTTATTTTTCCAAAATTGTATCGAATTTTAATATAAAGTTAACAATTCTGAGAAATACTTCATGTAAATTTCAAGATTGTCAAAATTTGAATACGGTAAAAATTCTGATTTTTGGAAATTGCTTTTTTTTCGAATGCTGTCTTTTTTCAAAATTGGACTTTTGGAAATTTTGAACTTTTGTTTTTAAAATTTCGAATTTTTTTAAATATTCGGGAAGTTTCGAATTCTATTTCAAAATCGATTTTCCAACTGTTTAGCTATTTTTCGAAATGTCTACCCCCAGTTCATGTAATTAAATGAAAATATAATGTAGTTGAATGTTTACAAATACTCAACACAAAGGTTTTTTACAAATTATGTCTTTTTTGTTCATCGATCTTTCAAGATAATTAATGCCTCCCCCTGAAGCAAATTCTGCCTACACCGTGGTTAATGGACCAGATATTAAAGACTCATTAATCAAATAAAGATCAGTTATGAGAATTATAATTATTATAAAATTTTAATTGATCCAATTTAAATCTTTTTTTATGTCTTTCTTTTTCTGAACATAAGGCAAAAAATGGCAATAACACCAAAAATGGCAAAATAACCTTAAAATTGTTAAAAATGGCAAATATGGCAAATATGGCATCAAATGGCAAATGCCGTAACTTCCGGGTTCTAATTATGACATTTTTAATTGTTAATTAAAAAGCTAACTTTTATGAGATTTTCTTCTCTCTTATTCGTTACCCTCAATACCGAAATAATCCCGGAATCCCGGGATTGACCAAACATAATCCCGAAATCCCGGGATTAGTAATAAGGACCGGGATCGAATTTTCTATATGCAACTTCATCCAATGTGAGTCAACACTGAACGTGATAAGTAACGATATGACTTTTAAAAATGTTTCCCTGAACCTGTTTGATGTTTTGAAAAACACATTAATTTGATAGATACTCACTTAGTTTGCCCAATCCTATGGACTCTACCTATAGCTTGCAATTCATCCCCTGGATTCAGTAATGGTTCCACTAACACCACATGCGTCGCTTCAATAAGATTTAATCCCTTTGCACCTAGATTTATTGGCAGTAGAAGTGCAGTTACATTCTTTGTTGCATCCTACAACGTTCGCAATTAGACTAAATCATTTCGTATATTCGCCTTTTACTTTAAAATTGTTGATCCTTTTTTCTAAATTAGAAGATAATACTAATTCAGTTACGACTTTATTCGTTTCTAAAGCTGTTTTTAAAAATTTTAAAATGATGTCCCACGTAGAAAATATTATAACCTTAACCTCCGGATCGCCCTCTTTCAAATCAATTAGCAGCTGAACGATTGCTTCGATTTTTGTTGAAAAATTTCCTTGTACTTTCGAGGAAGTTTCAATATCAGATTCTCCGGATTTTATGTAAGAAATTTCCTGAATATTTTGTTTATGTCTGCATATACAACAAACTAAGTATAAACCATTTGTCTAAAATAATTAAAATTAGGCGATTGTGAAAGACTGGAGGATGCAAATTAACCTGTCCAAGCAGTATCTGGATGCATTCAAGGCAATAACTATGGCCGCAATGAAGGATACTCCAGTGTTGCTCCAGGACATTTTTACAAATAGGACACGGATCGGGACTTTTACCTTCATACTGCTGTTTACGTAAAGTTGATAAGTAGCTTTGAGTCCCCAAACTTTTCTCAAAGTTAACCATAGCATTCCTTTTTTCGTTTAATATAATAGTTCGCTGATAGTCCAGCTGAAAATAGAAATCAAGTTAATAATTACAGATGAAATGGGTCTAAGTATTCTCACTGTTTTGTTTTGGTCACAATATAGTATTCTCATTGTTTTGTTTTGGTCACAATATAGTACCGTGCATTTACATTATACCATGGGAAACTGCCAGGAATGGGTGGCTCATATTTTACACGAGAAAGTTTCAGATGATTATGGTACGTACCTCATGTTCATCCAGCATGTGTATCGTTTCCAATTTATTTTCTAATATATAGGACAAATCTTTCAAAGATCTCGATTCTTTGGAAGGTGTTTTCTTCTCTTGAGTCGGATCTTTTAACTGAAGACGAATTTTACACATATCAATTTCATCGAGCGCACACACCTGACGATCTATGCAAGTCCAGAGCTTTCTTACTTCCTGCAATTGGTTAAGTTTATAGAGATATTGCCGAATTTACTTTACTTATTGTCTGTTAAATAGTTTATAAATTACGAACATTGGACATACTTAAAATTAACCAAACTGTTAAACCAATCGTATTTACCTTAAATTCTTTCTTGATTGTTTCCAAAAGAGACAAATGCGTTTCACCATCCTCTATTAAATCAGAATCCATATTCTTTGCTTTTAATATAGCAAGTAGTGCTTAAAAATACTCAAATGTTAATTTCTAAGGCATTGATAATAAAATAGGGTGGTTAGGGATGTGATATTTCGGATTTGGATACGGATATATTCTGAATATTATATCGGTTTCGGTTACGGATGCTGATATAATATTTCGGATATCCGATGGTTTCGGAATAAAATGGAAAGTTTAAAAAAATTCATCACATCATAAATTCTTATTGTTAAATTTTCAGACTCTTGAAATTCTCAAAAAGTAAAAGTTTGGAAAAATGTCGACATTTTCAAAATACACGAAATTCTGTAAAGTTAGAATTTCCAAAAATCAAACATTAATAAAATCTAAATTTGAAAAAAGCGAAATTTTGGTAAAGAAGTCGAAATTTTGGAAACGAAGTCGAAATTTTGAAAAAAATTCATCTTTACAAAAAGCCAAAATTAAAAAAAAAAGATAAAATTAAAAAGGTGAAAATTTCAAAAAATCGACATTTTGGAAAAATGTCTAAATTAAAAGTAGTGGGTGAGCTCAGGGGGCACATATTTTAACAAACGAAATTTGGGAATAAAATCGAAATTTTGAAAAAATTCAACACATCAACATTTTTATTATTTAAGTTTTCAAAGACATCTGAGATTTTCGAAAAGTAAAAGTTTGGAAAAATGTCGAAGCATTCAAAAAGACGAAATTCTCAAAAATTAGAATTTTCAAAAATCAAACTTAAAAAAAAAAACGAAATTTGAAACAAGCGAAATTTTGGTATAGAAGTTGAAATTTTGAAAATGAAGTCGAAATTTTGGGAAAACTCCAACTTTGCAAAAGCCAGAATGAAAAAAATATATAAAATTAAAAAGGTGCAAATTAAAAAAAATTCAAATTTTGGAAAAATGCCCAAATCAAAAGTAGTGAGTGAGATCGGCGGACATACCAAGCTTATTTGTCTAATAATTTTAGTCGACAAAAAATAATTCTGACTGAAATTAGCAAAATTATTAAAAATAATATACGAAATTATCCGAAACCGGATTCGGATATTTTTTATTTCAGATATCCTACCGTTTCGGTTAAGGTTACGGGGCTCCATAACATCCCTAAGTCAAAATACCTTTTAAAATAACTTCTTCAGACGTTGGTTTCCAGCTACCCTTTAGAGACATATCCTTTTCATTGGATACGTTTCGTGCTTCCATATGAAACAACTTCAATTCGTATTTTTTCAGCTGATCGTCGATTAAGCAGATAGGACATTTAATTTTTTTCTTTTTCGATTGGGGTTTCAAATGGCAATCGTTTGCAGCCTCCACCAACTTCTTATCCACCTGAATTTTCCATTGATTTTCCGGCGTGTAAGTAAACAATTGTTTGACCTTTTCGATTGTCTCTAGTCTCAACGCGGAAATTACATCATTCCAAGTTGCAAGGCAATACCTCAGTGATCTTTCTTTGGTTAGGCTAAATTAAAAAAAAAGGCCAGTCACCGAAACCGCTGACAGAAGTGAAAACTTAAAACTAGGAAGAAACATGTTTATTTTTTAAATTTTCAAATTGCATATAATGTTTAAATAAAACTGTATAATTTGTAAATTAAGATTATTAACATTAGTCTGGTTTCCAATTTATATACATTTTTGAAATATTAGGTCCACTTTTTGAAAAAAGTCGAAATTTTCAATAACAAAAACTAAAAAAGTTTCAAATTACAGAAATATCGAAATTTTAAAAAGAAATAAAAATTCAGAAAACAACTTTTTTTCTTAACTTTAATCCACTCGCAAAGGGTAACCCCATTATGCTTTCAAAGCACTGCGAGTAGGATGCGGAAACAAGGATAGATGGCAATGAACCGCCTTCTTAAACAAGGATAGGTTGTAATTTTTGGGAAAAATTCCTTTCGGTAACAAGGTCCATAACTTGGAAGTTCTATAGAAAAAAAGAGTCTCTGTGGACAGAAGTCCTAACTGTGTCAAGCTGGACCGCACAGGAATTTGCTGTCTCCGACTGTCTAGTACGCCTCAAGAATCTTACCCTTGGGGGGATCAATGCTATTAGTTCCTGCGAGCATCTTCCATGATAGTACTTGTAGAAAGGAGACAAGTTACCAACCTGTGCTCTAGTGTCACCAACCATACGCCTGTGCTATAGTGTTTCGAGAGAATCGGTCAGGTTTTCGTCATCAATTGGGCGAATCGTTTTTCTTTGAATTGAATCCTAAAGCTAAAGTGTGTTTTGGGGCTGAACTCCAAACATGAGAACAGTACTCTAGTGTTGGCCTAACTTGAGCTTTGTATAGTGTTAATAGCTGATGAGATGTGAAGTACTTTTTAACTCTAAAAAGAAAGCCTAGCTTCTGAGAGGCGGAATTGACAATGGCGCGCACATAATCGTCCCAAGAGAAGTTAGTGCTCGCATTCACTCCTAGAATAGATAGATTAGATCCCATCGGAAGGATTTTGCCGTCCATTAGTATGTTTGTTGCATTATCCCTTGATGTTTTCTTAGAGAAAACCGCGGCCTGAGTTTTGGAAGCGTTGAAGTCGATCAAACTGTTCTTACCCCATTCCTGAATAATCTCGAGATCCCGATTAATCGTCTATATTTGGTGTTCCCTTAGTCGATCTGAAGCAGCGATATATAATAGTTTGTCGGAGAAAAAAGATGACACAAGGTTACTATCATCTGCGTAGCTGTATATAGGATTGGAAGTTGAAGCTAAGAGATCGGTTATGTGTAACAGAAATAGAGTAGGAGACAGAACAAACCCCTGAGGCACCCCTGCGTTAATGGCAAATGTCTCGGATGAGGTGCCATCGACGAGGACCTGAAGAGATCTGTCAGCGAGAAAATTGGATATCAAGTGACAGAGTCCAGGAGGAAGACCATAAGATGTTTATTTGGCGAGAAGAGAACGGTGCGAGACTCTGTCGGAAGACTTTGAGATATCCAATGCCATAATCTTAGCCTCACCATGTTTTTCCATAGCTGAGTTACAGGTGTGAGTAACATATGCCAGTAGATCGCCAGTGGAACGTTGTCGTCTAAAACCGTATTGCCTATAGGAGATGATTCTATTTTCCTTCAGATATTTGAGAATTTCGATGTTGATAATCTTTTCCATCACTTTAGATATAACGGCTAACAAAGATTTAGGGCGATAGTTGATAGCCAGATTCCTTTTACCCTTTTTAGGGACAGGCTGCACTCTAGCAGATTTCTAGATGTTAGGGAATACGCCTTTGTTGTAAGAGAGTGTGAACAATTTGCTTAGGACATGAGTCAACTCTGGGGGGCACTTCTTAAGAACAATAGGGGGAATACCATCAAGGTCGGAAGCTTTTAAGGTGTCGAGCTCAAGGAGAATTTTCCTGATTGTGCGTTGTCTGAAAACAACTTTAGGCATCGAAGTGCCAACCTTAGGAAGAATGAGGGGTTCTGCGTTTCAAGGATCAGCAAACATTAAGGCTAACATGTTAGCCTTTTCCTTGGAGCTAGTAGCAATATTGCTATTTTCATCGAGTAAAGGTGGAAAATTTGAAGATGTAAAATTCTTTCCAATCGACTTTGCAAATCTCCAAAAGGACTTGGAACCGTTCGGACAGTTGATAAGCCTCTGGCACATTTTACGATCGAAATCACCTTTTGTCTCGTCAATAACCTGTCAATAACCCTCGAATTTTTCGAAAATAAAGTAAAAATGTCGAGAAAAAGTCAAAAGTTTGGGAGTGGATTTTCAAAATATAAAATAAAATTTTCAAAGACGAAATTTTGAAAAAGGTGGAAGCTTTCAAAAGAAGTCAAAATTTTGAGAATACAGTAGACTACCGCTAAAGTTGCGCTCACCGGACTGAATCGACCCTTAAAGTTGCTACTCCCCTACCATCCCTACCATTGTCGAAAAATGTATGTGTTATATTGCTCCTTGTGCGATTGAGTGGGTTATTCAAAAGTGGCACTAAAACTCCGAAGTCTAATGCGTCGTTCGAAAATTGGAGAGGGGGAATATCCGCGCAACTTTAGCGATCGTATCTTGTCAACTTTAACGAACGAACAACGGGCGCAACTTTAGCGGAAGTCGACTGTAAATCGAAATTTTGAAATAAATACATTTTCCAAACAAGTAAAATTCCGAGAAAGAGCCAACATGTTGGAGAATTTTTAAATATAACAGTTTCAAACATACCGAATTCTTCAAAAATATCGGATTTTTTGTAAAGTCAACATTTTGAAAAAGATCGAGATTTTCAATAGGTCGAATACATTTTACGGTGAAATCGTTGTTGAAAACCTTTCTTCACTCTTATGGGGCGACAAAAGACCAAAATACATTAGAGATTTTATCGCTTGTTCTCGTAAATTATGTAAGTATGATTGAATAAGGAGATAATTCTGTGATCTGGTGATTCATTTTCGTAACCCGGTGCCAGGTCACGACCCATTATTTGGGAAACACTGTACTAGCTCATCAGGAAGTTAGCTTAAAATTGATCGCAAGATTTCTACGGAACATAATATATGGAATAAGATAGCTAGTTTGTCAATTTTGTTTCAAAATTTGGGGTTAAACTTCTCTACATTAAAATTAAGTTTCAGTTTTTTGAAATACCTCATTCTGGATGAATTAAACTTTTGTGAAATACTTACTCAATTTTGCAAGCTACATTTAAACTCGTATGCATATTATCTGCTCTTCTGACTAATTCGTCAATTAAATGATAAGACGTGATTAAATCCATGGCTTGGAGGTACCACTGATCAAAATTAAGGGAATTTTGCAACTTTATTGTTGCTTCTAGAAACACTTCTGCTTCTTGATATGCAGTTGCGCTCTAAAAATAAACATTTAGTAACAGCAACAATATATTTTGAGTCATATACCAGGTTATGGAATTTTTCTATATATTTTTCCTCTAATTCGCTATAGTCTTGCTTCAGAGATGAATCCCTCAACGTAGGTGGTAATACATTTGGATATGTTTCTAATAATTCCGATAAATTGTACATAGTATGTATGAGTTGTAAGCTGTCAATAGTTACACTATTTTCCGAGCTATCTTTACCATATGTGCTGGCTATTTGTAATACTTTTCTATATTCATTTGCTGCTTCAATCGGGTTATTTAAAAGAATATAAATTCCCGCCAAACCTATCAAAAATTATTTACATTTGTTGCCCTACTTATTAAAACTTTCAATTATATGAATATGATAGTCCATAGAAAAATAAAACGCTATTTACCATTAAGTGAGGAAATAACCACTCGTAAATAATCTTCACTCTCATTTTTAACTTTAAGAATAAGCGCTTCCAATAAATCCCTCATTGAACTAACTTGCTTTTTTGTTGCTAAATATCTACCCTTTGCCGTATTCGGATGTGTACAAGCTTGTCTCAAAGACAGCAGAGGTTGTAAAATCTAAGAAAATAGTATAAATACATTAAAAAGTTATGCACACCAAGTTTGATACGCACCTGTTTAATAGTGCTTTTGTCCAACGAGCACATCGGAGAGTCTGGATCAATTTTTCTCAGCTTGTCCAAAAATACGTTACTAGCTAATTCATGTTCACGTTTATAAAAAAATTTCTCTACTGCTGAAAACTCCAACCAGTGTTCTTCAAAGTGTTGTTTAGGAATATTTATCTGAAATAAATATCAAACTCAAATGGAATATACATGTAGGGCAGCTGCTCCTGAACAGATGGCGCTAGTGTCAGTGTATACGATAGGGATGTAACATCTTCAAAAAGGCATCGATGTTTGAACATTGATATATTTTTTGTAATGACATGCCCGCATGCGCATCTAATCATACACGTCGTAGTGTCACAATTCCTTATCTCTCAACTATAACTATTTTTAACAGAGATGAGTGGCCTAAAGGCCCTGCGCAACCATTCATAAGGTTGTTTCCAGCCTTATGGATGGCTAAGCTTTCACATGCATGTTTTAGACCACTCATCTCCGTTAAAAATAGTTATAGTTGATAGATAAGGAAATGTGACACTGTGACGGGTAGGATTAGATGTGCATGCGCGTTCGGATGCGGTCAATCATGCACGAAGTGAATATTCTTAGCACATTAGGGTTAATTTTAGGATTAGGTGTTAGTATTTCCCTGAGCTGTCCAAATGCCTTAGAGCAGGGGTTCCCAACCTTTTTGTACTCTAGAGCACAGTCTAAGATATCGGTAGACTGGCGGGCACCACCTATTTTTAATCTACAAACTCCTTCCATAACTTCTCAAGTTTCTATAATTTATTTTCTTATATTCATAATTTGTAAGTAAATAATAAACAAAAATGTTTCAAAATAATAAATTATTATTCAAATTTCATACACACGGAGAAACGTATTTGCAAAACGTAAACAAAGTAAACAAAAAACAAATACAAAGGAAACATTTTATAAAAAATATAATATCAATATGTCAATGTGATCTTTGGCATTGCATATTATTGACCAGTGCTTCATAATTAGGACAGTATGACGATAATCCTGTTAGCAAACAATCATAGAGATGCTCATCGGTGAATCGAGATCTATATCTTGATTTTATCACGTTAAGGTTTGAAAATAATCATGCGCATAAATATGTTGAACCGAAAAAAGATTCAATTTTATATAATATCGCAAACGTATTTCATACACCTCAACAAAATTTAAACTCTAACAAATAAATAAAAATAATTCACATTTTTAATTAATGTTTATGAAAAAATTCTATCTCTGTCGAATAGTGGCGGGCACATATGAATCGTTCCGCGGGCGCCATGGTGCCCGCGGGCACAAGGTTGGGAACCCCTGCCTTAGAGCAACCTTTCTTGTGTTTTTTTAACCTTTCTTGGTTTCAGGGGACAAGATTTGTATTTCAATTGTTACGAATTTATGAGTTTAAGTAAAGTTGTAAACATAATTGTCTGAGAAAGTATAAAACCACTTGTCCTATATGTAATGTACGTAGTGAGAATGAACCCACAACAATCAAACAAGTCAATAAAATGGAAAGCCACTATAATTTTTTCTTATTAACAAGCAGAAATCTGAAATGAGTTTCATTAATTCTTGCTTCTTCTATAGCGTTGTGAAGAGGCAGTATAATATCCATATTATCCAGTCTAACATCCAACTTCTGGTTCAGTGAACCAAGTGTTATGTGTTGGAAAAGATAAATTAATACTTCATTAATAAATTAGATATTATATGGTTCTTTAATTTTAGACCTACCTGATCAAGAACATCATTTTTTGCCGTTCTCCACATAATATCAGACAAAAAAGAACATACGGGTTCCAGCTGTCCCTTCAAATACGGCAAATACAGCAAATGATTCCAAGCACTGAATTCATTATAAGGCTGGATTTGTAAGTAATCTATTAGGCCATATAAGTCTGAAATAAACACATTCAATAGAATAATGAGGAGGTTTTAAAGAGTACAAAGATTGCACTTAAAATGTTGAGAAGTAGCAACAGTTTCGATTTCTCTGCTTAACAAAACGAAACATCGATTGACAAATAAAACAAAGCTTTAACCAACCATGAAATTTTGCACATGACTTCCTTACATAACTAGGCAAACACTAAGAATTTTCGAAAATTCATATCTCAAAATAGAGAACAAAAGTTTTAACGGAAATTTGTAAGTTTCGAAGCAGTGGCGGACTAAGCCCGTCAGAGGCCCGGGGCGGCAAAGCTGAATTAGGACCCCTAGCTTTAAAAAAAATGTAGTTTTACAAGCTTTTTATTTAGTTCACATTTGTATGTATATATAAGTGTTTATGTTTATTTTGTCAAAATCTGGCAAGTGAAATTTAAATTCGACTTAAATTATTTAGGCTAAATAAACATACATACCTACAATATGGAATGGATATGGGCGAGGAAAATAAAATACGAATCGATCAACAACAAAATTAGATAAAATAAATCAAAGATAGATTTTTTATTTTTTGTAGCGTGTTTTATGTTTTTTCGTGCCTTCAATTTACTGAACTCTTCAATAACTTCTGTGAAATTGATTTCTTTTGAAATTTTTCTTTCTATTGAAAGCACTGCTAGATTAACCAGTCGCTCTTGACCCATTGTAAATCGAAGATAATTTTTAATTAGTTTAAGTTTCGAAAAACTCCTCTCAGACGATACAACCGAGATGCAAATGGTCAAGAAGTATCACGATTCACTGAAGTCCCATTTTATTATAAATTGAAGGATTTCTTGGGCTCTCCATTTGGCAGCAACGTCCATACTCGTATCGGTGGCTTTTACATGCCTGCGATACCTTTTTATTTCTTGGGAAACTTACTCCTTGTCAAATTCACCATAAATTTGTATCACATTGTCAACTGCTACAGCCAGAGCGTCATCTGAAGCTTCTAGCATAAACTTTGTTTCAATAATTTGGAAAATATTATTGATTTGTTTCATGGTCCCGTATCGTGTCGACAATTCTTGTATAAATCAGTCTATGCATTCATACATTGACCGACGTATTTCTTCTTGAATTGATAATCCAGCATCATGAGCTGATTCACCCGGCATCAACCTTTTTACTGTCCTTCTTCCTCGTTTCTAGATGTTGATGTCCATGTCATTGCATTTTTTTTATGCCAAAAATTACAGCATTGTCCACAATCGTGGTCGTTCGATCACTAAATATTCATTCAAGGCGTTTAGTTTGGTGATTCCTGTATCTAGTCATTTTTAGAGACTGCAAATATTGTTGAACTAAATTTACTTCATCCAGTATAGAAAGCCAGAATTGTATATAGGTTAGAAAGGTAAAATCACAAACAGCCGGCAGAAGCAGACTTGCTCCAGATCTTGTATCTAGATTTGCTTTATTGTCTCTATGTTTTCTTTTACAACTTTTACTGACTCGTAATGAGCGCTCCAGCGAGTATCCGATAAACGTTTTAAATTTTTTCCAGTTTTCGCTTTCAGAAATTGCCATCTCTGTGTAGATGACGAAAACAACGAATATAATTTCTCTACTGTTCCAAAACACGTGACACTGGAAGGAACGCATGCAAATGCATGAACTCCACAAAGATTCAAAGAATGATTAGAACAAGGACTGAACAATGGATTTACTTCTCGGATTTTTCGTTGCACCCCTCCATGGATACCTGACATTGACGCGGCATTGTCATAACCTTGAGCCCTGCACAACGCAATATCCAGTCCATCTTTTTCCAGCTGTTGCTGAATGTCTTTTGACATATCCTCAGCAGTTTTTCCAGACATTTAAAAAAAAGCCAAGAAAGTTTCTCGTACTTCCACAATGTCATTCTCTATATGAACGAATCTAATGATTTGACTCATTTGGTTTATTTTACTTTCGTTAGGAGTGCTGTCAAAACGATTCCATAATACTTAGCCTTTTTAATATCTGCAATAATTTTTTGCCTTACAAACACTGAATAAATTCATTTTGTATTCCTTTTGACAAATAAGATTGGACTCTCTTTGACCCACCAGCAGCCTCTTCTAGTGTTAAGCAACGCTCTTTCTACACCGAATCATATTTCGTTAACAGTTGTACTAGCTTTAGAAAATTTCCCCTGTTTCCGAAGAAATATCTTCACGGTGGCCTCGGAAGGCAAGATTTTGTTGGGCTAAGAATAGCTTTACATCTAAAAGGCGATGTAAAATGTTTCTCCATTTCTTAGTTTCATCGTTAATAATCTTCAAATTATCTTTATCAATAATTTTATTAAGTTTCAAGCCCATTGTCAACGTTTTTCTTTTTTCCAAGTTTGATAGATGTTCATGAGACGATTCATGCTGCGATATTCTTGGATTTAATGTCCACCACTGACAAAAACCAGAGACAAATTTATTAGTGTGATTGTCATCCTCAGATGTAAATAACCGGCAGCAGTAACAATATAATTTCTTTGTTGATGGAGAGTACAGCATCCATTTCCTTAAATATTTAGTCTCGTTTAAATGTGAGTAAAACCATGGCAAAGTTAAACAACGATGTGTTCCCTTAGTGCTTTCACCTGGTCTTTCTACAGATTCAAAAGGTCGTCCCTGTTTTGAAATATTTCACTACCCTTTTTGATAATCGAAATTCTGATATGCTCTGGCACAGGCATTGGCCAATGTGCAGCATCATTGGATAAGAACTCTAACTTAGAAGCAACGTAGTCTTCGGCTTCCTCAGTATTTTTCTTTAATTTACTAGTTTTATAGTCCTGTATTTCAGTGTCAGTCACGTCGGAGTTTTTATTAATATCACAATTAACAGACTTTTCAGCTATGTTTGCTGTTTCAATATCAATGATTTGTATATTAAATCCCGATTCAATAGTTTGATTAATTTCTTCAGCAACGCCACTTTTCTTCTCTTCAGAATTCGAAAGGTATTTGGATAAAGATCCAGCAAGCGATTTTGCCTCTTCAGTCTTCGCTTTTTTTTAGCTTCCTTTTTTGAGAGTTAGATGGTTGAATCCTTTTCACTAAAAATAATGAGGTAAATAAGAAACTTTTATAAAATATAGCTAAATTACATAGACTTAAAAATTATTATTTGCATAAAAAAAACAATATTTTATGTGTTGGTTAAAAGAACATATCTTTAAATTCCCTCAATTTTGTTTACAATCGTTACAACCGCCAAATGCAGCTCATGCATTTTACAAATGCGCCTTATCTTATTATTAGTGCAGTAAATTAACGATGTCATGAGCAGCGATCGGAATAGGTAGACTATTTAGCCAAACTTTTAGAAACAGACATAAATTGGAAACATCATCCTTACAACAATATTTTGATAAGCAGGTGTTCTATTCCCTAATAAACGTGCACTACAAATAAAATAAGGACTGCTCGCGAAATGCAAGAACTGAAGCAATGTAGTCGTAAGTGCATATTGACTAGAAACTACAATTATAATTTCTAGGCTAAATTATACAAAGAATTACTTACTTTTTCCAAATACTCGAAAATGCACTAATTCAACTCTGAACTCATTTACTTTTATACCGCAACAAAAATCAAAAACACTATTACACTTTTTAATGAATTTACTTTGAACGGATAAGATCGCGTTTATTACTTTACAATTTGAAAAAAGGCTTATCCGTTCGCGAAAATATGAAAACACACTAATAAACTATTAAATACCAACGTAATGAAATTTAATATATTTTAAATAAGTCCAATGTTTTTTCTTTTTTTGACGTAAATAGAATGTAAATGTAGGCGTACAAGAGTGAATTATTTGTACTTCATTCATTCAGGGATTGCTGGGAAAGTAGCAGCTACAAAGACGGGAATTCCCCCAGCGTATTGGACGCGTTCAGCAAAGTTAAAAGAATATTAGTACCGCGTAAAAAGTCTAGATGGCTGTAGTGTTTTGATCTTGATGAAATTATGTAGGTACTAAGCACATTTTCAAAGTCTTCCCTGATAGCCAGGCTTTTACTACAAGATCTTGGACATCAGTAATTGCATCAAACTTAACATAAAGTTTATGTTAAGTCGTAATTAAGTATTATTTGCATCTAAGTTGAAGACAATATGCAGTCATAATTTGAAGTCCAAGACTTATAGTGAACTTGTAGCAAAATCTTTTGATTAACTTAACGACAATAACTTGCATATCACGACTTTTACTTAAGTTGTATCAAAATTGACTACCAACTTAACTATTATCCAAGTCTTTGTGTTAACTTGACTTCAAATTTCGTCTCTAGATTGATGTCAAGTTGAGCATTAAGGTGGCTATCAGGGTTACTTAGGATTTGATCAGGGGAACGGGGAGGCATTTTGGGGGCCCCCAAGACCAGAAGCCCGGGGCGGACCGTCCCTTCCGCCCCCCTGTTAGTCCGCCACTATTTCGAAGCCAGGAATATAGGCAATGGGTTTCATTTTATAAATTAAGCTATGCCAGCGTTTTCGTTAATTCATCCCTTAGGAAATAAAATATACTTAATAAGGTAATGAAACAGATTCATATTCCACTGTGCAAAATACATACATGCGATTTTTAAACTACAATCGGCATCTATGTAAATATTCTAGATTATAGATCAAATAATTTAATTAATTTAAATTCTAATATTTGACCTTTTCCTAGAATTTCGTATTTACTTAAAAAAATCCAAACTTTCCAAACAAAAATTCGACTTTTTGGGAGATCGATTCAGTGCATCGTACGATATATAACTTTTACCTGATATATCATTGGAAATAGGTGTACCAGTTACTGCCCATCTTATATGAGTACTTATCTTCTGAGCCATTACTGAAACCATCCTTCCTGGTGTCTCAACAGTTTGAGCTTCATCTAAACAAAGTCGCCACCAATTAATTCTGGTTAAAGGACTTCCAGGATAATTATATTTACGTTGCCTCCTAAGCTCAACTACCTATGATTAAAAAAAATCTAATCGTAAGCAAAAAACCATAATGATAACATAAATACTAATTCTGTATTACCTACATACCTCTCCAGTTTCAGTTAATCGAAAATCCGATTGCAGAACGTTGTACGTTGTTAAAACTAGATCGAAGTCTTGCAAATGAGAAGGATAAATTGGTGTTACTGAGCTTCCTTCGTATTGCAAGACTCGAAGTCCTCCAGATACATGTTTGCAAATTTCGCTGATCCACTGGGCTTTGAGCGCATTAGGTGTTACAATTAAAGTAGCTTTACTTTCTATCAAAGGTTGTTTCAGCCAACACTGTGGACATCTATACACACCAAACTGCTCCTTGTATCCCATACAACCACTGTGTTGATACATAGCGCAGTCGACGCATTTCTCTATATGTTCTTTATGAGTTTCGCCACATACACAAAAAATATCTGATCTTTCATAACGACGTTTTGACGTCACTTCGCTTAATAAGTCGTTGTACCAAGTCTGTAAAGCTACATACGTAGCTGACTTCTTCTTCGATGGTACCCAATCTTCGACAAGTTTTATCTTTTTTGGTTCATCCACCATATTATCCGCTATTTTCTTTCTTTTCACAGTACGATTTTTTTCCTGTTTTTCTACAATTGGTACTCCTTCTATTATTAAATTCTGTTGATCTCCATCTTCGCCTTGCTCAGCCTGCATTCCATGTTTAGGATTATTTAAGATGCAGGCCAATACCTCGACGGTCTTTCCAAGACCCATTTCATCAGCTAAAATCCCTCCGCGATGAAACCGAGTCACAGTGGGCATGATATTGGTAACGTAGCCGGAATATTTATCAAAATATAACGTTTGGCCTGATTTGGATACAATTTGTTCAAAAAGGGGGTGTAGTTCATCTAAAAATCAACAAATATTTGATTATTATATTTTGGCCAATAGTTTCGGCTCCGAGAACCCGCAGTTGAATGGTTCGCTTTTTCGCATGGAAGTCGACTGATTGAGAATTTATGAAGATAGTAAATCTGAAACTACGAACAGTGGGGCATATTTTGAAACGAAATGGGTAGTATTATAAAGTGGCTAGTACTCGAGAGATATTTTCCGGCAACCATTTGAAACGTTTTGAGATTTGTGGATCTATGAGGGTAACAGATGATGGAGACCGAAATTTCTTGTTTATCGACGAATCATCTTTTCATAGAGGCCACAATGCTTACATAGTTCGGAAATAATGAAGAGCGAGAGGGCAAAGAATAAAAATGTTCGAACGAAAAGTGGACATTTTTAAAAGAAGTCGACATTTTTGAAGAATTTTAAATTTGCAAAAAGGACTAATTTAAAATAAGCGTAATATTTACGATATCTTCAAAAAAAGTAATTTTCAAGAAAGGTAAAATTGTCAAAAATTCGACATTTAAAAAAAAAGTCGAATTTTTCAAAAAAGTCAAATTTAGAAAAAAAGTCGAATTTAGAAAAAAGTTAAGTAAAAAATGGTTAAAATAGGTGGACATTTTAGAACAGTAGAAATTTGAAAAAGGTCTTCATTTTTTTTAAATATTCGACACCTTCAAAAAGTCCTCTTTAAAAGAGACAAATTTCCAAAAAAGCGAGATTTTCCAAAAGCGTCAAATTTTAAATAATTGAAACCTCGAAAACAATCGAAAATTTCGACAAAAGGTCCAAACTACGAGAAAAAGGGCAATATTTAAAAAAAAAGCAGATTTTCGACAAAAAGTCAAAACTTTGAGAAAAAGAGCAATATTTTGAAAAAAATTTCAAATTTTCAGAAAAAAAGTCGAAACTTCGTGAAAAAGAGCAATATTTCGGAAAAAATTTCAAATTTTCGAATAAAAGTCTAAACTTCGTGAAAAAGAGCAATAATTTGGAAAAAATTTCAAATTTTCGAATAAAAGTCTAAACTTCGTGAAAAAGAGCAATAATTTGGAAAAAATTTCAAATTTTCGAAAAAAAATCGAAACTTCTATAAAATAAAAATTATATAAGAAACTGAAATCTCCCAAAAAGTGGGGATTTTTAAAAAAGATAAAAATATGTCAAAAGTCAAAATATTCAAAAAAAAGTTAAAATTTCCCGAAATCAACAGTGGCAAAAAATCTTTTACTTTTTCAAAATTCAAAAAATTTGACTTCACAAGGGAATTATTCAAAAAATTTGAACTTTTAATAACAGTCAAAACATACAAGTCCAAATTCACAAAAAAATTTCCTGTGAGAATTGTATTTAAGATTTCTGCGACCCAGTTTGGAAATTTTTAGTAATGAAAGTTGACAAAAGTTGACTAAAAATTGAAATATTTCCAAACTGGGTCGCAGAAATTTTAAATAAAAGTAATAAACCCAATATTTCTGACCAATGAAGAACACTCTCAAATAAGTTAAAATTTTCAAAATATCGACTTTTCCAAAAAAAACCAATATTTCAAATAGCAAATTTACAAAAAAGATTAAAGTCAAAATACTGAACAAAGGTTAAAATTGAAAATGAAAATTTTAAAAATGGGGGTTTTAAAAAACACCAAAAAAGTGAAAATTGTAAGAAATATTAAATTTTCTTGAAAACTTTTATTTTTTCAAAAATATTAAAAAAATGTGGCTTTGTCTAATTCTTCAAAAAGTTAGAACTTTTCAAAAAGCTAGAGCTTCCAAATAGGTGATTAAAATTAATGACATAATAACTGGGATGTAAACTCATATCTTGTGGATGAAAGGTAGAAGACTGTCAAGTTCCACAAAATTATGTTATTCGGCAAAGACCATAAAAGGTTTTACCCCTTTACCACATCAGAAATTAAACAAATAATTATGGGATACGTATTTCGCCAGCAGAACTGGCATTTTTAAGCATACTAATCTTAATTGTTTAGCAAAAGAAGCATCAACAGTACCAGCATTGAGATTAAAATCGATACTGGCTAATATCGGCTAGTAGCATAATTATTTGTTTAATTGACCATGTTGTTTACAACAAGGGGTAAAACTTTACAAGATATACTTCTTCTGGGATTGGACCGTGTCAAAGAACTACTAAAAGTGTTCGACATTTAGCCCACCATCGTAGGGGGCTTCTTCAGGAACAAAGCAGCAATAAATGAAAAATAAAATACAAGGAAATATACAAAAATGAAAAAAGGCCAATTTCAAAACAACAGCATGGTATGGTATGTCCACCATACCAGAGGCGAAACTTCTGAATTGAAAATTTGGTACAAAGGATAAGAAAGTTTAGACAGAAGAGCACAGTAACTCAGTATGTCCACCATATCAGAGGCGAAACTCTTCTAGGGCAAAACCGTCTATGGACTTAATCATAAGTCACAGTGTTTAGTTTAGTGCTCTAGTAATTAGCCAAAGAGTCAAACAATTCATTATGTCAGAATATGATTTAATACCATATAGACGCACCTCACCTTTTGCATTATCTCTTTCATTTTTTTCCTTAAAAATCATCCATCTGACAGCATCTTCTTGATAAGGTCGAAGTGTCGGTTTCAATCTAAAATGCTGCACACTTTCTCGATTGTTTGTTGAATAATCGCCAGTTTTGTTTGAAATTAATTTGAACACTTGCGCAACTTCAGAGGGTCCAGAAAAATGCTTTTGCATTGTACCTGAAAATATCTAGCATTTTAGGTGAGCCTATTTGATGTACTAGATAGATAGATTACCACACAAATAATTTGAAATGTGTAAATATGAATAACGAGAGGATGAATCTGCATTTTTATAGCAAGAGAGTAAAACCTAGTAGACTCCCGCTGAAGTTGCGCTCACCGTACTGGATCGACCGTTAAAGTTGCAACTCCCCGTTATCCCTACCATTGTCGAAAAATATCTACGTTTTATTGCTCCTTACGCAGTTGAGTGGGTTATTCAAAACTTGAAAGTCCAATTTATTGTTCGAAATTCAAAGTGGGGGAATATTCGCGCAACTTCAACGATCGTATCCTGTCAACTTTAACGAGCGGACAACTTTAACTGGCGCAACTTTAGCGGAAGTCGACTGTATTTCACTAGTTAAGGGCTTAAAGTTTTTTTCTCTTTTAATTTTATGGGGGTCATAGGGCATAAGTTAACAAAATTCTTAAAAAAGACTGACAAATGCTGCCACAGCAACTCCTGACTTAATGGAGTAAAGAGTTATGCAGCAAAAACTCACTACAAGCATAACAAGAATGTATCGCTGTAAGCATTAAAAATTCCCCCACGAATACTAAAATTCTTGACTTTCTAACTGTAAATGATGAATTTGCAACTGTTTGCAAACAATTTCGATAATTTGTAGGGAACAAACTTGAATTCACTTACCATCGCTAGTTTCACATTCAGTAATATTGTAAAATAAACTGAACAATTTTTTAAAGCATGCACCAGTCCTAGGATTAAATTTTTGTATAGGAAATGACTTAATGTAGATATCGGCATGTAGATTTTCACCATTCAACGAGAAAGCAAATGCAAACTCTTTATTTTGAAATAAATCTAAAATAGACATGAGAATAATGATCAAGGAATGCAAGTATAGTATGTCAATACAATTCTTGAATTACCTTTAAGGAACCAGTCCTCTATAATTAGTGGTGAAAGTACTGAAGCTTCATCAAATTTTAGGTGTAAAGTCTCAATATCTTCAACGGGTGTTAATATTGCAGCTTTACACGACTTATAATCTTTTGGCAGTGCATTGTTTGTGGCCCCCAAAAGTAAATTACCCAATAATACAGATTCACGATTAACTGTTGCTAAAGAATACCACTGATTTTTTTCAAGGCTCTCGCTTTTCTTAGCTTTTTGTTTTCCTTGAGGTAACTCAAGTTTCTTGGGAGTTAGCTTTTTTCGTGGCATAATACTTGATCAAAGAATTACTAAAAGACAGAGAAATATATTTTAATCATAACAGGTTAGGAAAAATTATACCTTGATATTTAACAATGCGTATAAGAATATCCAATTGTCAGTAGTTATTATGCTGCGAACGTTAGTTCTTCCATGATTTTTCTACAAAGAATACCTGAGAAAAACTTTAATGTTTGAAAAATAGTAACTTAACCTAACATTTTATGTTTATATTGGTGACAAGCAGTGTTGCCAATGGTTTGATGCCAAATGTCGCTGTCGGAACTTTAAAATTCCGCTACCCGCCGCTACCCAACACAAAAAGCGTAAATAGTACTACAAAAAGCTTGATCTTAAAGGATAAATACCATTGTTTACCTTCAGAGAGCAATTAAAGCCAAAGATATAAAAAAAACTTTTCGTTTATCTTTCAAATAAAGATCGCTAACCAAACTTAAAAAAAAAAATTATCACACCAACTGAGGGCCATTTTGAATTTTTAAATGGCTTCAAACTAGGGATGATCGATATTCATCGATGGTGAATGAACATCGATGTTTAGTGGAAAAACATCGATGTTTTAATATCGATGTTAAGTTTTCGATAATATTGACACATCGATGTTATGAGAATAAAATCGGAACATCGATATCGATACACTCTAAGTTTAGGGCTAGGCCATCTAGCGTGATTAGGTGTAACAAATGTTGCTGATTAATGTTGTTATTAGTATTATTTTACCTTCACCCAATTTACACTAGATGTCGCTGATGGATTTAACCAAAATAAAACAAACAAAATTAAAAACTGTCAATTTCAAGCCATGGTCAATTTTTTTTCTTATCTAAGAATAAAGTGGGAGCGAGTGTTAGTAGAAGTTAAGTTTTTTTTGTAATGAAACTTCGAAAACGATATAACAGGTATAGTAAATGTACCCTATATTGTATTCTGTGTCTGTCCAGTAAACTCAAATTTTTGCAGTAATGTAACCCAACAATTTACCATGAATTTGCTTACGTAGCTTATTATATGTATACCTTATAACGTTAATCAGCGCTTATAATCAAATGTGTTTTTTTTTACCTAAAACATCGATGTTTTCGGCATCGATATTTTTCTTCCGATATTCATCGTACATCGATACTTTTGAACAGATGTTAATATTGAAGTCAATATCGATGTTTTTCTAATATCGATCATCTCTACTTCAAACTAGGGCAGTGGCGGCTGGTAACTTTTTGACAGGGGGTGCGCAGATGCAAAAATATTAGTAGTTAAGAGTGTAGGTGACTCCAGTGTCATAGCAAGATATTAAACTTAAGAAAAACAAAAGTGACACAAAAGGTGTGATATTTAATACTATTTTTACTATTAAATTTAATTACCATCTTATAATCTCCATTTCATGAAAACTACATTTGAAAATAAAATATATTTTATTACAAGGTTCTAATTAAACTCTACAAAAACACATAAAAAAATATTTTTTAAAACAAAATCCGCTGTACGATCTTTTAAAGAAATAAAGTCTTCATTAATTTCTCATCAAAATTGTTTAAATCCAAATCTATAGATGAATAATTAGACCCTAGAATGGGTACTGCTATCTCTTTGTGAATAGGAGTACTATTGGCAGTTAGGCCTGTAAACGGCACAATTAGCAATCGCAATCAGATCAGCCGGGACCTACGCATTTAGCATCATAAACGTAAATAGACACTCCAAACTCTGATTCGTACTCACCATTTGGCAATATCGCACATGAGCGGAGCGGCGTACCCCGGGCTAGCTTTAACGTGGTGTTCTGTAGTTTATTTCTCCGTAACCCGTGAAGACCGTTGATAGGCATCGCACGGCACCCTCGTTAGGTGCATAATTCTGCACGCACCAACTTATTTAAATTTCCTTATATAATAATAATATTTACTAATTATAACGGAATCAAACGTTGGTGTATTTTATTCCAAGTCATTCACAAGTATTTTACATTAAACAGAAAAGAATAGATCGCTCATTTCACGAGGAGCGCGCGCTCTTGCGCTCTTTAAGACCAGCCGCCACTGAACTAGGGATGCAAAAGATAGTTCGATGTTTTGAAATATCGATGTATCGTTTGTAAACATCGATATTTCAACATCGACGCTAAAGCTTAAAAATATCGATACATCGTTCAGTTTATAAACGATATCTGAAAAATCGATGTATCGTTTCGCGATGGAAGTAGTGCCATCCATCTGTTGCATAAAATTGATGGGGCAAACGACCACACCATTTTGTAACTAGTCACCCAATGGCAACAGTGTATATGTAGCAAACTGACACGCAATACAATTATTTAAAAATTCATAGTTTAGCTGTTTTTATTTCGCAATTTATAAGAACTCAAATTTTGAAAAAAAGTTTTAAGAAAAGTTTTCGCGTCGTTACTTTGAAAACTCGAAAACTTTAACTGCATTTGTTATAATTTCGATTTTAAATTCACAATTATTTATTATTTATTTGGTATTTATTATTTTAAAAATTGAGGAAAAATAAATTTCTTCTTTTTATCAAAATTTCTAGTTTAAACTTCAAATTTTTAATTCCTTTGAACTTTTTTCGAACTTTCAAATTTTTTAAATTTCGTATTTCAATTCAAAACCTCTAGAAAAAAGTCGAAATTTTCAGAAAACGTTTTTAGAAAGAGACCAATTTTCGAGTTAAAAATAATAATTTCTAAATGAACATCAAAATAGGATTCTCAAAATTTCGAGCCAACCTTCCAAATTACAAATTTTTTACAACTTGTCAATTTTGAAGTAAAAAAATCTGAATACGTGTTTCGTGCTTTTCTTGAAAATTGTATATTTTTTTAATTTCCTCAAAATCTCCAATTTTTTCGTAAATTTTTGTATCACACCAAATTTTATTTTATATGAATTTTACGTTATTTTCGTGAACTGAAATGTTTTTCCAAAATTTGGAGTGTAATCCTAATATTTTTTAAACTCGAAAACTAAGAATTTGTTATAAACATTTGATTTGTTTTAGGTAAATTTCGACTTTATTTAATTCTTTACTTTTTTCTGCAAAGAAGTTCAAATTTCTGGAGAAAAAAATCAATATGTTTAAAAAAGTCTAGTTTTTGAATCAAAAGTAAGTTTCAAAAACCGAATCCTCCGAATTTCGAACCTAATTTTCCAAATTTGGAATAATTGAGAAATTGTCAACTTTTAAATAAAAATTTTAATGCCTACTATTAGACATCAGACATTTTAATCAAATTTCTATGTTTAGATTTGAAAATTACGTATCTTCGGTTCATTTTAATATTTTTTGGTAATATCGAATCTGCCATAAAATTTTATATTAAAGCAAATTTTTTTTATAAACTTTAGGTTTTCCCAAAATTTAAGCTTTTTTCCAAATCCAGAGTTTAATTTTCAATTTGTGATGAAAATTCGAATTTTTTTTATAAATATTTGGGATTAATGGGGAAATTATAAAAATGTTGAAGTTTCCCTTCAATATACGTCTGTAATTTTAATATTTTCAAAAGTTAAATTAATTTTTCAAAATTTTAGCTTTTTTGAAAATTTCGACATTTTTAAAATTGCTTCATTTTTTAAAACTCCAAAATTTGCAAGTTTCTGAACATTTCAGTTTTTCATAAAAACTTTCGAATTTTGTTGTTGAAAATTATGATTTCTTAAATCACAAAATTGTTTTTTGAACTTTTTAGCTATTTCCCAAAAATTCGAACTTTTTTTTTTGATACTACTGACTTTAAAAATAATCTTTTTTTAAATTAAATTAGAACGACTTTCCAAAAATTTTGGTTCTTTGAACATTTTGTTTCTTAATAAAAAAAGTTACAAAAATGTTAGTATCTTTTGAAATTTTCCAATTTTTTTTTTAATTTTGACTATTTTTAAATATATCGGATTTTTTTTCAAAATCTTTATTTTACCGAAACACAGAAATTGAAACACAGAACTTGTCCCCTGAAATCAAGAAAGATTAAAAAACACAACAAATGTTGCGCTAACGCGTTTCGACAGCCAAGCTGTCATCTTCAGAGAGAAATTTTACTTTATTCAAAATTAAAATTTATTTTTAAATCTTCAAAAATGTTGCTTTTTTTTGAAATCTCTTTCAAAATTTTGTTTCAAATTATTTTACTATTTTTTTAAAATTACAACCCTTTTCAAAATATTGAATTTTTCAGAAGTACCACATTTTTGGAAGTCTATTGAATGTTTTTCTATTAAAATGTCGATGTTTTTCTAAATTTCGACTAACAAAATTTTAATTTCAAATTCGTCTGTTAAAATTTCAACTTTTTCGAAAATTTGAGATTTTTGAAATTTCGTTTTTCATAAAATTTTGAATTCTTGTGACAAAATTTTCTAAATTAGATATTTTCGTAAAACCTCCCTTTTTTTTGAAAATGTCGTCTTTGATCAAGTTTGGCATTTTTACAAAATTTTGCCTGACTTTTTTAAAAAAGGGTTTTATCAAAGCCAGAATGTATTTAAACATTTTAATTTTTTATGACAATTTCTCCATTTTAAAAAATTTTGTCTACAAAATTTTCGAAGTTTCTCAAACTTTTAATTTTTTAAAAAATTTTGCCATTTTTCAATTCCAATTATCTTTTAGAATTCCAAAAATTTGTATTAACCCAAATTTAATATCAATGAAGAAAAAATCTCTTAAAAACTTTGAGTTTAAAGGCAAAATTTCGGTTTTTTTTCGAAAATTCGATTTTAATCTCGAAATATCCACTTTTTTTTCGAAATTCCAACATTTATGTGAAACTTTCTACTTTAATCTCCAAATTTCGATTTCAATCTCGAAATTTCTACTTTTTCCCCAATTTTGAGTTGCGACTTTAACCTAGAAATTTAAAAAAAAGGAAATTTCGACCTTAAGCTCGAGTTTCGACTTTAAACTAGAAATTTCTAGAAAAAAGTCGAAGTTTTGGTTATTAAAAATTCAAATTAGCGAATACATCCTACTGCCAACTGTCTAACAACCACACCTAACCGAACCATAGAGTATTGAAATCTCGAGATTAACGTCGAAATTTCCAATTTTTTCAAATTTCAAAAAAAAATCGAAGATTTCAGTTTACCTGTAGTCGAAATTTCGTTATTAAAGTCGAAGTTTTGATTTTAATAGTGGAACGGCTAAAAAAAGTGGAAATTTCGAGATTAAAGGTGAAATTTCGAAAAAAAAGTCGAAATTTCAATTTTAATCTCGGAATTTCTAGAAAAAAGAATATTTAAGATTAAACACGAAAATTTTAAGATTAAACTCGAAATGTTTAAAAATACATTTCTTTTTAAGTTGATGTCCATTCTACGCTTCGTAATTTTAACTTAAGTGCGTAATTAAATAGTGTAACGCAATGTAAATAGATGAAATAGGATTTAGAATAGAATTGTAGAATTAAGTAAATAAAAAAAGTTTCTAGAAGGATCTGATAAGGAGAAAGCGACCGCGATAACGAAACAAATGGCAGATAAGCGTTCCAGAAATTTCGGCAAACGATAAGCCTTATCTGCCGAAAAGTTCTAGAAGCCGGGGGTCAAAACTATAAAAAGGCGGTCAGCTTTCCCTCGAGTCAGTCAGTTAGAGTCAGTGTAATTAGTGAGTTAGTAGAAGTCAATAATAGGTGAGTTAATTGTCAATTGTGGTCATCCAAGTTGAGTTCAGTAATAAACTGGGTCTTATTCGATAAGTGTAATCAATTCGAACCGATAAGCCCGTAACAATATTTATCAAAAAAACATCGGTAAAAATTCGATGTACCGTTATCGAATACTGATATTTAAGACATCGATGTTTCATTAAAAAAATATCGATGTTCAAACATCGATGCTTTTTTGAACGATGTTGCATCCCTACTTCAAAGTCGTCGAGTAACATAGTATCTTAGGGGAAATGCCAATTTTTCCATAAAAAAAATAAAATTTAAATGTTCTAAGAATTCGCCAGACATTGAGAACGTGAACTCAATCAATCAATAAATCTAATCAATATTTAAATTAATACTTGACAGATATCTTCTAAATTATGGACTTTTTTTAATTTCTCATAAATTTAAACTTTAATCTCGTCAGTTGTGAAAAAAATTCTGAAATTTTAAAAAATTAAATAAATAAAATTCTTAATGGGAGCCGTACTCAACTAAGAACGCCGCATGTGTCTCAGAACTGCATTTTCTTACCGCTACAATAATTAAATAGAAAAAAATTTCGAGTTTAAAATTAATATTTCACCACAAAAAGAAAATGAAAGTTTGAGAAAAAACATTTGAAATTTTTTGTGAATTTGTTAAAAAATGTAACACCTAAATAGTTTGTTGAAAGTTTATTTTCATAATAAAATCATAGCATAGAATTTGGACTACAGCTGTATTTATTTGATAATTTAATCTTCTAGATTCAGGGGTCTAGCTGAATTTTTTTATATTTTAGAAAGTTAGATAAGGTTCCACTAGAGCGTTTACACCATTGATAAGTCTTTTACAAAATTTAGAACTACAGATCAATTTCGTTGTAAGTTAAGATGAGTTTCCTTGAGAATTTTGTGATT
This sequence comes from Dastarcus helophoroides, assembly GCA_028583605.1. Lineage (NCBI taxonomy): Eukaryota > Metazoa > Arthropoda > Insecta > Coleoptera > Bothrideridae > Dastarcus > Dastarcus helophoroides. The sequence goes on from CM053327.1 coordinate 30,423,444, forward strand.
TAAATGTTTATAATTAATACATCTTTGAAGTCTTAAAAAATGTCTTTAAATATAACAAACAAGTATGAAAATTATACAAAATAGTGGAAATTTCGTGTTTACGTTTATTAATTATTGTAACCTAATATGAAAATACTGGCGAAGGGTTTAATAATATAAGAATTTATTTAAAATATAATTTATTAAAATAATTCAACAAAATTTCTGCATCGTCAATTCTACTAAAGTTAATATCCACAATTATTTACAAAATGATATAATATTACTGTTTAAAGTCTATCACATCTTCCAACCCCCGAATTTCTTTTCCAATTCTTCGGCAACTGCGAAGCAAAGTCGATCTTGATATGGAGCTGCTACAACCTGAAAAAAAAAAAAAAACGTAAAAGAGCCAAACTACAAACCACTGCTTGCGTTGAAACTCTACAGTTTTCGCTACAATCACTCCTACTTGGAAAAATAACACCTTTTTAAAAATGTATTTACCTGTACTCCAATTGGCATTCCTTGAGAATTCTTTCCACAGGGCACAGATGTGGCTGGTAATCCCAAAGTATTAAATACCATCGCATAAACAATACCGGATATTTGTGCCGCAATTTCCCAATGAGCGCAAGCTGACGATGGAAACGCTGGTAGTATCAGTACACCATTATGATCTAATTTTTTCTACAAGTAATCATCAAAATACACAACAAAAAAAGTTTTGCGTTAGTATAACTTACAATGAGGTCGTTTCTGATGGCAGCATTGATCTCAAAGTGTTTTTCATTGAAAACTAATTTGCGGTATATTAGTTGATATAAATAAAATAATACTAAATTGAATGTTAGGTTGGAATAACCCAAAATACTTTTAAATAATTCAACTGCTAAGTTTCCACTTTCCTGGAACAAAAAAAAAACGTAAATTATATACTGAGAGTTATTCCGGATTCTGTAAATTAATAATTAAATTAGGAATAATTACACCTTGGAGGAGATATAACAACTACAAAACATTGAATTCTTTAATTTTTTTTTAAACGATTTCAGTTGAAAATATTCGCAAACAACAATCATAGATTTAGGCCAGGGGTCGGCAAACCGCGGCTCGTGAGCCTCATGCGGCGAAACTTGCGGCTCTTTAAATTTCCCTAAAAAAATAAATAAATAAAATCTAGAGTAGACAGAGAGGCAGACACTCATTAAACAAGAGACCTACAGAACTCAAAATTTCCAAAAATACTTTTCTAGGAATTTTCACGTTTTACTTAAATTTTGACAAAAAGAAGCATTTTTGGGAAATTTTTTATTCATTTGTGGTAACATTTTGAAAAAACATATAAAATTGGAAATTTCTAGGGGGATAGAAATTTCTAAAAAATATTTTTCTGATGATTTTTACATTTTTATTTGTAAATTTTCTAAAACCTTGAGATTTCGTAAAAAAATGTAAATTACTTTTTGTGAGAAAGAAAAATCTAAATTTACAGAAACGGTAAATATCAAAGTTCGAAATAAACGCTGAAATTTCCAGAAAAAAACGAAACAGAGAGAGAGAGAGAGAAAATGATTTCGAAAAAATTGAGAAAAAGACATCGAAAAAATTGAGAAAAAGACATCGAAAAAATTGCGAAAAAGGAACACATTTCGAAAAAAAAGAGAAAAAGGAATTTATCAAAAATTTTCAGAAAAGGTGAAATTTTTGAAAAAAAAAAACGTCGAATTTTAACAATAGATTGAAACCCAGGACAAATTAAAAACCTGAAATTTTTAGACAATTTTGTATTTTTTAAAATATAGTAAAATTTCGAAAAGAGAAATTGTAAAAATTAAGTGGAAACTTAGAAAAAGTTGTCGATTTTTAAAAAAGTCGACATTTTTTCAGTGAAGAAGAAAAAAGTTTAATTTTAGGAAGAATTTCATGGAAAAAGTTTAGAACTCGAAATTTCGATGAAAAATTGCACTTTTCCAGAGAAAGCTAAATTTTGAAAATAAATTTGCAATTTCGAGAACAAGACGAATTAAAAAAACTCCAAATTTTCAGATAAATTTCAATTCCAATTGGTAAAATAATTTGGAAAGAAAATTCTAAGAAAATTTCGAGAAGTGTTTAACTTTAAAAAAAGATCAAAATTTTCCAGAAAAAATCAAATTTTGAGAAAAAGGAAGCGATTTTGAAAAAAATTGGGAAAATGAAGAGTTAAAAAAAACTGTCTAATTCGAAAAAGGGAGAAATTTAAAAAAATACCTTTATCGAAAACTCTCGAAAAAGGCAAACATTTAGGAAAAAAAAAACGAATTTCGACAATAGATTGAAACCCAAAATAAATTTAAAAACCAGAAATATTTAGACAATTTTGAATTTTTTGAAAAATTGCCAAATTTCGAAAAGAGCATCTGGAAACTGGAAGCTTAGAAAAAGTTGTTGAAATTTGAAAAAGTCAAAGTTTTTCAGAGAAGAAGAAAAAAGTTAAATTTTACGAAAAACTTCAAGGAAAAAGTCAAAATTTTAAGAAAAGCTCTAAATTTCGACAAAAAACTTACAATTTTCCAGAGAAAGTCAAATTTTGAGAATAAATTTGAAATTTCGAGAACAAGACGAATTAAAAAAACTCCAAATTTTCAGATAAATTCGAATTTTGAGAAAATTGGTAAAACAATTTGGAAAGAAAATTCCAAGAAAATTTTTATAAAAAGGTCAAAATTACCCAGAAAAAAATCAAATTTTGAGAAAAAGAAAGAGATTTCGAAAAAAAATGGAAAAAATGAAGAGATTAAAAATACTGTCTAATTCGAAAAAGGGAGAAATTAAAAAAAAATGCATTTATCGAAAACTCTCGAAAAAGGCAAAAATTTAGAAAAAAAACGTGGAATTTCAACAATAGATTGAAACTCAAAACAAATTTAAAAACCAGAAATGTTTAGACAATTTTGAGTTTTTTAAAAAATTGCAAAATTTCGAAAAGAGAAACTGGAAACTGGAAGCTTAGAAAAAATTGTTGAAATTTAAAAAAGTCAAAGTTTTTCTGAGAAGAAGAAAAAAGTCAAATTTTACGAAAAACTTTAAGGAAAAAGTCACAATTTTAAGAAAAGCTCTAAACTTCAACAAAAAAACTTACAATTTTCCAGAAAAAGTTAAATTTTTAGAATAAATTTAAAATTTCGAGAACAAGACGATTCAAAAAAAATCCAAATTTTCAGATAAATTCCAATTTTGAGAAGATTTGTAAAATAATTTCGAAAGAAAATTCCAAGAAAATTTCGAGATAGAAGGTCAGAATTTTCCAGAAAAAGCCGAATTTTGAGAAAAAGGGAGAGATTTCGAAAAAAAATTGGAAAAAATGAAAAGTTCTCAAATAAGGGCAAAATTTCAGAAAAAAAAGATCGAATTTTGACAATATATTAAAATCCAAAACAAATTTAAAAAACTTAAAATTTTCAGATAAAAGAGAAATTGTAAAAATAAACTGAAAGCTTAAAAAAGTGTCGGATTTTAACAAAGTCGAAGTTTTTCAGAAAAGTAGAAAAAAAAGTCAAGTTTTAGGAAAAATTCATGGAAAAAGTCAACATTTTAAGGAAAGTCCCAAATTTCGATAAAAATTTGCAATTTTCTAGAGAAAATTAAATTTTGAGAATAAATTTGAAATTTGGAGAACAAGACCATTTTTAGATAAATTCCAATTTTGAGAACATTTTTAAAATAATCTCGAAAGAAAATTCCAAGAAAATTTTGAGAAAAAAATCAGAATTTTTCAGAAAAAGCCGAATTTTGAGAAGAAGGAAGAGATTTCGAAAAAAATAGGAAAAAATGATTTTAAAAAAATGAATTTATCCAAAGTTCTTAAATAAGGGCAAAATTCAAGAAAAAAAAACATTGAATTTTAACAATATATTAAAACCCAAAACAAATTTAGAAAAATTGAAATTTTCAGATAAAAGAGAAATTGTTAAAATAAACTGGAAGCTTAAAAAAGTATCGGACTTTAAAAAAGTCGAAGTTTTTCAGAGAAGTAGAAAAAAACTCAAATTTTAGGAAAAATTCAAGAAAAAAGTCAACATTTTAAGAAAAGTCCCAAATTTCGATAAAAACTTGCAATTTTTCAGAGAAAATTAAATTTTGAGAATAAATTTGATATTTCGAAAACAAGACGAATTAAAAAAAACTCCAAATTTTCAGATAAATCGAATTTTGAGAAAATTGGTAAAATAGTTTCAAGAGGAAAGGGAATGTTGATAAATTTCGAGAAGTATTAAACAACCATAAAAAAGGTCAACATTTCCCAGAAAAAGTTAAATTTTAAGAAAAAAAATCAAATTTTGAGATTTGAAAATAGATGCATTTCGTTCGAAATAAAAGTTGATATTTTCGGAAAAATCTGAATTTTGATAAAAAGAGATTAAAAATATGAATTTGTCAAAAGTTCTCAAAAAAGCAAAATTTAAGAAAAAAAACGTCGAATTTTGACAATAGGTTGTATCCCAGAACAAATTTGAAAACCCAAAATTTTTGACAAATGACCAATTAAATGTTCTGTAATTAAACAGTTAAACGTGCTTAAAATTGAAAATATGTACAACCGCAACCATAAACTAGTTTCGGCCTTCCTTGGCCTCGTCAGCATGGTACGGTGGTTGTACACACTTCCAATTTAAAGCCGTTAGTCAGTCGTATAAGTACCCAAGAGAGCAAACCTCCATCGGGTGACTTGTAACTGACTTTTAACTGTTTATTACGCAAACATTTTCGCTACATGCTAATTGAAGCATTACTCTCTGCTGAGATAATAAGCCTTGTATATACGAATATATACAAGTTTATTACGATGCAATTGAAATCTAATTTCATTAGAATCTAATGAAAATTAGACTGCAATTGCAAAGTTCACGAAGGTGAGGCAAAGCTTGTATCACGGGTTGCATCGCAACATCCATAGATACAAACGTCCTCGGCGTGACTTTACTTTCATCTAGTTTTGACAAATGACCAATTAAATGTTCTGTAATTAAACAGTTAAACGTGCTTAAAATTGAAAATATGTACAACCGCAACCATAAACTAGTTTCGGCCTTCCTTGGCCTCGTCAGCATGGTACGGTGGTTGTACACACTTCCAATTTAAATTGGAAGTGTGTTAGAAAAAAAGACGAATACAGAGAGGAGTTAAAAAAGTCTAATTTGGGAGAAAAAGGCAAATTTTGAAATAAAGCTCTAAATTTTGAGAAATAAAAGGTCTTTTGGGCTAAATATGTTTTCGATTGACTACATGAATCAGAGGGGACCCTTCCTGTTCCATATTTTGTCTAATTTACATGATTTAAAGCTCAAGTTAGGCCAACACTAGATAGAATACTATTCTCATGTTTGGAGTTCAGCCCAAAAACACACTTTAGCTCTCTTAGATTCAATTCAAAGAAGAGCGATTCGCCTAATTGATGACGAGAGTCTGAGCGATTCTCTCGAAACACTAAAGCACAGGCCTATGGTTGGTGATTTGTCTCTTCTCTACAAGTACTATCACGGAAGATGCTCGCCAGAACTAATAGGATTCATCCCCCCAAGAGCAAGAGTCTTCAGGCGTACTAGACAGTCTGAGACAGCAAATTCCTGTGCGGTCCAGCTTGACACAGTGAGGAATTCTGTCTACGGAGACTTTTTTTTCTACAGAACTTCCAAGTTATGGAACTGGTTACCGAAAGGAATTTTTCCCAAAAATTACAACCTATCCTTGTTTAAGAATGCGGTTCATCGCCATCTATCCTTGTTTCCGCATCCTACTGGCAGTGCTTTGAAAGCATAATGGGGTTTCCCTTTGCGAGTGGATTAAATTTAAAAAAATAAATAAAATGTAAAATCAGAAATAAAAATTTGTGGCTCTTTAAAGTTCACGAAACCTATTTTTTCATTGGGGATGGCTCTTTTGGCTTAAAAGTTTGTCGATCCCTGACAGATTCATCAGTATGGTGCGATTGCTTTAAACATTTCCAACTATTAGTCACACTCAAGAGATCTAAACCCAACTAAGAAATTTGTAACTTACTTTCGAGTGTGCCTTGAACACTACTACTAGTGACTAGCTTTAGTTACTACTAGTAACTAGCTTTAGTTACTACTAGTAACCAGCTTTAGTTGCACCGTATATAACCAGGTTACAAAGCTATATATTTACCCCTTTCACAAGATAAGGAATATCTTCTATGTTGTAAAGCATAGCTGAGCTGAATTCTATACCATCTGCAAGTATTTCGAACTTGCCATCATACCCAACTTCACATTTTGAAGTAGTTTCCAGGTGTTTCACGCTTTTTCTGATTGCTTCTTTAATTTCCTCATCTACTGGGACCAAACTTGGTGATTGAAAATCTTCAGTGTAGTAAACTCTTAGTTTGGATAAGTCTACCTGAAATTAAAATATCGTTAGAGTCGAATTTAAATCATGTGTGAAGTGTTCTGCTAGCTACTTGGCAAGAATATTGATTTGGTTTTCTAAAGTCAAATAAGACGATTTTATGAGCTAATACTAACTCTTGACTTTGAAATGAAGAAATTGGGTGGTTACGTTTTATATTAATTTTACAAACTTTGAATTCAGGGATTATTTGATAAGGTAAAATCAGGGTTACATGGGGGACATAGCATCACTTCCCAGGCTGCGCGAAATTACCAAATGGAGCAAAGGGTTAATAACTTTTCTAATTTATTGATAGCTTCAGTGTTAAGTGCACTGTTATTTGCGCCATTTTCACACAATCTCTCTTAACACGTTCAGTGCTGCCTCATATTGGGTGAAGTTGCATACGACTTGTCCATTCCAGAATGACTCCGACTGTGACTGTTCCATACATATCCAGGTTTGCTTATTTCATCAGCACAACACTAACTAAAGTACCGAAGTCCCATAAGTCAATCTATTATAAAACCTAGAGCACCAGTGCGTCGTCAGCACTGAACATGTTAAATAAACTACTGAACTGGTCTAAGATTGAACGAATCCGATTAGATGGTACCTTTTGATCTAAATTTAAACTGGAGCATTTATTTCCAGCCATGACTTTCGTCATCAGTCTCAAATCTTTGGCATATCTAGTCATGGGTCCTACAACTAAATAGTCTGCAGCTTTTTCGTCGCGTGGATTTGGATAGTGCCCCCTTATAGGAATGACCCCTAAAATAAGGTAGATTAAACATTTGTTGCGGTATAGACAGAATATTATTACGTGGGGTTGGCTTGTGGCCGAAAACTCCGCAAAAGTGGGCAGGAATCCTTATTGAACCAGCAATATCTGAACCCACACCCAAAAGAGATGCACCGGCACCTAGAAGAGCAGCCTGCAATATATCCCTAGTGCAGTTACTTTTATCACTGACAATTATGTGTATACAGAGTGATTCGCACAGTTCCTACGGTGCATTTATGCTGGACACTTAATTCTCTTTGGCAAAAAATATATTTTCTCCTTGACTTAAGTTCAACTATCCTGAAAGAAGCTATCTCCTTCCAGCTGTGTAGATAAGTCTCAGATTGCTTCTCTCAGCATAGTTGACACTTATGTCAGAGGGAAATGTGCGGAATAAAGTGTCTAAGCTAAACTCATCCATAGTCATAGTTATATCATGATGATGACATAGTGCAGCGATGGTACCAAACATAAATAATTAATAAATTACTTACTTCACCTCCCGACGAACCACCACTTGTACGCGTCACATCATAAGGATTATTAGTTACTCCAGTAATAAAATTTCGAGTTTCCCAGGAAAGACACAACTCGGGGTTATTGGAAACGAGAATCGGAATTGCTCCACTTGATTTGAGGTAAGATATTACCTCACCATCTGATTCTGCTTTGAAACCCCTTCTTGCAAGCGTGCCCACCGAGAAGCTTGATCCTAAAATTCGATTAATGATTGATATTCATAACGAAAAACCAAGATTCCAATGGTAAAAATCGTCACCTTTTTACGAATTGTAGAAAAATATAAAAAGAATTAAAAAAAACTTTAACTAATTATTTAGAAATATCGACTATGATAACAAAATCTACTTTTTAGAAAATTTCAACTTCAAAATGTTTTTCGATACACTTTGATTTATCTCATAATTTTTGATTTTCTTTCTTTAAGTTTTTATATACTGAAAATATTTACCCCTCATCTCTAAAATTTCGGTGTTTACTTCTTGATTAGGTACTCTGTTATAAATTTCAGTTATCTTTTTTCCAAATTTCAACTTTCATGTTAAAATTTCGAGTTCAAATTAAAAATTTTCTAAATTTTTAATCAAACTCGAAATTTTCAACAAAAACCCTAAATTTAAATGCAAATTTTAATCTCTTGTTCTCAAGATCTCGGCAGTGTTCGATCATGAAATTTCAGGAATCTGAAAATGAAAATTTGAGCTTAACATTTCGATTTCAATTTGGAAAAAGAAATACTCGATTTTTGTTTGGAAATGTTCAAATTTATCCCAAAAGTTTAAAATTGAAACCTGAAACATATTGTACACGTTTTCAACACAAGTTTTAGGTAAATTTTGACACGAGCTCAGGTATGAGCTCCGAGAGCACAAAATTTCTAAGTTTCAGGAGCAGCTAAGAAGTTGCAACCTCGAAACTCCATCAGATCTCTGGCTGGCGCACAGCCAAAGCTTTAAGAGGAGATAGGAAACCTATCCCACGGATACACGGACCTCAAGGAATGGCTTACTCAGATCAGGATAAGGCCGCAGCTTTCGCTGAGATCTTTGAACGACACTGTCAGGCCACACTTGAAAAAGTGGACTTAGTCTTCGTACAGGAGGTGAAAGAAGGGGTTCAAGTTCTTCAGGAGGAAGTGCCAGAAGCAGACGACGTCATCCAACCGACTAACGAGGAGAAAATCCAAAGCTTTCTGCGCAAGCTAAACGCCAAAAAGGCTCCACGTCCAGGCGGAATTCCAAACCAAGCTCTGAAGTCACTTTCGGATCAAGCTGTCAAATACTTTGGAGTAATAGTCAATTCTATGTTTAGGTACCGGTATTTTCCCACAAGATGGTAGACTGCAAACGTTATCTTCATTCCTAAGGCAGGTGAGGATGGGAAATTTTTCCAAAATTACAGGACAATCAGTCTCTTATCCAACTTGGGTAAGGCGGCGGAAAGGATTTTAAGAAAGCGTGTGCAGAATATCATCAGTGATCGCGATATCATTCCTAAGGAACAATTTGGGTTCCAACCTATACAATCCACCTCAGACCTCAGCTGCTGAGAGTGGTTATACAATAACTCAACGCAATAACTGGAACCAGGTAGTTGGAACTATTTTCTTCGATATCTCCAAGGCATTTGACACAGTTTGGCACCACGGACTAGTCTGCAAGATGCACCAGTTTGAAATACCTCTAACAATGGTTCAAATGGTAAGCTCGTTCCTGGACAGCGCCCATTCAGAGCAAAGGTGGGACAGGAACTATCAAACCAATTTAGGCTACAGCATGGGGTGCCTCAAGGCTCTGCCTTGTCACCTCTGTATTCTCTGCTCACAGCGGACATCCCGAGAACCAATACAACAATCGACCACACCTTATTGGTAACTTATGCAGACGACAAAGCTTTGGTGGCGTACTATTTCAGTCCAGAGTTGGTCACCAGACGATTTCAGGAGGCAACAGATAGTCTACTAGATTACTTCGGTCAATGGAGAATCCAAGTCAACGCAGACAAGACCCAAGCAGTCTTCTTCAACCGAAGAACACTCCAACCATATGGACATGTTAATGTTCATGGGCAAAACTTCGACTGGAGACTTCAGGCAAAGTATCTAGGTGTAATTCTGGATAAAAGACTTACATTTCAGGCACACATCGATTATGCTGTGTCAAAGCCAAAATGCTGAAGGGACTGCTGCAAGCGATGATTGGTAGAAATGGTAACCTGTCCGTTGAACTTAAAGTGTTACTATACAAATCAATCACAAGACCAGCGATGACCTACGCATCTGTAGCTTGGTCACAGACGACGGATATTCAGATAAAGAAACTCCAGGTGTGCCAGAACGTCTTTCTAAGACAAGCCATGGACGCTCCATGGTTTGTGAGAAACAAACAACTCCATAGGGAAGCTCAACTACCCCTGGTAAGAGATTTTCTTAAGGAAACTAATTCCAGGGCGATGGTAAGTGCGGAAACGCATCCCAACGAGCTAGTTCGACAGGCAGAGGATTACGATCCAAACATCCTAACCAGGACTAGGAGACCAATGATGGTCCTCTAGGCTATAACTTCCATTTCGAAAATTTTTGTTTTGTTTGTTTCTTATGTTTCAGGCAAAACTGCTTACAATAGGGCTCCAACACTATTGTACTGTTCCGACAGAAGGATTGGGGGCCAAGGGCCCGGCCCGAAGAAGTAGGGGTTTTTAGTCGGTACCCGTAGTTTGAGCGGAAGTCCGACACTATCTGGGTACCTTTCCAGATGTCCTTAACGGATTTTCCCCTATTTAAAATAAAAGGTAAAATTTGAAGCCGTTGTACAAATTTCCAGATTTTGAAATCGAAAATTCGACAAAAGTAAAAATATTAAGTTTAATTTGGAAATTGTAATATTTTTCTTAAGCTAAGCAAACTTCGAAATTTTTAAATTCTTAAAATTGTTAATTTAATCTGTGTTATTAAAGCATATTTTCATCTTTGTCCACCTGATATTACCTGTTAAAAAGATAGTAAATAATACAGGATCTCAACAATACCGGAATCGAGAGGGATTAGAATTTTTGATATCCCTTATAAAGTGATTAAAACTTTACATCGGAACTGCATCCCCTAATATCGATAATAATAATAAAATGACGACACAATGATTGCTTTTATTAATTTTACAATCTCTTTTTCATCTCTTTTTTATTCAAGTAAGTTATTCAAACAAAACAAAATTACACCCACCTGCAAGACTACAACTTTCTTTCATTGTGAATGGTACCCCCAACAAAGGTTTAATTTTTTCTAGATCCTCCTGTGGAAGAGATGTCTTTTCCAAATATTGATCAACACTTTTCGCTTCAGCGATGGCTTTGTCATACCTTTCTTCCACAATTGCATTTATTAAAGGATTGACTTCTTTGATACGATTTATGTATGTTCGAACAATATCCTCGCTCGTTACCTAAAACATCCCTTGACTTAATCGTGTCTCCTTTCAACCTAAACTTAATATCAAAATCTTGCAATTAGAGTCAAACCTCCTTATAAAAAAATTGAAATTCAAATCTTGTCCCCGGAAACCAAGGAAGATTAAAAAACACAGCAAAAGTTGCTCTAGCGCGTTTCGCAAACTTTGTTGTGTTTTTTAATCTTTCTTGGTTTCAGGGGACAAGATTTGTATTTTCATTTTGGAAGATAACCAAGGACCAGTCCGTTCCTCCAAAAAAAAACCTCCTTATAGTGAATTACAGATCCTACAAAAAATTCGCTATAGAGAAGTTTTCGTTATAGGGAGGGAGCATTAAAAATGCACAAATCACATGTTAAATTTTATATTACACATTTATTTAAAAATATATAAACAAACATATGTAGATAAATTAAATTTAATTAAAAAATCTGTTAATTTTGTTTGAAGAGAGAATTTAGAAAATGTTTGCTGTTCAAAAAATACTTCGCACTTATTTAACGCATTGTAAACAAGTTCAGGTATGTTCTCAAACTGTATACCTCCTTTATACTACTAGGTAAACAATGTCATTACATGGGGTATCCCAAAAATTCAGTTTTTACTTATTTTAAACGAGAGGCAATTAACAACGAATCAAAGCTTGAAAAGTCATTAGCATGAGGTATTAAGAATTTTTTCTTAACGGAACACGAAAGGCGATTATTAATACTAATTATTCCTTGAAAAATCTTGGTTCAAAAATTCGTTGTAAGGAGGTATCATGTTCGTTAAATGGAGGCAATATTACGTGTAAATTTGCTTAAAATGCTACGTTCCCCAAAAAAATTCGTTCTATAGAGGAATTCGGTATATGAAGGTTCGTCATAAGGAGGTTTGACTCTATGTTAAATGATATTCTTTTATAATTATATATTTGTTTAAATTGGGAATTCTTTATTTTCAAAATGCCCTACATTTAAATTGTGAACATATTTTAAAAAATGAATGATCATATTTCGAAACATCCATACTTTAAAATTCCTAAAAGTGACACGAAAATAAGTTGTTAAAAATATAGGTAACTCAAAAATTTTATTTACTTCTAAATTATATGTAACCAAATCGTGGTCAACTACTAAATGAGATAATAAGCCTTGTATATACGAATATATACAAGTTTATTACGATGCAATTGAAATCTAATTTCATTAGAATATAATGAAAACTAGATTGCAACTGCAAAGTTCACGTAGATGAGGCAAAGCTTGTATCACGGGTTGCATCGCAACATCCATAGTTACGACTGACTAACGGCTTTAAATTGGAAGTGTATACAACCACTATACCATACTGATGAGGCCAAGGAAGGTCGAAACTAGTCTATGGTTGCGATTGTACATATTTTCAATTTTAAGCATGTTTAACTGTTTAATTGCAGAACATTTAATTGGTCATTTGTCTAACTACTAAATAGCAAATAAACACTTTTTTATAAACTAAAAGAAGTGAAGGTTTTAAGTGCATTTCCTACCTTTTTCTCTCGTATCATTCCAGCCAACTCGGAGGCACTTTTGAAAAGAAGATCATCGGTTGCAGGAGGTACACGAGTTATAATTTTAGGTTGTTTCCACAAATATGGATAGCACAGAGTATGTAGCCATTTGCACACAAAAAACCATACTTTTAGAAGTAAATGCATTTTTATAGCATCAGGTTGACTTTACGAGGAGCTGGAATTTTAGAAATAATTGTAACAGAATAAATAATGATTGGTGGTTAACGCAACAGTTTTAAATATCAATTGAAGCTTAACGTATAACAAAAGGAATTATTTACAACCAACCACTCTCCGTCTACAAAACTAAGAAAAGGTGAAACTTTTAGAAGTAGGTTTATCTTCTAAATAAACGTACTCTTGCTTAATAGACTAGTCCTAATTTGAAATTAATTGTACAAGAAGAGCTCTACGTCATATTAAACAGGAATTTAAAAGTAATTACACTGGAGGTACTCCAGGATGAAATGTAAAAGAAATTGTCCAATCAAATTGTCAAATGGACGTCAGAATTTAAATAAATAAACTTTTAATATCGGGAGGGTAAATGAACAGTTAAATATGTACTGGTACTACTTTTATCTTTAGCAATTATTGCATAGCAAAAACTCCTTCGAAAACAACTCGAAAACTTGCAGGACAACTTTGGAGTTTAACTCGTAATTTCACCAAAATAATTCATCACTTCCATAAAATGGAACAGCAACATATGACATCTAAAATTTATTAAAAATACTAAGCTCGTTTGAAAAAGTTCGACATAATTAAAGTCCAAATTTAGTAAAGATTCTGGCAACGTAAAAATTTGTGGAAATGTTGAAAATTTTAAAAATTATTTTGCATATCCAAAGTTTATACCTAAAAATAAAATTATAAAATATACTTAGTGCTTAGTGCTAAGTACTGATTCTGAGATAACTTAAGTTACTTTGACAATCATCTTTTTTTGTTTCTATGGACCATTTACATTTTAGACCTTTTTTATAGTAATTCCTAAAGATGCAATACATTATTGGATTGCATTTTACTCGAAAACAGTCTACTCTATTGAGGTAAGTTAAGAGTATCTTTTTTATGGAAAAAGGTTCTTATTAAAAGATTTTAGGTTTAAAATTACAAAAAAATCGAACATAACAAAATTAGGAATAATTTTACTAACGCCGCCCCTAATTTTACCCGTTACTGATCCAACACTGGATAAAATTTTACAGTTTGTTTTATACAGCATCAAAACCTAAATAGGTATGCCAAATTTCGCATTTCGAGAAAATCAACAAATAACCATCATTTCAATTGTATCTTTGACACCCTGTATCTCGAAAACGAAGCTTTTCTCAATATATGTTTATATGAAACATTTTACATATTTTTGGACAAAAATCTGCTGACACCATATTTCGCAAATTTGGAGTTTAAAGTTGAAATGTTATATATTTTTTTTTATGGAACGGACTGGTCCTTGGTTATCTTCAAAAATTGAAAACAAATCTTATCCTCTGAAGAAAGATTAAAGAACACAACAAAGGTTGCTCTAACGCGTTTCGACAGCCAAGTTATCATCTTCAGAGAGATGCTGAACTCTTTCTCTGAAGATGATAGCTTGGCTGTCGAAACACGTTAGAGCAACCTTTGTTGTGTTTTTTATTCTTTCTTGGTTTCAGGGGACAAGATTCGTATTTTAATTTTTGTCATATTTAAAGTTAAAATTTCCAGACTGAAGTCGAAATCCAGGGATTAAAGTCAAAAAGGTTCTTGAATTTTTACAAAATTGTTTTTTGATATTTTGTGTTCGAAGGCCTTTGGAAATGATGTCGAAATTTTGAGAAGAAACTTCAAAATGTTTAAAAAAATGTTGGTTTACATTTTGATGTGAACATCATATTTTCTAAATTATAGAAAAATTTGGGCTGTGTGCTTTTTTGTCAAAATTTTGTTTAGAATTTAAATTGGAAAATTCTTTAAGATTTGGACTTTTTTTGAAATCTTTCAGTTTAAACTTCAAAAATACTTCTTTTTAAAATTCCAGCTTTAAAATCGAAATTTGGTGAAGCCTCGAATTTTTTTACACAATTCGTTTAAAATTTTAAAAATTCGCATCTTATGAAGTCAAATTTTTCAAAAAATTTCAAATCCAAAGGCACAGGCGAATTTTTTGACATGTCAAAGTTACAAAAATTCGAAGTTTCGAGAAAAAGGTCGACATTTTCAAAAAAATGTCACAAAATCTCAGTTTTCACAACACGTCGACATTTTAAAAAAGGCACAATTTCGAAAAAAGCTCAAATTCTGAAAAATGTCGTAACTTCGAGAAAAAGTCGAAATTTTGATGATAAACGGTCGAAATTAAAAAAAAAGTTCAAAAACATGAAAAAGTCAAAATTTTCAAAAAAAGTCAATGCTCGGAAAAAGTTACAATTTTCAAAAAAAGACAAATTTTTCAAAAAAATTCCAATATACTAAACAAAACATAATTTCGAAAACGTTATAATTTAAAAATTAAATGAGGTGAAACGTACGAGAAAAAGTTGAAATTTTGGACGTCGAACGAGAGAAGATCGACATTTTAAAATAAAGTGGATGTGAACACTTCGAAATTTTCGAAATAAATCTAACAATAAAAATAAAATTTTTAAAAAAATTAAAATTTTCAATAAGGTGACCCAAGGATTTTTCGTTTTCTTTTAGGGGCGGGTATCGACTACTTTTGAAATAAAACTGTAACATGAGTAAAGATAAGTCGAAATTGTGAAATTAATACCGAAGTATGAAAATAAAATCGAAGTCTGTAGAAAACACGGTCTAAAATTTTCAAAAAAATTAGTTAACATTTCGATAAGTTAACAATTTAATTTTTCGAAAAGAAAGAAAAATTAGAAGAGCCTACTCTAGATATTAATAGAAGAAATATAAAGAGAAGAAAAATGTAAACAATATAAAGTTTCGAGAAAAAGGTCAGCATTTTCAAACAAATGTTGAGAAAATCTCAAAATTTTCACAAGAAGTAAAAATTTCAAAAAAAGGTACAATTTCTAAAAAAAAACTTCAATTCTGAAAAAAGTAACTTCGAGAAAAAGTCGAACAAGGAAAGATCGACATTTTAAAATAAGTGGATATTTTAAAATGTCAAAATTTTCGAAATAAGTCAAACCATGAAAATCGAATTCTTAAAAAAATTGTAAAGTGACTCAAAGATCCTTTGTCTTCTTTTACGCAAACAAAGAAGGGTAAATACTAGCTGAAATATGAGTAGAGAAAAGTCGAAATTGTCAAATTAATACTGAAGTTTAAAAATAAAATCGAAATTTGTAGAAAACACGCTCTACAATTTAGAAACAAAAGTTAACATTACGATACGTTAACATTTGAATTTTTCGAACATAAAGAAAAATTAGAAGAACAAGTCTGGTAAATTGAAAATGTTTTCGAATTTTCCACAAATAAAGACTGACAATTGAGAACTAAAATCTCAATTCCGAAAGTAGAAAAAGAAAAAGAAAAAGAAAAAGAAAAAGAAAAAGAAAAAGAAAAAGAAAAAAATTGTCATTTCGACTTTAAAATTCAAGTTAAAAGGCCACATACAAATTTTTGATAAAAAGGGGACATTTTAAAAACGGACTTAAAGTTATGAGAAAAAGAAACGAGCTGTAAAAGATGTCGAGTATTTTCTCGAGTATCTCTCTGAAGATGATAGCTCGAAACGAGTTAAAGCAACCTTTTGTTGTGTTTTTTATTCTTTCTTGGTTTCAAGGGATTCAGGGGACAAGATTTGTAATTCAATATTATATTATGCAAAAAAAAGCCGGAATTTTAAAGCAATTGGAATTTTCAGAAAAGGACCTAACTTCGAAAAATGTCAAAATTTTCAAAATTATTCAACATGTCGAAAAAAGTTAAAATTTTTGAAGTCGAACGAGAACATGTGAACATTTTGAAAAGAGTGGATATTTTAAAAGATTTTTATTTCAATTCCTCTCAATAGTTTCATTTTTTATTAAAATTTTGAAGACATATTTTATTATTCTATTTACCTATCTACACTTGACATTTCGAAAATACTGTCGCTATCGTAAAGACTAAATTAAAATAAAATTCAAAAGGGATTTATGAAAATTAAAAAAAAAATCGTCAATATTGTCACGTTTGAAGTCGAAATTGTAGCAAAAAATGTAAAAATTGAAACTAAAAACTAGGAGTCTTGAGAGACAAGTCGAAAATTTGTAAAAATAAAATGGAAATTGAAACTGAAACTTTGGAATGCGAAAAAAGTTGAAATTAAAAAAAAAAAGTATTATTTTTGATTTTTACATACCCGAAAGCCTTTCAAATGCAATACTTCATATTTTGAAAACTTTATATGTATTCTAGTTAATTTTTGAAATTAAACTGGAAGAATTCATTAAGTGTAAGCACTTGAAACAACGATGCATGTTGCGGTACTGCTTTAGAACTCTCTTCTATGCAAGATTGTACTATTAATCTGTCCTTATTAACTCACTCTTACATTGTTCCAATGGAGAAATGGCGTTCTAATGATCTTAAATGTTAAGATTCCAATTTCGAAGAAGTCTGTTTTCAGTCATAACGATTTTGTAATACACACACAATAGTTCTTGGTCTGTTGAAATTCGTGTCGTGTAATTAAATCTATCTTACGTGATAATGCGTATATTTCGCACATTTATTTTTAAACTGCTAAAATATTCGCAATTTTAGTTTGTTGTAGAAAATTACACATTGGCGTAACAATGTTGCAAATTATGGTAAATAGACATAAGAATTGTGCAATTTCTTAGTTGTTTTAGCGATCATTTAAAGTATTTCGACCTACAAAACTATCTAAAATGATTGAATAATTATTTACTGCCAATATAATAAAAAAAGCTTCCTTTTTTTAAATTGCAAATCGAAATAGAGATTGCTTCATTTGGGAAAGCTGATATTGTTCTTTATGCCTTGCGCCGATGAATATATTAAATTTTGTAACATTTGTGAAGATGCTTCGGATGAAAGATTGAACGCATGATTTCTCTCGAGTACGCAATAAATAACCGTTTTAATTTGTTTTAGCTAGTTGAGTACCAAATGGTTGCAATTCTTCAGTTATACTAAGGCGCTTTCTAAATGTTCAGCCGCCTGTGTATGCATTAGAATTTCGCCTGTCTAAATTATTTTTCTTTGTCTCCTGAAACCAAGAAAGATTAAAAAATACAACAGTTGCTCTAACCCGTTTCGACAGCCAAGTTATCATCTTCTTAAGATACTCTCTGAAGATGACCGAAACGTTAGAGCAACTGTTGTTGTATTTTTAATCTTTCTTGGTTTCAGGGGAGAGGATGTGTATATCAATTTTGAAAGATAACCAAGGATAAGTCCGTTCCACCAACAAAAAAAAAAAATTCTCTCTAAGAGCAACTTTTGTTGTGTTTTTTAATCTTTTTTGGTTTCAGGGGACAAGATTTGTATTTCAATTTTTGAAGATAACCAAGGACCAGTCCTTTGCACCAAAATTTAGAAAAAAAGTCTAAATATCCGGAAAAAATTGAAATTTTTAAAAAAGTCTTAATTTTGGAAAAAACGAAATTGCGAAAGGGTTGAAATTTTTAAAATAGTTTAAATTTTAGAAAATGTGAATGTTTAAAAAATTGGAAAATTTAAAATACGAAATGTTGAATATATTAGTCGAAAATTTTCACTAAAAGTGGAAGATTCCTTAAAAATGTCATTTTCAGAAAATATAGATCTTGAGAAAAGCTCGAAATTCTTCAAGAAATTAAAATTTTTAAAAATAATTCTCAAATTCAGAAAGATGTTAAAAAAGCTATAAATTTTCAATAAGAAGGGAAAAAAGGTGAAATTTTCAAAATTGAAGTAGAAATTTTAAAGTCAATTTTTTCAAAAAATTTAGAACATTGAATTGAGATAAACTTAATCTAAATTTTGAAAAGAAATTGGAATTTTTAAAAAAGTTTAAATTTTGAAAGAAGCGAAAAAAGGTCGATATTTTCAAAATTCAGTTGTAATTTCGAGAAAAGTCACAATTTTGGCAGTCAAGATTTTGGATTCATAACTATTAAACTTTATTAACGACAAAAACGCAACAAAATTTAAAAATTCTACAAGGTTTTCGATAAATATTTGCTAACACCGGACCAGGTTTCGCATTATTAAGAAATATTTATCGAAAATCTTGTGGAATTTTTAACTTTGTTGCGTTTTTATCGTTAATAAAGTTTAATAGTTATAAATATTAAAGAATTCCACGAAGTAAGTGTTGGAAATGTCAAAAGAGTGGTTATTTTGGAATGTCGAAATTTTCAAAAAAAAGTAGAAATTTTCCAAATATGTAAGTTGAAATTTAAAAAAAAGTGCAATGGTCCAATAAAAATCAACTTCTTCAAAAACAGTTGGAATTTTCAAAAGGTCAGTATTTGGAAATATAAATCAAAATTTTTAATAGAAGTCAGTATTTTTAAAAAAATATATTTTTTTTTTTAGTGGAATTATTCAGTAGAAGTAGATATTTTCCAAAAAAAAATATTCGAAATATCCAAATGTGATTCAAATATTCAAATAAAAAAATAGAGAAAACCAAAATATAGGAAAAAAAGGTAAAGATTCTCAAAAATGTGGAAGTTTTTAATAGTCGAATTTTGGTGGAACGAACTGGTCCTTGGTTATCTTCAAAAACTGTAATACAAATATTGTCCCCTGAAACCAAAAAAGATTACAAAACACAACAAAGGTTGCTGTAACGCATTTCGATAGCCAACCTATCATCTTCAGAGAGAAAGTGTCGAATTTTCAAAAAAGTTGAAATTAAAAAATCAAAATTTTGAAAAACAAGTCGAAATTAAAAAAAAAAACAATTTTTTTGAATTTTTTGTATTCGTCAAAACGAACATGGATTAATTAAACCTTCTTTTTTTATTTTGTGTCGTTTTGCCTGACCAGAATATTGTAGGGGCTTGCGAGCTTGGTACCTCGGAGGGCATGCTTATAGTAAAATATTGTTCATTGCTTATGGTAACGCGAAACCATCAGTTTACCCAATATCCGAAATCGCTTAACGCGCCTAAAGAAGATATTTATTTAAAGCAGTTTTCACTTCAATAAATAAATTCAAAGCAATTACATCGACGAGTGATATCTCAAAAATTTTGCATTGAAGTCAAACTGCATACTAAGAACCAGTTCAGGTAAATTGTTTAAAAGTGAAATCTTTAAATTAGTAAACACTTACTTGCAGGACTAAACACAAATTAATATTGATAGCAGTGGGATACTGAAGCAGTATGTTTGTCACCAGTTTTTTCATTCAAAAACAAAGTATAATGAAAAATGTAGATGTAGACGTTTTGTTGTTATTTTAAATTTATAATTAACCTTGTAGTTTGACTTACATTTGCGGAAGATAGATATGTTAATCAGGTCTTTCCGAAATCGATCTGAACCGGTGCATAAATTAATTAATTTTCATATTAAAATTAATGCCAGCTAAGTTTTTGTTGTTGTTGTTGTTGTTGCTTAAATACAATGTAAACAAGCGTTTATCAAATTAAAATAGATTTTTATTCATAAAACTCATACCAAAAAAAGCATTTTAAAAGAAGTAAAATCTGGATTTTAAAAAAATTTCAAAGTTTTTTGTTGAAAATTCTGGCTTAAAAACGAAATTCTTTTTCCAAAAAATTGCGTCAAGAAGGTCTCTAAGTTAAAAAAAAAAACTATCATTTCAAGTATGAATTGGAAAGCTTGAGATGAACACCAAAATTTCGAGGACAGTAATTTATAAAAATCTTGAATTTTGGGAAAAAAAAAACTTAATTTTAAGATTAACTCGAAATTCATGAAAATTAAATCGAAATGGAAATTTTATTATAATTTAGAACCCTCGAGAAACTTTGAGGTTAGCGATATTTTGTCTTTGTGCAATATTGTGCATATAATTTCAAGACTGAATTATAAAAATTGAAATATAAAACTTGTCGCCTGAAACCAAGAAAGATTAAAAAACACAATAAAGGTTGCTCTAGAGTCAGTTAGTATCTCTCTGAAGATGATAGCTTGGCTGTCGAAACGTGTTAGAGCAACCTTTGTTGTGTTTTTTAATGTTTCTTGGTTTCAGGGTACAAGATTTGTATTTCAATTTTTGGAAATAACCAAGGACCAGTCCGTTCCACCAAAAAAAAAGACTGCATTATAATTTTGGCACACTTGTCGTCTACGTAGGCTACTCCCTACATTGTGTTGCTTTTCACTAATGTTTAAATTTTCTTTATAATTTATGGGTAGTATGGTAATTTTTCTATTGTTTTAGATCACGTCATTTCTATTTTTTTTCTGGGAACATTTCGAATATTTACTGCGAACATTTGCCCTTAAACAAAAAATTTATAATTAATTGGATTTTCCAGGAAGAGAACATTACTAATAGCAACATGAAGAGAAAATACAACTAACTGTTATTAGCCTCGATTTCATCAACTAACTTTAAAAAATAACTGTCATGCAACTGAATCGACATTTTAAAAAAATTTTATATTTAAATTAAATTTGAAACTAATTTTCAATTCAAATTGTAAGACAGTAATGTAATACTACTGAAATCGATAATACAGATGCCTACTCTTATTTTTAATAGTTCGAGGATCTAATAAAAGGGGTTGCTGTCAAAATAATGATAACGGAATTGACACTCTTGCCTTTTTCTGTGATTGTTTACATCGTACAAAAGATTATATAAAACTTTCTGATTATAAGTTTGGGATAAAAATTAGTCTCGCATCCTAAGGAATACCTATACAAATTTTCGTCAAAATCGCTTGAGTAACTGAGTCGTGGAAAGCGGACAAACAAGCAGACAAACACACTTTCGCATTTATATATTAATTAAGGATATCTCCAATGCTTTCTTATGTAATAAACACTTCAACAAAGAAAAGAATACAAGCTAATTTGATCATTTTTCCGGTTGATTAATACTATAAATTTAGCTACATAAATTTAATTTTATTTGTGCATTTACGTCAGGCAGTGTTTCTTGAAGGTTACTAAGCCCGTTTTAACAATATTACAGCTTTTTGCCTTGTCTAATGGAATTTTTCTAACCATGATTGACCATGTAACCTTGAACCTCACTTAAATAATACAAATTATAACCACGCATTATGCAGATTATTTACTGCGTTGAATTTTTTAACCTGAATTGAGGAAAGAAGTGCAGATAAACATTTGTAAACAAATTAAGTTGGAGGTAATCGCCTAGTCTGCTTTGCAACTTTTTCAGTTATTTTCTTAAAACTAGTCACAGTAATAATTAAATCTAATTTATTAAGAGAATCTAAATGATGTGTGGTGCATATTTTTGTAATGCTATTTTAGTTTAAGTGATAGAACTAAAATGCAAATAAAGGAGTAAATTAATTAGCGAAAATAAATAGTTATTAACACCTTGGAAAATACCCAATGATGACAACATTCCTGCGGGAAATATTCTAGTATTTATAAGTGGCTAGGTGACCCCCGCCGACTTTGTCTGCGCAAAGTTTGTGCTTCTTGTTCTAGTACTGTCCAGAATAGTAGGTGAACGCAATATTATATCAGCCATAAATATTGTGATTTAGTTTCTCTCGAGTAAAACTATTTCAAACATTTTTATTTTAGCTTACCGAGCCGCGTTTGTAAAATTGTTATCATAGTTGAGTTCTCAGTAGTAAACGTTTGAGTTTTACTAGAATACAACTACCCTAAAAGATACCCCTAAAAATACTCTCCATTTAAGTGAAAGTTTCATTAAAATTGACTTAGTAGTTTTTGAGATTAGCCCGGACAAAAGATCAGACGACAGACAAACAGACAGACCGACGCCTCAATTTTATTAATATACATATTATTGCTGAAATAATTGAGAGATATTAAGTGTGTTTCCAGGGTGTTGCGTCTTGAATTCTATTTTTTTGCATAGTTTTCTTTCAATATGTGAAAGAAAATGTGGAAGTGAATACATCCATAAAACTCAATGTTAATATATTAGGTAAACCTTCCAAAAGGTCTACAAGAGTAATCTTGAACTACTTTGGGAAATGTAAAATCAATAATTACATTAAAGGTGAAAAAATTGAAGGTTAGTTATGTTACGAACACGTTCCATTCATTAATTAATAATTTTATGATTGGTGCAGGAAAATAGAGCCGATTAAAAGATTTGTATAATTGGCTTAAAATATCAAATGTATATATTTTTTTAAATGACAAGAAAGCAAAATTTTTAAAATAATATTAGCAACTGGCCCCGTTGGGAAGTCCAAATCGCGAACTAAATTAGAAGGTCCCTTATAGTTTTATGATGGCTAAAATAAAAGTATGAATTTTAAGAAAAAAGTTGCAGTCACAATTTAAATTTAAAAAAAAATATTGTTTTGATAAAGTTTAAAAAACTGAAATTTTCATGGAAAGTTAAAATTCTAATGCACAGACCAATAGGTTTGAACAATTATTGGATTCGAAGTTTAGAAACCAAAGACCGCTTTTGATCTAGAAAGCAACCGCCTCGCTAGGTGGCAGTGTTTCAACTGTTGGTAATTCAGCTACCTATGATTCACTATACACGCCTGGAGGACTGCATGAATTTGCAGTCTAGGTTGCATTCTACTTGTATACGACATTGTTGGCGATGATCATAGTTTCTCTATGGATCAATAGGTGGCGTAGTCTGAGAGTCACATGCTTGACGTTCGTTGATTCTTTAGTACTTACTTGTCGGAACATTTGTTAGCATTCGAGTTGGATATACTAAACTGGAACATTTGTTATCATTCAAGTTGGATATACTAAACTGACTAGAATTTGCATTCTAGGTTGTATTCTACTTGCATACAAAAGTAAAAATAAAAAAAGTTGAGATTAAACAAAATCAAAATTGAAATACAAATGTTGTTCCTCGAAACAAAGAAAGATTAAAAAACAACAAATGTTCTCCAACGCGTTTCGATAGCCAAGCTATCATCTTCAGAGAGATGATAGCTTTGGACAAGATTTGTATTTCAATTTTTGAAGATAACCAAGGACTAGTTCGTTCCACCAAAATCAAAATGTTGAAAAAAAGTAATAGTTTCGAAAAACTTGTCATTTTCAAAAAAAAAAGAAATTGTTAATTTGCATGTATTAAAAACTTTCAAAAAAATTCGAGATTTTTTAAAAAGTTGAAAAATAATCCAAAATTTCAAAAATAGTCAAAATTCTCAGTCCAATTTTAAATAAAATCGGTTTTTTCGAAGTCTAAATAGTGAAGAAAAACCGAAATTATTAAAAAAGTCGAAATTTTGAAAATCTAAAAGTTTTGGATAACTGAATATTTAAAAAGAAAAAATATTTAAAAAATTTACAATTTTGATGAAATTTCAAAATTTTTGAAAATGTTAAGATTTCCAAAAATGTTGAAATTTTGAAAAAATGTCGACATTTTGAAAAAGTTAAAATTTTTAGAAAATTAGAAAAATAATAAAAGAATCACGAAGTTAAAGGGAAAAATTCCAAAAAAGCTACATTTAAAAAAAAAGTCGCAATTTAAAAAAAATGATAATTTTCAAATAAGTCGCATTTTTGAAATAGTTGGAATTTCAGGAAGTAGTGAAAATTTTTAAAACTCAAAATTAAAAAAAAATAAAATTTTCAAAATAATTAAAATTTTGAGAAAAAGGTGGCATTTTAAAAAATCGAAAATTTAAAGAAGTTGCAGTTTTTAAAAAACCTTTCAAAAAACTACATTTTCAAAATAAATGAGATTTAAAAAGTGGCTAAGTTTTCGACAAAATCTATACTTTGAAAAGTCGAAATTTAGAAAAAAATCTGAATATTCAAAAAAGTAGAAATGTTCGGAAACAATTGAAACATGAAATAGTGGCAATTTTCAAAAACATTAAAAATTTTGAAAGTCAAAATACTGAAAAAAAGTTGAAATTTTTAAAGATTCCAAACTTTGACAAGAAGTCGAAATTAAGCAAAAAAGTCTAAATTTTTAAATAAAATTGTAGTTTTAAAAAAATCCAACACTTTTAAAAAACCCGACAGTATCAAAAATTTTCGTTGTCAAGTTTTCAAAGGAATCTGAAATTCTCGAAAAGTAAAAGTTTAAAAAAATGTCGACATTTTCAAAAAAGCAAAATTTCGAAAAGTTAAATTTTGAAAAGTCAAACATTGAAATTTTGAAATTAAGTTAAAATTTTGGGAAAAATTGATACCTTTTTAAAAAAGCAGATTTAAAAAAATGAAAAAATTAAAGATGTGAAAATTAAAAGAAAACCGTCATTTTAGAAAAATGTGATTAAAAAAAAACGATTCATTTACGTTAAAGAAAGTAGTGGCCGTGACAAAAGTGAATAAGGTCATGTATACCAACTGGTTTGTCTCATAATTTAGGTCGACAAAAAAATAAATAAATAAAAACAGTCGTCGACTGGAATTAGCAATATTATTTCAAATAACATCCGAACGTATCCGAAACATTTATATCGGTTTCGGTTACGAATTCGGAAATTTTTTATTTCGAATATACGACAGCTCCGGTTGCGCTTACGAAGCTCCGTAACATCCCTACTTTTAAGTTAAAAGTCGAAAAAGGGGTGAAAATAGCAGGCCTTGGCGTGGCTATCGAAAATTTATGTGGTATAGTGCCCTGGGGCCCCAAGCTTGGGGGCGAACCTCGAATTGATCTCACGAAAGCCGTTCCCACCTCAGAACATAACTTTCTCCAGGGATGTGACTTTCTGTTTCAAAATTTCGAGACTTCTGTCTACGGAGACTCTTTTTTCTGTAGAACTTCGAAGCTATGGAACGCGTGACCAAAAGTAATTTTTCCCAAAAATTACAACCTATCGTTGTTTAAGAAGGCGGTTCATCGTCATCTATCCTTGTTTCCCCATTCTACTCGCAGTGCTATGAAGGCATAATGGGGTTACCCTTTGCAAGTGGATTAAATTAACAAAAAAACATCTGAAAATTTCACGATTTTTTTATATATGGTAAATGTACGTTTTCTTTTCCGCATTTTTTTAAAGCAGTTTAAAATTGGTTGCCTTGTTTTTCTCAAAATTCTGATCTCAACAGGAAAAGATTTTTGTAATTTAGTATTTAACACACTCGAAACTTCGAGAAATCGAAATTTCGAGTGTAAAGTAAAAATTTCGAGAAAAGGTCAATAGGTTTTAAAAAAATTGAAATTTCGAATTCGAAATTGTAGGAAAAAAAATAAAATTTTCTTTTAAGAAAAAAGTCGAAGTTTTGAAAACATTATTAATTTATATACGAACATAACAATTTTTCGAAATTTTAGAATCGTCATTGAATTGTCAATCTCAAATGTAAAATGAAAATTTCATTAAGAATATCAAAATTATTTGAGGGAGTCTAAATTATCGCTTCAAATTCAGAAATTTTGGAAAAAAAAACGTATGTTTTCGAATTCCTGCCCGAAATGTCGAAACAAAAGTTTCAATTTTCGAAATTAGGCAATAATTTTGAAAAAAGAAACGTAACAAAGAGAAGTAAAGCGTTGATTTAGAATTTAAGAAGTAATCGACATTTCCAGGAAACATTGTTATTGAAAATTCTAGAAATGTTGAATTTAACATTGAAATTTTACAGGAAATATGAGTCCACTAGAAGCTAAACTCTGTATTTGACTTCTAAGTAATTTTGAGTTATCAAAAAACCAGTATCTCTTGCGGTAATGTAGCCTTTTAAGTAGCTATATTTTTACATGATTAGTATGTGTTACTGTCGTCAAAACAACATTAAAAAAAATTAAAATACAAATCTTGTCCCCTGAAACCAAGAAAGATTAAAAACCCAACAAAGTTTGCTCTAACGCGTTTCAACAGTCAAGCTATCATCTCCAGAGCGATATTGGCGATATTGTGTCTCTAAAGATGATAGCTTGGCTGTCGAAACGCGTTAGAGCAGTCTTTGTTGTGTTTTTTAATCTGTCTTGGTTTCAGGGAACAAGATTTGTAATTCAATTTTCGAAGATAACCAAGGACCATTCCGTTCCACCAATAAAAAATATTTAACACACGAAATCGAAATTTCGAGTATAAAGTACAAATTTCGAAAAAAGTTCAACAAGTTTTAAGAAAGTTGATATTTCGAATTCGAAACTCTAGAAACGACAAATAAAATTTTGTTTTAAGAGAAAAGTCGAAGTTTTGAAAGCAGTATTAATTTATATACGAATATAACAATTTTTTGAAATTTTAGAAGCGTCATTGAATTAACTCAAAAGTAAAATCGAAATTTCATCAAGAATATCAAAATTATTTGAGAAAGACTATATTGCCGGCTTAAAGTTGGAAATTTTGAAAAAAAAAACTTATGTTTTCGAATTTTTATTGGAAATTTCGACACAAAAGTCAAAATTTTTGAAATTGGGCAATAATTTTGAAAAAAAGAAACCTAACAAAGAGAAGTAAAGCATTGATTGAGAATTTTTTTTAAATCGACCTTTCCAGGAAGCATTGTTATTGAAAATTCCAGAAATGTTGAATTTTACATTGAAATTTTGCAGGAAATATGAGTCCACTAAAAGCAAAACTGTGCATTTGACTTCAAAGTAATTTTAAGTTATCAAAAAACCAGTACCCCTTGACGCGATGTAGCTTTTTAAGTAGACATATTTTTACATGATAAGTATGTGTTACTGCGGTTAAAACAATATTTAAAAAAAAATAAAATACAAATCTTGTCCCCCGACACCAAGAAAGAATAAAACACACAACAGAGGTTGCCCTAACGCGTTTCGATAGCCAAGCTATCATCTTCAGAGAGATACTCAACATTTTGAAATTTCGTTTGAACTGGATATTTTTGCTTTTAATTCGTACGATTTCCAATTAAAATTCAAAACCTCCCGGCTTTTTTCATTGATTTAAATCTTTTTCCAAATTTCGGCTTTTGCTTCAAAATGGTGTATTCCTATGTATTTCTCTGAAAACGATAGCTTGGCTATCGAAACGCGTTAGAGCAACCTTTGTTGTGTTTTTTAATCTTTCTTGGTTTCATGGGACAAGATTTGTATTTCAGTTTTTGAAGACAACCAAGGACCAGTCTGTTCCACAAAAAAAAAAACACTTTTTTCTTCGAAATTACCTAATTTGTTCAAAAAATTTAAAAATATCATTTCAAATGCTGACTTTTGTAAGAGAAAAATGGAAATACAGATTTTTGCGATATATTTTTTTGAGCAAATATTGCTCCTTGCTTTTAAATTTTTGTAGAGATAGTAATGGGAGTTATTATATTTACATGCAACTCAGTTTTCGAAAATTTCGCAAATACAGAGTTTTGCTTTTATACTCATACAAAGATCGCTACCTCGAGAAAAAAGTCCAAAAGTTTCGTAAAAAGATCATAAATTTTATAAAAATTGTCGCAATTGCAAGTTAGACTCAAAATAATGTCGAGAAAATTGGTTTACCATTAAAAAATGAAAAATACAGCAGAAAAAAGCTGTTTAGCAGAAAGAACTTTACACAATATTGTATGTATATGTTGGAATAATGCATAAATAAATAAATAATGAAAAATATTTTTATTCTAATTAAACAAAAAACAAATATACCTTATCTTTACTGATAACGTCAAGAAGCAAATTAAACCAAGGTCCACCGAACCGCATATGGTCGATAGAAGTCACTACTGATATTAGGTATTGGATATGGGAAACGAAATCGAAATTAAACAGAGTTGGTCTTATCTATGACGTTTTCTTGTTCGATGATACTTACTACAAAAACGAGCAATGTCAAAGATCATCTAATTAAAGATAATTTTACAATTACATAATAGCTTTATAAACAAGTTGTTATTAGAAATAATTACACCCTCATATAATTATCATAATTTGGAAGTATTGATTCTTAGATGGGTAAACCCAAATTGTATATTGGATTATACAAATTATTGAATTTATCAGAAACTGGCTGTTACTCGCGATTTCGTTAACGAACTTGAAGAAATAACTGCAATGCAATTAAACGGAAGTATCAAATTCAAATTGTCAGGCGGTAACGTAATATTCCTAAAATCGATAATACAGATGCCTAATTATATGGTAACAGTCAGAGAACCTAAGAAGAGAGGCCGCGGTCAAAATAAAGATCCTAGAGTTGACACTTTTACTTTTCCCTATGAGTGTCGTATAAAATTGTTATAAAAATTATTTAAGCTTTCTGGATAAAGTTTGGGATGAAAAGTAGGCTACTAACTATCTCGCATCGTGAGGAATGTTTATACAAATTTTCATCAAAACTGCTTCGGTAATTGAGCTGCGAAAATCGAACAGACATTTTC
Organism: Dastarcus helophoroides; assembly: GCA_028583605.1. NCBI lineage: Eukaryota > Metazoa > Arthropoda > Insecta > Coleoptera > Bothrideridae > Dastarcus > Dastarcus helophoroides. The sequence continues at coordinate 30,452,449 of CM053327.1, forward strand.
GCATTTATATATTAGTAAGGATTTGGGCTCTGCATTGTGCCAATTTTTTATGTTGGGTTACATCATATGTGTAATGTTGTACTTTTTTAATTACGATTTTCTCTTAACGAAGCGATTTTTTTTTAAATTTCATTTGTGCCGGATATTTTTACTTTTGATCCGTACATTTTCTAATTTAACTTTGAAACTTCCCGGCTTTTTTCATTGATTTAATTTTTATTTCCAAAGTTCGACTCTTATTTCAAAATTCCTAAAATTTTGAGTATAACTATAAGTCGAACCGCGAATTTATTGACCGCTCGTTGCATTGTTGGTACAGAACCCTAACTTGCTGATTTTTTTTGCATTAATTAATTATTTTTCATTGAATTTTTATTGGCTTTTTCTTGAAATACAAATCTTATCCCCTGAAACCAAAAAGATTAAAAAACACAACAAAGGTTGCTTTAACGCTTTTCGACAGCCAAGCTAACATCTTCAGAGAGATAGTAGTATTTCTCTATTTTAAGAAAATGTCCCATCTTAAGTAGAAATTTCCAGAAATATGACATTTTCAAGTTTAAGTCAAAATTTTGTGATTGAGACAAAATTGAGAAAAAATTTTCGGAAAGTCAAAAAAAAAAATTTAAAAAAAGTCGGATATTAAAAAAATGGATTTATACAATTAACCAAAAAAAGTCCAAATTTCTCGTAGAAAATCCAAAATTTCCAAAGGAAAGTTGAATTTTGGGAAGAAAGACTACAATGTTTAAAAATAATTTTGAAAGAGACGAATTGCGATAACAAACTAATTTTAGGAAAAAGTTGAAAATTTTAGAAAATCAAAGTTAAAATAAAAACGTGACCTTTCGAAAAGAGTCGAAAAGTGTCGAAAATTCAAAAAAATAATATTTGCAAAGGTCGATTTTTGTGAAAAAAAAGCAATTTTCAGAAAAAGTTGAAATTTTCCACTGTAACTGAAAATTTCCAGAAATATAAAACATCGTATTTTGTAAAAGTCAAATTTTCGAGAAGACAAATTTTGAGAAACATTAAATTTTGGGAAATTTACATTAAAAAAATAATCAAAAAAAGTCGAATAATAAAAAAATGGATTTCGAAAAAAAATATTGATTTTTTGAAAAATACCATCGAAATATCAAGAAAAGAGTCGAAATTCTAAAAGAAAATTTGGAGTTTTCAAGAGGAAGTTCAATATTGAGAGAATAAAGTAAGATTTTTAGGAATAAAGCGACGAATTTTCCAAAAAAAAAACAATTTTGGAAAAGTACGAATTTTTAGAAAAAGGAATTTAAAATAAAAACCCCACCCTTCGAAAAAAACTCGCAAAATGATGAAAATTCGAAAAATACCACAATATTTCCAAAGATCGAATATTGTGAAAAAAGTAGCAATTTTCATGGAGTCGTCGAATTTTGAAAAAAAAAACCTCAATTTCCAAAAAATTTGCTCGAAATTTTTAATTCTTTATTCCAATTTCGACATAATATTTAAATTTCAATAAAGAAATTGAATATTCAATAAATCTTCTTTCTCGAAATTCTGAGCAACTTCTGTTGTGTTTTTTTAATCTTTCTTGGTTTCAGGGGACAAGATTTCAATATTTTAATTTTTGAAGATAACCAAGGACCAGTCCATTCCACCAAAATTATGACTCTTTCTTCGCCACTTACTGCTTTCACAAATCCGGAAATAAGCCTAACTGCCTAAAAAGTTATGATTGGGATTTTTGATAATATGGATTCCTTTCCTTATTTAGCGTATGTGTATGGTTAAAGCAGGTTAAAGCATATAGTCGTGACGAGCGTTTTCTTAGTCACCATTTGTCCTGGATCGGATCTGGAGAAATATGGAAACCTTACGTAAAACTTACCAAATAAATTAGCTCAGTAAGCATTCAATTTTTGAATTGATGAATTTATGACTGAAAATAAGTTGGAAATAGAGCTCTATGGTTAGTTTTGTAGTCGGCCCATCAGTAAATTTAAAAAACTTAATTTTTTTCAATCTTATATGCTGAAGTTAAAAAAGTGTTTAACAAAAAGTAGGACGCGTTGAATAAAAGATCTTAAATGGATTTTAACATTTTATTATACAAGGTTCAGTTTAATAAAATTATAAACTAATGCTAAAGCTAGTAAATTAATACTTTGATCACGCTTCAGCAACTTTGCATATTCTCGAGTTTTTCCAACCACCAAACGCCTGCTCAATCTCGTTCGCAATCGCTAAGGTCAAGTGATCACAGTTGGGGGCGGCAGCAACCTATAACAGGAATCGAATATTAACCAGCAAGTAAAATAATTGACAGAATCAGGGCTTTGAACCGGAACTGAATCCAAAAATCGGAAACCGAAAAAAAACCGTTATTTTCGTAGGAAACCGGAAAACCGGAACAGAACCGGAAAAAACGGTTTATTTCGGTTCGTTAAATTTGTATGTTCTTAAAATAATTTTTATTTTACTCTAAAGTTTGGGATTTTTTTAGAAATTTTCCTTTTTAAAATTTTGCACAAATTCGTGCGAACTTTCATTTCAAAATTACGAGTTTTTTATAAAAAACATTTTTTTTTAAGTTGGATTATGAACTTACAATTTCCACACTTTCTAAGATAATGTTGATTTTATTCTCAAAATTTCAAACCAAATGGAATTTTAAGTTTTATAACTCTATTCTTTTTTCAAAATTTTTGGCACTTGAAATTTGGACCTTTTCTTCGAAATATTTCTTTTCTTTTCCTAAAATTTCGAGTTTAATATAAGAATTTTATGCGCTATTGTAAATTTGGACTTAATCAGTGGAGTCTTTTTTATTGAAGCATAGTTTTCTGGAAATGTTATTTGCAAATACGTAAATTCAAATTTTTCCGATAATTCCAACTTTTTCTTCAGAACAAACACTCAAAATTTGTTTTTTTTTCTTAAACTTGGATTTTCCCTTTTATAATCTGATACCCCTATTTTTTAAAATTATTAATAAAGATTTCGAGTTTTCTTCAATTTTTTCCTTCAAATTTCACTTTAATTTAAATATGCCAGTTTTTTTCTCGAAATCTCAAATTCTAATAATTTTTTTACGGAGACTTCCTAAAACTTCTAAAAATTTCAGGATTTGGTTTTTTTTTTTAAATTTTTGATAAAATCTCGCTATTTCTAATTTTTCCTAGAAACTGGAAATTTCAGTAAACATTTCAAGAGAAAAATACAACACTTATAATACAATTTAAAGCCGGAATCTTGAAATTGAAGTCGAAATTTTGAGGGTAAACTTGAAACGATGACACGTTAGAAAATGTCTAATTTAAACTTCCAATTTTTATCTGGTTTTGTTTACGCTAGATTTGACTTGCTTCTTAAAATTTTCGACTTCATCCTCGAAACTGCTATTTTTTTCAGATTGTTTTGAATTTAGGCAACTTTAAAATCGAAATTTGATAAAGTCTTGAATTCGTTGTGTAGAATTCGTTCAAAATTTAAAAATTCGTAATTTGAAAAATAAGATCCTTCAGAGAAATTGAAAAAATTTGGGGATGGGCAAATTTTAAAAAAATGTCCAAGTTTTCAGAAGAACTTTTGAAAATAAAAATGGAAATTTCGAAAAAAACCTCAAAATTTAAATGAAGCTTTAGTTAACTTCGAGAAAAGTCCCAATTTTGATAATAAAAGGTAACAATTTTCCAAAAAGAAAAATCCTGACAAAATTCAAAGATTTCAAAAAGTTGCAGTTTTGAAAAAAATCTAATTTTTCAAAAAAAAAGTCGGAAAAAGTCGGAATTATCAAAAAAAGAAGTTAAAACTTCGAGAAATAGTAAAAAGTTTGAGCTAAAGTGGAAATTTTCAAAAAACAAAGGTAAAGATTTAAAAAAAAATGTTCCAATATAAGCATATTATGAAAAACACAAAATTTTGAAAAAAATCGATATTTTGAGAAAAAACTTCGTGTCAAATTTTTTACAAGAAGTCAAAATTTTGAAAAAAAAAGGAAATTTTCAAAAAAAGTCCAAATTCTGAAAAAGGTTCGAAAATATTGAAAATGTCGAAATTTTGATCTAAAACTCAATTTTTCAAAAAAACAAAAATTAAGGGAAAATCTAATTTTTCAAATAAGGTTCAGTTTACTGCATAAAAGCCGAAACCTCGAGAAAAAGTAAATATTAAAAAAATTCCTAATTTTCAAAAAAATCAAAATTTTAACAAATTGTCAAAAGTTGGACCAAGGTGAAAATTAAAAAAAAACAGGGTAGAAGTTTTTAAAAGTTAGTTTTTCAACATGATTAGATTTGCAGAAAAAAAAGACATTTTGAAAAAAAAAAACAATTTTGAGAAAAGATCGAAATTATGTGTAAGCATTTTCAAAAAATTCAGAATTTGGAAAATAAATTAAAAACCTGAAGAAAGGTCAAACTGAAAGAGTCTTGCGATTGATAAAATAAATAAACACTTGGAAAAAGTGGAATCTTAAAAAAAAGAATATTTGAATTTCAAAGTTTTCAAAATGTAAAGACGAAATGCTTTAAAGAAGTCGAAACATGTTTAAGAATTTTCAGTAAAACTTCGAAAAATAGTAAACAGTTTGTAGTAAAGTAGAAATTTTCAAAACAAAAGGTAAAGGTTTTCAAAAAACATGTTTCAACATAGACATATTATAAAAAAAAAACACAAATTTTGAAAATATCGAAATTTTGATAAAAAAAACTTTGTGTCAAGGTTTTTACAAGAATTCAAAATTTTGAAAAAAAGGAAATTTTCCAAAAAATAAAATTCTGAAAAAGTTACAGCTTCGAGAAAAAGTGGAAATTTTGATTATAAAAAGTAGAAATTTTCAAAAAAGTCGAAAAAGGTTCCAAAATATTGAAAATGTTAAAATTTTGAGAAAAACCTAATTTTTCCAAAAAACAAAAACCAAAGGAAAATCTAATGTTTTAAATAAAAGTTCAATTTACTGCATAAAGCCGAAATCTCGAGAAAAAGTCGAAATTTAAAAAAAAATCTTAGTTTTCAAAAAAATCAAAACTTTAAGAAATTGTCAAAAGTTGGACCAGGGTGAAAATTAAAAAAAAAACAGGGCAGAAGTTTTTAAAAGTTAGTTTTCAACATCATTAGATTTGCAGAAAAAATCAAAATTTTGAAAAAAAAAAACAATTTTGAGAAAAGAGTTATGTGTAAACATTTTCAAAAAATTCAGAATTTGAAAAATAAATTAAAATCCTACAGAAAGGTCACACTGAAAAAGTCTTGCGATTAATAAAATAAATACACATTTGAAAAACGTGAAAGCTAAAAAAAAAGAATATTTGAATTTCAAAGTTTTCAAAATGTAAAGACGAAATGCTTTAAAGAAGTCGAAACATGTTTAAGAATTTTCAATAAAAATCGAAGGCAGACTTTTCAAAAAGTAATCATTTTTAGAAAGTCAGAATTATGCGAAAAAGTGAAGTCGATATTTGCAAACAGTTAAAAACTTTTTCAAAAAGTAAAAAGAATTGAAATGTTTTGAAAAATCGAATTTAAAATTAGTTAGATTTACAAAAAAAAAAAATATAAAATTTCGAGTCTGAAGTTTCTGATATTTACAATAATAATAAATTCAAACTTCGAGATCAGTCCCAAATATTAAAAAAAAATTGAAATTTTCAAAAAATAAAATCTTTCACAAGAACGAAAGTTATAAAAGTAAAATGTTCAAAAGAATCATAACCTTCCAAATAAGACAGAATTTTGGGGAATTTAGAATATTTAGAAAATCAAAATTTTGAAAAAAGTCGAAATTTTCAAAATCAAGTTAAAATTTCAAAATTTTGGAAGTCGAACGAAAAAAGATCGACTTTGTGAAAAAGTGGGTTTTTTTTGTCGAATTTTTCGAAATAAGTCAAAATTTTCAATGAAAATTGAATTCTTCAGAAAAGTTGAAATTTTCAAAAAAGTATATATAACCAAAGGATCCTTTTTCTTTTTTCACTTAGACGAAAGCGCGGGTATCAGATAATTTTTTTATAAATATCGGTTTTTTTTGAAGTTTCAACTCAAAATGAACCCAGAATTCGGAGTTTTAGCGTGAAATTTTTAAATTCGAAAAATCGAGAAATACATTCTTCAAAATTTAAGCATTACCAGAGTAGTTATATGCTGTAATATTTAAAAAAGGAGAGAGAACATTTCCTGAATTATGTTAGAAAATTAATTTATATAAAAACTTTAAAAAATTAAAAAATGAGTCATCCGGAACTGAACCAAAAACAGGAAAAGAACTGCTGTTTTTGTCGGAACGAAAACCGGAACGGAAGCGATATGATTTTTTTCCCGGAACAAAAACCGAAAACCGGAACGCAAAAAATAGTGTTCGATGCCCTGGATAAAATCTCTCAAATTTTTATCAAGCTGAGAGCATATTCTTTCAGAGAATGAATGTGTATTCATTATATTTACAACCATGGCCTGCCATGTGGGAATTTGAACATCTGATGATGAATCAATAAGTGTTTTACGATAACATATATTGATAAAAATGAAATATTTAAGTGTCCATCTGTCTGTCGACTGATCTTCTGTCCGGGCTAACCTCGAAAATTGCTAAGTCGATTTTAACGAAACTTTTACTAAAACTAGAGTATTTTCAGGGGTGGTTTTTAGGCTATTTTTATTCCAGCATTTTTATTTCCAAAAACCAAACTGTTCAATTTTATTTGAGGTTATAACACAGAACATATAAAATAGAAACCAATCCGCCACATTTCCTTATGTTATAGTATTGCGCACCACCTACAATTCTAGTTAGCTGGTACTAGAATAAGAATCATGCATTTTTGAATCTACTATTCTACTAAAATCAAACTAGAAATTGTTTTATAACGAAATATTGCATATCTCTAAGGCTTTCGACAGAGTCTGGCACCGATCTCTTCTCGCCAAATTAACATCTTATGGTCTTCCTCCTGGACTCTGTCATTTGATATCCAATTTTCTCGCTGACAGATCTCTTCAGGTCGTCGTTGATGGCATCTCATCCGAGATGTTTACAACTAACGCAGGGGTACCTCAGGGGTCTGTTCTGTCTCCTACTCTATTTCTGTTACACATAAATGATCTCTTAGCTTCAACTTCCAATCCTATATACAGCTGCGCAGATGATAGTAACCTTGTGTCATCTTTTTTTTCCGACAAATCATTATCTATCGCTGCTTCAGATCGACTAAGGGAACAGCAGATACAGACGATTAATCGGGATCTCGAGATTATTCTGAAATGGGGTAAGAACAATTTGGTCGACTTCAATGCTTCAAAAACTCAGGCCGCGGTTTTCTCTAAGAAAACATAAAGGGATAATGCAGCAAATATACTAATGAATGGTAAAATCCTTCCGATGGGATCTAATCTATCTATCCTAGGAGTGAATGCGAGCACTAACTTCTCTTGGGACGATCATGTGCGCGCCATTGCCAAATCCGCCTTATAGAAGCTAGGCTTTCTTTTTAGGGTTAAAAAGTACTTCACATCTCATCAGCTGTTAACACTATACAAAGCCCAAGTTAGGCCAACACTAGAATACTGTTCTCATGTTTGGGGTTCAGCCCCAAGAGCACAGGAGTATGTTTGGTGACTTGTCCCCTTTCTATAAGTACTATCATGGAAGATGCTCGCAGGAACTAATAGGATTGATCCCCACAAGGGCAAGTTTCTTGAGGCGTACTAGACAGTCGAAGACAGCAAATTCCTGTGCGGTCCAGCTTGACACAGTGAGACCCTTTTTTCTATAGAACTTCCAAGTTATGGAACTTGTTACCGAAAGGAATTTTTCCAAAAATTACAACCTATCCTTGTTTAAAAAGGCGGTTCATCGCCATTTATCCTTGTTTCCGCATCCTACTCGCAGTGCTTTGAAAGCATAATGGGGTAACCCTTTGCGAGTGGATTAAACTTAAAAAAAAACCTTGCGCAAGTAAAGTTACAGGCAAAATCTACAATCAAATAAAATAAGTCGAAATTCAAACTTACTTGCAGACCAATGGGTAAGTTGTTTTTGGAAAATGAAATTGGGCAGTTTGTAACAGGAAAACCCAGTGCATTAAATATCGAACAATATCCATAATTGAATATGTCTTTAAGAACATCCCCGTGGTATCCGGCATCCCTGTAAAACGTTGGTAGGATGAGAACTCCATCATCTTTGAGATTTTCTAATAAGAACTGCTTCAATTCCTCCAACATTTTGTGAGCTCCTTTGATAACTCTGTTAGGTATGGCGTCCATCCACCTTCTCATAACTCCATATCCTATAGACGTAATTTTACAATCTGACATACCAATAATGTATTTTAATAATTCGGTGTAACAGCCCTCCCCTTTTCCTTCAAATAAATTATCAACGTTGTCTATGGACAGAAGCTTTATGAATGATATTTCTGCTGCGTACTTAAATAGTGGATGATTTATCTGAAAGAAAATCATAGGCAACGATCACTAGTGTTAGCTTTCAAGAAATATTATCAAGATTTGTCAGGAAAAATCCTGTATAATCGAAGTTCTTTATTAAAGATTGATTTAATATTGGTAGCTATTTAATATGTCGCTTACCTTTGTGCATTTATTATTACAATTTTCATCGAAATGTGCTATAGTTTTTCGCAGAGATCGTATTACATCAGTTCGTGCTTTATTCATCAACGACGAATCAAAAGTCTCCAGGTAGAATATTCTAATTTTTCTGATATCTATCTGAAACAAACTCAAATCTTAGCTAACTTGTAATTTGTGATACAAAAAAAATAATAATAAATATTTTTTTCAAATTAATTTGGTGTTCCTTTCAAAGTTTTCACTTTGGCTCGAAATTTCGAATTTAATAACAGAATTTCGACTTCTCTTGGCAATTTTTAGTTAAAACTTTACTCTTTGTGTTTAAATCCGCTTTTTAAAATGAATTTGAAATTTTGTTTCTCATTTTTAGATCCTTAAAACTAACTCGGGTTAAATTTTAAACAGATTGTAAACGTGCGAGCTTACGCTTCAAATTTTTAAACTCAAAAGTTCATGAATTTGTGTTGATGGAAAATCTGGATTTTTGGCTTAAATTCCATTGTTTCTTAAACTTTTCAATTTGAATTTGAAATTTTTACTTTTCACTCAAGATTTCAGCTGTTTGGTTTTGCTTAAGAAAATTTTCATTTTTTTATCAAATTTTCGAATTCAAAGTCGGAAAAAAAACAAGAAAAAAAAAGATGACATTTTAAATTCAGAATAAGTTAATCAAAACATTTTACGTTTAAGCAAGTTTTAGGCGTAATTACTCAATTTCGCCTTTAAATCGTTCGACAGCTCATTTTTTTTTGTATCAAATTTTTTTGGCCATCTCGAAGTATATTGTGATGGGCATCATATAGTATTAGCCTGAAGGGCTATCGACATTTAATCCGCCACTGAAAGAAAGTGCTTCTTTTGTTTATTAAGAAACCTTTAAGTTTAGACTTAAAATAGTAGAAATTTTGGCCAAAGTTTTGAGATTAAATTCAGTTATTTTCAGAAAGAATAAACCAGTCAAGTCAAAATTTTACAACAAGATTAAAACATTGAAATACAAATCTTATTCGCTGAAACCAAGAAAGATTGAAAAACACAACAAAGGTTGCTCTAACGCGTTTTGATAGCCAAGCTATCATCTTTAGAAAGATACAATAATGTAAACTTCCAAAATATTTCGTTTGCTCTAAATTATGATTTTTTTAATATCAACCTTAAAGATTTCTGTTTTAATCTTCAAATTGGAAGTTTTTTGTCAGGTTTCTTTTTGATCTTTAAAGCCGGAGTTTCGTTTGTTTAAAAATACTTTACTTTTTTTTTACTAAATGCCGATTTCAAAATTTCTCAGTTATTTCCCTAAACTTTGGCCTTAAACCTGCAATTTTACCGTTTTTCTTTAAATTTGTTTTATACAGGTTGATTTTTTTCCTAAAATTTTAACTTTACAACGTGACATATAAAGTGAATTTTTTTAGTTTTTTAAAATTTCATCTTTAAAATGAAAGTTTGGATTTTTTTAATAAAAAATCGTTAATTTTTAAATTTAAATTTTCTTCTGGAATATTCAGAGTTAAGTTTCTTTCAGAATTTTTGAATGTTCTTCTCAGTATTTCTGTTATAATGAAAAATTTTGGAATTTGTTTTTTTTCATTTCAGCTTTTAATTCAAAATCTTGAGAAAAAAGAAAAAACTTTTTATCTAAAACAAGCCTTAATATCCAGTCACTCAATTTATTATTATTTTTCTCGTTAAATTTTGTCTTTAACCTCCCAATTGCGACTTTACCCAGAGGGTTTGACGTTTCGAGTAAAATATCGAATATTCAAGTTTTGGTCAAAATGTCAGGTTCAACCGTCATTTTTAGTTTGAATTTTAAGAAAAAAAGTGGAAATGAGAGATAAAATTTGAAAATTTTTTTATAAAAAAGCTAATATTTGAGTTCAAACTTGTCAGTTCGAATTTAAATTTTGAGAAAAAAGTCGAAATTTGAAGATTAAAATCTCAATTTTTGAAAAACAAAATGATCATTTTTTAAAAGCAAAATTTTGGAAGAATATAGCGACTGGAAGTCAAAAAAATTTAATGACCAAACCATTTTTAAAAGTTTTGAGTGATATTTACAGAAAAAAGTCAAATTCTTAGATTTAAATTCATATTTTTAAATATGGCCATAGACAGGATTTCATTCAGGGGGGCAGTGATGACTTTGAAGACTGATGGAGAAAAAAAATAAAACCAGAAAATCTTCAGCTGAGTATATTGTATATTTTCACTGAACTGCGCTAGCTTGGGGGATCGAGTTTCCAATTTAGAGTCTAAATTTCGATAAAGAGGGAATTTTCAGAAAGAGACAGAAAATTGAATTTGAAATAAAATCTGAGCCTTTCAGAATATTTCGAAAAATGCTGGAATTTCTAAAAAAGTCGAAATTTCCGAAAGATAAATTTTGTAAAAAAAAGTCACAATTTCCAGAATAAATCGAATTTGAAGAAAAAAAACTGAAATAACCACGAATGTTTTCCTCAGATGTTACTTTATTTAAATTTTAATATAATCGAAAAGCTTTTTTTTTGAAATATTCTAAAAATATTATTCTCGAAATTATGATATTTTATTATTAATATTTTGTTCCGATTTTAAAAAAAATTAAACGAATTTTGAGAAAACGTCGAAAACGAGAAGGTAGAAATTTTCAGAAACCAAACGTCAAATTTAGAGGTATACCCTGCTCCCAGAATAAAACGAATTTGAAGAAACAAGTGGAAATCTTTTTGTTTAGTGGAATGGACTTGTCCTTGGTTATCTTCCATAACTGATATACAAGTCTTGTCCCCTAAAACCAAGAAATTTTAAAAAATCCAACAAAAATTGCTCTAACGCGTTTCGGTAGCCAAGCTATCGTCTTTAGAAAAACACTGATAGGAGAGACTGTATCTCTCCGAAGATGATAACTTGGTTATCAAAACGCGTTACAGCAATTTTTGTTGTATTTTTTATCTTTCTTGGTTTCAGGGGACAATATTTGTACATCAAGTGGAAATCCACAAAATCAAATCAGAAAAAACTGAACATTAATACAAACGAATTTCAAAAAATACTGCCAACATCTCGAGAAAATGATCGAAATTTCTAAAAAATATTCAAATTTACAAGAAAAGCAAAGTAAGAGCGGAAACAGTAGAATTCAGAGAAAGTTGTTATTTCGAAAACGACGAATTTCGAGAAAAAGTCAAAATTTTCAGAGAATTAAATTTCCTTCTGGAAAAATTTGAAAACTGTTGAAAAATCGATAAAAGACATATAAAAGACGAATTTAAAAAAATTACAATTTGCCAAAAGTATTCTTTTCGAAATATTTACTTTTTTATTTAAATGTCAACATATTATTTAAATTTCGTTAAAGAAATTCAATTTTTTCTCTAAATACAAAAATATTTTCTTAACGTGGTTGCTATTTTATTAAAATCCCGATCGAATTTAGAGAACATAAATGAATTTAGAGAAAGTAGAAATTTCAAAAAAAGCCAATTCGAGGAAAAAGTCTGCAATTCTAGAAACATAAAATATTTCGAGATAAAAGTCGAAATGTCGAAAATAAGGCGAATTTTGAGATAGGTGCAATTTGAAATTTCCGGAGAGTGTAACTTGAAGAAGTCGACATATATAGGAAAAAAAAAGAATATTAAGAAAACTAGCAGAATTTTGAAAGAATATGAATACGTATTGAGAACAATAGCAAAATTTTCAAAAAAAAAATGATTTTTGAAAGAGCTATCCAAAAAAAAAGAATTTTGAGATTAAAAGCGATATTTCGAATATTTGATGATAAGGAAACTTTTAAGACAAAAACAGATTTGAAAAAGAAAAGTCAAGATTTCAATAAAAAGGCGAATTTCAAGCAAAGAGTCGAAACTTTCAAAAATATTTAGTATCAAATTTTGAGATAAAAATCAAGATTTCGAAAAAAAAGCAAACCCTAAGAAACTAGTCAAAAATTTGGAAATTTAGATTCTATAAGGTTGAAATTTTCAGAAAAATACAAATGTTAAGAAAAATAAATAATTTGGAGAAATAGGTGAAATTTTGAGTTTAAAATATTCAAAATAAACTTCAAAATTGGGAGGAAATTCGAAATTTTTCAGAGAACGTCGAAAAAATTGGAAACGCACAGAAAGTTGTTTTAATGAAAGTTAAATTTTAATAAAATGATTTAACTTTGAAAATTTTTGTTTATATAAAAGACAAATTTTGAAGAAAAAAACGAAATTTTCAAATAAAAAGAAACTTGAACGAGAATATTGAGATTTTCAGGAACATAAAGAATTGGATTTGAAATTTCTAAAAAGAAACCAATTTTGAGAAAACTATGGATACTTCGAAAAAATCACAAAAGCAAAAACAGATTTTAGAAATAATTTGAAATTTCGAGAAAAAGATCGAAATTTCCAAAAAAATCAAAATTTCTAGAAAGAGTTCGAAATTTTATAAACATTCGAAATTTTCCAGAGAAAGCCAAGCTGTGCCATAAATTAAAAAAGAATATTAATTGAAAAGTCACCAAATGTAAAAAAAGTTGAAATTATCGACAAATGTCGAAATATATAGAAAAAAAAGAATATTAAGAAAAATAGCAGAATTTTGAATCGTTAGAGCGTTAGAGCAACCTTTGTTGTATTTTTTATTCTTTATTGGTTTCAGGGGACAAGCTTTGTATTTCCATTTCTGAAGATAACCAAGAACCAGTCTGTTCCATAAAAATGTTGAGAAAGATCATAATTTGGAAATTTCGAAAAATTCAATTTTCTAAGAAAGTCAGAAATTTAAAGTAAAAATAGAAAAATAAATAAAGTAAAAATTTCTCGAAATTTCGTGACTAAAATTGAAGTCTTAGCAAAAACCGTGACTTTTTTAAAAATTTAATTGAAATATTTAATTCTGACTATTTTTTTCTTATTTTTACTTCGCATTTGAAACTTTTTTACAAAATTCGATTTTTCTTAAAGATCAGTAAACCCAAGATTTCCAAATTATGATTTTTCTCAATATTTTGAGCTTAAACTTATTGTTGTCGTAAAATTTTGAATTTAAACTAATGGTTTATTCCTTCTTAAAATAATTTAACTTTAATTTCAAAACTTTGGCTCGTTTTGTAAAAGTTTCTACCTAAATGTTTGTTGTTTTCAAAATATAGAATTATTATCTAAATTTCAACTTTTTTTTTCAGTTTCAAATAGAAACATTTATTGTTTGTCTGCTTTCAGTCGAAACTTTTGATTTTAAGTACTTTTTAATCTTATAAACTGTTAATTGCAACGGTTATGTGTGCACAGATATTGCAAATCATAAAATAACTACAATTTGACCTTCTTTTTTGGTATGCAAGAAGAATGCAACCTAGACTACAAATTCATGTAGCCCTCCAGGCGTGTATAGTGAATCATAGGTAGCTGAACTACCAACAGTTGAAACACTGCCACCTAGCGAAGCGGTTGCTCTCTAGGAGAGTTCCCAGAAGACAAGGATTCTATAATGCACATACCAATAGGTTTGAACATTTATTAGATTCGAAGTTTGGAAACCAAATACCGGTTTCGATCTTGTTAGATCTCGTCAGTTTGGTATATCCAACTCGAATGCTATACACGCCTGGAGGGCTACATGAATTTGTAGTCTAGGTTGCATTCTTCTTGCATACGGCATTGTTGGCGATGGCCATAGTTTCTCTATGGACCAATAGGTGGTAGTACTAAAAAGTCACTCGCTCGACGCCTGTGAATGTTTTAGTACTTACTTGTCGGAACATTGATTAGCATTCGAGTTGGATATACCAAACTGACGAGATCTAACAAGATCGAAACCGGTATTTGGTTTCCAAACTTCGAATCTAATAAATGTTCAAACCTATTGGTCTGTGCATTTATAGGCTTCTTTTTTGGTATTAGATAAAGAACTTTTTTGGTGGAACGGACTGGACCTTGGGTATTTTCAAAAACTGAAATACAGAACTTGTCCCCTGAAACCAAGAAAGATTAAAAAAGAGCAACCTTTGTTGTGTTTTTTTATCTTTCTTGGTTTCAGGGGATATGTTCTGTATTTCAAAGAACTAACAAAAAAATTGAGTTTCCTATAAAAGGACATGGCGTTCAATTTTTTTGATATTCTTATTTCATTCATCTGGTCAAAGACTTAACACAGTGCTTAGCGAATCAAAGCTAAATTAAAATTATAAATTTGTACTTACACTCTTCGAAAAGATAGGTTTAAAATTATCTTTATTGGCGATGACTTCCAGAAGAAGTTTCAAATCTGAGGCGTGTCGTGCCAGCGGTCCTAATGTGAAAGCTTCTTCCCACCTGTGTTCATCCGAGCAACTCGGATAATGTCCTTCATGGGATACCAATCCAGGAGATGGTTTATGGCCCCAAACACCGCAAAAGTGAGCGGGCAATCTCAGAGAACCAGCAATATCGGAACCAATCCCTATTACTGATCCAGCTGAAGCCAGCAAACTAGTCTAGAAATTAAAAAATGATTAATTAAAAAATACGGAACATATTTTAATTACAACGGAGGAGAAAGGCTTAACTAGTAATCAGGTTATGAGTTGAGAACCATAATTTCCGTTTTAAACTAGGATAATTTGGGGAAAATTCTACTTAGAACGAATTGTAGAGTTTGGAAATTCTATAGAAAAGAGACCACTGTGATAACTTGAACTGTACATGAGTTTGCAGTCTCCGGTTTCCCATTGTATTACATACGTTAAGAATGTTGCTCTTGGGGGGGGGGGGAGATTTTACGAGCATCCAAATACTTGAAAGTTCAAGGAAGTAGAGAAGGGACAAGTGGCCAACCATCCACCTGTGTACTTCATTGTCTGGAGAGACTCGATTAAAGTGGCCAACCATCCATCTGTGTACTTCATTGTTTGGAGAGACTCGATTAAAGGGGCCAACCATCCACCTGTGTAGTTCATTGTCTGGAGAGACTCGATTAAAATGTTATCAACATTTGAATTAGTCTTCTCCGAATTGAATCGAAAAGAACTACTGTATGGAGGCAAACTCCTGTAGTGGTCTAATTTAAGTAAGTAGTTATGCAAAGTAAAGTACTTTTTAGCTCGAAAAAGAAAGTCCAACTTCTTAAAGGTGAATTTGACAATAGTGCGCACATGGTCATTCCATATAAAATTGATGCTTGATCAATATTTAGGATAAATAAGTCAGAATTTCATCCATGAAGATGTCGGTTGTATTGTCCCTTGACTTTTTATAAGAGTAAACAGCAGCCTGAGCTTTGAGGCATTGAAACCAACCAGATTTTTTGATTCTCCTTCCAGAACAATTTCGAGATTAAAGCCAATCATCTATATCTGCTGTTCCCTTGACCCAAGTTCGTCTGTATTTTGAAAATTGACCATTTGGTGCCGATTTCTGAAAATTTAGACTTCTCTGATTTCTCTTGTTTCTCAAAATTCTCCTTTTTCTCTGGAAATTCGGCTTCATCTCAAAATTCCATATTTCTGCTTCCGGAAATTTCGAGCTTTTCCTGAAAATTCATATTTTCCTCGAAATTTCCATTTTACTTTTAAGATTTGACATTTTGCTTAAAATCTAACTTTCTTGACGAAATTTCGAGCGTTATTCAAATTTTGCTACGACTTTATTCAAATTTTTTTTTCTCGAATTCTCGATTTTTCTCTGAATACTTTAAAATTTTTCCAAGAATTTGTCTGATTTTTTGGAATTGCGCCATTAGCGGATGCTTTCTGATAATTTCGACTTTTTTTTAATTCCTTTTTTTTTCAAAATTTACCTTTTTTTTAATTTCGGCTTCATGTCAAAACTTGATCTTTTCTACTTTCAGAAAATTCGGTCTTTTTCTCAAAATTCAGCTTTTTTGGAAATTTCGATGTTATTCTTAAAGTTTAACATTTTTAATAAAATCGTACTTTATTGTTTATTCCCAAAATTTGGAGCTTTATTTCAAATTTTGCGACGACTGTTTTCAAAATTCAAGTTTTTCTCGTAGTTTTCTACTTTTCTCTGGAAATTTCGACATTTTTTTAAAGTGTCGTCTTTTTTTCTTGGTGGAACGGACTGGATTATCTTCAAGAATCTTTTCTATCCATGAAAATGTCGGTTGTATTGTTCCTTGACTTTTTATAAGAGCAAACAGCAGCGTGAACTTTGAGGCATTGAACCCAACCAAATTTTTCGATCCTCCTTCCAGAACTATTTCGAGATTAAAACCAATCATCCGTATCTGCTGTTCCCTTGACTATCTGAAGCTGCAACTGATAAAGATCTGTCGAAGAGAATGGGATAGTAAGTTGAGAATAAGAGGCCGTTTGTGTAACAAAAACGGAAGAGGAGACAGAACAGACCCCTGAAGCACCTCTGCATTAATCACAAATGTCTCAGAGAAGACGTCTTTAACTACGAGATTATTCGGAAACTGGATTGACATACAAATCTTGTTCCCTTAAACCAAGAAAGATTAAAAAACACAAAAAGGGTTGCTCTAACGCGTTTCAATAGCCAGGCTATCATTTTTAGAGAGGGAGGATCTTTCTGAAGATTGAAAAACAAATCTTGTCTCTCTTGTCTCTAACGCTAACGATCGAAATGCGTTAGAGCAACCTTTGTTGTGTTTTTTAATCTTTCTTGGTTTCAGGGGACAAGATTTGTATTTCAGTTTTTAAAGATAACCAAGGACCAGCCCGTTCCCCAAAAAAAAACTCGATAGCAAATGACAGAAAGCCGATATTAATTTTTCGAAAAAATCTTGACTTTGTTGTAGTTATTTAATTGGTATATTTATTTTTCAAAAGGTTTAACTCGCATCAACATTAATAATATTGCAACGAAATGTAAATTATAGAATTTAGTACGTAAGAAAATTTTCTAGAAAGATCTGATAAGGGGAAAGCGGCCGCCATAACAAAACAAACGGCAGATAAGCGTTCCAGAAATTTCTGCAAACGATAAGTCTTATCTGCGGGATTTTTCTAGAACCCGGGAGCCAAAACTATATAAGGCGGTCGCCTTTCCCTCGAGTCAGTCAGATAGAGTCGGTGTAGATAATTAGTGAGTTAGCAGTTAGAAGTTAATAAGTGAGTAAATTATTCAGTTGTAGTGATCCGAATTTAATTTGGAAATAAAGTGTTTTACAATTCACGTGTTAATAATCATAGTGAACCTATAAGCCTGTAACAATATCCTTGCTTTGAATATACTCACCTCCCCACCCGATGATCCCCCAACGGTATGTTTACTGTTATAAGGATTTTTGGTTGTCCCAACCACATTGTTTGTGGTTTCCCAATTCAAGCACAATTCTGGGACATTGGATATCAACAGAACTATCGCACCGGCCTCTTTTGCTCTTTCAACCACTGTGGCATCGTTATCAGCTTTTAGTTTCCGACTCACTAATCCGGCGCAATAAGATAGACCCTTAACAGATATGCTTCCTTTTACAGTTAGTGGAACTCCCAATAAAGGATACTTTTCTTGTATTTGTTCGCTCGTCAGTCCACTAGTTGAAAGCATCAAATCAACTTGTTTGGCGTCTTCTAGTGCTTTATCAAAGCGATCATCTATAACGGCGTTTATGATCGAATTTACCTCCCTGATTCTTGAGATGTATGCTTTTACAATCGATTCAGATGAAAGCTAAAAATGTTTAAGTTGGTATATTCTTTTGACGTAATCCATCAATTTACCTCGCGGTTGCGAATTTTTGCAGCGAGTTCTCTCGCTGACAGGAGCAATAGCTCGTTTTCAATTGGGGGACAGCAAGCGGCATTTGTTAACATTTTAAAAGTGCGGAAAGGTATGTAGAGTAGTGCAACAATTTTGAAGAAAACCCATATTACTCCTCGGACAACCTCAACAGCTATCTGAAACAAAGCAAGAAAAAATCTATAAATCTACATAAATAAAATTATAGAAAGCTCGCAACTTTTCTACTTTATAGCTAATGTGTAAGAAGATCGCTAGGCAGTTAAATATACATATGATCCTATCAATGAATTTGAACAAAACATCATTCTGCAATCCGAAGGAGTTCCGGGGTGCAGCGCGATACATACACAGATACATACAGACATGCTGATGGAGCTAAATGTAGTTTTTCATTGACAAATTTCGGATTTAATAGCGGTTTTAAAAATTAGCAGATTGTATTGTTTAGAGGAATTTCTCCTTTATCCAAAAAGTTATAATACAATGGAGTTGGTTCAAAATTTCGAGAAATATAATCAATTTTATGGCGAAAAGTCGAGTTTTTCGGCTTTCTCGATGACAGAGCAAACTAGGACATAAATGATAAAATGATTCAGGTGCACGAATTGATAAAGTGATAAAATTTTGTGGAATGCTTAAAATATAAAACGTTTTATCTTCTAAGGTTAAGTCCAACCTTTTAATTGATTCCTAATGATAAACAAGCGTTATGGGATGTTAGCATTTTAAAGTGTGGTTTTAAATTGTATTTAAATCTTAAATAAAGTTATGTATTAGGGGGCCCTTGTTTACATAGAACTTACTATCGAAATGCATATGGATTAGAATGATTACAAATTCTAAAGAATGCGACAAATTTTATGCCCTTATGAATTTTAGAATAACTTGAATAATAAACACATTATCATCGTGTTTTTAATTGAGACAGCCTTTCATTACCGATGGAGTGATGAAAATAGTACTCGCGCATTTGGAGCTAATGATACCCAAGATTTATTGTCTTGCTGCTAACTTCTTGTATTGTCTAGACAAGTTTTTAATCCACTAGCTTCAATTTTCAAAGCTAGTTACACGTTAAGCTACATTCCAATAAGTTGAAGAGAAGTAAATGTGGTCTATATACCAAAGGCAGGCAAACGACCGTCTGCGCAGCCTAAATCATTTAGACCCATTAGTCTTACGTCATTTCTCCTTAAAACAATGGGGAAAATTATGAACCAACACATTAAGAACGAAGTACTATCAAAGAATCCGCTTCATGATAATCAATTTGCCTATCAAGAAGGCAAATCCACAGAGACAGCCTTACACAATATTGTCAAAAAGATAAAAAGTGCACACTTAAACAAAGAAATGCTCTTTGTGGATTTATAAACATACAGGGTTCTTTTGATAACACCTCATATGAATCCATAAAAGCAGCAGCTACCGAAAAAGATTTTGAGAGACCTACCATCGACTGGATTGTCTCCATGTTAAATGGTAGGAGGATCAAAGCAACCTTAGGCAGTGATTCAGTCAAAGTGAGCGCAGCAGGGGGTTGCTCCCAAGGAGCTATTTTATCTCCACTGCTGCGGTCCATCGTGGTTGATGACCTTCTAAATATTACTCGGGCGTTGAAGTAGTAGGTTATGCAGATGATATTACTGTCATTATCAGGGGCAAAAACGATAAAATCCTGTCGGATTTAATGCAAAAAGTCCTGAACACCATTAACAACTGGTGTTCAAACCAAGGGTTAAGTGTAAACACAAATAAAACAATTATAATTCCTTTCACGAAGAGAAGGAAGCTAAATCTAACAGCTCCCACTATGAATGGAGTTCAATTCAACTTCTCAAGTGAGACTAAATATCTAGGAAGAGTCCTAGACCAAAAGCTGACATAGAATCCTTATTTGATAAGAATAATCAAGCCAGCCACGACATCGTTCTGGACATGCCGCAGATTGTTCAGCAAAACCTGGGGTCTGAAACCGAAAATGATCTATTGGTCATATAGGATGATAATTACATTCCTGATCACATAGCTTCTTTAGTATGGTGGCCAAAAATAATGAAAAAGACAGCACAAAACCAACTGAACATAGTTCAAAGGTATGCATGTCTGGGCATAACAGGCGCAATGAACACCTCCCCAACAGCAGCAATGGAGGCAATGCTAGGTCTAACTCCTCTCCACCTTTTAGTGAAGAGGGAAGCGATCAAAGGAGCCTCAAGATTACTGCAATTAAAACAATTTAAAGAAGGAGACTTCGCTGGTCATATGGGAATCCTCAAGGAATGTAGTCCGGCGATTTTATCAAAATCGGTTGATTACTTGCAACCCAGGCACGAATTTAATCATTTCTTTGAGGTGGACTTAGATAGCCACACTGAAGCTCAATCAGTACCTGAAGAAAAACACAAATTATCCATCTGGTTTACAGATGGATTAAAGACAGCACATGGGACTGGAGTGGGAATTTATGGCCCCAACTATAGGTTTTCTGAAGTCTTGGGAAAAGACCCAATTGTCTTTCAAACTGAAATACATGCAATAGAACTCTGCGCCTACGAGTGTCTTCGAAGAAGCCTGAAAGGAACAAAGATCTACATTAACTCTGACAGCTAAATGGCAATAAAGGCTCTTAGCAGCTACCTTGTCAAATCCAAACTAGTTTGGGACTGTCAACAAACGTTAAAGCAACTAGCTAAACACAACAAGATCAGCCTTAAGTGGGTACCAGGGCGCAAAGAAATACAAGGAAATGAAGCTGCGGACCAACTCGCTAGAGAAGGATCTGCATCATCGTTTCTTGGACCTGAACCGGCTTTTGGTTTTTCTAAAAGTCAAATCAACAATGAGGTCAAAAATGGGAAACAAAGTCAAGAATGTCCCACTGGAGATTATATCCAGGACTACGGCAGGCGAAAAGATTCATATCTGGAACGCTTGAAAAGACAAAGGTCTACTTAGAACTCAGCAAATCCGAATTGAGGGTCCTAACCGGCCTCTTAACAGGACATTGCCCTATGAGGCACCACCGTAAGAAAATGGATACGGCTGAAACAGACCTATGTCGCTTTTATGTAGAAGCTGCGGAGACTGCAGATCATGTGCTATGCAAGTGCGATGCGCTTGCACGCAAAAGGCACGTCCAACTTGGATGTGCGTCCTTAGACCCCTCAGATGTGGAAAAACTCAACTTCTACAAGAGTTTGAGCCTGGGAACTACATAGATCAGGGATATGCACAAAAGATCTCCTTAGGTCGAGGTGCGGGGTGGACGAAGTCTTCTTGTCTTATTTCTTGTTGGTTCAATTCTTGTTTTGCTAAGAAAAATCTTGCTTTTTCTTATCCTTACTGGTTTGTTTGTTTTGCGCATGAGAAATAATAAAACGGGTCCAGAACTGATGCGACACAATTAGTTTAAAAGCTCTTTTATTTATAAAAGATGTAAAGAAAAAATAAAATGATAAATTGGAGACGTAAGCTCTTGAAAATCAACCCAAAATTTATAAAATAAAAAACCAAATTTTAAAATAAATATCCACATATTGGGAAAAAACTAAATTAGAAACTTATCTATTTAAACTGTAAGTTTCAAATTTACACTAAAATTTCGAGGAAAAAAGAAAACACTCAAAACTAAAAATAGTTTTTTTTGTAATTTCATGTTTTTTTTTGGGATATCTATCTTTTCGCGAAATCTGAAATTTGAATTCAAAATTTTAGTTCTTACCCAACATTTCAGGTTTAGTGCCAGAATTTTCGTTTTTTTGGGACAAATTCAAACTTTTTTTATTGAAAATTGGAAATATTATTAATTGCTAGAAAACATTCAATATTTAAACAGTTTATTTGAATAGAGAAATAACTTATTCTTATGTCGGGGATAATATAATAATAATATTAAATGTAATGCATTCAAAATAATCAGTTGACGCGTGTAGGCAACTTTAAATACACTTGTGTGTATTATTCTTTACATTAAAATTGCGTGCCCTTTAATGACCATTTTTATCTCCTTAGAGGCTGAATTTTGAAAAATCTTCTCCTAGTGTTCACCTACGTATTATGGAGAAAACTTGTGTGAAATTTTTATGCTCCTAGACCCAACAGTTTAAGCTGTGCGTTGTCTGTCAGTGCTTAAAAATTTATTAACTAGATTCAACATTTTCTCTGGGATTTCTAATTGTTTCTTGAAATTTGATGATTAAATTTAAAAATTAATCTTTTATTTATAATTTGAACTTTAAAGTTTCAAGTTTTTTGACCTTAAATTCAAACTTTAGATTTTGTATTTTAAAAATAAAGTAAAAATATTAATATCAACATTTCGATAAAAAATCGAAATAAAGAAATGTGGACAAAAATTCGAGATTTCTGAAAAAAATTACAATATTGAAACATGTTTAAAAGATACAAAATCAGATTTTTTTAAGTTAAAACTGGTCAGTAATTTGCCGATAAATTCGACTTTTTTTAGATTAACTTTTTTTCAAATGATTTTAATGTAGTTACTTAAATTTTTCACTTCAAATTCGATTTTAAATTTACTTTCGACAGCACGAATTTCCGAAATTCCCCAAAACATGTTTTCTGAAATTTCAAGCCCAAATACGAACTCTCGAAATTAAAAATCAGTTTTAAAAATAAATTTATATTTTGAGCTTAGTTTACTGGGGAAATTTCGTGATTAAGGTCATAATATTTAGAAAAAATCGAGAGTATGAATTTTACGCAAAAGTATAAATTTCAAATAGAAAATCAAAATGTTGCGGTTAAAATTACAATACAATCTTGAAATAAAGGTCAAGATATCTAGTTAAAAATTAAAAGACGTTCAGAATTTTTGGTGAATATCAAAATTTTGAGAAAAATTAAATTGTTTTTTAAATTTAGGCTACATACTTTGAGTTATTTTGTGGAGAAAACTGAATATTGATTTTTTCATATTTGAGTTGATTTTTTTTTGAAATTCGAAGGGGTCGCTAAGATTTTTTACTTGTTAGGGGTTGTTTGTTCAAAAGAACTTTTATTTACAGGATTATTTATTATAAGAAAATGAAAAAGGCAAGAAATCTTGCTTGTTGCTAATTTCTTGACAAGAAATCTTGCTCTTGCTAAAAGAACTTCTTGTTTCGTCTTGTTCTTGCACACTAAATTCTTGTCTTGTTTTTGTAGCAAGAACAAGACAAGAACAAGAAATTCGTGAAAAACTATTTGGAGCAGAAATTAAAATAAACAAACTTAAGATAAACTTCGAATATTAAAAGTGTTCAAATCTATTGGTCTGTGCATTAGAATATTTGTCTTCTGGGGACTTTACTAGAGAGCAACCGCTTCGCTAGGTGGCAGTGTTTTAACTGTTGGTAGTTCAGCTACCTATGATTCACTATACACGCCTAGAGGGCTGCACGTCTAGGTTGTATTCTACTTGCATACGACATTGTTAGAGATGGCCACAGTTTCTCTATGGACCAATAGATGACGGTAGTACTAAGAATCACACGCTTGACATCCGTTAGTTAGGTCAGAACATTTGTACAGTGTTCCCAACTGGGGTTTCCCCCCAAATTTATGAGTAAATAAGCGAAATAGGATTTTTTTAAGGGATTTATATTTTAGGGGTATTTTTAGGGACTTCCTAATCTACAAGTATAAACCTAGGATAAACCAATTTAGCCAATCATATTTATCTGTTGACTTAACCACTTAAGGGTATCTAGTACAATTTCTCGTTACTAACAATGCGGAGTTTAATAAAAAAAATGAAAAATGTCACCAGTATTAACTATAAACATAGGATTTTTGGACGTATTACAACTATTCTGTGATACCTACAGGTCGGCAATTCGATTCATTTGATTCTTTCATTTAGAAAGATTCATTCTTTAGAGATTTGCACATTTGCCCAAAACTTGGATTTCATATTATTAAATCCGCACCCTTGAAGAAAGCTTCTTTTAGCTGCCTAGGGCTATCAGGTTTCTAAAGCTTAAAAGCGGGACAGTATACATGAAAATGCCCTAAGTTAAAATCTTGACGACAAAAAAAAAAGGTCCATAACCCGAAAATTTACCACAGTGCTTGAAAATAATATTTGACGACCAAACATAAAGTTGCTAAAGCAAATCAAAGCCCATTGATGAACAGTTTGTTTTGCTTTGTTTGAACAAAAAACTGTTGAATGGTGCATCGGAATTTGCAAGAATTCTGAATTCTAATCCTGTTAAAGAGAACGACATTATTTTTCAAATAATTAGTTTATAAACGAAGGGTATTACAAGAGGTAACTTTTTTAGGGGTATTTTCAAGTTCTTGTGACGATTTTAAGGGCTCTTGACCTTAGCTTTAGGGATAAATATGTTTAAGGGTTGGTAACACTGCATTTGATAGCATTCGAGTTGGATATACCAAACTGACGAGATCTAACAAGATCGAAACTAGTCTTTTCCAAACTTCGAATCTTATAAATCTCCTGTGCATTAGAATTAAGATAATAAGATAACTTCTGGCCCAATTTCGAGAAAACTGTTTTACATTTCGAAACTGAAGTTGAAATTTTGAAAAAAAAATCAGTCAAAAAACAAGAACAAAGTTATTAATTCAAAGTCGAAATTTTGTAGAAACCTAGAAATTTTGAAAAAATAGTCCCTTACAACTTTTTTGAGGTCCTGTGTTGGAAAACATTTAAAATTTTTAAATATAAGTTAATGAAAATTGAAATACATAACTTGTCCCCTGAAACCAAGAAAATTAAAAAACACAACAAACGTTGCTCTAACGCGTTTCCACAGCCAAGCAGAGAGATACTGACAGCTTGGCTTTCGAAACTCGTTAGAGCAACGTTTGTTGTGTTTTTTTAGTATTTAGTATTTCTTGGTTTCAGGGGACACGTTCTGTATTTCAATTTTTGAAGATAACCAAGGATCAGTCCGTTCCACCAAAAAATAAATAAATGAAAATTGTTGACAATATCCTGAAAAAGTTTTGATACACGACTACGTACGAAGGCCTATAAAGGACATCAATTTAATAACATTATTTTTACAAATGTCGATTTTCTTCTCAATATTTCGACTTAAATCTTGACATTTTGATTTTTTATCGAAATTTTGTCTTCTTTTTGGAAATTTCGACTTTTATTTCGGAATTTCGACTTTTATCTTGAAATTTCGACTTTTTTTTCGAAATTCCGAGATTAAAGTCAAAAGCTAGCCTCGAAATTTTCATTTTAAACTCGAAATTTCGTTTCTAAATATCGAAATTTGATTAATTAAAAATTGAAATTACTGAACGTACCCTATTGCTAATTGCCAACATTGCTGGGGAAGGAGTATCTTGAGGCGAAATAGTTTATCTGTTTAACTTAACCTCAGAATATAAAATGTTTTATATTTTAAGCATTTCACAAAATTTTATCACTATCAATTCGTGCACCTGAATCATTTTATCATTTATGTCCTAGTTTGCTCTCTTATCGAGAAAGGCGAAAAACTCGACTTTTCGTCATGAAAATAATTATATTTTACGAAATTTTGAACCAAATTGTATTATAACTTTTGAATAGAGGAGAAATTTTTATAAATGATAGCATCTGCTAATTTTTAAAAGTGTTATTAAATCCAAAATGCGTCAATGAAAAACGACATTTAGTTCCATCAGATTGTCTTTATGTATTCTGTGTATGTATCTGAACGCGCTGCAGCTCCCTGGTTCTGGCTGCAGAATGATGTTTTGTTCAAATTCGTTGATACTGTCATATGTACATTTAACTGCCTAGCAACCTCCAGCTACCTATTGAGGTGGAGCATGGAAATGGAAATTTCGAGTAGAAAGTCGAAATTACGAGAAAACAGTGAAAATTTCGACATAAGTCAATATTTCTAAAAAAAAAATGTTTAATTGTTTTCTTTCTATGCCTTCGTAATTATATGACATTTAAAATTCTTAAAAAGTCACCTTATGATATAAAGCCAAACAAAACTGATCCATTTTTTGTCAGAATGGATTAGTTTTGTTTGGCTTTATACAGGAAATGAAAAAATGTAGATAATCAGAGAAAATTAACCAAAAATTAAAAAAAAATCTTGGTCCGGTGAAACATCAAGATATAAAAATTTCAAGGAGTTCCAGCACTGAATATTGATGTTTCATTCTCATTTCAACTCGTTTATAGTGATGCACACAAGACAACTAGTTCATAGCGATGCACTAAGTAAGCTACAAAGCAAGATTTCTTGTCTTGCTTATTCACTTCTCACCTCGACCTGCTAAGACAAGAGGTTGTCTTACTTCTTTTATAGAGTACAAGTTTAAACTCGAAATTTCAATAGAAAGATCAACTAAATTTCCAAAAAAAAATCATTTCTTATAAAAAAAATCAAGGAAATTAACGTAATAATTTTGTTGCAGGGAATCTGTCATTGCGAGCTCTGAATATTTTACGGATATAATGTTTACATATCATTCATTGTTAATTATTACTATTCATTATGTTGCCTTTTAAAAATCTATTTTATGCGAAAATCAAATATTTTTATATGTATTTAAAATCTACTACGAATTTTTTTATGTTATTTTTAGAATGCGATTACTGGTAAAATTGTACACAACTTCATTTAGCGCTTTTTATTATTATTATTACTATTGTTATTCTCATTCTAATAGCAATCTAGCAATTTCTGCGTACATCCCCAACTCTGGCATTCAGGTTTCTATAAATTCGTTCTTCATAATTATAAGTAATTACAAAATAAAAAATTAAGATGTTTAAATTTCAAATTTCTCAAAGTATTAAGAGTACAATAAATTGTTTCATTATGAATGTGAATATAAAAATAATGGAGTATTTCAAGGTAAATGTTAATTTCGTGCATTAACGACATCAAGCCATTAACTAGCAACTTTAGTTTGGTGCAATATATTTTCGAAATTCATTTGTAAACACCACACACATCTATTTCCTGTATGATAACTGTAGAAGAGACAGTAAATAGCTTTAAGTGCGTACTTACCATATCTCGTGGACTTTGTTGTACTGACAAAAGGAACGAATCGCTGCACTTGATTATTACTTAGATGAAAATAAACTTGTCTTGTAAATTCGTCCCCATTCGAATCGCAACTGACCGAAGTAATGTGTTTACCTCGATTATTTCATATTGTTAGTTGGTTGGATACATGACAGGAGAACCAGTGAGACTACCATGAATTAATTTAATCACATTTTAACCTTTTATCAACTCTTAATTTATGTTAATAATAAAGTCTGTATTATTCATGATTTTTTTTACTCTTAACTACAATGAACTTTCCACATTTGAATAAACATTTTTAACATTTAGATTAAGTAGAATTGCACTAATCACAGCCAGCTTATATTTTAGGGGGCCCTGGGATCAGTTATTCCCCCATGTTTTTGGGGGGAGGGGTAGCCCCAGCTCCAGTTCCAATTTTAATTTCTCTAGAAATTCCAAATAAAAGTCAAATTTGGTTTTTGTTAAAATTTCCATTTTATTCGAAAAAAGTTGACCTATTTCTCAAAATTTCGAGACTAAGTTCCAAATTACACCCATTCTTGAACTATTATCTTTAAAACTTGACACTTCTTTAAAACTTTTTCCTGCATACATTTAAACTGTGTATTTGTAACAATTTCGAGATTAAAATCCAGTTTCTGACTCTTTGCTTCACATTTTAGCTGATCTTTGGATATTTCAAATTTGTTCTGAAAGTTTGTGGGTTAAAGGTTAAAATTTAAAAAAAAGTTAAGATCAAAATTTTAGCAGCAAACTTGAAATGGTGACTTTTCCCAAAAAATTTCAATAATCAATAATGTAGAAATTGAAATATAAATCTTGTCCCCTGAAACCAAGAAAGATTAAAAAAACCCAACAGAGGTTGCTCTAACGCGTTTCGATAGCCAAGCTATCATCTTCAGTGAGATAGCTTGGCTATTGAAAGGCGTTAGAGCAACCTCTGTTGTGTTTTTTAATCTTTTTTTGTTTCAGTGGACAAGATTTGTATTTCAAATTTTGAAGATAACCAAGGACCAGTCCGTTCCACCAGAATTAATAATGTAAACTTCCAAAATTTTTAGTTTGCTCTAAATTATGATTTTTTTAATATCAACCTTAAAGATTTCTGGTTTAATCTTCAAATTGGAAGTTTGTTGTCAGATTTTTTTTTGAGTTTTAAAGTCAAAGTTTCGTTTTTTAAAAATACATTGCTTTTTTTTGTCACTAAATGTCGATTTCAAAATTTCCAAGTTATTTCTCTAAACTTTGGCTTTAAACCCGAAATTCCACCGTTTTTCTTTAAATTTTCTTTTAATAATTAATTGACTTATATAGCTTGATTTTGTTATAAATTTCAACTTTACTGCTGCATATAAAGTGATTTTTTTTAGTTTTTTAAAATTTCAACTTTAAAATGAAAACTTCGACTTTTTTCACGAAAAAACGGTAATTCTTAAATATCAATTTTATTGTAGAAAATTTCAGTTTAGAATAAAGTTTTTTCCAGAATTTTTCAATTTTTTTCTCAGTATTTCTATTGCAATAAAAATTTTAAAATTTCGTTTTTCTTTTTCAGGTTGCTCTAACGCGCTTCGACAACCAAGCTATCAGATTCACAGTTGAGTATATCTCTGAAGATGATAGCTAGGCTGTATAACGCGTTAGAGTAACCTTTGTTGTGTTTTTTATGAGTATCTTTCTGACGATGATAGCTTGGCTGTCGAAATGCGTTAGAGCAACCTTTGTTATGTTTTTTAATCTTTGTTCGTTTTAGGGGACAAGTTTTGTATTTCAATTTTTGAAGATAATCAAGGACCAATCCGTTACACCAAAATAAAACTCTTTATTGAAAAAAGTCTTGATGTTCAGTCACTCAATTTATTATTATTTTGCTCTTTAAATTTCATCTTTAACCTCACAATTTCGACTTTATCCAGAGCTTTTTTATGTTTCGAGAAAAATTTCGTTATGTTTTGACAAAAATTTTAAGCTCAAACTCGTCAGTTAGAATTTAAATTTTGAGAAAAAAAGTCGAAATGAGAAATACAATTTGAAAATTTTTAGAAAACACCTAACATTTGAGTTCAAACTTGTCAATTTGAATTTAAATTTTGAGAAGAGTCGAAATTTGAAGACTAAAATCTAAATTTTTGAAAAAAGAAAAAATTCCTAAATTTTCTTTGAAAGCAAAATTTAAAAAAAAAAATATAGCGACTGCAAGTCAAAAATATTTATTGACCAAACCATTTTTAAAAGTTTTTCTAGAAACTTTGAAGTTTTGAGTGATATTTACAGAAAAAAGTCAAATTTTCATATTTAAATTAATATTTTTGAATATGGACGTAGACAGGATTTCATTCAGAAGGATGGGGGGGGGGGGCAGCAATTATTTTGAAAACTAAGGGGCAAAAAAATAAGACCAGAAAATCTTCAGCTGAGTATATTGTATATTTTCACTGGACTGCGCTAGCTTGGGGGTCGAGCTTCCAATTTAGAGTCTAAATTTCTGAACCTTGCAGAATATTTCGAAAAATGCTGGAATTTCTAAAAAAAGACGAAATTTCGGAAAGACAAATTTTGTAAAAAAAAGTCAAAATTTCCAGGATAACGCGAATTTGGAGAAAAAAAATTGAAATAACCAAGAATATTTTCCTCAGATTATTTAAATTTTAATATAATCGAGAAGCTTTTTTTTGAAATATTATCCTCGGAATTGTGCCATTTTGTTAATATTTTGTTCCGATTTTGAAAAAATGAAACGAATTTTGAGAAAAAGTCGAAATTTGGAGAAGGTGGAAATTTTCAGAAACCAAACGTTAAATTTTGGGGTATATCCTGTTCTGAGAATAAAAAAAATTTGGAGAAACAAGTAGAAATCTTTTTTTTTTTAGTGGAATGGGCTTGTCCTTGGTTATCTTCCAAAACTGATATACAAATCTTGTCCTCTGAAACCAAAAAATATCAAAAAATACAACAAAAATTGCTTTGACGCGTTTCGATAGCCAAGCTATCATCTTTAGAAAGATACTGATATGAGATACTGTATCTTTTCGAAGATGATAGCTTGGTTATCGAAACGCTTTACAGCAACTTCTGTTGTATTTTTTATCTTTTTTGGTTTCAGGGGACAATATTTGTATATCAAGTGGAAATCCCCTAAAAAAGAAATCAGAAAAAACTGAACATTAATAAAAACGAATTTCGAAAAATACTGTCAACATCTCGAGAAAATGATCGAAATTTCCAAAAAATATTCAAATTTACAAAAAAGCAAAGAAAGAGTGGAAAAAGTAGAATTCAGGAAAAGTTGTATTATCGAAAAAGAGTAATTTCGAGATAAAGTCAAAATTTTCAGAAAATTAAGTTTCCATCTGGAAAAATTTGGAAAAACTGTCGAAAAATGGATAAGACAAAATTTTCGAAGGTCAAATTTTGGGAAAAAAAGCCAAATTAAAAAAAATCACAATTTGCCAAAAATATTCTTTTCGAAGTATTTACTTTTTTAATTAAATGTTAACATAATATTTAAATGTTCTTAAAGAAATTCAATTTTTTTCTCTAAATGCAAAAATATTTTCTCAACATGGTTGCTGTATTATTATCATTTCGATCGAATTTAGAAAACATAAATGAATTTAGAGAAAGTAGAAATTTCAAAAAGAGCCAATTTCGAGGAAAAATTCAAAATTCTACAATTCTAGAAACATAAAATATTTCGAGATAAAAGTCGAAATGTCGAAAATAAGGCGAATTTTGAGATAGGTGCAATTTGAAATTTCTGGAGAGGGTAAAGCAAGGGTTTCGTACAGAACGGTAACGTAATAGAGCGACCGTAATGTTACGTCGAGTGACGTCATCAAAAACCGTGCACGTGCTTCTAATAGGCAGTGTTATCTTACAGAACGTTAGGGGCTACCGCTGCGAAAAAGTACGTCGACTCCACTTTCGAAGCGACCGCTGTGTACGGTGAGGATACTGCAAGCACGATTTAATACGTTACGTTGCCATTTTACGTTGGAATGTAGCTACTATGATTTATTACCTTTTTTATTATTATGTGCATATGCAGCATGTTTTATATAGTATTATATGACCCTTTTATATCATTCAATTTTTATTAAATAAAAAGTTTGAAAATACCAAATGACAATGAATTTGTTCTTCAATATGATGAAAAATTTCCATACTTTTCGAAACAATTTTAAGATTTTACAGACATAATCTTTAAACTAGATGACTAAAAACATATTTAATTAGGTATATGTCAGTTTATAAATTGACATCTTTAGGGTTTTTATTCGTGTTTATTGCAACATTACATTCTGAACGATTTTTTGTTGAAAATTTTGTCAATACCTCAGTCTTCTCTAGGAATTTCAATGTAATGTAAACCATATTTAGAAATAATTACCGTAGCAACAGTCCCTTGGCTTGCGGGGATTCTGATGGTTGTAAACAAGCAATTAGAGTATAAGAACAAATCTGTTGTGAATCATTGGAGGTTATCAATTTTAGAGAAAAATTTTGTCTTGCAAAACAACATACTTTATACGTTCATGAGACAGATTTTTAGTTTTCAGCTACGTTGCCAATTAAAAAAACATCATGACCAAAAATGATTTTTGCCGATCAAAAAACCTCTAAATATAACCAAAAAACACCCTGAAATACAATCTTGTCTACTAAAATAAAGAAAAATACGTTCTCTAAAAATAATAACTAAAGGTGAAGTGACACGTGTTTCAAAATTTCTTTGTTGACTAAAAGGAAAACAACAAATAAATATAGTTTGTGACTACTAAAAAAATTTTAGAAAATTAGAACAATACAGCTCAAATCGTGACAATTTTACAGCCCTAGTCTCGGCCGACGTACTCTACTGAAACGCTTTTCTTACTTTACATCAATGTTCACCGTCAAGGCGACCGTTCTGTCCTCGACCGCTGCATGGCATAAAGCAGCGGTCAAATAACGGCCGTTCTATTACGTTGCCGTTTTGTAGGAAACCCTAGCTTAACTTGAAAAAGTCGAAATATATAGAGAAAAAAAGAATATTAAGAAAAATAGCAGAATTTAAAAAAAAAGATGAATACGCATTCAGAACAATAGCGAAATTTAAAAAAAAAGCGATTTTTGAAAGAACTATTCAAAAAAAGAATTTTGAAAATAAAAGCGAAATTTCGAATTTTTGATGAAAAGGAAACTCTTAAGAAAAAGACGAATTTGAAAAAGAAAAGTCAATATTCCGATAAAAAGACGAATTTCAAGCAGAGTTGAAGCTTTCAGAAATATGTAGAATCAAATTTTGAGATAAAAACCAAGATTTCGAAAAAAAATCAAACTCTAAGAAACTAGTCAAAAAATTATTGGAAAATTGGATTCTATAAGGTTGAAATTTTCAGAAAAATTCAAATGTTAAGAAAAATAAATAATTTGGAGAAATAGGCGAAATTTTGAGAAATCGGTTTGAAATATTCAAGTGAAACTTAAAAATTGAGAGCAAATTCGAAATTTTTCAGAGAACATCGAAAACATTAGAAATTTCGCACAGAAAGTTGTTTTGATGAAAGTTAAATTTTGATAAAATAGTTTAATTTTGAAAATGTTTGTTTATAAAAAAGACAAATTTTGAAAATTAAAACGAAATTTTCAAATAAAAAGAAACTTGGACGAAAATATTGAAATTTGCAGGAACATAAAGAATTGGATTTGAAATTTCTAAAAAGAAACCAATTTTGAGAAAATTATGAACATTTCGAAAAAATCACGAAAGCAAGAACAGGTTTTGGAAACAATTTGAAATTTCGAAAAAAAGAGAGAAATTTCCAAAAAAATCAAAATTTCTAGAAAAAGTTCGAAATTTTATAAACATTCGAAATTTTTCAGAGAAAGCCAACCTGTGTCATAAATTAAAAAAGAATTTTAATTGAAAAATCACGAAATGTGAAAAAAGTTGAAATGATCGACAAATGTCGAAATATATAGAAAAAAAAAAAGAATATTAAGAAAAATAGCAGAATTTTGAAAAAAGATGAATACCTAATTAGAACAATAGCGAAATTTCGAAAATAAAAAAACGATTTTTGAAGGTCTATCCAAAAAAAGGATTTTGAGGATAAAGGCGAAATTTCGAATTTTTGATGATAAGGAAATTTTTAAGAAAAGACAGATTTGAAGAAGAAAAGTCAAGATTTCGATAAAAAGAAGAATTTTATCGACAAATGTCGAAATTTCAAATAAATTACGAATTCTGAAGAAAAAAATGGAAATTTCAATTGAATATAAATTTTCGGCGACTTCAAGAACCAGGAGGGGGCATGTGCCCCAGCCTGCCTTATTCTAAATAGGCCTAGTTTATTAAAATAAACTGGAAATGTTAAAAAGCTTTTATATACATTTCCTTTGCTTTTTTATTTATTGTTCTCGCAAAATCACCACTAAGCTTGTAATTTTTTTACTTTAAAGTTATTTCCACTCGAAACCTTTAAAAACCAAACGAGAGAACCAATTTGAAAATGTTTGGAAAACACCTGATTTTCGAGTTAAAGCTTCGAAAGAAAAATCACCAAAGATATACTTCTTCCTAAAAAAGACTATGGTAGCTAGTTTTAAATATTGCTGAGTCATTTCGTGACAAATATCTACTTTAAAATAAGATAATTTTTTGATGCAAGTTTTAGAGACAGACAATTTTGGGCAATTATTGTTTAAAAAAATATTTGCAAGAAGGAAAATTTTGGTTGAACGGGCTGGTCTTGGTTATCTTCAAAAATTAATATACAAATGTTGTCCCCTGGAACCTAGAAGCAACAGCATTTGCTCTAACGCGTTTCGATAGCCAAGCTATCATCGTCAGAGAGATACCCGATTGTTAGGTTTTTTAATCTTTCTTTCAGGACACAAGATTTGTATATCAGGGAAAATAAAATTCTCAAGTTTTGTTAAAAATATAGTCAAGTGTTTGAAAATATCCCTAATCAATCGCAGCATTAATGGAGCCTCTTGGAAATATTAGGCTTCTGTCTTCGGTAGATACTATACGATTCTTATATTTAACTCCTGCTATTTGTTTATCTCTCTTTGTTTGACGCTTCCCTCGCAGTTTAACCTGTGATCAAAGTACGTGGAACCGCATTAGTTCCCCTTGAGTTTCTCAAGTGCCCTTTCTCCTCTCTATCGCCAGTTTTGTCTCCCACAAACGGACTGAAATCGTTCTATCCTCGTTGAGCTTCACCCCCACTCGATTCAAACACAGTTTCATTACAACACCCCCTCAATCAATACGGTTTTCGGCTCCTATCGGCTTCATCCGCCAGATAATATCCCAGGATTAGTACAATCGGCGGCGTGACGTATGTCACCCTTGTGTTACCAGTATGCTGCCACAAATCTAACTAATCAAC
This sequence comes from Dastarcus helophoroides, assembly GCA_028583605.1. Classification (NCBI taxonomy): domain Eukaryota; kingdom Metazoa; phylum Arthropoda; class Insecta; order Coleoptera; family Bothrideridae; genus Dastarcus; species Dastarcus helophoroides. The sequence goes on from CM053327.1 coordinate 30,487,123, forward strand.
GCCACTTCTTGACATATTTCCCTTTCTTCTGCGAATCGGGCCAGCCGATACGCCTTTTCTGTCTGTATCCACATTTAAAAATGAATACGTTAGAATTATCTGATCGGTTCATCCAAAGTGTTTTTTATCGAAATGTATTAAAATACCCCAATATTAAACGAAAAAGGATATTCGTAGAGTTAAAAAGATGTAAACGACGTTAGTAATATCATCAAAAAAAAATAAATAAAAACACACATTGAAATATTTAAAAATCTAAACGAAATTTACATCTGCGGAAGTCATTGATGTGTCCAGGTCCAAATTTGAGAATTTGGGGTCAAACAATAACAGTTGATCCTAATGCCCAGATTAGTAGCTTATCAGATTCAGGGTTTGGGGACCAAATACCGGTTTCGACGGTTCCCAAAGTCAGAACCGAATAAATGTTCAAATTTATTGGGTCTGTGTATAAGAATAAATTTCAAAGTTTCTGCTAAATGTCAGTGGGTTAACTGTTGGTAGTTTGGATGCTTATGATCCAGTGCATACGTTTAGAGAGTTGCATTATTGCAGTCTAGGTCGTATTCTACTTACATAACAGTTGATAATGTAATAAAAATGAAGCATTATTATTATTATAATGTTCAGTGTGATTTTTTAAATATTGCCATGAACAACATTAACATTAGGACTTTAGTTTGTTTGCTCCATCCAAATTAAAATTTGCGGTGCGGGCCACTAGGCTGCAACCTAGTTAGCTTGGACCTAGATGCGGCCCTGAGCAGATCAACTTTTTATATATCCATGCTAGATTTTATGCTCCTGTTCTTGCTTGTCAACAAAAAAGAGAACTTATTCTTAACAAACGAGTTGTTCGTCTGAACCTTGTATCGTTAAAAAAAGGCAATAAATTCAAAATATTGAACTATTTTAGACGGCATATTTCACTGAATTTGACATTTTTTGGACATTCAAAAAAACCAATTACGACGAGTACTTAACCATATTCTATATATTTTTTATTTCTTATTTGAATATTAGTTTGTTAATAGTGGTATTCTTTCATATAGAACTAAATAATAATGCAGGAGAAAATATTTAGAATTTAATTTCTTCTCATTAACGCTTTCAATGAAATGCTAATTACTTTTTCATTGTAAGAAAATTAATTAGACAGAGGTAAATATGATATTAAAAACAAAACTTGTTTAGCTAGTAAATGTGTAATTTGCCCTGTTACCTTGTCATACATAACCTCCTTTCGCGCTTCTAAAAATTTCCTGATAAATTATTTGAACTTTTAAAACGAGTATTATTTATTTAATTCTGAATGACCTTATCACATTACACTACACTGATTAAAACCAAAAAGGGAAACTCCTTTCTTATGTGAGATGTAATTTCCCGTATAGCACCTAAATCAGAAAGATATCTTAAAGATATCATATTAGAGATATCTTTAAGAGACACAGAAATGTTAACATTTAGATAACTTTTTTCAGTCGTCAGATTACTGACACCTAACAGATATCTATAAGATGATTTTAATAGATGTCTTTAGGATGAGAAATCGTTATGTTAACATAATGTTAACTTTCTGACAATATTTCCCGATGTCAGACTTTAAAAAATGATGACTCTTAAAAGCTCTTTAAGAGAGTTTATTGCTGAGCGAGTTGCCAACCAAACTGCCTAAATAATCACAGAAATCTTTTGTGGTCATCAAATAATAAACAATTGACTGAGGTTTTCGATTTTGTGCAGAAAATTTTTACCATAAACTCGAAATTTCCAGAAGAAACTTCAAAACGTCAAAAAAATGTTCGTCCATATTTCGATTTTCGCAATTTCAAAATTAAAATCAAAATTGAGATTCAAACCCTAAACCCTAAACGTATTGATCAAAGCTTTATTCATTCAAAATTCAGTAGAATTTATTTTCTATAAACGGAAATGTGGCCTTTATTACGAAAATTGTATAATTTTGACTTTCTCCGAAAATGTTCGATTTTTTTCGTAAAATTATGGTGGAATGGACTGGGCCTTGGTTATCTTCAAAAATTGAAATACAAACCTTGTCCCCTGAAATCAAGTTGGTTTCAGGAGACAAGATTTGTATTTCAATGTTTGTAAAATTTTGGCTAACTTCCTCAAAGTGTCGACCTATTTCTCGAATTTTCCAATTTTTTTCTAATTTTATCCTTCTTCGATTTCGCCATATTTCTTACAACCCTATTTTTGTCAAAAATGCCACTATTTAAATCAAACTATGAAAATTTTGGCCTGTTTCTCAAAATTGCTTTTTTCGAAAATTCGTCATTTTTCTCCTAAAATTTTATTTTTTCGAAACTATTTGCGTTTTTTCTCAGAATTTCTATTTTTTCTGGTGTGACTTTTTTTTCTCAAAAATGTCGAAATTTCGAGAGAAAACTCGAAAATTACGAGAAAAACTCGAATTTTGAAAACAGTCGTCGAAATTTTGTCTTTTTTGGGAAAAAAGGTCACCGGTTCCAGAAAAAATAGAAATTCTGACAAAAAACGCAAATAGTTTCGGAAAAATAAAATTTTAGGAGAAAAATGACGAATTTTCGAAAAAAGCAATTTTGAGAAACATGCCAAAATTTTCATAAAGTTTGAAGTAAATAGTGCAATTTTTGGCAAAAAAATTAACTTTTACTATTTTCGAACTCAATTTTCATTTCATTCTCAAAAATCGATTTTGTTTTCAAAATTTAATTTCTCCCAAAAATTTCCACTTTTTTATAATCTGGACTTTATCTCAAATTTCCATTTACTGTTTCAGGAAATATCGGTCTTTCCGCAAAATTCGTCTTTTTCTAAAAATTTCGATTTTACTTCAAAAATTTAATATTTTTCTTAAAATTATATTTTTTCCGGAAAATGACAGTTTTTTTGCATATTTAGCCATGCATTTCTGAAAAATTTTAGTTTTTTAACTTGAAATTCGAAAAATGTTGACTTGTTTCTCGAAGTTCTCATTTATTTCAAAAATTCGATTTAATTTCAAGATACTGACCTTTCCGGAAATCTCAACTTCATTCCCAAATCCGTCTTTTTTCGAAATTCTCACTTTAAAATCGACTGTGTTTTCAAAATTTGATTTTCTTTGGGAAATTTTGTCTTGTATTGAAGTCTTTACTTTTTCTCAAAATTCGATCTCTTTGTTTTTAAAAATTTTCGACCGTGTCCTCAAAATTGGTCTTTTTCTGAGACTTTCCATGTTATGGTAAAAATTTGACATTTTTCTTAAAACCGTATTTTATTTGCAAGAATTTGAGTTTTCTTTCAAATTGTGCCACGGCTGTTTTCAAAATTCGACTTTTTTTCTCGCATTTCGAATTTTCTCTCGCAAGTTTGATATTCTTTTAAGAATTATACTTTTTTTTAAATCTCCTATTTGGGAACAATTTCTAAAAATTTCAACTTTCTTTAAATTGACCTCATTTCTCAAAATGCACTTAATTTTTGAAAATTTCAATTTTACTGTAAAATTTTGAATTTTTTTTAAATATTACGATTCCTACGAAATTTCGAGTTTTTCTTTTAAACTCTGCCACGCCTTTTACTCAAAATTGGATGATTTTTGAGAATTTTACTTTTTTGATTCGACATTCTGAAAATTTTGACTTCTTTATCAAAATTCTCATTTTTCTGGAAATTTCGACTTTATCTCAAGGTGACCTTTCCTATTTTCAAATATCTATATTTTCATTTCATTCTCAAAAATCGATTATGTTTTCAAAATTGAATTTCTCCCAAAAATTTCCACTTTTTTATAATCTGGACTTTATCTCAAATTTCGATTTACTCTGTTTCCGTAAATTTCGACCTTTTGCGCAAAGTTTGTCTTTTTCTGGAAATTTCGATTTTATTTTAAAGTTTAATAAAAACTGAAATGCAGAACTTGTCCCCTGAAACCAAGAGAGATTAAAAAACACAACAAAGTTTGCTCTAACACGTTTCGACAGCCAAGCTGTCATCTTCAGGTTCAGGTTCTCTCTGAAAATGACAGCTTGGCTGTCGAAACGCGTTAGAGCAACCTTTGTTGTGTTTTTTAATCTTTCTTGGTTTCAGGGGACAAGTTCAGTATTTCAATTTTTGAAGATAACCAAGGACCAGTCCGTTCCATCAAACTTAAAGTTTATTAAAAATTAGTTTTCGAATATTTAGCCTCAAATATCAACCGTGCATTTCTGAAACATTCGAGTTTTGTTAACTTGATATTCTAAACATTTTTTCTTGTTTCTGTAAAGTCTCGTCCTTTTTCGAAATTTCGATTTAATTTAATTCCTAAAACTCTCGTTTTTTTTTCGAAATGCTCACTTTAAAATCGGCTGGGTTTTCAAACTTTTATTTTCTCCGGGAAATTTCAACTTGTATTGAAATCTTGACTTTACCTTAAAATTCGATCTGTTTGTTTCCGGAAATTTTCGACCTTGTCCTCAAAATTCGTCTTTTTCTGAGACTTTTCATTTTATACTAAACATGTGACATTTTTCTTAAGTTTATTAATTTTATTTAACATTTCTGCGACCCAGTTTGGAAATATTTAAATTTTTATTGTTTGTTGACAAGATTCTAAAACAGTTTTTGAAACATGTTTCAAAAACTGTTTTAGAATATTGTGAATAAACAATAAAAATTTAAATACTTCCAGATTGGGTCGCAGAAATGTTAAATAAAATTAATAATTATAATTTTTCCGACCAATAAGTGTCCACCATGAAGAAATTTTTCTTAAGATTTTACTTTCGATTTTTAATTTCGAGCTTTTCAAATTTTGCAACGCTCCTTAAAATTCAGCAATTCCTGTAAATTTAAACTTTTTTAAATTCAATATTCTGAAAATTTCGACTTGTTTTTCAAAATTCAAGATTTTGATTTTATTTGAAAATTTGGATCTTTTTTATTTCAGCAAATTTCAATTTTTTCACCAAAATTGCCCTATTTTCGAAATTTTTATTTTATCCACAAAAATTGACTCTCTTTCAAAATTTGATTTTCTCCAGGATATTTCGCCATTTTTTAATTTCGGCTTTACCTTAAAATTCGACTTTCTCGGCTTGCGGAAATGTCGACCCTTTCCTCAAAATTTGCTTTTTTCTGAAGCTTTCGATTTTAGTATTAAAATCTGACTTTTTCCTAAAATTTTACTTTCTCCGGGAAATTTTAAGGTTGTTTTTTCAAATTTCGCATCGTCTTCTTAAAATTCTACAATTTCTGAAATTTTCGATTTTTTTTGAATTCGATTTGTCGACTTGTTCTCAAAAGTCGACATTTCGACTTTATCTGAAAATTTCAATCTTTTTTATTTCCACAAATATCAATGTTTTCTCAAAATTCGTACTTTTTTTCAAAATTTCCAAAAATTGACTTTGATTTCAAAATTTGACCTTCTCTGGGAAATTCCGACTTTAATTTCGACTTTTTTTACTTTTCATTTTTATTTTAATTTCGAAATTTTCTCAAAATTTGACTTTCTCTGTTTCCGGAAATTTTCACCTTTTTTTGACAATTCGTCGTGTTTTTTTTTTGAAAATTTTGATTTTACTTTTATTGACACTTTTCTTAAAATAATACTTTCTTCGGAAAGTTACAAGTTTTTAATCAAATTTTCTACTTTTTCTTCAAAATTTGACAATTCTTGAAAATTGTCACTTTTTCAAATTCGTTATTCTTAAAACCTGGGCCACTTTGTCAAAATTTTCATTTTGCTCAAAATTTCGATTCTATTTCAAAATCTCGACTTTTGCTGTCCTGAAAATCTCAATATTTTTCTAAAATTCGACTTCTTTTTTCGACATTTTCACTTTATTCTCAAAAATTTCAAAAATTTGATTTTCTCCAGGAAGTTTCGATTAATTCTTTAAATACCGTCTAGTTTTTTAAAAGGATTCATGTTTTCTCAGAATTCGGTCTTTTCTGAAAATGTCGACTTTTTCCGAAATTCGACAATATCGAATTTATCTACAAAATTTGGATTTCATTGTTTCTAGAAATTTCGACTTTTTCCTCGAAGTTCGTTTTCTTCTCAAAGTTTCGGTTTTTTCTGGAAATTAATTTATTTCAAAAGTAAGTTTGATAAAAATACTTCTTTTGGAAATTTTGACAGTTGAAAGAATTTTGATTTTAGAAGATTATTGAATTCAAATTTCACTTATTGAATTCATATATGTTAGTTTCATAGATTGACACTACGGTTTATTGTCAAGGATCACGTGCCATTTTATATACATCTCTCTCAGGGTACTTCTTACACAGTTCTCTCTCTCTCTCTCTCTCTCTCTCTCTCTCTCTCTCTCTCTCTCTCTCTCTCTCTCTCTCTCTCTCTCTCTCTCTCTCTTCTCTCTCTCTTCTCTCTCTCTTCTCTCTCTCTCTCTCCCTCTCTCTCTCTCTCTCTCTCTCTCTCTCTCTCTCTCTCTCTCTCTCTCTCTCTCTCTCTCTCTCTCTCTCTCTCTCTATCTCTCTTTGTTCGATTCATCCGTAGTGTGTGAGAACTATGGTTAGTATAGATCAGATCTATGATGGTTAGTCTTAAGCATCGTCTGCACCATTTACCAGTTCCGGATCTAGGGAGGATCAAATCGGGACACTAGTGCCCTGGTTCGGGCGTCAGTAGGAGGCACCAAATTCTCGTTTTTTAGTTGTTAGAAAATTAGAAGTAGTGCATGGGACACCTGTCAACATTTTATGATCTGACTTGGAGAAGAATGCGTTTTGATAGTCATATCTTCAGAGAGATACTGAGTATTTCTCTGAAAAAATTTGTATTTCAATTTTTAAAGTTTCGTCTCTTTTTTTGAAATTTCCTCATTTGCGGACAATTTCTGAAAATTTCAACTTTCTTCTAATTCGCCTTACTTCTCAAAATTCACCTTATTTTTAGAAATTTTGGTTTCATCACAAAATTCGATCTAAATATTTTTCTAAATATTTCGATTATTTCCTTAAAATTAGTTTACCTCTGAAAATTTAATCATACATGTCAGTGTCACAGTTCCTTATCTATCAGCTATCTCTCTGAAGATGATAGCTTGGCTATCGAAACGCAACCTTTGTTGTGCTTTTTAATCTTTCTTGGTTTCAGGGGACAAAATTGGTTTTTCAATTTTTGAAGATGACCAAGGACCAGTCCGTTTCACTAAAAAAAAAGTAATATGTAGACGATTTTAAGGGATTTCAACATTTTAATAAAAAGATCCGAGAATTACAGTTTTGAAAATTACAATGTTTGTCGCAAAATTCAACTTTTATCAGAAAGTCTGTCATTTTTAGGAATTTCGATTTTTTTCATCAACACAATACTAACCTCGAAATTTCGACTTCTTTTCGATTTTTTGTCAGAGCTTAGTTTTTCGGAAATTTTCGATTTTTATTGAAAATTCGACTTACTCCTTTGACTTTTTTTGTCAAGACTTTTTGAGGAAACGAATTTTATGCCTCAATTCGATCTTATCCGGAAAGTTTTCAGCAAACTGCCTCTTTTCTTTTGGTCATCAATTTTTCGAAGTGGGTAAGCCTCCTGAAGCTTACGCCCACGAAAAGGCAGGATTTTCAAATAAATTTCGAGAGAAAAAAAATGCTGTAAAAAATTCTTCTAAAACTAAGGAGTAAGAAAAAAATATTTATAAAATGTATTTCCTTAAGTGAGTTATTACTTTCCCTTTTCATGGGTTTTCCTGTTTTGAGAAAAAAAAATTCGTAACCTTCAACTTTTGAATCCTATCCTTGAAATACTAAAAATGCAACAATTAAGTATTTAATTTCAAATTTACTCAAATCTGCAACTATGCAAATCTGCATAGTTGTTTAAATGTGAAAGATAATGAGCTGGAGATGAATTCGAGTAAATGTGGTCGAATTCATCACCTTTTTATGCACATTATACGTATCTACTTGCCTAATAATCCTGTGCTCGAATCTATGAAATCGAAACCTTGAATGCTTCGTTATGAAAAGGAGAGAGTGGAAGGTACTTCATTGAAATATTTAATAAAAATAATGTAATACGATTAATGACCCAAATTCTGTTTAGCACATTTGGGTAAATATTTGCAACTTTCTCATAGATCTTATCAAATAATTTATTCGTTTTACGTATTGCGCAGTAAATGTCATATTGGCAGGTGAAACAAATTTATTTATTCTAATATCCTACATAATGGTATGTAAAACATTATTATTATTTAAAAATTTTCCATCGCTTTTAACATCGAAAATTTGTTACGTTTATGATGATTTCCTCGAAGATTTCAATCAACTGAGATAAATGTCAACAGAGGTCATTACTACTGTCGTCGTTGTTAAACTAGTTCGATCAATCACAGGCTACTACCGATAAAATATCTGTGAAAAACAAATAATAAAAAAAATTGTTAAGTTTGTGTTTTTATTGTCCCATTGACTTATAAGAAGCCAAATTATTTTCACTGACTATAATATCCCTTTCCTAATTACCGCAGTACCATGATGGTGCTATTTACAAAATAACATTTTGTAAATAGCATTGTACAAACATTTTTGTTAACTATATCATAAAAAAAATGAAATACCATTTTTTTGAAGTGATTTAATTGTTCACAATGTTAATATAGTTGGTTAGAATTGTACGATAAATCGTAGCCCCATACATCTTTATTAATAAAATTAAACCGTCTGTCTGTCGACTGATCTTTGTCCGGGATAATCACGGAAACTGTTGAATCAATTTTAATGAAACCTTTACTAAAATGTAGTGTTTTTAGGAGTACTTTTTACTCTAATTTTATTCAAAAACAACTCAACCTTTTACGTCCAAGAATTGCGCTAACAATTTTATTTGAGGTGTTAGCATAGAACATATAAAAGAGTAATCAGTCCGCGATATTTATGGCTAACATAAATCACGCGCCATCTACAATTCTAGCAGGCAGTAGAACCAGGAGCGCGTACCTTTGAATCTATTAATCTATTAAAATCAAATGAGAAATTATTCTATTCTGAAACATGGTGTTACTGGAGATACTGATCCAAATGTTTTACTTTTAGTGTTACAGGCATGTTTGCGAACAGAAGCTCGATCTTCTTATAACTTTAATTACGGAAGCTTAAATATGATTAAGATAGTTCAAATAGTTCTTGCATTTTGTGGTATATTTACCTAAAAAGTCTCATAATGAAATACGCGGTTAATATTAATTAACAAAGCTCCTTGATTTGCTTAGATACATATGTATTCAGGGTAAGGCATATGTGAAAAGCCTGATGACATTTAATCAATACCAACCAGCAGGTCTGTGAATATGGACACTCGACATTTCGATCTTCATGGTTGGTATTGGCGTTGAAAATGTATCTGTTAAAACGATGCCGAATCAGATTTGGAGGGGTGACAACTTTTAAAAATCCAGCGAGAATTCTAAAACGTTGAAAGACGTACAATGTCAGTTTCTGTAATATTTACCACCTCTACCATGAAATAACTGTCGAAATGTAGGGGATTTCTATGGTAGTTTTGATTTGAATGATGAAAGTCAAGTTTAAAGTCGTTTTAGTACCAAACTAACATCTAGAAAGCTTTTTTTATAACATTTTTTTATACGATGTAAATACTCACAGAGAAAGCTAAGAAAGTCAACACGGTCCTTATTATTTTGACAGCGCCCTCTCTTCTTAGGTTCTCGAACTATTACCATTAAAATAGGCATCTGCATTATCCACTTCGGTAATATTATGTTACCTCCTGAGAATTTCAGTTGAAAATTAATTTCACATTTCATTTAAATGTAAAATTGTTTTGAAACTTCATTTGATTACACTGCTGTTATGTAAAATTTAACATTCCTACCTTAAAATCCAAATCAAAACTAGATATTTCTAAAAATTTATATTTTTGAACTTTCGAGGGTAATCTGAAAGTTGTCGAATTGTAGGGAATTTCTATGGTAGGAGCTCCTAACTCTTCGTACTTTTGATTTGAATGATAAAAGTCAAGTTTAAAGTAGAAATTTTAGAACCAAACTTATATCTAGAAAGCTTTAATAACCTTTATAACATTTTTTGATACGATGTAAATAGTCACAGATAAAGTTAAGAATGTCAACTCTGTCATTATTATTTTGACAGCGCCCCCTCTTCTTAGGTTCTCAAACTATTTCCATTAAAATAGGCATCTGTATTGCCGACTTCGGTAATATTACGTTACCTCCTAAGAATTTCAACTGAAAAATAATTTCACATTTCATTTATATGTAAAATTGTTTTGAAACTTCCCTTTGGTTGAATTGCTGTTGTGTACAATTTAAAATTCCGACCTTAAAATCGAAATCAAGACTATGTATTTCTAAAAATTTATATTTTTGAACTTTCGAGGGTAATCAGAAAATTTAGGTGTTTTATAAGAAAAATTAAATTCAAAATTTTTCTACAAATAGAAAGTTGTTTTCGTAATATAAATCTGAAATTTTTATTGTTTGTCCTATTTCGAAGTTCATTTCAAAATTTAAAAAACCGAAAATTGACCAAACAAAATTCCACCAAAATTAAAAAAAAAACGATTTTATAAGAACGATGTTTTTTAATTTTAGTTCAAATTTTAAATTTTTTCTCTTTTTCCTACGACTTCGAACTCAAAATTTTTTAAGCATTTCGAGTTTTTTCTCAAACCTTTGATAAAAACTTTGGATTTCTGTCCTAAAATGTCGGCCTTAAAATAAAATTTCGGTTTTTCGAGATTTCAGTTTTTCGAAATTTTGACTTTTTTCTCGAAAAGACCTTCATATTTTTTTCTTTTCGTTATATTTTAGTAAGAGGATAGTGGCAGATATCTAATTTCGACATTTTCTTGAAATTTCACTTTTTTTTATCAAAATTAGTCTTTTTTCCCAAAATTTCCCCTTTTCTTTTGAAATTTCGAAATTATTATAAAAGTACTTTCGCGAAAGTTTCAATTTTATTTCAAAATTCGTGTTTGTCTCGTAATTTCCGTCTTTTCCCAAAATTCGACTTTTTCTGAAAATTTCGTTTTTTTATCTAACTTCCTACACAATTGATCTTGTTTCTCAAAAACTGCCTTTTTTTCAAATTTTATCGACTCTTTAATAACAAAGAAAAAATCTATCTGGCAACGTTCAAACGTTTATAGAAACTTTGAATTTTTGTAAAAACTTTCTTTGGAACTTTAACTGTTATTTTGGCCCCAATTTTTTGGAAATTCAGACTTGGTTTTCAACATTTCTACGTTTATCTTAGTATTGGTCATTTTCTGACGCTATAATGGGGCAAGGTGAGCCGCTTATCTCACTACGATTTAGGAAGTCAAGAGAAAATAAATATTCAGTTGGGAAATTTATACTTTTTTTTTCAATTTCGACTTTTTCTCGGGATTTTCTCTTTTTTTCGTTGAAATACAAATCTTGTCCCCTAAAACCAAGAAAGATTAAAAAACACAACAAATGTTGCTCTAAAGCGTTTTCTATAGCCAAGCTATCATCTTCAGAAAGATACTTTTCGTTGACAAAAAATTTATATCTGGAAAATGTCGAATTTTTCATTTCAATGTTTTTCTCAAAATTTTAAAATAATTTTTTTTTTTTCGAAATTCATTTTGTTTTCTAAATTCCGATCCTTTTTCAAAATCCGTCTTTTTTACTAAATTTGTACTTTATCTCAAAATTCGATTCTTTAGAAATCTCAACTTTTTCGTTGAAATTTAACTTTTTTTTAAATCGCGATATTTTTTCAAAAAACAAAAAAATTCCATAAATGTTTAATCTTAAAATTCTACTTATTACTGAAAATTCGACTTTGTGACATTTTCTGTTTTTTTCCTGCAAATTCGTCTTTTTTTTTGAAATTTCGACTATTTTTATTCAAAAAATGCTTTTTCTCGACTTTATTTGGAGAATTCGAATGTCTTTTCTTACAATTTTAATTTCTGTGAAAATTTTTGATTTTCTTCTCAAACAATGTCAAAGTTTTTCTCGAGTTTTTCCCTTTTTTCTTGACAAAATTTGTCCCTGGAAAATGTCGATTTTTTCCTAATTTTGGCTTTTTGCAGACTTCAATCTTTTCCCTGAAATTTGAAAACCATTTATTGTTTTTCTTTTCGAAGTTCATTCTATTTTCGAAATTTCGATCTTTTTTCAAATCCGGCTTTTTTCTATAAATTTGGCCTTTATCTCAAAATTCGATCCTTGTTCTTGGAAATCTTAGCTTTTTCCTCCAAATCAACTTTTTTCTAAAATTCGATTTTTTTTAAATTTGTTTTTTTCCTAAACGTTGATTTTTAAAATGTTACTACTTTCTGAAAATTTAATTTTGTTGGCGAAATTTCGACACGTCTCTTTCCTCGAGATTCCTCTTTTTTATCAAAAAATCTTTTTCTCCAAACTCGTCATTTTCTTGGAATTTCAACTATTTTTATTCGAAATTGCTTTTTTTATTTCGAGTTTATTCGGAGAATTTGAGTGTTCTTTCAAAAAATTTAAATTCTCCAAAAATTTTCGATTTTCTTCTTAATCAATGTCGTAGTTTTTCTCGAGATTATCCCTTTTTTGTTGAGAAAATTTGTCTCTGGAAAATGTCGAATTTTTAATAAATTTAGACAATTTCAATCTTTTCCTCGAAATTTCAAAATATTTTTTTTTTCGAAATTCCTTTTATTTTCGAAATTTTGTTTTGTATTTCAAGATCTATTTTTTTAATTTCTACTTTATCTCAAAATTTGATCCTAGTTCCTGGAAGTCTCAACTTTTTTATCCAAATTTTATTGTGTTCAAGATCTCGATTTTTTTAAAAAATATTTTGTTTTTTTCCTATAAACGTTGATTCTTAAAATTTTACTACTTTCTAAAAACTTGACTTTCTTTGCGAAGTTTTCTTTTTTTTTTCTCGACATGTCTTTCCTCGAGATTCCTTTTTTGACTAAAGAATCTTTTTTCTCCAAATTCGTCTTTTTCTTGGAATTTCGACTACTTTTATTCGAAAATGCTTCGTTATTTCGACTTTATTCGGAGAAGTCTAGTGTTTTTTCTTAAATTTTTAATTTCTGTGAAAAATTTCGATTTTCTGTTCAGTCAATGTCAAAGTTTTTCTCGAGATCTTCCTTTTTTTGTTAGCAAAATTTATCGCTGGAAAATGTCGAATTTTTACTGAATTTCGATATTTTTTAGACAAGTTCAATCTTTTTCTTGAAATTTGAAAATGCATTTCGAAATGCATTTCGAAATGCATTCTATTTTCGAAGTTTCGATTTTTTTTCAAAATTCGCCTTTTTTTCTAAAGTTCTCCTTTACCTTAAAATTCGATCCTTGTTCTTGGAAATCTTAATCTTTTCCTCCTAATTCAACTTGTTTTAAAAATTCGATTTTATTCCAAAATTCTTTTTTTCTAAATGTTGATTTTTAAAATTTTACTAGTTTCTAAAAATCCTTGCGATTCCTCTTTTTTACTCAGAAATCTTTTTTCTCTAAATTCGCCTTTTTGTTCGAATTTCGACTATTTTTATTCAAATTATTTCTATTTTATTCGGAGAATTGTAGTGTTTTTTCTTAAATTATTAATTTCTGAAAAAAATTTCGATTTTCTGCTCAGTCAATGTCAAAGTTTTTCTCGAGATTTTGTTAACAAAATTTGTCTCTGGAAAATGTAGAATTTTTACTGAATTTCGACTTTTTTCAGACAAGTTCAATCTTTTTCTCGAAATTTGAAAATAATTTTTTGTTTTTTTTTTGAAATTCATTCTATTTTCGATCTTTTCCAAAATCCGCCATTTTATCTAAATTTCGCCTTTATCTAAAAATTCGATCCTTGTTCTTGGAAATCTTAACCTTTTCCTCCAAATTCAACTTTTTTCAAAAATTTTATTTTTTTTCAAAGTTCGTTTTTTCCTAATCGTTGATTCTTAAAATTTTACCTCTTTCTAAAAATTTGACTTTCTTTGCGAAATTTTCTTTTATTTTCTCGACATGTCATTCCTCGCGATTCCTCTTTTTTATTCAAAAATCTTTTTTCTCCAAATTCCTCTTTTTGTTGGTATTTCGACTATTTTTATTCAAATTATTCCGATTTTATTTGGAGAATTCGAGTGTTTTTTCTTAAAATTTTAATTTCTGTAAAAATTTTCAATTTTCTTCTCAGTCAATGTCAAGATTTCCCCTTTTTTGTTGACAAAATTTGTCTCTGGAAAATGTCGAATTTTTCAAAATTGAAACATTTCGATCGAAATGTTAATAGAAAGAAGGATGTTGAGAAAAATATTTTTTGAAAATTTGAAGAAAAAGATTTCTTGGAAATTCAATTTTTGTACGGAACTTGAAATATTATGTCTAAATTAAAATAAAAAAGTAAACATTTCTATAAAAATAATTTTGAATGTTGCGGATTTTTTCCAAATTCGACTTTTTCTGGAAATTACGAATTTTTTTTTACTGAATTGGACTTTTAATTTTTGGGTTTATTCTAATTTTTACAGTTTTCCAGTTTTTCTGTATTTGGATTTTTATTTTAAATTTGATTTATGTAAATTTCGATGTTTTCCAAAACTGAATATTTCCTCGAAATTTGTCTTTCCGAAGTTACCACTTTATCCTCAAATTTGTATTTTTTCCTTTGAAAATTGGAGTTTATTTTGGAAATTTTGAATTTTTTCTAGAAATTTCGACAACGATTTTCAAAAATTGTGTTTTTTTCGAAATTGTTATAATATTTGGCTTGTTTTGAAAATCTATTTTTTTTAACTAGGAAATTTAAACTTGTTACTCATATTCCCTCATTCTCGAAATTTCGACTTATCTCATATTCTATATTTTATGTTTCTGGAAATATCAACTTAAAATTGAACTTTTTCCCAAAATCAGACTTTATCCCAAAATTCGAGTTTTTCTCAAAATTCGTTTATTTTTCCAAAACGCGATCGCAATTTTATTTCTGTCCAAAATTTTGAAAATATAACATTTTTATCGAGAAAAATATTTCGTATAAATTTCAAGACTTTGTCAAAATTTAAATAAGGTGACCATTCTAAGAGAAATAATTTTGAAAATTGCATCCTGTTCCCTAAAATCAATTTGTTTTAAAATTTGCGCCTTTTTTTCGCAAAATTTGGTTTGGATGTTTTTTCGAAACTTCGCGAGTTTTATGAAAGGTTTGGTTTTCGTTTTAAATTCGATTTTATGACATTTTTTCCAAATTTTGGCGTTTTTTTTCAAAATTTCCACCTTTTCTTGAAATCTTTGCATGTTTTTTGCACTTTGACGAGTTTAAACTAATCTTAGTCTGGAAATTCGATTCCTCCAGTTCATGCAGTTAAGTGAAAGTATACAGACTCAGTCGGCTTTTTGCTCATCAATTTTTTAAAATGACTGTTGCCTCCCCTGAACAAAGGTCTGCCTAGGGCCGATAGAAAAATAAGATATTTCAGGAATTTAGCATAAAATATATTTTCCCTCTGATGTAATTGTCAACTATCCTGAGAGAAGCTCTCCTCCCAGTTATGCAGATAAGTCTCGGATAGCTTCTCCCAGGATAGTTGACACTTATGTCAGAGAGAAATATGTACGCAATAAAGTCTCTAGTATAAACGCACCCTAAGATTGACAGATTGACATAATTATGTAATGACGAAAGAACGGAAGGTATTAATTTAAAGTTCCGGCTTAAAGCTTCTAAAACAGTAATCTCTTCGACAAATTTGCAAATTGTTAAATACGGAAGCTGAGGGGCTTACGCATAAAAATCAGAAACGTATAATTAACCTTAAAAAAAACTAATTCTGCGTTGAATAAAGGTGGGATTTAATGCAGACAACACGTAAAAAATAGAACAATATAGTGACAAAGAATGTCACGTGGCTGTTAATTAAATGGTGAGCTGGCTGTAAGGGAGGAGTAGGGTTGCAGGTCACGCCAGTTATTCCTACAGGAGTATCTCTGGTCGCTTAAAGCACCTCCGCTCTGATCGATACCACCCCCACACGATGTATTAAGATTTTCGCCGTATCGTCATTGAAACTGTTCCACTTTTTATATCATTGTGTGTCTAAATGATTTCATGAATAGAATTCGAGATGTGAGGCGTAAAAGAGGGAACATTTTACACGAAAGCAGCAGTTTCATTAGGGGATCCTTGAATTTTCTATATTACTTCTTTGCTTTAGTAATGTTTAAAGACAATTTAAATTTATTTGAAAAAACTCCGATTTTCTGCTCTAAAGCTTGATCCACATGAATAAAAATTTGTGTTGTGCGTTTATTTGATAGTTTATGGTTTTTGCTCTGTATTGGAAGAGTTTGGGACGCAAACAAACGGATTTGGCAGTATAACAGACAAAATAACTACCTACACCATAAAATAAAGTAACTGCGTGAAAAATATGTTGTTAAAACTTCAAATACAACGCACAACACAAAATTTTATTGATGTGGATCCACCTCAAGATTTCGAAATTTCCAGTTTTTCTAAAAATTTTGGTTTTCATTATTCGATATTTCGATTTCAATTTATCTAATTTAAACCCTAAAGATTGAGGCCTTTTTTAAACACATGTTTGCATTTTCTTGAAATTTAGATATTTTTCCGAAAATTCCAGGTGCGCATTCAGTTTTTTTTCCCTAACATTGTAACTGTTAACATAAAATTTTCATTTTTTTATTTCAAAGTTAATTTCGAAAGTTCAAAGTTTTTTCCCAAATTTTAATGTTAATGTTTATTAGAAAACGCAAGTTTTTTTTCAAAATGTCTATTTTAATTTCGAAATGTCGATATATTTAATTAAATATCCTTACTCTAGCACTGAACAATTTGAACATTTGGCAACTTGACAAAGTCGGTGAGGCCACCTCAACTAAAACATTCACAAGGAAGAAGTCTTTTCAAACTTTGGCCTGTAATCTCGAAATGTGAACTTTCTCTTGAAATTTTTTATCAATTTAGAGCTAATTTTCCAAAATTTCCATTTTTTAAGATAAAGATTATATTTCCAATTTATATAAGCTTTCAATTGTAAAGACATCTTTTCAAAAAATAAAGTGAATTAACTTTGCTTTTGGAAACTTCTTTTTTGTCTAGACATTTTCTATTTAAATGTCAAATTTTTACATTTTCAGCTTCGAAACACAAAATTTTGAGAAATAGATCGACTTTTTGAGGAAAAAAGTGAACTGTAAAGGTTTAGCATCTAAGTTTCAATATTAATCACCAAAAATACGAAAAAAAGTGCAAACTTTTAGTTGAAACAGTAATCATTTCGTGGTTAACCTCAAAATATTTGGGGGCTCTCCTTAGCATAAAATTATTTACGGAGGCCTCATCAGTGAGATGTATAGCGCCCCGAGCAAGCTTAATTTGTCCCTGATCAAAATAATACTTCAACGATTTATCTATATGAACAAAGTCGAAGCAGCTAAGTGTCTGTTGTCTGTCTATCGATAGATTTTTTATCCGGGCTCAAAAAGTGCTTGATCGATTTTAGTTAAACTTTTACTAAAATGTTGAGTATTTTTAAGGGTACTTTTTAGGCTATTTTTATTCCTGTAAAACTCAATCTTTTACATCTAAGAACTCAACTGTGCCCACAATTTTATTTTAAATTAAAACACAAAAATATAATCTTTTATAATAATAAAATCGAAGTGTTCAAAAGGCCCGTCTCGATGTCTGTCTGTCCGTCTGTCTGTCGACTGACATTTTGTCCAGGCTAATCTCAGAAACTGCTAAATTGATTCTAATGAAACTTTTACTAAAATGTAGAGCGTTTTTAGGTGTACCTTTTGGGCTATTTTTATTTTAATAGAACTTAGTCTTCCATTTTTAAGAACAAAATTGTGCTAAAATTTTACTTGAGGTTATAACACAGAACATATAAAAAAAACAAACCGGGATGTTTATGACTGATATTATATTGCGCGCCACCTTTAATTCTAGCTGGTTCTAAAGTAAGAAGCTTTAAATCATTGAATCGATTTTTTTTTGGTGAAACGGATTTGTCGTTGGTTATCTTCAAAAATTGAAATACAAAACTTGTCCCCTGAAACCAAGAAAGATTAAAAAACATAACAAAGATTGCTCTAACGCGTTTCGACAGCCATGCTATCATCTTCAGAGAGATACTGAAACAGTGATATTCTCTGAAGATGATAGCTTGGCTGTCGAAACGCGTTAAAGAAAGCTTTGTTGTGCTTTTTAATCTTTCTTGGTTTCAGAGGAAAGGTTTGTATTTCAATTATTAAATTGATTATTCTAAAATCAAATGAGAAATCATTTTATTTTGAAATATGACGCGGAGAAAATCTCGCGACAGCTAGTATTTGATATAATTTTTGAAGGAATTATCTTTTAAATCATGTACTTAATTTTATAAGTGGTGAATGGCGATAGTCACAGATAAAAAAATACGATTTTCTAATTGAAATTACGAAGGCGTAGAAAGGTCATTGATTAAAAATATTTTTTTTTTAGGAATTACAACTTTTTTCTCGAAATTGCGACATTTTTCTCGAAATTGCGACATTTTTCTCAAAATTTCGACTTTAAACTCGAAATTTCGACTTTCAACTTGAAATTTCGACTTTTTTCTTGAAATTTTGATTTTAATCTCGAACTTTCAACTTTTTCTGGAAATTTCTGATTTAATCTTGAAATTTCGATTTTTTTCTCGAAATTTGGACTTTTTTCTCGAAATTTGGACTTTTTTCTCGAAATTTTGAGTTAAATCTCGAAATATCGATTTTAAAGTCGAAATTTCGAATTTAGAATTTTCAAAATAAAAAAATACGACTTTCTAATTGAAATTACGAAGGCCTAGAAATGACATCGATTAAAAGCTTTTTTTTTGGGAATTTCAACTTCTTTCTCGAAATTTCGAATTTCGAATTTTCAAAATAAAAAAATACGACTTTCTAATTGAAATTACGAAGGCGTAGAAATGACATCGATTAAAAGCTTTTTTTTGGGAATTTCAACTTCTTTCTCGAAATTTCGACTTTTTTCACGAAATTTCGACTTTGAACTTGAAATTTCGACTTTAATCTCGACCTTTCTGCTTGAATCTCGATATTTCGACTTTCTTTTCGACATTTGGACTTTTTTCTCGAAATTTTGAGGAAAAAGTCGAAATTTTGTTAATTAAAAATGGTAATTACTGAACGCACCCTGCTGCTAACTGTGGAATTGTTGGAAAATGGGTGAGGTAGGACGCAACTGTCATCTGCCTAACTTAACCATAGAGTGCAGAAATTTTGAGATTAAAGGGGAAATTTCGAAAAAAAGTCATAATTTCGAGATTAAAATCGAAATTTCGAGATTAAGGACGAAATTTTGAGATTAAAGTTGAAATTTCGAGACTTAGGTCAAGATTTCGACGAAAAGGTCGAAATTTTGAGATTAAAGTCGAAACTTCGAGAAAAAAGTGCTAATTTTGAGAAAAAAGTCGAAATTTCGACTTTAATCCTAAAATTTCGTCTTTAATCTCAAAATTTCGAATTTTTTCCCGAAATTTCAACCTCAATCTGGAAATTTCGACTTTAAAATCGAAATTTCGTGAAAAAAGTTGAAATTTCGACTTTGAAGTCGGAATTTCAACTTTAATCTCGAAATTTTGAGAAATAAGTCGAAATTTTGGTAATTAAAAATGGAAATTACTGAACCCACCCTACTGCTAACTGTCAAATTGTTGAAGGAGGGGTGAGGTGGGACGCAACTCTCATCTTAACCATAGAGTACACAAATTTCGAGATTAAAGTCGAAATTTTGAGAAAAAAGACGACATTTTAAGATTAAAGTCGAAATTTTGAGATTTAAATCGAGATTTCAAGAAAAAAGTCTACATTTTAAGATTAAAGTCGAAATTACGAAAAAAAAGTCGAAATTTTGTGAAAAAAGTCGAAATTTCGACATTAAAGTCGAAATTTCGACTTTAAACTCGAAAATTAAAAAAAAATTTATTCGTAATTAATGTCCTTTCTACGCCTTCGTATGAAATACATTTTCTTCTATTTGTTTTATTTTGCGATTAGACTAATCGAATGTTGAGCTTAATTTATGCTATCAATCGATAGATGCCGCTGGCCGCCTGATTTATCATGTTTTAATAGAAACTTATTTAAGAGAAATATCCAAATGAGACAACTCTCAGTAGAGGTTTTATTGGTTGCATAATGTACTTTACTATGATCGATGAATTTTCATAATTTAAAAAGAAATTGTATAAATAAAAGCGCGAACGTCAACTTGCGAAAAACTATAAATTAACCGAAAGAAAATGTTCCAGAAATTTCAAAAATAAACGTATAATTGACCTTAATTAATCGACAATTTCGAGCTAAGCGTCAATCTTTAACAAAAAGTCGAAATTCGTAAAGAAAATTGTCCGAAGTATTAAAAAAAGTCGATATAAAGTCCAAAATTTTCCAAAAAATGTCTTAAAACATAGTGATTTTCGAAAAAATATGTAAAAAAAAATTATTTTACAGAAAAAAATGTTGTATGCAAGTAAAATACAACCTAGACTGCAAATTCATGCAGCCCTCCAGGCGGGTATAGCGAATTATAGGTAGCTGAACTACCAACAGTTGAAACACTGCCACCTAGCGAAGTGGTTGCTCTCTAGGAAAGTTCCCAGAAGACAAGGATTCTAATGCACAGACCAATAGCTTTGAACATTTATTAGAGTCGAAGTTTGGATCTAACAAGATTGAAACCGGTCTTTGGTTTCCAAACTTCGAATCTAATAAATATTCAAACCTATTGGTCTGTGCATTAAAAAAAATGTTGATAAAAAATATTACTTACGAAGAAGGAAACTTGAGATTGTGAAAAAGACCAAATAAAAAAATGGAAGATAAAAAATGATTGTACGTTACAGTTACAATTTAATGAGAATTTCAGAAAAATTCGAAATTATGAGCTTGCACTTTTAGAAAAAGTAGAAGTCTATATTCGGAATTTCAAGAAAAAGTGGTAGTTTCCAGAGAATCAAAAAGTATATTTATAACAATATTCTCGAAATTTATTGATTAAGCTGAAGTTCAAGAAAAATTGTAAAAAATATTAAAATTTCCAGAAAAGTTGAGCATTTATAAAAACTGGAAGTTTTCAGGAAAACTGACAAGCGATATAACACAAAATTTGGGTTTATAAAAAACGGTCTCGAAATATAAAAAATGAGATTAAACCCTTGACATTTCCAACCCTTACAACCCTTAGCAAATATTTATCAAAACCTTGTGGAATTTTTAAATTTTGTTACGTTTTTATCGTTAATAAAGTTTAATAGTTATGAAGATTAAATACTTTAAAAAAAAAATCAAAATATCTAAAAAAAAATCGTAATTTTGGAGTTAAAACGGTTACAGTTGCAAAATCAAGTTTCACTTTTTTTAAATTTTGAACATTTCTAATTTTCGAATTTAGAATCAAAGTTTTTTTTGATAAAAGAATGAATCTAAAATGTGGAAATTTTGTTTGTAATGAAACGTTTAGGAAGAACTGAGTTAGTTGTGTAAACTCGAAATGTTTTAAGTTTCTTTAAATTTCCATCAAATTTTTAATTAATTTCGAAACGTCGGAAAAACTAAACATCAAGATCGATTATTTAAAATTTTTCCTAAATTATCAGTAGAAAACTTAAATTTCCAAACTAAATTCAAATTTTTTTAGCAGAATCCAAAATGTGTAGATACAGTTTAATTCAAAATCGAGGCTTCGAAAAAATCCTACATTTGTAATAAAATGGTGTTTACAACCGTAACTTTAGGAAAAAAAGTACAAATTTTGTATTTGGAGTACAAATTTTGTATTTGGAGTGCAAATTTCTAGAAAAAAATTATGAATGCCACAATAAGGAAAAACTAACAATTTTAGTATTAAAATTGGAATTAAAGCGAAGTATTTTTTTTTTTCAACGTATCCAAAAGAGTCGACCAATCGTTATTAAATTGAAAATTTCCAAGTCTAATACGAGCGTTAAGAAGATTTTAGCTTAAATGTAATATGAAAAAACGAATTTCAATTTAAACATGACTAAAAAAAAATACGAAATGTCATCCATATCGGCGGGTAATCGTTGAATTCGTTCGGGAATATATACAGGGCAGAGCGTAGGAAAGGTTTAAACATAAAATTGAGCCGAAAAATTGAGATTTATGGGTAAAAATTGTAGAACCAGAAAAACAGGATTAAAAAAAAAAGACTGAACGAAGCTTGGTCGTCCATGTACTTATTATAATGACAATAGTGACAAACGAAAAACAAATTGGATCACTTTTAAACTATTTGGAACGAAAATAAGCTATTTTACAAGCACTGTATGTGTAAAATGGACTAGATTTTTGGGGGTGGCATTTTCTGCACCCTTTGACTGACAAATAGTTGTAAGAAGCTACAAAAGTACCAGGCGAGGATGGTTGAGTGTTAATAAACTCTAAAAACCGAAAGAACGGGGCAATCTGGCTTTGCTTAACCAGCTCGGAAATGAGGGGAACTTTCGGTAGGGGTTAAGTTAGTAAAGGGAAGTTCGTTTATTGTCTAACATCACACATATGGGCTCCCTTCATTTACCAACAACTGAACCATACTTACGTATTAAAATATCGTTATTGATTATTGTTACTTATCGTATTTGTATGAAGCATTTAACGGTTTGTTTCCCCATATTTTAAGCAATAGATGGCAAATAATAAGCCCAAGCCTTTCTTGACATCAAAAATGCGCCATTGAATTCGGTTTAAGGCTGCATACGATGACGATGAAGGTATAAGTGATGGATGGCTTTAACCTTAGATTGATTGCGATTGAAAAGTGACATGGGGACAATAGATTGGATGCAAAAATTTGTACGTTATTTCCATTTAGGAAATGACTGCTAAAAATGAACACTTATATTGTGACAAACGTTTAGAGACCAGGCTCAAAGTGTCTATAGGACAGATTGGGTAAATACCCGATGGGCAAGTGTACGAAGAGCCGCCGACGCCGGTCTCGTCACGAGTACTCGAGAAAAAATATGCTACATTGAAAATTCAATGTGGGGATGAGTACATATGTATAGAAATATTTCTTTTATGATTTTTTTTTCGATTCGTTAAATTTTATAACCTAAAACTCTGCAGAATATCATATATTCAGACTAAACTGCAATGACTAAACACGTACTTGGTCGTTTTTAAGATATTCAAGTCCTAAGGGGGTGAAAAAGGGTATTTAATTGAACGGATATTAAAATAATTTAAAATTATCTTCGGTAAGCTGAAAATTAGGTTAAAAAAATAATTTTGAAGCAAGAAGGAAAAGTTGAAATTTTCAAAAAAAATTCAAAAACTTCGATAAAGCCAAAATTTTTAAAGAAATCAGTAAGATTTTTTTTAAAAAGTCGACAATTTAAAAACGTCGATATTTTTGAACCAAGACATAACTTTAAACAACAAATTTTCAAAAAAGGCTAAATTAAAGAAAATCGAGTGTTTTAAAGAAAGCTATTTACAAAATAAGTAGTATCTTTTAAAAAATAAAAAACCAAAACTTCGAGAAAAAAGTGAAAGTTAAAAAAAATCGAAATTATTTCAAGTCGATATTTTGAAAAAAAATCAGAATAGGCAAAATATACAAGAAAAAAATATCAACATTTCGAGAAAAAAGCATTTTGAAAAAACTATAATTTTCAAAAAGTCAAAATTTTGAGAAAAACACGACATCCTCAAAAAATTGAAATTTTGGAAAATGCAAAATTAGATATAAAGTTAAAATTTCAACAAAAAGCTTAATTAAGTCGAAAGTTTCCGAAAAAGTAGATTTCCGAAATGTCAAAATTTTCAGAAAAAGGTAAACATTAAACAAAATTAAAAACCAATCAATAAACAAATCAAATCTATCAAAAACGGTCACAATATTAAAAAAAGAGAAAAATAACTAAAAAGCTCGCTATGTTCAAGGTCGAGGTTTTACAATAAAATCAAAAATTTTAGAACAGGCGAAATTCTTCCCAAAATTTCTTGGAAGAAACGAAATTCTAAACAAAAGCTGAAGTTAAAAAAAAAATCAAAATCTTGAAAAGGGTAAAAATTTTGACAAATTCGAACTTGTAAAAAATCAAAATTTTCACAAAAAATAAACATGTTTAATAAAGTCGAAATTTTCCAAAACAAAGTAGAATATTTTAAAAATGTAAGGCTGTCAAGAAAAATAAAAACTGAGTGAAAAAACCAACAGTTTAAACAAAGATCGAAAGTCTCAAAGTCGATGTTTGGAAAAAAATATAAAATGAAATAAAATAAAATTTTCAGAATATTCAAATTTCACAAACAAAATTTTGAGAAAAAAAAAGTTACGAAAAAAGTTCACATATTTTTAAAGAAGTACCAAAATTTTGAAAAAAAGTAGAAAGAAATTTTGAGTCGAAGTTTTTAAAAAAGAGTAGTATTTTTTCAGAACTTGGAAAAAACTCGAATTCTCCTTTAAACTTAAATAAAAGAATTTGCATTTTCAATTCAAATATTCGTATTTTTGTCGATATATCAATTTTTGTAACCGAAATTTAGCATGAAACACAAAATTTGTGAAACAAGTCGAAATTTCGAAATTATACTGGTAAATTCGAGAAATCTTCAATATTTCAGGAATTTTTTTTAGTAAGTCCTTCAAGATTTTCACTTTTTTCTGATTCAAATTTCGATTTTTTTATACTTAAAAATTACATTCCACATTTATAAAAAATAACTCCAAAGTTTAAGTTCAAAAATTTCAAATTCAGTACACCTAATTTCGAGAAAAAAGCTCAAATTTCAAGATAAGTTAAGGTACGTTTACACTAGGCATTTTATTTCATATATTCTGAGATAAAATTTATTAAGTGTCAACCATTCTGAGTAAAGCTACCCGAGACACAGCTGAGATAAATTACTCGGGACAAATCTTCTATATTTTATCTCTGAGAGAAATGTATGGAAAAAAGTGTCTAGTGTAAACGTACCTTTAGAATCTACAAAAAAGAAATTCGAATTTTGACAAAAAATGTTAAAATGTCGAAATTCTGAAAATTTGAGGTTTATGAAAATATCTGAATATTTCGAGTTTCAACTTGGAATTTTAATAAAAAGTTGAAATATTCGATTTTCTACTGAAATATCGAACTATTTTGGAACATTCAAAGCTAATTACAGTCAAAATTTTAAAGAATTTTTTTTAGTAATCTGGTTTTCTTTACAATTTTTATTTCGATGCAAAATTTAGTGTTTTTTTGAAAAATTTGGAAATTTGAATTTTTTTGAAAGTTGCAAAACTCGAAATTAAAATAAAAATCTAAAATTTTAACCCGATTCGATTTTCTACTCAAATATCGAAATATTTTGGAATATTGAAAGCTAATTGCAGTCAAAATTGTAAGGGATTTTTAGTAATCTGGTTTTCTTCCCAATTTTTATTTCGATTCGAAATTAAGTGTTTCTCAAAAAGTTGAAAGTTGCAAGTTAAAACGTGAAATAAAAATAAAAATCTATAATTTAAACCCGACATCTTGAGAGATCAGAAAAATTCAGAAAAAAATTCGAAATTTATAGAAAAAAATATATAATAACAAAAAAATTGTACCTCAAACATCAAAACTTCGAAAGTTCTTCAAGTTCAACAAGTTTTTGTTAACACATAATTTTTTCCAAATTTTTACTTTTTTTCTCAAAATTACTAATTCAAACTTACAAATTTTATTGTTTTGCTTCAATTTTATCTCCAAATGAAAGTTAGACTTTTTCTGGAAAAGATGACTTCTATTTTTCGAAATTTAATTTTAACTTCTTTTTTTTAAATTCATAGTTTACATTTGAACTTAAAAACATTGAAAATGACAAATTTTAAGTTGGAATTTTGACTCGAATGTTTGGATTTTTAATTGAAAGTTGAATATTTTCAAATAAAGTCGAAGGTTTGATTAAAAGAAAACCTTTTACATTTTTCGGTTAAAATTTTTTATTAACCTTGAAATAAAAAAACACAAAAGTGTTGGAATTAAAATCTAAATGTCGTCATTGAAGTGGAGATATTTTGGTAGAATTTCGAAATGGAAATTTTGGGAGAAAAAATGGAAAATTCTAAAAATATAATTTTTAACTTCCAATTTCAAAATTTCTACTTGAATTTTCGGAATTGATGACAAATTCAACGAAACAGGTAAAGAAATTTCAGTTGCAGCTAAAAAATTTTAAAAATAGTTTAAATATTCAGAAATTTGAACCGTGTAAAAAAATCTAATTAAACCAAAAAGGAACTGGACGAAATTTCAAGTTCAAACCCGAGAAGCTTTGGGTAAATATTTTCTGGGTAATTACCCAGAAATTATACTGCCCCAGGAATTTCGATGCTTCATTCCACACGTTAGGGAAACATCTTGAAGTAATGAACTGCACGTGGCCGCTTTGGCTAAAGCTCCTTCTCGGAAATCTTATTCTGCTGTCGGCTCAGAAAATGTACTGGGGATTTGTTATTGTATCTACGCGGACAGTCTATGCTAAAAATCGAGTAGTGGTCGCAGTCTGGCACTTACATCTTGCCAACAACAGCACCGAACTAGCATTTTAAAAATTTATTGTCTCAATTACTGCCAATAAATTTATTGGCAGTAATTGAGACAATAAACAACAACAGCACCGAACTAGCATTTTAAAAATTTATTGTCTCAATTACTGCCAATAAATTTATTGGCGCAGTCTGGCACTTACATCTTGCCAACAACAGCACCGAACTAGCATTTTAAAAATTTATTGTCTCAATTACTGCTAATAAATTTATTGGCAGTAATTTGCAAAAAAGTGGAGAATTAAAAAAGCGGAATTTTTCAATTTTTTAAATAAAAGTCCAATTTACTAGATATATGGAGGTCGAAACCTCGAGAAAAAGTTAAATACTTTGAAAAAAAGTCGAAATTTTCAAATAAAAATTTAAAACTTCGAAAAATACTCAAAAGTTTGACCAAAGATGCAAATGTTCAAAAAAAAAACTGGATACTCTGAAAAAAGCTAAAGGTTTAAAAAAATAATCAAAATTTTAAGAAAAAAGGTCGAATTTTGTGTCAAAATTTTCACAAAATTTGAAAATAAATCAAATCTTGGAGAAAGTCGTAATTCTGAAAGGGTGAAAATTTAAAAAAAATACGATAAAACTTGGAAAAAGCGGAAATCAAAAAAAGATGGAAAATGCGAAATTCAAAATTTTCAAAATATGTCGAAATTAAAAAAAAAAATTGGGAAAAAGTGGAAATGTTCAAAAAAACCCAAGATTGTCAATAAGAATCGATACCTCAGTTTTTTTTAAAGAACTGTTTTTTTAAGAAGGTCAAAATTTTGGGGAAAATCCGAAATTTTAAAAAAATGTCGAGTATAAAAAAGTAAACATTTCAAGTAAGTCAATGTTTTCAAAAGTAAAATTTGCAAATAATTCAAATTTTCAAAAAGAATTGAAAGGTTCTGAAAAAAATCGAATTTAAAAACGTCAGATTTGAAAAAAATCGAATCTAAAAACGTCAGTTTTGCAAACAAGTTGAAGTTTCGCAAAAATTTAAAAATGGTGTATATATTCTCCATAACAAAATGCAAATTGTAAAAAAAGGTAAAAATTTTCGAAAATACGATCGCAAATGTGAAGATTTTTTTAAAAAATTCAGAGCATCGAAATATAATCAAATTGATCAAAAAAATTTAAATTATTGGAAAGTTGAAATTTCCAAAAAAGGGAATTTTTAATAAAGGCGGAAATTATCAAAAAGATTCCAAAAAAAATCAACAATATACAAAAAAGCCAGAATTCTAAAGTAATTGGAATATTTAGATCGAGTCAAAACTTCGAAAACTGTTGAAGGTTCCAAATTTAATTTCAATTACTTTTACCATTTTTTTTCTTTTGGTGGAACGGGCTGGTTCTTGCTTATCTTCAAAAATTTAAATACAAATCTTGTCCCCTGAAACTAAGAAAGATTAAAAACACAACAAAGATTGCGTTTCGATAGCCAAGTATCTCTCTGAAGATGACTTGGCTATCGAAACGAGTTAGAGCAACCTTTGTTGTGTTTTTTAATCTTTCGTGGTTTCAGGGGACAAGATTTGTATTTCATTTCTTCTACCAAATTGTGAATTTCCAGAAAAAAATTAAATATTCGAGAGTCGAATCGAAAAATTTCGATATTTTGAAAAAAGTGGGTCGATTTGTTTTAAATAATTCAAAATTTTCAAATCAATTTGATATTTTTAATCAAATTCTTCAAAAAAAAGTCTGAATTTTCAAAAAGGTGACCCAAAATTCCGTTTCTTTCACGCGGACGAAGCCAAGAGTATCAGCTAGTCTGGCAGAAATGTAAAAAAAACTGTAGAAAAACAATTAACCTGTGAACTATACCTTAAGATTCGATATTTTTAGTCAACATTTCTACTTTAAATTTGAACATTTAGGAAGAAGGTTAACATTTTTAATTTGAACTAGGAATCTAATGTACAAACCAATTTATTAAATTCGAAGTTTGGAAACCAAACACCGGTTTCGATCTTGTTAGATCCGGTCTTTGGTTTCCAAACTTCGAATCTAATAAATTTTCAAACCTTTTGGTTGTGCATTAGAATCCTTGTCTTCTAGGGACTTTCCTAGAGAGCAACCGCTTCGCTAGGTGGCAGTGTTTTAACTGTTGGCAGTTCAGTTACCTATGATTCACTATACATGCCTAGAGGGCTGCATGAATTTGCAGTCTAGGTTGTATTCTACTTGAACCAGGAGTATTGAGAAAACCTTGAAATTTCAAAAAAAAAACCAATTTCTAAAAATTAGGCGTTTTAACTTATAACTTGTCCATTTTTTTAAAAATTTTGTCTTTAATCTCTTTTCCTCGACATTTAGTCACTTTGTTTAAAATTTCAAAAGGAAACTGAACTTTTCGATTTTTAATTTCCAGATTTCTTTTTTATAATATACCTAATATTATAAAAAACAAATCTGGAAATTACAAATCGAAAAGTTTAGTTTTCCTATTGAAATTTTAAGCAAAGTGACTAACTGTCCAGGAAAAGAGTTTAAAGACAAAATTTTTGGAAAAATGGACAAGTTATAAGTTTAAACGCATAATTTTTAGAAAAATTTTAAAAGTTTATAACTTTGTGAGTTACAGAGTCATAAGAAATTGATCCTCTTGATTGAATATCTATGTCCCTGCTCCTTTGTAGTCCGATTTCAAAACCTATTCATTTGGTTTATTAGTAGTCTTCTAATTCAAAGAAGAAAATTAAGTTAGAATATCAATCAAGATTTCTAACTTTATCAGTATGTTGCTTATAGGAATGTTCGTGCTTGTCTGCCATAAGTAAATTAATACTAATCTCATTTTTAGACACCCTTACACCCATCAACTAATTATAGACAAGGAAGGAAACCATACTTGAGCGCTGTTGTATTATTAGACATGTTATTTATTAGTTTGTTGCCATTACCCACAGGTTAAAAAGGGGATATATATTTTCGGAGGTAAATTTACTTTCATTCTGCAAATCTAAAAATGGAACGAAATTAAAAGAAGGCTGTGTCTACATTGCCGTAAAATTAAAGCGTACAGCGCCGATTCTTAGGAATTACAGTTCGTCATAGAACTTGTATTTATAGTCGAAGCTAATTATTCTTTGTCTCTTATTTTTGTCTATCAGTTACGAACTAATATCCGAGCGCATTCAGTCAATCATATTTAAATAAATGTATATTAATATTTTTGAATATCATGCAGTAGATATACATTATAAACCGGTAACGTACTGTTGCTGAAATCGATAATACAGATGCCTACTTTTACGGTTATAGTTCGAGTACCTAAGAACAGAGTTCGCGCTGTCAAAATAAAGACCACGAAGTTGACATTCTCACCTTTTTGTATGATTGTTTATTTATTATAAAAATATATTTAAATTTTCTGGATATAGTATGTATAGATTTGGAATAAATGTAGCTCATTAACTATTTCGCATCGCAAGGAATGTTTATGCCAATTTTCGCCAAGCTCTCTCCATGATTGGGCGGTGGAAAGCGAACAAACAAACAGACCAAAACACTTTCGCATTTCTATAGTAGGAAGGGACGTAAAACCTCTAATAACTACGTAGTTTTTGATATACAGAGTGTTTGGGAAGAACGTGCGTATATTTTGAGAGGTGATATCTTAGATCAAAAAAAGTAAAAAAGATTGCATTATCCAGCGACCGGAAATGCTTCCTACAATGCTTTGAAGATGACGCCCAAAAATGTATTTTTTTTCTAAATATTCAAGATAGATGAATTTTGCACGCATGAATTATGTTTACCTATTACAAAATTCGTATTGCCATCAGTGATGTAGAATAAAGGGGACTCGACAAAAAAATCACAATTAAAAATTTGTCCAAATGCAGCATTGACTTTCAAAATCACGTCACTCTGTATTAGTCACAATAATTTTCGTATACTCATTGCATGCAATTACATTTTGGACAATTTTTGTTGAGATTAAATTGCTATAGCGATTAACACTCTACTGGCAACACTGCCCTCTTTACTATTACATCATTATGTTGGTTAATTGTCTCGAGCAATAATGATATGAAATTAATTTGAACTTGAATTTGATTAGACCGAATTAGATCGCCTGTAGCAATACGGTGGCGGGTTGAAATTTGTCTCTTGAAGCGGAAATACTTTAATTTCCATCTAGTAAATTGATGCATGATGACGATCGCCCCTTCAGCCCTTCTAGAGAGACAAACTGTATTCTCTCCCCATCATTGGTGAATCACCACCGAAATATCATAATCGATGTATATTTGATTACGTATCCCGCATAAGTGACAAAGTACTTGAATTATCAGGGTTCGGAGTTATTCTCAACTACGAATACTATCTTGGAATGTTTTCTTTGGCTATAATTCCTGTTTTAAGATTCAGTCACTTATGAAGCATTTGGGGCTTCCTTAGTTAATATTCCTGGAATTATGTGCTTAGATTTGTAAATTGTTTTCGACTAATTTTTGTCCTCCGTATCCAAAAATAACGAGAGTTCCTGTCTTTTCCTGTCTAACTGCTCTTGATCATGCGTGCGCTATTATCAAGTCCGCCTCTCAGAAACTAGGCTTTCTTTTTAGAGTTATAAAGTACTTCACATCTCATCAGCTGCTCACTTTATACAAAGCTCAAGTTAGGGCAGCACTAGTCAATACTTTTCTCATGTTTGGAGTTCAGCCCCAAAGCACACTTTAGCTCTTTTGGATTCAATTCAAAGAAGAGCGATCTGCCTAATTGATGACGAGAGTTTGACCGATTCTCTCGAAACACTAGACCACAGACGCATGGTTCGGTGGCTTGTTGCTTTTCTACAAGTACTATCATGGAAGATGCTCGCAGGAATTAATAGGATTGATCCCCCCAAGGGCAAGATTTTTCAGGCATACAAGACAGTCGGAGACCAGCAAATTCCTGTGGGTCCAGCTTGACACAGTGAGGACTTCTGTCGAGGAAGACTCTTTTTTTCGATAGAACTTCCAAGCTATAGAACTCGTTACCGAAAAGAATTTTCCCCAAAAATTACAACCTATCCTTGATTAAGAAGGCGGTTCATCGCTATCTATCCTTGTTTCCGCATTCCTACTCGCAGTGTTTTGAAAGTAAAGTGGGGTTGCCCTTTGCGAGTGGATTAAACTTAAAAAAAATATCACGTCAAGCTTTTAATTTGCAGGTTACCCTCCCTTTGTCTCAAAAAGTGATTATAAAGGAAAATGAAAGATTTTGCTCGGGCAGAGGTTACATATGCATATTTACTGCACGCTAAACTGCGGCCAATGAAGTAGTAATTTTTTTACAAAGCGTTGAAGGTAAAAATTTTCGACTACAACTTTTTCTTAGAGGTTTAATGTGTGGACATTCTCCCTCTCGTCTGATGATTGATCTCCTACAATAGTCAACCATCATATACATTTACATCCCATTTATCTGGATATCGTGCCTCCATGATCTTCAAATCTTGGTGGAATCCCTCAACCTGCTCATCATTGCGTCAAGATTTTTCGGGAAGTCTTCAAAATGACTATGCTAAATAATGGAACTTGAAGCTTATCCTGCTACTAGACATTTTCAAGTTCTCCTAGAGTTCCTGGACGATTTCGATATAATTCTGAGATCGTGTATCTCCAACAAATTCTCTGGCAATGTTTTTAAATGTCATTCTTTTTAGTTCTGGCATTGTTGCCATGACAGGTTCATTTTTAGTAAACTGGGGACCATCAAATACACTGGCCTTTATCTTTTCAAGTAACAGTCCAGGCAATGCCACAATAAATAATTGCCTCAATTGACCTAGCTTTAACAAACTGCTTCATGAGATCCAGTTTTATATGCAGATGTGAAAAATCAGATTATTTCTGTCGACAAGTGGCTGGTGTAGAATGTTTGAACCACCAGGTTTCAATTCACATCCTAAGGAGCCAATGGTTTTGACAAATTCAGTTGTTCCACATACAAAAAAAAGAGAGACCCTTGATATATTCGCACTGCTGGCCAAAGAAAGAGTAGAAAGGTCAATGCAGAAGATCCGTTGGTGAATGTGAACTCCTTCTTCTTTTTCGCCTTCTCCTTCTTCTTCTGCTTCTCCTCCTTCTTCTCCTTCTCCTTCTCCTTCTCCTTCTCCTTCTCCTTCTCCTTCTCCTTCTCCTTCTCCTTCTCCTTCTCCTTCTCCTTCTCCTTCTTCTTCTCCTTCTCCTTCTTCTTCTTCTCCTTCTTCTTCTTCTGCTCCTTCTTCTTCTTCTTCTTCTTCTTCTTCTGCTTCTTCTCCTTCTTCTTCTCCTTCTCCTTCTTCTGCTTCTGCGCCTTCTTCTTCTTCTTCTCCTTCTTCTCCTTGTTCTCCTTCTCCTTCTCCTTCTCCTTCTCCTTCTCCTTCTCCTTCTCCTTCTCCTTCTCTTTCTCCTTCTCCTTCTCCTTCTTCTTTTTCTGCTCCTTCTTCTTCTTCTTCTTTTTCTTCTTCTCCTTCTTATCCTTCTCCTTGTTCTTCTTCTCCTTCTCCTTCTCCTTCTCCTTCTCCTCTCTTCTCCTTCTCCTTCTCCTTCTCCTTCTCCTTCTCCTTCTCCTTCTCCTTCTCCTTCTCCTTCTCCTTCTCCTTCTCCTTCTCCTTCTCCTTCTCCTTCTCCTTCCCTTCTCCTTCTCCTTCTCCTTCTCCTTCTTCTTCTTCTTCTCCTTCTCCTTCTCCTTCTCCTTCTCCTTCCCCTTCTCTTTCTCTTTCTCTTTCGCTTTCTCTTTCTCCTTCTCCTTCTCCTAATCCTCCTCCTCCTTCTTCTTCTTCTTCTTCACTTTAGCTTTTAGGCATTATTGCCTGTTACGATACCCATCTTTTTCTTGGCCTACCAATACTTCTTCTTCCAATATATCTATAAAATCTTCCTTTGGCAGGCAACCCTTTTTCATTCATTAGTTCTACAAGTTCTTTCCATTTAATTTTATTTTCTGTTATTTTATCGTTTATATCAAAGATGTTTAACTCTGTTTTTATATCTCTATTTCTCATTCTATCCAGTTTTGTGCAATCTTGCACTCTTCTAAGAAATTTCATCTCTTGCGCTTGTATTCTGTGATCTTTTTTTTTTGTCGTTGTCCATGTTTCGTATAAGAGGGTTGGGACAACTATCGTCTTATAAAATGTTATTTGCGGCTCTTTTCTTGTTTTATTTTTTAGTGTTCTACTAATAGTTCTGCAAATATGAGTGACTTTATTAAGTTTTTTTCTACGTCATTATTTCGATCATATTGTTGCGCATTATTGGTTCCAAAATTAATACTTTGTGGATTGTAACCACTTTATTTCCAAACTAATTTCGGAACACTACAATTAATATACACTTAACTGACCAACTGACTAATTAATTGACTAACCAACTAACTCACTATTTAATTAACTGACCGAGGGAAAGACGACCGCGTATATATATCCTTCCGGTTTTCTAGACGGATCTCCATGCAGATAAGATTATCGCTTGCGGAAATTTTTAGAGCGCTTATCTGGCATATGATTAATTATCGCAGCCGCCTTCCATTATCAAATTTTTCTAGAGAATTCCTTACTAATACAAATTTTATAACAATATTTTGTTACAGTGTGATACATCGCAACCTAAATATTTAAAATGTTTAACCTTCACCAATACTGTATGATTTACAACTATTTTTGTTCTATTCTTCATGTTATGTTATGTTTCTTGTGGATCGGGCTTCAAATATTTAAATTTTTAACACAGTAAAAATTTTTAACACAGTAAATTGATGATGAAACGTCTATTCATGTTAAAATTTCTTAATTTTTCTTTTTTATATTTAAAAAAAAAATTTATTTTTAGGTATTTCTTCCTTATTTTTCCCTTTTCATGTTATGCACTGCTGACGAGCTCAAATGAGAGCGAAACATCGATGTCCAGTGCTACAACTTTTTATGTATTTTTTGTATTTTCCTAATTTATCAAAAAAACAAAATTTTTATTTTTTTCCATATCTCATTTTGGTCTCCTATTTTTCATTATTCCTATTCTATGTAAAATAAAATAACCTCTTAATTTGTGAATTGTCATCAAGTGACGTTTTCAATAAATTTAAATATCACGTAATCGCATTTCAAAAACTGTTTAGAAAATTGTCAACAAACCATAAAAATTTAAATATTTCCAAACTGGGCCGAAGAAATGTTAAATAAATTGAAAAAAACATATTTTTGTTCTGACTGGGTATTTAGCCGAGAAAGCCATAGTCTCAAGTCTTATTTGTGGATATTTTCATGCCGTATTCTTGGCAGATATTTTGTAACGTATACATGTGCCTTTATAGATCGTCTTCTATTTTTGCAAAAAGTACTAGATCATCAGCATATAAAAGGGAGTTTAATATGGTGTGCTGATTTAGGTATATGCTGTTGATTTAGGTATATTCCTGTAGAACGTTTCATTTTCCATTCTTTTGTAATGTTGTCCATGTATATGTTGAAGAGAGTTGGCGATTTGCAGCAGCCCTGTCTGACTCCTTTATTTGTTGTTATTCCTTTACTTAGTTTTGCGTCTATATCTACTAGGATTGTGGTGTTAATGTATAGACTTTGTATAGTTCGTATTAAGTGTCTTGGATATCTCTGTTCCTCCATAATGTTCCATAATTTGCACCTATTTATGTTGTCAAACACTTTCTCAAAGTCTATAAAACTTATGTGGGTTTCTCTGCTGCATTCTCTGTGTTTTTCTATAATTTGTTGTATCGTGAATATTCCATCTATTGTTGATCTAAAACGTATTTGTTCTTCCTCTATAAACTCTTCTGAAATTACTTTCAATCTGTTATTTAGTGTAGGTAGGTGCATGTGATACTTCAAGAAATCAGTGACTTCCTTTGCGCCTTCATATTGTTCACTCAAACAAACAGAATGATCTATTAGGATTTCACCAAAAAAATTCCATCGTGGAGGAGGACACATTTCAATCTTCACTTTGGGTTACCCATGAAACACCATTCGGTTGTGTTTTAGGCAAAAATTCCTAACAATTCTCCTAAGCGATGTACGTTATGGTGTAGAAATTTTTTTTTAAAATTTCAAATTTAAAGTCTACTCTTCGAAATTAAATTCAGCATATTGAAATGACGTTTTAAGATTAAAGTCGAAATTCGAAAAAATGAGTTTTTTTTTATAAGTTTAATCTACTCGCAAAGGGCAACCCCATTAAGCCTTCAAAGCACTACGAGTAGGATGCGGAGACAAAGATAGATGGCGATGAACCGCCTTCTTAAACAAGGATAGGTTGTAATTTTTGGGAAAAATTCCGTTCGGTAACGAGTTCCATAGCTTGGAATTTCTGTAGAAGAAAGAGTCTCCGCACACAAAAGTCCTCACTGTGTCCAGCTGGACCGCATAGGGAATTTGCTGTCTCCGACTGTCTTCTATGCCTCAAAAATCTAGTCCTTGGGGGGATCAATCCTATCCTGCGAGAATCTCCCATGATAGTATTTGTAGAAAAGAGATAAGTCACCAATCATTCACCTGTGCTCTGGTGTTTCGAGAGAATCAGTCAAACTCTCGTCATCATTAGGGCAATTTTTTTTTAAATTGAATCCAAAAGAGCTAAAGTGGCTTTGGGGCTGAACTGCAAACATGAGAACAGAATTCTAGTGTTGGCCTAACTTGAGCTTTGTATAGTATTAATAGCTGATGAGATGTGAAGTACTTTTCAGCTCTAAAAAGAAAGTCTAGCTTCTGAGAGGCGGACTTGGCAATGGCGCGCACATGATCGTTTCAAGAGAAGTTGGTGGTCGCATTCACTCCTAGGATAGATAGATTAGATCCAATCGAGAGGATTTGTTGAGTACGTTTGTTTCATTTTTCGTTGATATTTTCTCAGAGAAAACCGCGGTCTGAGTTTTTAAAGCGTTGAAGTCGACTCCATTTCAGAATGATTTCGAGATCCCGATTAATCATCTGTGTCTGTTATTTCCTTAGTCGATCTGAAGCATCGACGGATAATGATTTGTCGGAGAAAAAAGATGACACCAGGCTACTATCATCTGCGTAAATGTATGTGGGATTGGCAGTTGAAGTTAAGAGATCCTTTATGTGTAACAGAAACAGAGCAGGAGACAGGACAGAGCCCTGAGGCACTCCTGCATTAATCACAAATCTCTCGGATGAGAGCCCATCGACGACATCTTGTTATTGTTGGACTCGAAAAATATTTAACAAAACTTGAAGATAAAAAAAATGCTTATACCCAAAATATAAAGGTTGAAATTATGAGATTAAAAAAAAATCTTTTATGAAAATCGAACTTTTGTCCTATTTCACAAAATTTAAACTGGAGATTTGAAGATAGAGCAGAAATTTAGAAATTTATTAGAGAAATTTTGATGTTGACTCAAATATGTTTACTTATAATTTGAAGGAAGAATAAAATAGTTTAGCTTGGGGGCAAAATGCCAAAATTTGGAGTTTAAAGCCAAAATTTGAAAGGTAGGGTTAAATACTCAAAAAAGAGACGAAATTTCATAGGCGTAGCTAGAATAGGGAAAGATAGGGCGCTTGCCAATGCAGCAAGCCGAGAATTTAGAGACTTTTTCCAAAAATGTTCTTTTCATTTTCAAAATTCATCCTTTTTTTGGAAACATTTTTCGAAATTTCGAGTTCTTTCTCAGATTTCGTATTTTTCATACAATATTTGGCTTTTTCTTTTAAAATTTTGCAATTTACTATTCATAATTTTTTGTTTTATTTAAAAGTTCAAGTTTTTTTGAAAGTTTGCCATTTCCTGAAATTTGAGTGTTTCTGAAAATTTCGACCTTTTTTAATTCTGCGAACCGAAAATTTAGAGACTTTTTCCTAAAATTTTCTATTTTTCTTCAAAATTTATCCTTTTTTGGCATTTTTCGAAATTTTGACTTTTTTTCAGATTTCATATTTTTCATACAATATTTGTCATTATTCATAAATTTATTTTTTGATTAAA
Source organism: Dastarcus helophoroides (assembly GCA_028583605.1). Lineage (NCBI taxonomy): Eukaryota > Metazoa > Arthropoda > Insecta > Coleoptera > Bothrideridae > Dastarcus > Dastarcus helophoroides. Next base: position 30,524,595 of record CM053327.1, read on the forward strand.
AGTTCGTTGTTCTTTCCGAAATTTCACCATTTCTCGAAATTCGACTTTATCTGAAATTTTCGACTTTTTATAAATCTGCAAATTTCAGCTTGTTTATTAAAATTTGCCTTTTCTTCGAAATCCGATGGATTTTCTGATAAAAAAGTACATATTTTGGAAATATAAGATTTTTATAAAGCGACAGAAATTACGAAAAAAAATTTCGTTGCAAATTTCAACTCTTTTTTTAATCCAAATTATTGGAAATTTCAACTTGTTTGTCAAAATATTTGACGTGTATCACAATATTAGACATTTTCTGACACCACATTGAGGCAAGTTAGGGGCGCGTGTCATCCTCTGATTCGGGCAGTTAAGAGAATATTCATTCAGATTTTTTCCTTAAAACTTGCTTATTTTCTAAATTTCGATAAAATCTGACTCTCAAAAATCTCGAATTTTCACTAAGATTAAACGCTTTGTCTCAAAATTGGGCTCTTTTTCGCAAATTTTCGATCATTTTCTCGTAATTTCGTTTTCTTTCTCGGAGTTTTGACTACTTCTTCAAAATTTATACCTTTTTTGTTAAATTTGACTTTCTCTGTATAATTTTGAATTTTTTATCCATTTTGAAGTTTCACATTAAGGCAAGGTCATCCTCTGACTCGGGCAGTTAAGAGAAAATGAATATTCACGCAAGAAATCTCGATTTTTTTTTTAAATTTCGATTTCATCGTTAAAGTTTGCTTTTTTTAAATTTCGATAAAGTCTGACTTGACTTTCTGGGAAAGTTCGAAATTTTTCAAGTTCGAAAGATTAAACGCTTTTTCTCAAAAATGGGATCTTGTATTCAAATTTTCGATCATTTTTTCGCAAATTGGTCTTTTGCTTGAAGTTTTGACCACTTTTTTCAAAATATCGGCTTTTTTTCTTAAAATTTGACTTTCTCTGTAAAATTTTGAATTTTTTATCCATTTCGAAGTTTTCTTGAAATTTTGCTGTTTTCCAAATTCCAATACAACATTTAGCTTTTTCTCATAATTTCAATGTTTTAGAATTTGATTTTTTATTGATTTTCACTGGTTTCTTAAAATTTGTCCCTTTCACCCAATTTTGATTTTTATTTTAATATCCGATATTAATATTTCTGGAAATTTCGCCTTTTTCCTGTTAAATTCGTCTTTTTTCTCAAAATTTTAGCTTTTTTCTCTTTAAATGTCTTTTTCCTAAAATTAGCCATTTCCTCAAAATTTTTCCTTTTCAAAATTTCGATTTTATTTTCAAAAATTTCGATTTTATTTTCAAAAATTCGATTTTATTTTCAAAAATTTCGATTTTATTTTCAAAAATTTCGCTTTTATTTTCAAAAAATCGATTTTATTTTCAAAAATTCGATTTTATTTTCAAAAATTTGCATTTTATTTTCAAAAATTTCGATTTTATTTTCAAAAATTCGATTTTATTTTCAAAAATTTCGATTTTATTTTCAATAATTTCGATTTTATTTTCAAAAATCGTTAATGGCAAAATTCTGCTATTTTTCTAAATAGTATTTGTTATTTTCAACAAATTCCGACGAAGTGTGTTACCAAAAATATTGAGAAAGTATATTTGAGGATTTAGAGAAAAAGATTTCTTGTAAAATCAACGTCTTTACTGAATTTTAAATTATGAGAACAATATTTTTGAAAATAGATATTTTTCTTTCTCAAAATTTAATTTTTTCTGAAAATTGCGTCTTCACAGAATTAGGTCTTTGAAATTCTTGCCTTTTTTCAAATTTTAAACATTTTTCGAGGTTTTGAGAAAGGTTAAGTTTTTATTTTTAATATGGCTTATTGAACTGCTCTTTTTCGAAATTCGTCTTTCGAAATTATTACTTTATCCTCAAAATTTTAATTTTCCTCTTCAAATTGGCGGAATTTCGGACATTTTTCAAGTTTTTAAGAAAGGTTAAGTTTTTATTTTTAATATAGCTTACTGAATATTCCAACTGCTTTCTTTTCGAAATTCGTCTTTTGAAATTACTACTTTATTCTCAAAATTTTAATTTTTCCCTTAAAACTGGATTTTCTTATGAAAGGTTTAATATTTTTTAGAAAATTCGATCTTTTTCTTGAAATTGCAACGTTTTTTTCAAAAATGATGAATTTTTTCGAAGACCGTTTTTTAACGAATTATTTATTTTCAGTTTTTTTTTAATTTGATTCCTTGTAATTTCAACTTGTTCGAAATTTATCTTATTCTCCAAAATTTAATGTTTATCTCAAAATTCGATATTTCCTGTTTTTGGATATTTCCGTTTATAATTGAATTTATTCTCCAAAATTTGACGTTTATCTCAAAATTCGATATTTTCTATTTTTGGACCTTTCCACTTAAATTTGAATTTTTTCTGAAGATTTCTATTTTTCATAAAATTCGTTTATATTTTTAAAATTGGATAGGAATTTTACAGAAACCTAAAAATCGAAAAAAAATATTTTTAGGAAATTTTAAAAATTGAAATTCAAATCTTGTCGGAGAGATATCTCCCTGAAGATAATAGTTTAGCTGTCGAAACGCGTTAGAGCAACCCTTGTTGTGTTTTTTAATTTTTTTTTGGTTTCAAGGGACAAGATTTGTATTTCAATTTTTGAAGATAACCAAGGACCAGTTCGTTCCACCAAAATTAGCAAATTTTAAGAAAAAGATTTCTTGTAAATTTCAAGATAATGACAAAATTTAAATAAAGGAAAAATGTGAGAGAAATATTTTTGGAATTTGCACTTTTTTACCTAAATTTGATTTGCTCTGGAAGTTACCACTTTCTTTCACCAAAACTGACTTCTGGAAATTTCGTTTCATTTCCACTTTTTCGAAATTTCGACATGTCTTGAAGTTCTCCGAAAAGTTTGGCTGTTTTTCGAAATTTCGACTTTAATTTGGAAATTCGGTCTGCGCCCAGTTCGTGCAGTTTTTAAGTGAGAATACACATTACTAAGCCGGAACTTTTTTTTGCCCATGAATTTTTCATAATGATTGTTGTCCTCCCTTGAAGGAAATCCGGGATACGACCAGGAATTTCATTCGTGTTGTTTTGCATTTTTGAAGAATTCGATTCTGTTGATTTTTTTTTTTTTCATAAAATTTGATTTAACGTGGCAACTGAATGTGTATATTCGAAAAACTTGGTACAACTGGTGGTATACTCCAACTGAAGTGGTAGTAGTAATGCACGGATTGTTCCATTTAAGAAGAAAACAATTTTTGAGTAGCCAAATTTTGAACCATTCGGTATAGTCAAAAATATTTTTTTTTCTTTTCGTTCACGTCTTACAGCCACGGACTAATGACTCGCCCTGTATATGTATATCTTAGGCAGCAAATGTTGATTTAAAAGTCTTTTATAAAAATAAGGAAAATTATGACGTATTTGGCAAAATAAATGCGACAAGCAGATTCTATATTTACAAAATTTAAGATTTTTCCATTATTGTCTTAAACTTAACAAAAAGACTCCATCTTGTACATAAAATTAATTTTTCTTTTATTAGTAGATACTGATCGTATTTGCAATATACCACACATACCAAATATTTTTTTCTAATGAAGTAATTGATAGAAAAACGCGTTTATGTGGCGAATTTGGAGTTGGAGCTGGAGGATACGGTAACTATTTGAGGGTGTAAACTGTAGTTGTTTAGAACGTACCAAAATTAGATGCCATCGCGGTTTATTAGATTTGAAATGATTTGTTTAGAAAGGCTGATGCCGCATTAAAATCTGTTCGCGGGATAAAGTTGCAGGAAGTCAAATAGTCTCAAAATGTTTGTGTTGTAAGTTCCCCGATGCCAGTGATGCGCTTGCTTTGTTCCAGTCACAGCCACAGCGACTAAGGAAATCTTCCGTATATCGATCGGTGCCTGGCTGTTGCCCAGCAACCAGAGTCAATCTGGCCTACACACGGAAAAGAAGGATATTTTTTATTTATTATCTTCCATTATCCCTCTTGGATCGAGAGCATTCGGATATCATCGGTGGCGCGAGCGTTGACAGATGATGAAATATGGGACACGTGGTTAGACTTGAAACGACGTCACTCGACACAGCAAATCGACGCTACGGCGCCCGTATAATGCAATATTAACAAGGACGCCGTCCAAGAAAAGGTTCACTCCAGACAATTTCTCACCAGCACTTATTAAGCATGACAAGGATATTTATTACGACGAGATTACACGATTTCTGCCTACTGCGTAATGAATAAGTGTTAAATGACACATTGTTAATTAGGAAGATCATGTTGATGACATTTAATGTACTATTTAAAAAAATATCGACATAGAATCGTCCGAATAGTTTTAAATTCCTTCATTTTGTAGGCCTCTCCTTTTCCAAACTTTTAAATTTCACAGCGATATTTCTGTACTTCGAAAGCATCGCTATTGTTTTTAAGTCATGACAATAATTATAATGATTAATTATACTTTTTTTTTGGTGGAACGGACTGGTTCTTGATTATCTTCAAAAATTGAAATACAAATCTTGTCCCCTGAAACCAAGAAAGATTAAAAAACACTCTAGAGGGCAACCTTTGTTGTGTTTTTTAATCTTTCTTGGTCTCAGGGGACAAGATTTGCATTTTTTTGATTTTATGGACTTTTTAAATTAATTTTCCACCAAAAAAACTATAAAATTTTAATGCATCCATAATATGGCCATTTTTTTTCATTCGAGACTGGACATCTGCTAATTTAAATTATCTAATACATTTTTTTCTTAATATATCTACCTTTTTCTTAAAATTCAATATCTATTGCATTATTTCCTAATGTTTGACTTAAAATTTAGTATTCTGATTTTCCAGAAATTTTGATTTGCTTTTCGAAGATTTGAGTTTAAAAATGACAATAAATTCTGTCATTATTTTAAAAATTGTAAATTTTTTTAGTTTACGCTACTTGTTATTCAAAATGCCCACTTCAATCCCAGTATATTGGCCCTTTTATTTAAATCTTGAGTTTCTTTTACATTTTTTTCTGAATTTTTGAACTTGAACTCAATATTCCTTTTCCTTCACTTGAAAAGCTGCTGGAAATTTCGTTTTTTTTCTAGGTCGAAGTTTTGATTTTGTATTCTCTTTCCCTCTTTGAGTTTAAATTTGTAATTTTCAAATTTTTCCTAATATTTCGACTTTACACCACGTTTTTGAATCGTAATTGATTCCGTTTCGTTTTTTGTTCCCATCCAAATTGATTCGGTTTTGATTTTCATTGCGATTTTCAGTTCAAATCCGAGTGGTTCATTTTATAATTTTTTAAAAACTTTTTAGCGGGATTCTTCATGGGGGACTCTTATTGTTCGAAAACATTATGTTTTTAAATTTTATTTCAGATTTCTGCGACCCAGTTGGGAAATATTTAAATTTTTATTGTTTGTTGACAATATTCTAAAACAGTTTTTGAAATATGACTAACAAGGAAAGGTCGCGAAGTGTCCAGCGCCGATTTTGCTAATTTTTGGATATGTTTTAAAGGACGAAAATCTAAGAGACACGTATTTTTTTTTATCGGCTGATAAACGGTTTTAAGGGTAGTTTTACCCTTATTTTGCTGTTTCTCGAATACCACAAATGATATTCGAGTCGTTTTTTTTCCAAAAGTTTTGATTTAACGAGAAATAAAAGAAACATTTTTTTTTAATTTTCCCACCCCCCTCATGGGGGCAAACTACCCCAGTTAGAAGTTTTTTAATCATAAAAATGGTAATTACGTCAGCAAAATTCTGAAAAAAATATATGTTATTTTATAGACCAAAACTAATTTTACCTGTTTTTGGATTTTGTCGAAAAAAATTTTTTTGGGAGGTAAACACCACTTACACGAATACGTATATGATAGGATGTATTTTTATGATTTTTGTTTTATTTTTTTTTCTGAAGCGAAGTATTTCGACGAGAAACTAAAACAATAGTTTTTTAAGATTCTTTCGGTGACCCCTCATCCCCACCCTCCACCCTTCCCTTATAGGAGGGTGAGCTACCTACTTAAAAAACTGGAAAATTCGAGATTATTATGATCCCTCTACTATCTATATACACCAAAAGAAAAGTTTACAAAATTTGTTTAACCCCACCCCTCCTGATAGGGGTAAATTACCCCTTATGAAATTTTTAACTAACAAGAAAATAGTCATTATAACAACTAAATTTTGAAAAATAAATGTTATTTTATACATCAAAATTAATTTCACTTTTATTTGGGTTTTGGTGAAGGAAAATACTTTAGGAGTAAACACCCGTTAGGTCAAACACGTATATAATGGGATGTATTTCTATGATTTTTAATTCTTTTTTTATCTGAAACGAAGTATTTCAACGACGAATTAGAAAATTAATTTTTTTGAACTTTTCCAGTCACCTCTCTTCCTCTCTCTCCACCTTATATTACCAGAGGGTGAGTCATCTACTTAAAAAATCGGAAAATTCGAGATCATTACGATCTCTTTTTATACACCGAAAAAAATTTTAAATTTTTGCACCTTCGTAAGGGGATAAACTACTTCTTTCTGAGGTTTTTAAGTATTCAAAAAATTGTCATTATAACAGTACAATTTTGAAAAAAAAACACTATATTTTATAACCAAAACTTATTTTATTGAATTTTTTTGGGGTTTGCCGAAGAAAAATTTTTGGGGGTAAACACCCTTTAGAGCAAATATGTGTATAAAATATCTATATAAAAACTGCGGTCAGTTGTCTGAACTTTATAAAAATTTAGAAGTTTTGTATATTAGATATACCTGCACAATAAATATGGGAATTTACCAAAACATTTAAGTGCATATTATTACGGCGGTAAAGATATTCGTTTCTTTTTTCCTGGAACAAAATATTTCAACAAGAAACAATAAAAATAATTTTTCCGAATTTTTCCAGCTACACCTCGCGTCCTATTTCTATCAGAAGGATAAGTCACCTGGGATGGGAAATGCAAAAATGTAAAACCTTTCTAAGCTCTGCTTTGTGGTATCTAGAGAGACAGCAATGATCTCGAATTTACAGTTTTTCAATTATATAGCTAACTGGCTCATTCTACTGGTATGCCAACACGAAGGGTGGGAACGGTAGAACCAAAATTTAAAAATAGTATTTTTCTACCTTCTTTAAAATTCTTCGTTTCAAAAATAACGAGCCGAAAATTATACAAATATATCTCCTATTGTATATAAATATTTGCGTTAAGGGTGTTCACCCCCAAAATATTTTCCTTCGCCCAAACCCAAATACAGGTAAAATTAATTTTGATGTATAAAATAACATTTATTTTTCAAAATTGACCTGTTATAATGACTAGTTCCTTGTTAATTAAAAATTTCATAAGGGGGTAATTTACCCCTATCAGGAGGGGTGGGGGTAAAAAAAGTTGGTAAACTTTATTTCGATGTATATAGATAGTAGGTGGATCATAATAATCTCGAATTTTCCGGTTTTTTAAGTAGATCGCTCAGCCTCCTTTAAGGGAAGGGTAGAGGGTGGGGATGACGGGTCACCGAAAAAATCTTAAAATTTATTTTATTAGTTTCCCGTCGAAATACTTCGCTTCAGAAAAAAAAAATAAAACAAAAATCATAAAAATACATCCTATCATATACGTATTCGTGTAAGTGGTGTTTACCTCCCAAAAAAATTTTTTTCGACAAAATCCAAAAACAGGTAAAATTAGTTTTGGTGTATAAAATAACATATATTTTTTTCAAAATTTTGCTGTCGTAATTACCATTTTTATGATTAAAAAACTTCTAAATGGGGTAGTTTGCCCCCATGAGGGGGGTGGGAAAATTTTGAAACATTTTTTTTCTTATATTTCTCGTCGAAACAAAACTTTTGAAAAAAGAAACGACTCGAATATCATTTTTGGTACGTGAGAAACAGCAAAATCTGCATTTTTTGCCCCAACTTTGAGGGGGTAAAAGTACCCTTAAAACCGTTTATCAGCCGATAAAAAAAAATACGTGTCTCTTAGATTTTGATCCTTTAAAACATATCCAAAAATTAGCAAAATCGGCGCCGGACACTTCGCGACCTTTCCTTGTAAGTGATTTAAAACGTCACCTCATGACAGTTGACAAAAAATAGGTTATTTTATTTTACATATATTAGGAAAAAATAAAAAATAGAAGACCAGAATTAGATATGAGAAAAAAAAATGTTTTTTTTGATAAATTATAAAGATATAAAAAATATAAAAAAAGGTTTTATTGGCATTACAAATTTTTTGCATATTTTTTTGATAATCTAAATTTACTCAACTTTTTTTCTATAAATCCCCATTTTTTTAAAATAATTTCACTATTGCCTGGACGATTATTCTTCCAATCATGGTCAGGTTTGGAAAGTAACTCAGTTTGCGAACATTTTTTAAGCAATAAAATGAAAGTAAAAGCATTTCTTCTATTTTAGGCAGTGATAATTAGGAATTTTGAAAAAATAATCAGTAGCACTTGGAAATTGTACTTATAATTAAAAATTTTAAGCCCCCCTCTCCCTCAAAGCTATATTCTACCAATACCTTATTGCTTTTTACAAACATTTCATCTTTTCTATAAATTATGAATATGTTTACTCCTAATCGCGAAAATTCGTTTTTTTTTTGAAATTTCAACTGCAGAGTTGTTTTTTTTTTATTTGAATTTTGTTAAGAAATCTCTCCTTCAACACTGCGACTTAAAAACCAAAAATATAACTTTTTTTCATGAAACTTTGACCTTGAAACTCAAAATTTCTAAAACAAATTCGAAATGTCTAGATTTGGATTAAATTTTTTTAGAAAATAGGCCAAATTTTGATTTTAAGGTCGAAATTTTAAAAAATTGGTTTTACAAAAGTGTCGATATTAGTTCACGAATTTCTTGTTCTTGTCTTGTTCCTGCTGCAAGAACAAGACAAGAAATTTGTGAGCAAGAACAAGACAAAACAAGAAGTTCTTTCAGCAAGAGCAAGACTTCTTTTCCAAAAAAATTGCAAGAAGCAAGATATCTTGCTTTTTTCATTATTCTTGTAAATCGGTTATTGAAGAGGAAAAAGGTAATTTTGATAGTAAAATGCGTCAGAGGCTTATCAACTCCGAACGGTTCCAGGTCCTTTTGGGGATTTGCAAAGTCGATTGGAAAGAATTTTACACCTTCAAATGTTCCACCTGTACTCCATGAAAGTAACAATATTGCTACTACCTCCAAGGAAAAGGTTGACATGTTAGTATTAATGTTTGCTGAAAAGTCCAATCTTGATTCTCGAAACGCAGAACCTCCTATTCTCCCTAAGGTTAGCACCTTGATGCCTGAAGTTGTTTTCAGGCAACGTATAATCAGAAGGATTCTCCTTGCGCTCGACACCTCAAAAGCTTCTGGCCTTGATGGTATTCCCGCTATTGTTCTTAAGAAGTGCGCCCCAGTGTTGACTCCTGTCCTAGGCAAATTGTTTACACTCTCTTACAACAAAGGTGTATTCCCTAACATCTGAAAATCTGCTAGAGTGCAAACTGTGCCTAAAAAGGGAGAAAGGAATCTGGGTAACAACTATCACCTTATATCTTTGTTACCCCTTATTTCTAAAGTGATGGAAAAGAGTAGTATGAGGAGGCCGATTCCACGACAGGAAATGACGTCACAAACGTCCAACAAACCATTAGAGAAAAACATGCGCACATAGCGCCAAAAGTGGCTACGCCACCCCAGCTGATAGTGATCTTTTACATAAATGTCATTTTTACTAGATATATTAATAATGTTTTTTTTCTCTCTAAATCTGCACATGTGCTAAAAAGGCACTATGTGTTCGTATTATACGAATAGCGGGGGCAGGGGCAAATTCTATACAATTGAATGATTTAAAAGTTTAAGTATAAAAGAAAAAATTAAACCCATGTTGTGTTTTCCATAAAGAAAAAAATTAACTCAAGGGGTAAATCACCCCTTTCAAGGATTTTTTAGTGCACACACACACATATATACAGATAAGGTCCTTTTGGCATGTCTTCGGCAACACCACACTCTTCTACACAACATCCCCTTTCATTTGATACCAAACACGATTAGGCTAACGCAAGAACTACCCTCTCTGCAGCCTCTGGTAAAGATAAGGTCCTTTTGGCATGTCTTCGGCAACACCACACTCTTCTACACAACATCCCCTTTCATTTGATATACCAAACACGATTAGGCTAACGCAAGAACTACCCTCTCTGCAGCCTCTGGTAAATCTATATTTCTACGTTTGTGACGTCATTTCCTGTTGTGGAATCGGCCTCCTCATACTACTGAAAAAATTATCAACATCGAGATTCTCAAATGTCTGTAGGAAAATACAATCATCTCCGACAGGCAATACGGTCTTAGACAACACCGTTCCATTGGCTATCTACTGGCATATGTTACTCATATCTGTAACTCAGCTATGGAAAAACATGGTAAGGCAGGATTGTGGCATTGGACATCTCAAAGGCTTTCGACAAAGTCTGGCACCGATCTCTTCTCGCCAAATTAACATCTTATGGTCTTCCTCCTGGACTCTGTCATTTGATATCCAATTTTCTCGCTGACAGATCTCTTCAGGTCGTCGTCGATGGCATCTCATCCAAGACATTTGCGATTAACGCAGGGATATCTCAGGGGTCTGCTCTGTCTCCTACTTTATTTATGTTACACATAAACGATCTTTTAGCTTCAACTTCCAATCCTATATATTGCTACGCAGATGATAGTAACCTCGTGTCATCTTTTTTCTTCGACAAACCATTATCTATCGCTGCTTCAGATCGACTAAGGGAACAGCAGATACAGACGATTAATCGGAATCTCGAGATTATTCTGGAATGGGGTAAGAACAATTTGGTCGACTTCAACGCTATAAAAACTTAGGCTGCGGTTTTCTCTAAGAAAACATCAATGGATAATGCAATAAACATACTAATGGACAATAAAATCCTTCCGATGGGATCTAATCTATCTATCTTAGGAGTGAATGCGAGCACTAACTTCTCTTGGGACGATCATGTGCGCACCATTGCCAAATAGGCCTCTCAGAAGCTAGGTTTTCTTTTTAGAGCTAAAAAGTACTTCACATCTCATCAGCTATTAACACTATACAAAGCTCAAGTTAGGCCAACACTAGAATCGTGTTCTCGTGTTTGGAGTTCAGCTCCAAAACACACTTTAGCTCTATTGAATTCCATTCAAGGAAGAGCGATTCGCCTAATTGATGACGAGAGTCTGACCGATTCTCTCGAAACACTAGCGCACAGGCGTATGGTTGGTGACTTGTCCCTTTTCTACAAGTACTATCATGGAAGATGCTCGTAGAAACTAATAGGATTGATCCCCCCAAGGGCAAGATTCTTGAGGCGCACTAGAGAGTCGGAGACAGCAGATTCCTGTGCGGTCCAGCTTGACACAGTGAGGACTTTTGTTCACGGAGACTCTTTTTTCTATAGAACTTCCAAGTTCTGGAACTTGTTACAGAAAGGAATTTTCCCCAAAAATTACAACCTATTTTTGTTCAAGAAGGCAGTTCATCGCCAACTATCCTTGTTTCCGCATCCTACTCGCAGTACTTTGAAAGCATAATTGGGTTACCCTTTGCGAGTGGATTAAACTTAAAAAAAAAATTGTTTTTAAATAGCCTTTGGAACTGTGTTTTTAAACCTTTTTGAATACACACTACCTTTACAAGTAATAAATTCTGGCGATCCCGCTCAAATTTGAAATTTGAGGGAACATTAAAAGCAAAAAGAAAAAGTTTATTGTTACATTTTCTTCTCAAAATGAGACTATTTAAGTATCGAAAATTCAAAAAAAGTTAAACTTTACCCTTAATTTCAATTTTTATTTTTGAAATTTTAAACTTTTCCCCACCTGTTTAACTTTATTCCCTAAATTAAATTTTTTTTGAATATTTCAATTTTTTCTGAAAATTAAAATTTTATCAACAACATTTTGACTTTGGATTTTTTCTGAATATTTTGACTTTAATTGCAAACTGTTTTCCCACCGATTTCAGCTTAATTTCGATGTATTATTAAAACTTGCAATTTTAATCTCAAGAATTTGAAATTGAACTGTAAATTTGGGAAAACATTTTTTTAGCAATATTGGAAACAAAGTCGAATGCTTTAGGTTGAATAAGTCGACTCTCGAAAACTGAGAATTTGGGAAAACTTTGCAAATGTTTAAAAACTTGAATTTTTCTTAAAATATTGTAATTTACAATTTTAACGTAAAAAATATTTCACATCTCATCAGCTACTCACACTATACAAAGCTTAAGTTAGGCCAACACTAGAATACTGTTCTCATGTTTGGAGTTCAGCCCCAAAGCACACTTTAGCTCTTTTGGAGTATTGACTCCAATTGAATTGTCAAAGAAGAGCAATTCGCCTAAAAGATGACGAGATTTTGACTGACTGTCTCGAAAGACTAGAGCACAGGCGGATGATTGGTGACTTGTTTCTTTTCTACAAGTACCATCGTGAAAGATGCTCACAGGAACTAAAAGAATTGATCCCCCCAAGGGCAAAATTCTTGAGGCATACAAGACAGCAAATTCCTGTGCGGTCCAGCTTGACACAGTGAGGACTTCTGTCTACGAAGACTCTTTTTTCTATAGAACTTCCAAGCTAAGGAATTTTCCCTAAAAATTACAACCTATCCTTATTTAAGAAGGCGGTTCATCGCCATCTATCCTTGTTTCCGCATCCTACTCGCACTGCTTTGAAGGCATAATGGGGTTACCTTTTGCGAGTGCATTAAACTTAAAAAAAATCTGCTTTAACATTTTTAATTTTTTTATATTATTTTGAATTTTTCAGAGATTTTTATTTTTTCTAAAAATCTTAAGTTTTTATATTTCAAATGACATTTCAATTTATATATTTTTACTGCATATTATTGCAGTTTCAGGAAAAGTTGGCTGCGACGTAAAAAATTTCTACTCTGAAGTTAAAATTTTACCAAAAAAATTTAAATTTTATCGTAACGTTTAAAATATTCAAATAAAATGTTTAAACCCTGAGTGTTTTCTTGCAATTTTAAATTTTTTGAACCTTTGTTAAAGAAATATCAAAAATTTTGGTTTGAAAAATTAAAATTTTCAGTTTAACCTGAAATTTTGAAATTTGAGCTTTAGAATTCACGAATAAGTTAGATATCCAGGAACAAAAAAAACACGAGATTGTTACTAAAACACTGCTTTTAATTTAGAGTGTTATCTTTAAATATCATCTTTTTTTCTAGAAACGTTTAGTCTAAATCTGGATTTTTTTTATAAATTTTGGTGGATTTTCCTTTTGAGAGCCCATATCTCCAATTTATCGTTTTATTTTTTCTTTACATAATGTATTTTTAAATTGATCGCTTCGGAATCTGTTTTGTTGTTGCTCATGCACAAAACAAACAAGCCAGCAAGAACAAGAAAAGGCAACACTCCTGATAGCAAGACAAGGATCAAAGCAGCAAGAAATTGGCAGGACAAGAAGTAAAACTTGCTCAGCAAGACAAGACAAGAATTTAGGTACTAAAACAAGAAATTTTTCTTTGCGCATCACTAGTCGAAATTTAGCGATAACCCCAACATTAAAAAAAATTGAGTTTTAGAACAAAAATGTGATAAATTAGTGGAATTTTGAAATTTAATTCCAAATTTTCAGAAAAAAAGCTCTAATAAAAAGAATAATCATTTTTGGAAAAGGGAGTGTAATGTCGAAATTCTAAGTGGAAATTCAAAATATTGAAAAAAGTATGATTTGTCATTTTTTTCGAACATTCTCGTTTTTTTTTGTTTCAACTCGAAAACTAGCTAAAATTAAGGCTTTTTGTCGAAATGTCAAAATGTTAAGTTGAAATTTGACGTATTTATATTTTTACTGAAAATTTGGGCTTTATATATCAAAGTTTACCTTTTTCGAAATACTTCCACCCTATTTTGAAATGTTACAAAATTTCGTCAAATTTCGAGTTACACTTCATATTTTTGCTCTTTTCTTAAAATGTCGTCTTAAACGCTAAGACATTTTAATTTTTTTTGAACATTTCACTCCTTTCATGTTTCAAAAAATTTCATTCTTGTCGAAATATGGACTTTTTCTTAAAAGGCAAAATTGCGAGTTTACAGCTGCAATGTTAAATCTTTCCCTGAAATGTATTGTTAATATTAGAATGTGTTGGTAACGCGAGAAGTTGAGGCGTAATCGTGACATGAAACCTTAACCATTTAAAAAAATTCAATTATAATCTTTATAATTTATACATTATACATAGAATGTGGAACAGCCAAATGGAATAAATTCTCAGTTATTCTACAAATTTATGAAAAATTTCGGGATATGTCAATTTTAGATTATAAAAAGACATCCTCCACTGTAAAAATTTCATCCCTAGATGCAACCGTCTTCGAGTGACAGTTGCAACCTCTAAATTTTTAAACCAAAAGTACGGGCTTGTTATACCTCATTTGAAAGGTCTTTTCATCCTCTATTCAAAAATATACGGTTGCTATATTTATTTCAAAAGTTAACAGTAAACTCTCAATTTTCAACAACAAAATATAAACCTAATATTTTCATTTAATAAAATAAACAACAAACCATACTTAGTGTGCGAGATGTTCAAAATGGACACCAACATCTTGACAGCATCCTAATCGTGAATAAAAATGTCCCTGAAATTATTCAATATTTCTGGTGTCACCGACGCAATCGCAAGCGTAAGTCAGCGGGGTTTGGTTTTATACTCTGGGGTCCTTCCTTCGTCCAAAAAATGCAAAAATGTTCATTTTTTGAAAGTAAGTTTATAATATTTTCACAGGGTTTTCAAGAGATAGAACAGAAATCAGAAAAGCAAGTTGGTCCCTAAAATTTCGAAATTTTTAAATTTTCACCAACGTTTCTGGGGTCGAAATTCAAAAGTTATTATTAAGAATTTGAAAGTACCCTGTCATATAGATTTTGACCTGTAGATTCCGAATCTGAAAAGCAAATTGGGCTACGACTTTTGGTTTGGAAGATATAAGAGTTTGAAGTTTCGAAAAAAGTTGAAAGGGTTTCCCCTTCTTCCAAAAGATTCAAAAATTTCCATTTTTCGAAAGAAAGTTTATAGCATTTTTATAGAGTTTTCGGGGTGTGGAAAGAGAATCTGAAAACCAATTGAGCTACGACTTTTGGTTTGGAAGATATGAGAGTTTAAAGTTGATAAAAAAGTTCAAAGGACCCCCCTTCTTTCAAAACTTGCAAACATTTCTATATTTTGAAAGTGAGTTTGCAGCATTTTTTAGAGTTTTCGGGACGTAGAATAGAAATCTAAAAACCAAACTGGGCTATGACTATCCGTTTACGAGATATAAGTCTCTAAAGTTTCGAAATTTTCAAATTTTCACCAAAATTCTTAATGTCGTCAAGAGGCATTATTTAGGATTTGAAAGTACCTCATCATATAGATTTTGATCCGTGGATTCCGAATCTGAAAACCAAATTGAGCTAGGACTTTTGGTTTGGAAGATCTGAGAGTTTGAAGTTCCAAAAAAAGTTTAAAGTGTCCCCCCTTCTAACAAAACTTGCGAAAACTTCCATTTTTCGAAAGTGAGTTTATAGCATTTTTATAGAATCCAAAATTTTGGATTCTGGATTCTGGATTCGTTGTGGGTTGCCTAAAAATTTAGGCCAGCACTTAGGCCACCCTTTCCGGGCCCATTGTGCTATCCCCGTGATTGAGGTGTCCTTGGTCATTCATTCAGCCACCCAACCTTGTTGAGAAACTGAAAAACGTCCCTTGGATGCGCCTCTCTCAAACTGGCCACACTAGGCCAGAAGTCCCCCAGCGTGGATCCTCTGATTGATGCTAGTGCCGGGCAGTGACACATCACGTGCTCGACACTCTCATCTTCTTCTAAGCACCCTCTGCAGCTCGGGTCGTTTATGATTCCCATTCTGTGGAGGTGTTTGTTTAATCGACAGTGACCTGTCCATATCCCTACAAGTTTCCTGAGATTATTCCTTGAGTTTTGGATTAGGAACCAAGTTGTTAGAAGTCAAGACTACATTTCCAAAAATAGTACAAGATTTAGAGTTTTCAATCAAAATTGTTGAAAAGATTAAGTTTCGTTAAGTTTTGAAAAAAACCTAATATTTCGAATTTGAAAAGAAATTCCTAAAATGTGACCCTTAAATTGAAATTAAATTTATACATTGAAGAGAAAAAAAGGTGAAATTTCGGCAGGGCTTCAAAGCAGAACTGAGCCAAAAACCGGAAACCGAAAAAAACCGTTATTTTCGTCGAAACGAAAACCGGAGTGAAACAGGAAATAATCGGTTTGTTTCGGTTCTTTGAATTTATGTACTTAAAACAGTTTTTATTTTATCCTTAAGTTTGGAATTTTTTTATAGAAATTTCTTTTTTAAAATTTTATACAAATCCGTGCAACTTTGTTCTTAAAATTAGTATTTACTTTCAATTTATCATTCGTGTTTCAAAATTAGATTAGAAACTAACAATTTCCACATTTTCTAGAAAATATTGACTTTATTCTCAAAATTTCAAACCAAATTAAAACTTTAATTTTTAACTTGAATATGTTTCCAACATTTTTAATATTTTTTTGAAATTTCCACTTTCATCTAGAAATTACTCAAAATATTTCTTTCCTTCTTTTAGAATTTCAAGTTTAAAATAAAAAAATATCCTTCGTTGCAATTTTAGAATAAAGCAGCAGCGCGTTTTTCATTGAAGCTTGGGAACTGGACTTTCCTTACATTTTTATTTGCAAATTCGAGTTTTTCTGAAAATTTGAACTTTTTTTAGAAAACTCCAAATTTACTTGTTTCCTTAAACTTGGATTTTCCTTTCCTAATTTGAATCTCTATTTTTTGAAGTTATTAGTCAAAGTTTCAATTGTTCGTCAATTTTTTCTTTTAAATTCCATCTTTTTTACTATTTCAATGTTTTTCAAAATCCCAGAATTAAATTCTTATGATTTTATACACTGCTCACTTGCTAAGACTTCCTAAAATTCCAAAATATGATTTTTTTTACTAAAATTTTCGCTGAAATCTCGGTAAGTATTTCAAATTTAACCTTGAAATCTTTAAATTTCCTGTTACAAATTTCAGGGGAAATACAACATTATATTCCAAGTTAAAGCTGGAATCTTGAAATTGGGGTCGACATTTTTAGAGTAAATGGTGATATCTTAGAAACTGTCTAATTTAAACTTCCAACGATTTTGTTTGCGCTAAAAATAGTAATTTTTATTCTGAAAACTGATTTTGTTCCCAAGATTTCGACTCTAGCCTCGAAATTGCGATATTTTTTTAGATTGTTTAGAATTTAAAAGTTAAAAATGTGTGTTTTTTAAATATTAATTGTTTTCGCGAAACTTGCGGTATAAACTCGAAAGTTCGGCCCTTTGCTTCTTGAACTTTTGTGTCCAAAATCGATTTTTCTGAAAATTTGACCTTTTTTTAGAAAACTCCAAATTTACTTGTTTCCTTAAACTTGGATTTTCCTTTCCTAATTTGGATCCCTATTTTTTGAAGTTATTAGTCAAAGTTTCAATTGTTCCCCATTTTTTCTGTCAAATTCCATCTTTTTTAGTATTTCAATGTTTTTCGAAATCCCAGATTTAAATTCGTATGATTTTATACACTGCCCACTTGCTAAGACTTCCTAAGATTCCAAAATATGATTCTTTTATTAAAATTTTCGCTGAAATCTCGGTATTTCAAATTTAACCTTGAAATCTTTAAATCTCCTGTTACAAATTTCAGGGGAAATGCAACATTATATTCCAAGTTAAAGCTGGGATCTTGAAATTGGGGTCGACATTTGTAGAGTAAATGGTGACATCTTAGAAACTGTCTAATTTAAACTTCCAACGATTTTGTTTGCGCTAAAAATAGTAATTTTTATTCTGAAAACTCATTTTGTTCCCAAGATTTCGACTCTAGCCTCGAAATTGCGATATTTTTTTAGATTGTTTATAATTTAAAAGTTAAAATTGTGTGTTTTTTAAATATTAATTGTTTTCGCGAAACTTCCGGTATAAACTCGAAAGTTGGGCCCTTTGCTTCTTGAACTTTTGTGTCCAAAATCGATTTTCAAAATGTTAAATCTCTTCACGAATTTTTTAACTACAGCTAAAACTTTTCCTACAATTTCGTCTTTTAAATTGAAATCCACGTTATTTTTCAGAAAATACGTCGTTTATCTTGAAATTTCAATTTATCTGTAGAAAATTAAAATTTAAAAATCACTAATATTGCTTTTTTTTCTGGATTCTTTATTTTTACACTTAAAATATAAATTTAAATTAAACATTTCGAATTTTTCCTAAAAACATTAGCAGAAGTTAGATTTTAAATGCAGAAGTGCTAATTTGAATTTAAACATTTTATGTTATTTTTTATTTTGAATCTTAATTCAAAATCTTGAAAGAATATCCAAATTTAAAGAGAAAAATTAACATCCTTGGAAGAAGTCGAAATTTGGAGAAAAACACTAATTAAATTTATGATTAACAATTTTTTAAAATTAATCTCACACTTTCAAGTCCTTAAAATTTTGAGTTTTCGAGATAAAAGTCGAAAAGTCCAAACCTAAACTTATTGTCCGAGTCTTGAGTCAAAATTTGAAGAAAAATGTCTAGAATTAAAGAATAAAAGTCGACATATCGTGAAAATTGTTATACTTGCCAAAGAAAGACTAAATTTTATTTAAAGTCGAAATTTTACCGAAAAAAATAATTATAAATAATACATACACGTTTAAATTTGAAACTTCAAAAGAAAAAAGTTAAAATATCGAAAGAAGGTAAATAAACTGAACAAAACTTACTGAAAAATTTTACTTTTTTTAGAAATTCTAAAGTTTTCAACAACATTTTCAGAAAAAAAATCGAATATTTGGGTGTAAGGTTAATATTTCTAAATAAAGGTATAAATTTTTAAAATTCTTCTGTCAAATTTTGAAGCTTTTTGAAGCGTTTTGTCGAAATTTTGACTGTTTCATCAAAATCTCAATTTAATACTTTTCATTTTATATTATTTGGTCCTTTTCATTTTCTTTTATTTTATTTAAATTGATCTTTTTAATCCAAAGTTCAAAAAAATAAAGTCAAAACAGTAAAAATCAGTTCTGTTTGAAAAAGCGTATCAAAGTCAAAACTTAGCTAGAAAACCAAAATTATGAAAGAAAAATCTCTCAAATTTTCGATTTTAATCGCAAAATTTCGTTTACTTTGGAACTTTTTAACTCTTGGGTATATAAATTAAGACTTTTTTAAAAATTCCAAGTTTAAACTTAAATTTATGATTTCTGCAATCCAGTTTGGAAATATTTAACGCAGAAATGTTAAATAAAATTAATAATTATAATGTTTTCAATCAATAACAGTCTAGAATGAAGAATAATTTAAAACCAAAATTTCTAAACCCAAAAATGCGATTTCGTTTTTTATAAAGTTTAGGTTTTTCTTGAAATTTGAACTTAAATTAAACTCAAAATTCAGAGTTTCGGCTTGAACTTTTTTAACTTGAAAAAATATATTTATTTTTTTAGGCAAGATGAGAGCAGTATATTAAAGAAAAAAAAAGACGTAACAATTGCTAAATTATGTTCGAAAATCAATTTTTAATTCGACAAACTTTTGAAAAATCAAAAAAGTGAGTCACCTGGAACTGAATCGAAAATCGAAAAGCGGAAAAAACCGTTATTTTTGTCGGAACGAAAACCTGAACCGAACCGATATAAATTTTTTGCTGGAACGAAAATTGAAAACCTGAACGAAAAAAATAACGGTTTGAAGCCCTGAATTTCGGTATTCAATTTTAAATTTTGTGAAACATGTTTCTTTAAGAGTTTAAAAGTTATTTTCAAATTTCCAATTTTTTACGTCTAATTTTTTAACCTTAAAATATATATTGAAAACGTTTCGAATTTTGGAGGATAATTTCAAATGAAAGCTCATCATTCTGAGAAAACATTGAAATGTTGAGGGAACCTCAAAGTTTATAAAAAACGTAATTTGAAGTAATACGAATTTCGAGTTAAAGATTACAAAAAAAAATTACAAATTCGAAGAAGCATTACAAACTTTCCCCTTTATAAAGGTCAAGTCTGTACTCAATTTTCGGATATTTAAGTCCTTGCTCTGAAATTCGAAATTTCTAATGAAATTGAAAATTCACGACTAACGTCAAATCTTTGAGGCCAATTTTGTTCATTTTTTTTTTTTGAAGTGAAAACTGTTTTAGGCATGCTTAACGATTTTAAATAAGAGATGACCTCAACATTTTTAGCGTAATTGCTCGAAAACGAAAACCAAACTCGAAATTTATAAACAGTTGTTACAAATTTTTAGATTTTGAAAATGTCAATGTTGTAATATTGCAATTTTTGATAAAATCTTGACTTTTTTGATTCGAAATTCAAAACTTCTAGAATTGACGAAATCTTTATATTAAAGACTGTCCTTGGTTAGTAAAAGACCGTCACCTTTTGGGGTTTTAATATTGAAAGACTTGAAAAATGTGTTTACGTTTTGGTTTTTTCTAACAAGACATGGAAATGCCCCCTTTAAGGCCTGGTATCAGTCGCGGTAATGCGAATGAGGTGATAGTTTTTACACCTCACTACCGTGTTTTAAAATGTGTGAAACCAAATGAGAAATTACCACATATGTCATCTTATGCATCTCTCAAAATGAACGATGTAATTAACTACTGAAAGGAACAACATGCAACTATTGCAATTTCGCATTGACAATGCAATTCCAATATAGTTATATAAAAATGACGATTAGAAACAGTGAAATGGCACGGTACAATTTAGTAACTAATAACAAGTCACGTAGCAAAATAAAATTTCTCTTAATAATTGTGACGTAATGATTAACAAATACGGGTCAATGATAGAGACTATTTACGTAATAACTTTTCCCTTTAAAAGGCATATTGTATTTAGTACCACATACAATGCATTCTAACACAACTATTCAAAATGCGCGATTCTATTTAAAGCTGCTACTCAAAGAGCAACATTTGTTATGCAGTTTTTGATAATTGTGTTTAAATTCGTTTGAGTAGTGTCTGTCAATGTGGAGCACTTCGTTCCAGTTTAAGACGTTTTTTAAAAATGTATACCCGACTTCTCTTTTAACTGTATCATTTTAAAATGTTTAAAATATTTGTGTTTTATTATAATTGTTCTCAAATATTTAAAAAAATTGAAAGTCAGTGAAATATTCGTTTCAATTTGGTTTTATATTTCTTTCTTCTTGATGCGAGTAGTCACAAAATCGCCTCAGATGTTTTTTAGTTGACTTTATATGATTTGTGAAGTAAATAGAAATCTTAGAGAGGATCGAGTATAGCTGAATATCTATGTCTATGTAGATTTGATTACCATTGGCAGAGAAACATGAAGAAGGATCTGATCTACTTAGCATCTGGCCTATAATGCTTCAAATTACCCGAACTTTTGACAAGAGTCGTTAAACTACTTTTATAAAGAATTTAAAATTACGAGTCGTTTTAATTTCTTTGAGGTTGTTCACCAGTCACTGCTTTTTTGTAGATTTTCTTCAAATTTCTGTCAGATGTTACTAACAATATTACCCATACATGTGCAAAATAAAAAATAACCATATTGTTACTGAAGTCGAGATATTCAATGTCAAAAGTTACGATTTTGAACATGTAAGATATAGGCGGCGAAATGTTGTCGAAGAGACTTTAATTTATTGCGGTCAAACCTTGCTATAGATTTTGATTAAAAAGTAATGAATTGTAAAGGGTGATATTGCGAATGAAATAGTAAAACATGAGGATTTCTAGCGGTACCGTTTTTGCGTAATCGAAATTTGAAATTGTACATATTACGGAGTTTCGATGCTTCTTTTCGCACGTTAGGGAAACATTTTGAAGTAATAACAACAAAGCAGCTCCATTACTTTTCTGGATGCCTTTGGCCGCTTTGGGTAAAGCTCCCGCCCGGAAATCATATCGGGTAAACATTGCAGTGTTGTTGACTTGGAAAATCCACTACAGAGCGTTATTGTTATTGTATCCACTCCGAAAGTCTATGCTAAGAAGTTGTGGAAGCCTGGCACTTATATTTCGCTTGCACAATGAAAATCTAACGTTCTAAAGACTCTTTGCTACGATTACTGGCGGTGAACTAACTTAAAATGTGAAACACTTTTCTGAAACTGAAAAAACAAATCTGGAGACTTCAATGCAAG
The DNA here is from genome assembly GCA_028583605.1 of Dastarcus helophoroides. Classification (NCBI taxonomy): domain Eukaryota; kingdom Metazoa; phylum Arthropoda; class Insecta; order Coleoptera; family Bothrideridae; genus Dastarcus; species Dastarcus helophoroides. The sequence goes on from CM053327.1 coordinate 30,546,838, forward strand.
AGCAAGGCGGAAAATATTTTTACAATTACTTAATGAGCTCGAAAAAGTTATAAATAAACTGTTAATAAAATTGCAAATGTATAATATTAGAATAATTTTAATAATGTTCGTAAATTTTTTGATGCTTCACCTTTTGAAAGTTCTTATTTTTCCTAATCAAAGACTGAAAATGGAGAACTGAAATTCAAATGTAAAATAATTTCGATGAAGATTCTTGTATATTATTTTAATTTCCCATAATTATATGAAACCTGAATTTTTAAGAATCAGTAATTTTTGAAAAATTCAAAATTTTGAAAAATGTATTTATTTTTAATGTCGAACTTTTCAAAAACTCCGAAGTGTTCAGAAAATGTTAAATTTGAAAAATAAACGGAAAAATGTTAGACTCAAAATTTCGAACAACGTCGAAATGTTTATGAAAAGTTATTAAAAAGTTAACTTTTATAAAAATCCTCAAAAAGGCGGAAGGTTTGAAAGAAAAATTTGTTTTGAAAAAAGTCGAAATATTAAAAAATAATCAAATATTTTAAAAAATCAAAATTTTTTAAATGTAAAATACCAGGATAAGTAAAAAAAATGTTTGATGCTCCACCTTTCGAAAATTTTTATTTTTTCCAATCGAAGACTGAAAATGGAGAACTGAATTTCAAATGTAAAATAATTTCAATGAAGATTCTTCTACCGGTTTTTTTTTTTTTGGTTGGGAGGTTACCTTTACATGGCGTACTACTTATGATAAAGGCAAACTGATTTTGTCGATAAAGCTAATCGGGGCTAAACTATCTTTTAAAAATATTTTTAACTTCCTTCCACTTCCGGTTATACTGGAAGTAGACCTCAACTGGACCCTTCGAGCCCAAAAAATCTCAAAAAAATTTGAAAATTTTAAAGTGCTGCGATGTTTTATCATTGTGCTGGAAACGTCGTTTTAGTTAAAAGGCAATTTAGGAATGAAGTTTTCACTTTTAATTCATTTCTATTTGTGTTGAAAATTTGAAAATATTATATTTTTCACTAAAAGTTTTTTTTTGGGTTGGCTATTATTAAGGAAAAAAAATTAGAATTTGATTTTCAGGTTAATTAGAGTATTGCGATAACATCACCTTACCATTATCTTCAGCTTCGGCACTGGCAAAGTGCTGAAGTTATGGCAATCGCAGGTGCAGGTCACCTGGGGCTGGTACCAGAAGGACCAGGTGAGATATACGCTGCACGAGCCGACCCACATCTGCCATCCAGTTGCACACCGCGATGATCGACTTCGCTTTTGATACTTATTTACCGGAACCGTCAACTTTATCCACATCTGTATGTCTAAGATAACGAAAGGTGTTTTGTGCGTCTTCACCTCAATTTCCGAAATTATTAAATTATATCATTGGACCTCATCGGTATTTCATCGCATTAAGAGGACAAATTGTCTTCAGTTTTATAATCAATTGTTGTCATTTCTTTCGTATTGTAACGCAATGTAAATAGGTGGAATAGAATTTAGAATAGAATTGTATAATTTAGTAAACAAAAAAGTTTCTAGAAGGATCTGATAAGGGGAAAGCGGCCGCGATAATGAAACAAGTCAAAGTTTTAAGAGAAAAAAAGGACGAATTTATAGGAAAAGGGCAAACATTTCTAAAAATATTGAATATTAAGATAAAATGCAAAATTTCGTAAAAAAATGTAAGAAATCAGTCAAAACTTTTAAAAAATCAGATGAAAAAATGGAAATTTTCAGAAAAGGTTCAAATTTTTTTCTTTTTTTTTGGTGGAACGGAGTTGTCCTTGGTTATTTTTCAAAATTTATATTGAAATTTTGTCCCCTGAAACCAAAACATACTGTAACGCAATGTAAATAGATAAAATAGGATTTAGAATAGAATTGTAGAATTTAGTAAATAAAAAAAAGTTTCTAGAAGGGTCTGATAAGAGGAAAGCGGCTGCGATAACGAAACAAATGGCAGATAAGCGTTCCAGAAATTTCGGCAGACGATAAGCCTTATCTGCCGAAAAGTTCTAGAAGCCGGGGGCCAAAACTATAAAAGGAGGTCAGCTTTCCCTCGAGTCAGTCAGTTAGAGTCAGTGTAATTAGTGAGTTAATAGAAGTTAATAATAAGTGAGTTAATTGTTCAATTGTGGTGATCCAAGTTAAGTTTGGTAATAAAGTGGTGTAATTCACACGTGGTAATCAATTCGAATCGATAAGCCCGTAACAGTATGCTTAGTGTAAAACAGCCAAATGGAATAAATTCAATATCTCGGTTATTGTATTGTACATATTTGTGAAAAATCCTGAGATAGGTCAATTTAAGATTATAAGATGACATCCTGCATCGCAAAAATTTCATTCCTAGATATAACCCCCTTCGAATTACCGTTTCAACCCCTAAATTTTTTAATTGGAACTAGAAGCTTGGTACATCTTTTTAGGTTGTTAGGTACTATTTTTGGAAATCCAGTCTTGGTTTCTAGAAACTTTGTTTTTGATTCCAAATGTTGAACTTTTTTCTCAAAATTTCGGCCTCAAAGTCCAAATTTCGATCCTTTTCTCAAAATTGGATTTTAAATTATTTTTCGAAAATTGGTCAGTTTTTCCAAATTCTGTGTTTAAATTTTAAATATTTTCTTTTACTAATTATACCGAATTGTTCTTAATTGCGAATTTTCATTCTTCGACTTTCCGCTGTCGACTTCAAAATTAGAAACTCTTCTTTGTTGAATGTTAACTCAAATTCGAAGTTTCGAGTCAATTCTTGAATTTGTGGTATTTTTGAGTTTTTATTTTAGCTTGTTTCCCAAATTTTTGTGTTTAAATTTAAAATGTAGAGATGTGGACGTTTTTAAATAAATTTCGTATTATTTCTTAAATTTTAAACATTTTTACGAGTTTTTCAGTTTCAAGTTAAAACTAAAATCAAAATTTGGAAAAAAGTGAACATTTATTTATAAAAAACAAAAAATCAGAAAGTTTCTAATTGGAAGTGGAAATTTTGGGATTGAAAGTAAAAATTTCCTATTCAAATAAAATTTTGAGAAAAAAATGAATAAAAAACTGAAAATTAAAAAATTTTGAAATTTTTAAATTAGTTAAGATGCCCTAATTGAAGTCAAAATTTCGAAAACAAATCAAAACTCCTAGCAATAGCTTGGCGATCAAAACGCGTTAGAGTAACCTTTGTTGTCTTTTTTAATCTTTCTTGGTTTCAAGGAACAAGATTTGTATTTCAATTTTTGCAGATAACCAAGGGTCAGTCCGTTCCACAAAAAAAATAAACAATATTAGAAAAATGCACATTTTTTGGTATAAAATATAAATTTGATAAAAGTAGTATTGAAATTGAAAGCTGAAATGATAAACTGAAAATTGCAAACAAAAAAATTATGAAAATATTGAGACAAAACCACAAATTTCAATAAAGGACCAGTCCGTTCCACCAAAAAAATAAACAATCTTAGAAAAATGCACAATGTGTGGTAAAAAAATATAAATGTAATAAAAGCAGCACTGAAATTGTAAGCTGAAATGATAAACTGAAAATTTATGAAAACATTGAGGCAAATCCACAAATTTCTAGTAAGGAACAAAATTTTGCATTTGAAATAAAATATTAAGGAGAAAAGGGTCTAAAAATTTTGAGAAAAAAATGAGAATTTTAAAATTCATAAAATCATTTTCTCGAAATTTTCGTTTACTGTCGAAACGATGTTCAATTTAAAAAAAAAACTGAAAATTCTTGGGAAACTTCCATATCTGTTCAAAAACTGTTTAGGAGAAAATTTTAAATTTAAAAAAAAAACATATTAAAATTTCAAAATGTCGAGAAACAATTTAAATATTAAAAACAAACTCAAATGTTTGGTTTAAAGTAAAAATTTCAGTAAAATAATTCAGAAAGATACTGACTGTATCTCTCTGAAGATGATAGCTAAGCTATCGAAACGCGTTAGAGCATCTTTTGTTGTGTTTTTTAATCTTTCTTGGTTTCAGGGGACAAGACTTGTATTTCAATATTATATTATGCAAAAAAGCCAGAATTTTAAAGAAATTGGAATTTTCAAAAAAGGGAAACTTCGAAAAAAGTAATAATTTTCAAAATTAGTCAACATGTCGAAAAAAAGTTGAAATTTTGGAAGCCGAACGAGAAAATGTGAACATTTTGAAAATAGTTGGATATTTCAAAATGTCAATAATTTGAAATTTTCAATAAAAATCGATTCTTCAAACAAAGATGATTCCAGAATTCTTCCTCTTCTTCCAAGCAGACGAAGGCGCAAGTATCTGATAGTTTCAAATAAAAATCTATCTAAAAGAACAGTATTTCGAGTATAAAGACAAATTTCAAGGAAGAAAGTCAAAAATGTACTTTAAGGCAGAAACTTAGAGGAGAAATTAAAATTTTGGCCAAAAATATTCAGCCAATAGCCGATCGGGCTCGCACAATTAGGGTTCCGTACCAGTTACTACAGTGAAGAGTCAAGAGACCAAAGTAAATCATTTTTACTTATGTATGAAATTGAAGTTTTATCCAAATGTTCTTGTATCATAATTGAAAAATAACAAAAAATTCTGATATACACACTTTTTTCTACAATCAATTCAAATATCTATGGAACTGATAACTATGTTGGTAATACCTCAAATAAAAAGGATTCATTCGCAATTCGCAACAAGTCAATGACTGACGCAGCTTATGAAGTCGCCTCAGATCGCGCCAAAATGTTCTATTCCAACCGCAATTACTGGATTGCGCGAACTAGTGCTAACTTCGAAAATGTTCATCTAAATGAAATAATGTAGCAGACAAATTTAATCTGTATTCTATTCATCAGCTAATTCAAGATTTTTATTCGAAAAAAGTATTACTATATGGATCATAAAGGATCTATTTTTCCATAAAATATCTTTTTACTATCACGAGATCGAAAACACCTGTAATTTTGCGATAATCTATGGCCCAATGTCTACTAACCCTACAAAAATCTAAACTTTAGAGACCTAAGAGAACAGAGACGGTCATTTTTGACACATTTTGAGCTGTATTTCTAATTTTGGTGAAATGGACTGGTCCTTGTTTATCTTCGAAAATTGAAAAAGAAATCTTGTCCCCTGAAACCGAGAAATATTAAAAAAAACAGAAGTTGTTTTAACGCGTTTCGATAGCCAAGCTATCATCTTTAGAGAGATAATAATCTTTCTAGGTTTCAGGGGACAAGATTTGTATTTCAATTTCTGTATCTTTAAAATATTGGGTTGGCAACTAAGTAATTGCGGATTTTTTTTTAGAAAATCAAAGACAATTTTTTCATGGAACTAAATAACTTTATTCTGTAATGTATTACCCATTTTGATCAATGACCTTTTGCCATCTTTCAGGCAGCATCATAATCCCATGTTCATAAAACTTCTGGTGTTTATTAGCAGAAAACTGAATCAGGTACGATTTGACATCATCATCATCATTATTGAAATTTTTACCATTCAACGAGTTTTGTAAAGATCGAAACAAAAAATAATCAGATGGTGCAAGGTCAGGACTATATGGTGGATGTGGCAAAACATCCCAACCAAGCTCCAATAATTTTTGCCGAGTGACCAAAGATGTGTGTGGCCTTGCATTGCCATGATGGAATACAACACTTTTTCGATTTGTCAATTCGGGCCGCTTTTCTTCAAGTGCATTGTTTAATTTCGTTAGTTGTTCAATGTAGACATCAGAATTGATCGTTCGGTTGGGTGGTAAGAGTTCAAAGTAGACAATTCCTTTAATCCCACCAAACTGATAACAAAACCTTCTTTTGATGAATATCAGCTTTTCATGTTGTTTTAGTTGGTTCACCTGGCCTGCTCCACAATCTTTTCCGCTTGATATTGTTGTAAACAACCAAAATTTTCATCGCCAGTTATCAGTCGTTTTAAAAATGGATCATTTTCATTACGTTTCTTTAGCAAATCGCAGCTGTTAATGCATTGCGTTAACTGCGTTTCTTTCAGTTCGTGAGGAACCCATGTATCGAGTTTTTGAACACAGCCAAGTTGTTTTAAGTGATTTTCAATGCATGTATGTGATACATGAAGCTTCTCTGCAATCTCACGTGTTGTACTGTGACGATCCGAATCGATTATTGCTTTGATTAGGGCGTCATCAACTTCAACTGGACCACCAGAGCGTTTTTCATCTTTGAGTGAAAAATCACCAGAACGAAATTTGCCAAACCAATTTTGACACTGTCGTTCTTTTAAGGCTTCGTCACCATAAACAGCACATATTTTTTTATGAGCTTGCGATGCGTTTTTCCCTTTGCGGAAATAAAAAAGCAAAATATGACGAAAATGTTCCTTTTTATTTTCCATTTTTCAACGAAGGCCAAGCGAAAACTACGCAACCGAACAAAAAACTTTTTTTACTGATTGACAGCTGAATTGTCAACTATCAAATAACAAAATGTGTTTTACATTTGTACTACGTCTGCAAACCTAAAAATTCAACTGAAGCCATCTATGAGTGAAATCCGCAATTACTTAGTAGCTAACCCAATATTTGGACTCAAAATTATAAAAAAAATGTTTTAGGATCCTCAGAGGTAGCTCTTTCAAATGATATCTCAGGCAATATATGAACTAAAACTTGATTTTTCGGAGACCAAATCAACCCCCCCATTATGTTATAATTTTTTTTCTGATTGTTAGCTGAGGGTATTTGCATGGGTCATCAAGAATTAAAGCTGTGCACAACTTCAAACTTCTACTTAGACTTTTTGAGTAAAACCTCTTTATGACAGACGGACGGACACGAGAGTGAGAATATAAGGGTTTTGTTATTTTCCTTTTTAAAAAGGCGAAAATTGAGGTTGCAAACTCGGAATTTGGCGAAAAAAATCGAAATTATAAAAAAACATATCAACATTTTAAAAATAAAGCACAAAATAACTGTAAATTTCTAGCATGAAGTCGAAATTTTGGAAACAGAGGTAAAAATTGCAAGCTAAACCTTGGTATTTTGAAAAATAGGAATAATTTAAAATAGTAGAATTTTTTATAAAAAATGTTCAAGTTTAAATTTGAAATTTAGGAAATGTGGGATTTAAAAAAAATCAAAATCTTATTCAAATGTTGAAAGGGTAAATGTAAAAAAATATATAAAACCCAAAAACTCACAATTTTATGAAAACAGTCGAAATTTTGACATAAAATCAGCCATCAACTAACAATTTCGATAGAAAGTTAATATTTCGAAATGACTGCCGAAATTGATAAAACATCATTGAATTGAAACTTGACATTTTAATAAATGATATATAAATTACGAAAGAAAATTAGAATTCTAAAAGATCAAGATTTTGACATTGGAGTCGAAAATTAAGAAATTAATAATTAATACATATTAAATAAAAATAAAAAACTCAGAAGTATTATGAAGGACCGAATTCTGAAATCTCCAAAATAACGGAGAAAATCGAAAATAAAAAATGTTCACTTAATAACACTATCCGTTCATTCAAACTCTTTTTTTTAGGTGAAAACTGCTTTAGGCGCATTAAGTGATGGTATTGCATAGCCATCACGCCAATTTGCGTTGCCATCACGCCAATTCGCTATCAAGTCACTATCAAGATAATTCGCGTTACCAACATGCTCTAAAATTAACTGTGTATTTTGTAGGTAAAGTAAGTCGTTTAAATACAAATTGTATCCCCTGACAAGATTTGTATTTCGATTTTTGAAGATAACCAAGGACCAGTTCGTTCTACCAAAAGTAAGACGTGTAATAGTATTAAAAATTTTTGCTTGAGTGCACATAGATGTGAAAATCAATAGTAATATCAATTATTTAAATAAATATGAAATAAATAAACAAATTTACAAATAATGAAGTTTTAATTTCTGGTGCTACAATTAATTTGATAATTAAAAAAATAAGTCACTGTTATTTCCTAATTCTAAGCTTTCACTTCTGTCGGCAGTTCTGCCTAATTTTTTTACACTTGCCGCGACCTTTACGCGAGAGATTTTCATTGGTTCCCAAAGCTCCCATATTAAGATCCTGGAATTGGCTACAATAATTTTTCTAAAAACATATTTTCTAAGCTTGAGTTGATCCCTAAATAATTATGAATAATATGTTTTGATGCCGCAATTCAAGAGCTCTTCTGGATTGTCAAGGGTGCATATATTACAAAAATAAAAATATTTTCGTCATTTTTTCTTCCCTAGTCCAAAAGAGCAACTACAATATTTATTGACCCAACCTAACATTTTATGTATTTTTGAATCAAGTTAGTTGAACCGGTGGCTTTTCAGCAAGTTGTGCCAATGAATCAAGTTGTAAATTTCCCTCTGTCTCAAAATACGTTTTATCGAATTTGATTCCGGTAGGGCCGGAAGCAACTTTATGCGACATCTCATCTACATGCAAATTAAGTAATGTTTGGTTACACTGCGATAAAATAAACTGCTTTCCCTTAAAACATTGACACCTATGAAGGGTCTAAATGAACAAGAAACAGATTCTATTTTCCAGGAAAAGTGATGTTAAACGTTCACGTAAATTTTCGTTATTTCTTGGAATGTCAACACCTATGTACCCATATTTTGTTGCAGTATTTATTAGTAGTTCTGTTTACTGGTCTAGTGACAGAAGTTATTTCATTACCAGACAATATAGACACTTCCATAAAGAAAAATATATCGATATAATAATGTTCTGTCCTCATTATTAACAAACCTTTACAGGCACCTACTTTTACTTTTCCTTGTAAATATTTACCTTGCACAGTTGTAGTATATAGTAAATACCATATAGGGCAACACGTTATTTTATTAGAAAACTCATACTATGTAATTTTCATAATTAAATAAATGTTTGAAATATTTAGATCAATTCGAGATACTTGTATACTTAAATGTTACAAGTTTTTATGACATTTCAATTCATTTCTATTATTTTCTATTGGCTTCAATTACGTTTGTAATTACTTTTGTAATGCAACTGAATTGAGCAATATATGATGTGTTCATCCTACTTCTGTAGTATGCGAAAAATTACAAGGTATTAATTGAAATGGAAGATATATTGCAGACAGCAATGGTAATGTTTCTTGTTCAGAGCGATGCTTTATCAATAAATAATTGAAATATTCAAATCTGCTATTATCAAGTGAACTGAAATATTTTTCTTTTACGTAAGAATATGTAAAGACCGAAACTTTTGCGAAAAGAATAAACAGATTTAATTTTCCGCATCTACTTTCGATTTCTATGGCCTCTATTTTGAATTTCTTTATTAATCCCTGCTTTATTTCTCATCAGACTGGATGACTAAAGAACCCAATAATGTAAAACAGATACAATTATTGTCATATTAGGTTCACTTAAGTGAATGGCTAAATATTTATGGCGAAATAATACGTAACAATTTGTTACCCAATCCTATATCCTTTTATCATATGAAGGTGGTGGTTATTCGTTTTTTTTTAGTCTAATCCACTTGCAAAGGGCAACCCCATTATGCCTTCAAAGCACTGCGAGTAGGATGCGAAAACAAGGATAGATGGCGATGAACCGCCTTCTTAAACAAAGATAGGTTGTAATTTTTGGGGAAAATTCCATTCGGTAACGAGTTCCATAGCTTAGAAGTTCTATAGAAAAAAGAGTCTCCGTAGACAGTTTGTCGAGCTGGATCGTACAGGAATTTTCTGTCTCCGACTGTCTTGTCTGTCTCAAGAATCTCGCCCTTGGAGATCAATCCTATTAGTTCCTGCGAGCATCTTTCATGATAGTACTTGTAGAAAAGAGCCAAGTAACCAACCATCCGCCAGTGCTCTAGAGTTTCAAGAGAATCGGTCAAACTCTAGCCATCAATTAGGCGAATCGCTCTTCTCTGCATTAGTTGATAAAGGTTTTCGTTGACCTATGAAGTCGAGAAAGAATATATCTTTCAAATCTCTGCATCATATTTTTAGATATTCTAAATTGTCAATGGGGAAGTTTGGACCCGAAAAGCCCACTCCTACTTGAGGATAGCTTAATTTCTTATCCTTGGTTAAATAAACTACCCTCTGCATTTTTATTTTGTTTCGGTAGATGCCTTACTTTTAAACAATCTTTGTTAAACAATCTGTATACTTAACAAACGTACAGTTTTACAGGGAATTTTCATTATTTTAAAAATACTGAGACATGCGCCTAGAAATGTATGTAGTTTTACGCGAATATAAGAGATAATGGTTTCAGCAGACTTGCCATAGAGCGTGCGCCCACGTTTACTCCCACAATAACGCGAGTAAGCCCACATGTGCATCCTAAGTTGACGCCACCGTCGGATTCAATTATCGTGGAGGTTCTACATTCACTGTCCTTTTTATAAATTCTTACCATATTGGTTACATTGCAAAAATTATTCCCTGATACCATGTAATTAATTTTTTTCGGTGATTAAATTAATCATGTAGATAGGTAGGAAAATTACCATCATTTACTTATGTTGTGAAATATTTGGACACATGACTAAAGCTAAATCCACATCAATAATTTGTGTGATGCGATGTGATTTTGAATAAAAAAAATAATTTGCAGTTAACTCGATATTATGACAAAAAACTAAAACTTTCAACAACAAAAATCTCTCAAAAAATTTGAATATTCAAATATTCAAAACTTGGAATTTAGGTCGGAGATTGAAAAAAAAAGTAAAAATTGAGGTATTTCAGTTGCTTCATGAAATGTTCTCTAAAATGTCGCTTGGATTATCAAAGACAAAATAATCTTATGCTAAAAACTAAGGTATTTGGTGGTTTATCAGTGTTTCAGTTATTTTCCCATGGAATCTTCTCTAAAATTCGCAAATGTTCTCATGGAGGATCTTGCTAAACATTATTTTGATTTAAAACGTTGGATGTTTGGTACTCCATCACTAGTTCAGCTGTTTTGCCACTAAACATACTCTTCTTGAGAATCACAGACACAATAATATGATGTTAAAAATTTGGGTATTTGGTAGTTCATCTTGCAGTTGTTTTCCCAGGGAATCTCAAAAACTTCCAATTGAAGGAACCTGCTCAACATAATTTGGACCTAAAACCTTGCGCATTTAATAGTTAATTGTTTGGTTACGAAAAGTTCTCTAAAATTCACAAATGTGCTCTTGGAAGACCATGGGCAAAATAACATTATGTCAAAAAGTTACATATTTGGTGATGCATTAATATTGAACACGTTCTCCGCTAAAATCTTCTTTAAAACTCAAAAAAGTTCTCATGGAGTATCCTGATCAAAATAATTTTTAGCTAAAACGTTGGACGTTTGGTAGTTCATCAGTAGTTCAGTTGTTTTGCCACGAAACATTCTCTTCTTGAGAGTCACAGACAAATTAATATGTTAAACATTTGGGTATTTGGTAGTTCATCCTGCAGTTGTTTTCCCATAAAATCTCCAAAAATCCCAAATGAAGAATCCGGCTTAAAATAATTTGGACCTAAAACGTTGCGCATTTAATAGTTAATTGTTTGGTTACGAAAAGTTCTCTAACATTCACAAATATGCTCTTGGAAGACCACAAGCAAAATAATGTTATGTTAAAAAGTTACATATTTGGTGATTCATCAATATTGCACTTGTTTTCCGAAAACATCTTCTTTAAAACTCAAAAAAGTTCTCATGGAGCATCCTGATCAAAGTAATTTTGAGCTAAAACCTTTGACGTTTGATAGAACATATGTCTTTCAATTGTTTTGCCACAAAACATTTTTTTCTTAAGTATCACAAACAAAATAATGTTATATTAAAAGTTAGGAATTTGGTGATTTATGTGGGAGTTGTTTTCTCATGAAATCTTTCAAATTCACAAATGTTCTGATGGAGGATCTTGATTAAAGTAACTTTGAGCTAAAACGTTAGGTATCTAATAGTCCATTAGTCTTTCAATTGCTTGGCCACGAAAACTTCTCTAAAATTTATAAGTGTGCTCTTGGAGGACGGCAGGCAAAATAATATTATGTTAAAAAGTTGAGTATTTGACGGTTCATCAGTGCTGCAGTTGTTTTGCCATATTATCTTCTTTAAAATTCGCAAATGTTCTCATTCTGATCAAAATTATTTTGAGCTAAAATGTGGAAAGTTTGATATCACTATTTCAATTGTGTGTTCTCTTCTTGAAGAATCGCAAGCAAAATAATATTTGGGTATTTGGTGGTACATCTGGCAGTTGTTTTCCCATGAAAACTCCAAAATTCGTAAATGTTTTCATGAAGGATAAAATAATTTTGAGCTAAAACGTTGATAGTTCATCATCAATTGTTTGGTCAGGAAACATTTGTGTGCTCTTGGAGGTCCATAAACAAAGCAATGTATGGTAAAAAGATGGGTATTTGGTGGTCCATCAGTACTGTGGTTGTTTTACTTTTTTTTAAAGTAGGGGAAAATCCGTTACGGACATCTGGGAAGATAACCCAGATAGTGTCGGACTTCCGCTCAAACTACGGATACCGACTAAAAACCCCTACTTTCTGCGGGCCGGGCCCTTGGCCCCCAATCCCTCCGTCAGAATAGTACAATAGTGCTGGAGCACTAATATAAGTTGTTTTGCCTGAAACATAAAAAACAAACAAAACAGAAAATTTCCGAAATGGAAGTCGTAGCCTAGAGAACCATCCTTGGTCTTCTAATCCTGGTTGGGATGTCTGGATCGTAATCCACTGCCTGTCGAACTAGTTCGTTGGGATGCGTTTCCGCTCTCACCATCGTCCTGGAATTAATTTCCATAAGAAATTCTCTTACCAAAGGTAGTTCAGCTTCCCTATGGAGTTAATTGTTTCTCATAAACCATGGAACGTCTTGTCTTAGAAAGACGTTCTGGAACACCTGGAGTTTTTCATCTGATTATCCGAAGCCTGTGACCAAGCTACAGATGCGTAGGTCATCGCTGGTCTTATGATTGATTTGTATAGTAACACTTTAGTCCAATGGACAGGTTACTATTTCTACCAATCATCGCTTGCAGCAGTCCCTTCAGCATTTTGGCTTTGGAAACTACATAATCGATGTGGGCCTGGAAAGTAAGTCTTTTGTCAAGAATTACACCTAGATACTTTGCCTGAAGTCTCCAGTCGACGTTTTCCCCATGAACATTTACATGTCCATACGGTTGGAGCCTTCTTCGAGTGAAAAAGACTGCTTGGGTCTTGTCTGCGTTGACTTGGGTTCTCCATTGACCGAAGTAATCTAGTAGACCGTCTGTTGCCTCCTGAAGTCGTCTGGTGACCACCTCTGGACTGTGAGCGTACGCCACTAAAGCTGTGTCGTCTACGTAAGTTGCCAAAAAGGTGTGGTCGATTGTTGGATTGGTTCTCAGGATGTCTGCTGTGAACAGAGAATACAGCAGAGGTGACAAAGCAGAGCCTTGAGGCACTGTAGCCTAAACTGGTTTGATAGTTCCTGTCCCAACTCTGCTCTGAATGAGCGATGGTCCAGGAACAAGCTTACCATTTGAACCATTGTTAGAGGTATTTTAAACTGGTGCATCTTGTAGACTAGTCCTTGGTGCCAAACTGTGTCAAATGCCTTGGAGATATCGCAGAAAATAGCTCCAACTACCTGGTTCAAGTTCATGCGTTGAGTTAGTGTTTCCATCACTCTCAGCAGCTGGTCTGAGGTAGAGTGCATAGATTTAAACCCAAATTGTTCCTTAGGAATGATGTCGCAATCACTGATGATATTCTGTAGACGCTTCCTCAAAATCCTTTCCGCCACCTTACCCAAGTTGGATAAGAGGCTGATTGGCCTGTAATTTTGGGAAAATTTTCCATCCATACCTGGCTTAGGAATGAAGATAACGTTTGCAGTCTTCCATCTTATGGGAAAATACCGATATTTAAACATGGAATTGATTATTGCTCCAAAGTATTTGACAGCTTGGTCCGGAAGAGACTTCAGAGCTTGGTTTCGAATTCCGTCTGGACCTGGAGACTTTTTGACGTTTAGCTTGCGCAGAAAGCTTTGGATTTCCTCCTCGTTAGTCGTTTGGATGACGTTGTCTTCTTCTGGCACTTCCTCCTGAAGAACTTGAACCTCTTCTTCCACCTCCTCTACGAACTCTAAGTCCACTTCTTCAAGTGTGGCCTGACGGTGTCGTTCAAAGGTCTCAGCGAAAGCTGCGGCCTTTTGCTGATCTGAGTAAGCCATTCCTTGAGGTCCGTGTATCGGAGGAATAGGTCGTTGTTTTACTATGAAATTTCCAAAATTCGCTAATGTTTTCATGGAGAATACTAATCAAAACTTGTCCTCAGCTAAAATGTTGGATGCTTGATGGTTCATCAGTATTACAGTCGTTTTCCCATGAAATCTTTCCTGCGGAGTTATTAATTTGAATTCATATTTTCACAACGAAAATTTAGATATTTAAAAGGTCGAAATTCTCAAAAATATAAATATTGGAAGGTTAAACTTAGAATTTTGGGGAAAAAAATGGAAATTTTGATATTAGACGGAAACATTTTTTTGAAAAAGAAGTGAATAATGGTTTCATTTTCATGAAAAAAGTAGAAACTGAAAGTTTAAGCTTAAATCTTAAAAAAAATGTCGAATTTACAGCGCATTTTCTGATATCAGAAATTTATTTAAAAATTTTTATGCAAAACTGAAATTTTGAGAAAAAAAGTCAACATTTTCCATTAACAATGGAAATTTCTTAGAAAAATTCGGTTTGCAAACAGAAATTTCAAAGGAAAGACAACAATTGAAGGTGCAAACTTGGAATTTATGTAAAAAAAAAGAGCCGCAATTTGAGTAACAACCCAGAATTTATAACAATTTGGAGTTAATATTCAAAATTTTGTAAGAAAAACAGCCGAAAGAGAGACAACCCAGAATTTATAATATAACTACAGTTTAATAGAAAAACTTAAAAAAATCAAAATTGCGATACACTGCCTGGTAATTTCAAATAAAAATGGAAAAATGTTTGGTTTAAACCGAAAATCTAGAAAATAGGCATTGAACTTGTCAAAACAGTTAAAATTTTGTACTTTAAAGTAAAAATTTTGAAAAAGGAAAACAAAACCACCAAGTTTTGAGTTTATAATGGAAAAGGTGCAAAGCGCTTGTCTCTCGGAATTTTAACAACTTTAAAATTTCATACGAAAATTTCGAAATTTAAAAACAGAATTCAAGCTAAATCTCTAAAATTTTAAATAAAAATGAAAGAAATGTTTGGTTTAAAAGTTTTTTTTTTGGTTGATGGAACGGACTGGTCCTTGGTTATCTGACAGCTTGGCTGTCGAAACGTCTTAGAGCAATCTTTGTTGTGTTTTTTAATCTTTCTTGGTTTCAGGGGACAAGTTCTGTATTTCAATTTTTGGTTTAAACTGAAAATCTACAAAATAGGTATTGAACTTATCAAGATAATTAAAATTTTGTACTTTAAAGTGGAAATTTTGAAAAAAACAAACAAATCCATCAATTTGATGGAACGGACTGGTCCTTGGTTATCTTCAAAAATTGAAACACAGAACTTGTCCCCTGAAACCAAGAAAAATTAAAAAACACAACAAAGGTTGCTCTAGAGCAACCTTTGTTGTGTTTTTTATTTTTTCTTGGTTTCAGGGGACAAGTTCTGTGTTTCAAATCCATCAAGTTTTGAGCTGACAATGACAAAAGTCCAAAGGGCTTGTGTCACAGAATTTTAAGAACTTTAAAATTTCATACGAAAATTTCGAAATTTATAAACAAAATTTAAGCTTAATCTCCAAAATTTCAAAAAATAAAATCGAAAATTTCAAAAAAAAGGTAAATGTCGAGAAAAAAATTGAAATTTACAAAATCATTTTCTAAAAACATAGAGTTTAAAAGAAAATGGTAGACAGATTTCGAGGTAAAAACCGGAAAAAATCTAAATTTCCAAATAAAAAAATAAAATTATAGAAAAAATTTTTAAATCTTGATATTTGAAATATCGAAAAAAATATAGAAACTTCGAAATTAATATTGGTGACGAAATAAAATTTGAATATTATGAAAAATTCGAAATTTTTGATTTAAGTTAAAAATTAGTTTGAAAAAGCAAGAAAATATAAAGTGGCCAATAAGAGAAACCTCGTTTTTATAACATCTACTTAATAAACCTCTAAGCACTGACTGACAGACAACGCAAGATTCAACCGATGCATGCAGAAGAATGAAATTTCACACAAGTGTTTCCCACAAAACGTACGTGATCACTAAGTGAGCATTTTTTTAAATTTAGCCTCTAAGGTTATAAAAATAGGAATTAAAAACCCCTTAAAATGTATGCAAAAAATAATATACGCGATTCTATGTTAAGTTATCTATAAACGTTGACAGCTGACGTTGTTGTGAATGTGTGTCCAGACGAATTTATTCAAATCTTTGAAGGTGATCAGGGTTCTTTTTTCTTAATATAAACTTCTAATCATTTAAGTTTTAAACCCTAAATTTTGGCTTTAATTTGGCACTTTCGATGTTTAATTATAAGGTTAAGAAATATTTTTTTAGATATTCTGAAATTTCTTCTCGAAATTTCGATATCATTTCCAAATTTTGCTTTTTAATTCAAAATTTGAAGAAAAAGTGTTGAAGAAATTTTTAAATTAAAGCCAACATTTTTCTTTGTGCTATTTCTTTCAGAATTCGTGTCAGGTTTTAAACTCGAAAATTCTTCTAAATTTTGATTTCTTTTGAAACTTTTCAGGTTAAACTTGACAATACTTCTTTTCTAAACTTCCTTTGAAATCGAAATTTAGTTAAGTCTCGATTAATTTTATACAGTTCGTTTAAAATTTTAAAAATTCGAAATTAAAATAAATAAATAAAGCTACAAAAATTCAAAGTTTTCAGAAAAACTTTTCAAAAGTCGAACTTTTCATAACAAGTCGAAATTTTGAAAAAATGATATATTTTGTAAATAATCGTAAGTCATAACTTTCAAAAAAATTCCCAAATTTAGTGAATTAAAGATAAAAAGTCGTTATTTTCAAAAAAAGTGAAAATTCTGAAAAACGTTCGAAAATTTCAAAAGTTTTGAAAAAAATCCAATTTTTCAAATAAGTTAAAATTTCAGAAATAGGTCGAATTTTTTAATCTTACAAATAAAAGTGCAGTTTACTACATAAGAGTCGAAACTTCGAGAAAAAATTCAAAATACTTACGACATTATATACGACATTCAAAGGAAAACTAAAAATTTCGAAAAATAGTCAGAGGTTTGAACAAAGGTGAAAATCTACTTAAAAAAGTTGACATTTTGGAAAACGAGAGAGGTTTAATAAAACAATATTTTAACATAATCAGATTTATAAAAAAATTAAAATTTTGAACAAAAAACTCGTAAAATATCAAATTTTTTTGTGAACAATTTCAAAAAATTCGATAATAAATCAAAATCTTAAAGAAAAGCGAAATTTTAAAAGGGTTGAATATGAGATAAAGTTAAATTTGGAAAAAATGGAAATCCAAAAAATGGGAAATTGGAATTTAGAAATTTTCAAAATAAAAAGTGGAAAGGTTTTAAAAAAAAATCGTCATTTTCATTTTCAGAAGGTCAAAATGTTAGGAAAAAACCGAAATTTTGAAAAATAGTTTAATAAAAAAATAACATCTTAAGTGAGTCAATGTTTTCACAAGTTGAAACTTCAAAAAATTCAAATTTAAAAAAAATTAAAATCGAACTTAAAAACGGTCAGATTGGCAAAAAAGGTATAATTTCGAGTCAACATTAAAAAAAATTGTATGAATTTTCAATAAGATGGGAGTTTAGAAAAAATGCCAATACTTTCAAAAATAAAGTCGAAAACGTGAAAACAGTCAAAATTTTTCAGAACATTCAAAATTTGTTACAGTCAAAATATTTAAAAAAAATTTTTCATTAAAAAGAAAATTTTCAAAATCGTTGAAATTAATTTTTAATAAAGATAGAAATGATCAAAATAATTTGCAAAAAAATCAAATATTATGTCATTATTATCATTATTTTGGTGGAACGGACTGGTCTTTGATTATCTTCAAAAATTGATATACGAATCTTGTCCCCTGAAACCAAGAAAGATTGAAAAACACAACAAAAGTTGCTCTAAGGCGTTTCGATAGCCTAGCTATCATCTTCAGCGAGATACAGTCAGTATCTTTCTGAATTGAAATACAAATCTTGTCCCCTGAAACCAAGAAAGATTAAAAAACACAACAAGGTTGCTTTAACGCGTTTCGGTGGCCAAGCTATCATTTTTAGAGACATACTGACCCTATCTCTCTGAAGATCATAGCTTAACTACCTAAACGCGTTAGAGCCACCTTTGTTGTGTTTTTTAATCTTTCTTAGTTTTAGGGAACAAGATTTGTATTTCAATTCAGAAAGATGCTGACTGTATCTCTTTGAAGATGATAGCTAGGCTATCGAAACGCCTTAGAGCAACTTTTGTTGTGTTTTTTAATCTTTCTTGGTTTCAGGGGGCAAGATTTGTATTTCAATATTATATTATGCAAAAAGCCAAAATTTTAAAGAAATTGGAATTTTCAAAAAAGGACCTAACTTCGAAAAGAGTCAAAATTCTCAAAATTAATCAACATGTCGAAAAAAAGTTGAAATTTCGGAAGCCGAATGAGAAAATGTGAACATTTTGAAAAGAGTGGAGATTTTAAAATGTCAAAATAATTCGAAATTTTCAATAAAAATCTAATTATTTAAACTAATTTGATTCCATAATTTTTCCTCTTCTTTGAAGCAGACGAAAGCTCGGGTATCTGATAGTTTTAAATAAAAATCTATCTAAGAGGACCATATTTCGAGTATAAAGTCAAATTTTAAGGAAAAAAGTCAAAAATGTACTTTAAGGCAGGAACTTAGAGAAGAAATTAAAATTTTGACAAAAAAATTCAGCCAAGAGCCAATCTGGATCGCACAATTAGGGTTCCGTACCAGTTATTACAGTGAATAGTCAAGAGACCAAATTAAATCATTTTTGCTTATCTATGAAATTGAAATTTTATCGAAATTTTCTTGTGTCATAATTGAAAAATAAAAAAAATCCTATATACACATTTTTTTCTATAATCAATTCAAATATCTATGGAACTGATAACCATGTTGGTAATATCTCAGATAAAAATAATTCATTCGCAATTCGCAACAAGTCAATGACTAACGCAGTTTATGAGTCGCCTCAGATCGCGCTAAAATGTTCGATTCCAACCGCAATTACTGGATTGTGCGAACTAGTGCTAACTCCGAAAATGTTCATCTAAATGAAATAATGTAGCAGACAAATTTGATGTGTATTCTATTCATCAGCTAAATCGATCGGGCTTGCACAATTAGGGTTGTGTAGAAATTATTACAATGAGTAGTCAGTAGACCAAAATAAATCATTTTTACTTATGAATGAATTTGAAATTTGTTACCAAATTTTCGTGTGTTATAATTAAAAAATAAAAAAAAATTGTCTATTTTCAGATATTCACATTTTTTCTACAATAAATTCAACTATTTATGGAACTGATAACAATGTTAATAATGTCTCAAATATTCAATTCCAACTGCAATTACAGTGTTGCGTGAACTAGTGCTAACTCCGAAAACATTCATCTAAATGAAATAATGTAAAAGATAAATTTGGTCTGCATTTTATCCTTCAGCTAAATCAAGTTTTTAATTTGAAAAAAATTATTAGTCTGTGGGAATACGTAAGCACCTATGTTTTCATAAAATATTTTTTTTCTTAACTATTACGATATCAAAAAAACTTGCAGTTTTCCGATAATCTATGGCGCAATATTTACTAACCCTATTAAAATATAAGTTTTATCTTTAGAATCTTAGGAGAGCAGGCGGGAGCAACGGTCATTTCTGACACATTTTGAGCTGTATCTTTAAGACGATTGGACTGAAAATTAAAAAAAAATGTTCTAGGATCCTTAACGGTAGCTCTTTTAAATGATACACGATATATTAACTAAAACTTGATTTTTCGGAGACCAAATTAATCCCAGGGGTTCCATTTTTTCCTCTTAAGGTACAGAACCCTAAAAAGCAATATATAAATATCGAACATAACTTGAAGTTTCCAGAAAGAATCTTTTAGAGCAGAATATTTTGTTTACAGAATATTTGGCTTATCCTGTAGTTACATAGGTCAGTCGATAATTTTCTTGCCAAGGTTAAAACAAACAACTATTTGAAAATGAAATAGATTAAGCATTTTGTTTTTGGTGGTACATGCCAGAGCAACTGTATTTGATGAAGAATCTCATGAATATTGGCAATACAGCAAGAATGTCTTGGAGTAAAAGAATATTGAGTTACAAAATTATTTAGAATTATGTTATGTTTTTGTTTGGCCACTGGCTCCTGTTTGGTTTTGATCATCAGGTCATCTCAGTTTACTATCTTTATTTCATCATTTTTATGCTGCAATAAAAGTACCTATGCTATGAAATCTTTTTTGATAACTTGTTATGCCAAAATATATATAAAAAAAGATGAATCAAATTCTAAGCAAAGGAGCTTTTCTGTGAGTAACGTTACGTCACCATTTCTAATAACTAATACTTGATGCAGTGAATATTACTTGATACAGTTATTACGCTTTTGTATAAAAAAACTGGTTCAGGTTCATTAGAGAATCCTGAAATGATATAATTTAAAAATGCATTCGGTAGCTCATTTATAAGTCAGACATGGCATTAACATCCGCCTCTCATACAGTCGCAAGCGAGGTCATCCCAACTTACTCTGACAATAATAATGCCGATTAACAATTATCAACTGTTAGAAACAACAACATTCTCCTTATATTGTTCCTTGGTCAACAACATTCTTTTCACTATCGTGAGCAATTACATATTGAACCGGGCTATTACTGGCAGAAGTTATTACCCTGTCTGCAAAAATTATTATATCTACCTGCAAATTGTAAGAAAATGTAGCAGAACTGCATAAATTGAAATGCAGTCAGTTCTACATTCATCTAAATGTACTAATTGGAACCTATAATATATTTACAGAAAACATTCGACACTTGAATTTTCGGTATTTACTGCTAGGTATTTAGGTATTGAATGTAAAAGGTTCAAACTTGATAACACACAAACTCATTTGTAAAATTACATAGTTCGAATTAGTGATGTAACGAATATTCGAATTCTCGCATGTTTTTCATATTTGCATTCGCATTCGCACAAAATAATGAGAATATATTGGAAATATAATTGGCATAAAACAAGAAATTATTTTTTTAAAGTTTAATGCACCCGCAAAGGGCAAAGCCATTATGCCTTCAAAGCACTGCGAGTAGGATGCGGATACAAGGATAGATCGCGATAAACCGTCTTCTTAAACAAGGATAGGTTGTAATTTTTTGGAAAATTCAATTCGGTAACGAGTTCCATAGCTTGGAAGTTCAACAGAAAAAAGAGTCTCCGTGGACAGAAGTCCTTACTGTGTCAAGCTGGACCACACAGGAATTTGCTGTCTCCGACTGTCTTGTATGCTTCAAAAATCTTGCCCTTGGGGGAATCGATCCCATTAGTTCCTGCACGCATCTCCCATGATAGCACTTGTAGAAAAAAGGCAAGTCACCAACCACCCGCCTGTGCTCTAGTGTTTCGAGAGAATCGGTCAAACTCTCGTCATCAATTAGGCGAATCGCTCTTCTTTGAGTTGAAACCAAAAGAGCTAAAATGTGCTTTGGAGCTGAACTCCAAACATGAAAACAGTATTTTAGTGTAGCCCTAATTTGAGCTTTGTATAGTGTGAGTAAGTGATGAGATGTGAAGTACTTTTTAGCTCTAAAAAGAAAACCGAGCTTTTGAGAGGCGGACTTGGCAATGGTGGGCACATGATCGTCCCAAGAGAAGTTAGTGCTCGCATTTGCTCCTAGGACAGACATATTACATCCCATAGGGAGGATTCTACCATCCATTATTATTTTTGTTGCATTATCCCTTAATGTTTTCTTAGAGAAAACCGCGGCTTGAGTTTTTGAAGCCTTGAATTCGACCAGATTCTTCTTACCTCATTCCAGAATGATTTCGAGTTTCCGATTAATCATCTGTATCTGCTGTTCCCTCAGTCGATCTGAAGCAGCTACGGATAATGGTTTGTCGGAGAAAAAAGATGACACCATGCTACTATCATCTGTGTAGCTGTATATAGGATTGGAACTTGAAGCTAAGAGATCGTTTATGCCTAACAGGAACAGAGAAGGAGACAGGACAGACCACTGAAGCACCCCTGCGTTATTAATGAAATAACTAACAATGCAACTGCTCAGACAAGGTTTCTTAACCTGAGGTCCATGGACCCTTCAGGGTTCTATATCATGAGTACCAAGGGGAACCTTTTTCAAAAATTTTCATTTTTTCCAAACAAATGGTTCTTTACTTGAGATTTCGACGTTTTCTCAAAATTTCGCCTTTTTTTCAATATTCCTCTTTTTCAATATTTCTCTTTTTCCCAAAATGTCTCTTTTTCTTTTGAAATTTCAAATCTTTTTTAAAATTCGACGGGGATTCATGGGTCTAACATAACATTTATTAACATAATAACATTAATAACTAATACAGTATTTTGTCCAATTTTACCTAATAAAACGGATTTTTTTTCAAATTCCTTGTTTTCTTTTTCTGCCAGTTAGCCATGGGCTTACTCAGCATTTCCTTTAAGGAGGGGGGAGGCATCAAACATTTTAAAAAATTAATGGGCAAAAAAAGAAAACCTTCTGACCGAGTAATTTATATTGTCACTTAAAAATTACATATGTATATTGGGAAGATCGAATTTTCAGATTAAAGTCGAATTTCGAAAAAGAGTCAAACTTTGAGAAACAGTCCTTTTAAAGCTTCAAGAAATATTAATTTTTTTTCAAGTTTAATCCACTCGCAAAGGGTAACCTTTGCGATTTCAAAAAAGGACTTAAACTTCCACAGGTTGATTTTTTTTTTTAAAAAGTGGCAATTTCCAGAACAAGCCGACTTTAAGGAAAACATTGCGAGCTTCAAAAAGTTTCCTTGAGAATTTTTAATTTATAAATTTAAATTTTGTCATATTCTTGAAACTTGGAAGAATCGTTTCCTCAAAATTTTCTAAAATTATTATCCCCTGAAATTTCAGATTTCTATTAACATTTGGATCCAATTGTAGAAAAAATAAACGAATTTTGAGAAAAAGTCGAAATTTGGAGAAAAAATCCAGACGCAAATGTCCATAAATCAAAGATATCAAATTGTGAGGTAAAAGTGTCAACATTTGTAGAATAAGATGAGTTTCGAGCATTTAGTTGAAATGACCAGAAATAAAATTAAAAATAATCCCAGAAACAGATAATTAATATAATAAACTTCCAAAGAATCACGATTATTGAAAACTATGTTGCAGATTTGAGAAACAGATCAAACTTTGTCGAACATATTCCAAATTTCCAAGGGACACTTCAATTGAAAAAGAAAATTGGAATTTTGAGAATAAAGTCTTAATTTCGAAAAAGACCAATTTCGAGAAAAAAATTTTGGAAAAGTCGGAATTTTCAGTGAATTATATTAAAAATAAAAACCCAACCTTTCGTAAACACGCTAAAAAAAGTCCAAAACTTGAAAAAAAGTTCAACATTTTTATAGGTCTAAGTTTGGGATAAAATTAACTTTTCAAAAAAGTCTATCGAGACAAAAGTCGAAATTTGGAGAAAAAATCCAGACGCAAATGTCCATAAATCAAAGATATCAAATTTTGAGATAAAAATGTCAAAATTTGTAGAATAATATGAATCTCAAGCATTAAGTTGAAATGACCAGAAATAAAATTAAAAATAATCCGAGAAGCAAAAACATTAATATAATAAATTTTCAAAAAATCAGGATTATTGAAAACTATGTTGCAACTTGGAGAAACAGATCAAGCTTTTTAGAACATATTCCAAATTTCCAAGAGACACTTCAATTAAAGATGAAAATTGCAATTTTGTCAATAAAGTAGTAATTTCGAAAAAGACCAATTTCGAGAAAAAATTTGGAAAAGTCGGAATTTGCAGTGAATTATTTTTAAAATAATAACGTAACCTTTCGCAAAAACTCTAAAAAAAAGTCCAAAACTCGAAAAGAGTAAAAATTTTCAAAAATCCAATTTTGGGATAAAATTAAATTTTCAAAAAAGTTGATCGAGAGAAAACTTGACATTTTCAGAACCATAAATCATCATATTGTACGATAAAAGTCAAAATTTGTTGAAAAAGACAAATATTAAAAAAAATGGTGGGCTTTCGAAATAAATAGATGATTTTTGAAATAAAATGACAAAAAGTAGAATTCAGGATAAAATTAACTTTTTAAAAAGTCCATCGAGAGAAAACTCGACATTTTCGGAACCATAAATCATCATATTATAAGATAAAAGTCAAAATTTGTTGAAAAAGACAAATATTAAAAAAAAGGTGGGCTTTCGAAATAAATAAATGATTTTTGAAACAAAATTACAAAAAGTAGAATTTGGGATAAAATTAAATTTTCAAAAAAGTCGATCGAGAGAAGACTTGACATTCTCAAAGAAAGGTGGGCTTTTGAAATAAATAAATGATTTTTAAAACAAAATTACAAAGAATTTTGAAAATCAAAATTTGAGGTAATTTTGAAAAACGGACATTTTTAAGAGAAAAAGTCAAAATTTTAAGAGAAAAAAAGACGAATTTATAGGAAAAAGGCAAAATTTTCTAAAAATATCGAATATCAAGATAAAATGCAAAATTTCGTTAAAAAAATGTAAGAAACTAGTCAACACTTTTAAAAAATAAGATGAAAAAAGGAAATTTTCAAAAAAGGTTCAATTTTTTTTTTCTTTTTTTTGGCGGAACGGAGTTGTCCTTGGTTATTTTTCAAAAGTTATATGGAAATTTCGTCCCCTGAAACCAAAACATATTAAAAAGTACAGCAAAAGTTGCAACTTTTAATGCATTTTTTAATCTTTCGTGTTTTCAGGGGACAGTATTTGTATATCAAGTCCAATGTTCAGAAAAATAACGGAATTTAAAAAAAGCAAAATTTTGAGAAAATTTTGAAATAGACAAAAATTCAAAATTTCCAGCAGATCAAATTTTGACAAAAAAACTCCAAATTTTGAAAAAAATAATCGAAACTCTTAAAAAAAGATGAAATTATGAGAAAATAATCTAAATTTTCAGAAAAAGGTTTGAACTTAGTAGAAATTTAAAATTTTCTAGAAAGTCAGATTAAATTTAGAAAAAAGTAATCTTCAAGAAAAAATCGTATTTTCCTGGCGGAATGTTGAGTTAAAAATTTGAAATTTTAAGAAAGTCGTGTTTGATAAAATGAGTCCCACAGAATGGGAATTATAAACGACCCGAGTTGTAGGGGATGTTTAGAAGAAGATGAGTGTCAAGCACGTGATGTGTCATTACCCAGCACTAGCATCAATCAGAGGATCCACGTTGAGGGGACTTCTGGCCTAGTGCGGTCAGTTGAAGAGAGGCGCATCCAAGGGACGTTCTTCAGTTTCTCAACAATGTTGGGTGGCTGAATGAATGACCAAGGACACCTCAATCACAGGGATAGCTGAGTGGTCCTGGAAAGGGTGGTCTAAGTTCTGGCCTAAATTCTAGGCAATCCACCTCGAATCCAAAATCCAGTCGAAGTTTATAAATAAATGCGAAATTTTAACACAAAAAATTTATCAAAAAATATGAAATTTGGGAAATTTCGAAATTTTTAAAAAATTCTTCAAGGAAAGGATGAATTTCAAATAAGAAAAGAAAATTTTTGAAAAAAATTCCCTATTTGAATATGCGTAAAATTTCGGTTTGCTGCATAAACCGGGGGCAGGGGGCATCATTCCCTATAGCTGCGCCTCTAGCTACAGTAGGGCAGAGTTGGACGTCTGCTCTCCCATAGTTCATACAGCCAATCGAAAATTTACATTCTCAACTGCGGAGACTTTCAGAAATTTTCATTTTTTCTCGAAAATTTGTCCTTTATTTCGACGTTTTCTCGAAATTTCGACATTTTTTTCCAAAATTTCCCCTTTTTCACAACATTTCTTTATTTCTTTTTAAATTTCGAATTAATTTTAAAATACGACTTCTTGTAACAAAATTATCTTTCTCAAAATTTCGAATTTTTATCTAGAAATTCGTTTTTTATTTTAAAATTTCGTTATTTCTCAAAATTCTACCTTTTTCTGAGGATTTTGTCTTTTTTTTTAAAAAGTCGTCTTTTGATTTGTTTATCAAACTTTGCCTTTTTCTCGACATTTAGATCTTTTGATAGAAAGATAAAAATATTCCGAATAACATTAATTTTATTTAAGAATTTTGAAAAATATTTTTTGGAATTTTGAAATTATTGTAAAAAGCTAACATTTCCAAAAACTTCATATCTCAACTTGTCTCTCAAAATTTGGACGTTTATCCGAATAGTTGATATTTTCTTATACCACAGTGAAGTAGGGGGAGAGGAGCTTGCCTTTAGTCGAGAAATTTCGACTTTCTTTTCTTAAAATTGCGACTTTTTTCTGAAATTTTTAAATAGTTGACATTTATAACCCTTACTTTGTAGAATTCTTCAATATTTATAACCATTAAACTTTATTCATGTTTAAAACAACAACAGATATTAAGAATTCCACGATGTTTCTATAAATATTTGCTATGACCCGACCTGGTTTCGTCGATGATGCTGAAAATCAAAACCAGGTCCGCTCATAGCAAATATTTATAGAAGCATCGTAGACTTTTTAATAATATCTGTTGTTGTTTTAATCGTTAATAAAGTTTAATAGTTATCAATACTGAAATTTACCTCAAAATTCGCTCTTTTTTTAAATTATCGACTAAATGTGACTATTTCTTGAAAATTTCGACTTTTTTCTCGAGCTGTCGATCTTTTTCGCAAAATATCGATCTTATGTTCGAACTATTGATTTTTTAAAAAAATTTGTTTGAGCTGCTTTCGCAACTTTCGATTTTTACCTCGAGAATCGCCCTTTTCCCGAAATTTCGATATTAAAAAAATTTTTCCAAAACACCAGGTTTCTGTTTTAAATTTGATTTCCTGGAAATTCTGAGCGTATCCCAAAAGTGGTATTTTTTATAATTTGTCTTTTTCTAAATTATGATTTTATACTCAAAACTCTACTTTTCCTCTCAACATTGGACTGTATTGGAAATGTTGAATATTTTATAGAATTTAGTGCGTTTTCCTCGAAATTTTAACTGCTAGGAAATTTCAACATCTTTCTAAAAATTCGTTTTATTCTCGAAGTTTCTGGAAATTTCTACTTAAAATTGAGCTTTAAAATTCGGCTTTTTATCAAAATACGTTTATTTTTCTGAAATTGGATCAAATTTTAATAAAAATATAAAACTTTTTTACGCAACTTAGTGAAGAAAATTTCTTGAAAATAAAATTGTGAGAGAAATATTCGGTTTATTCTGAAAATTGCAATCTTCCTCACAAAATTATGTAAGTGTCATAGAAAAACCGAATATTCGCATTCGCGAATGTTGGAAATAGTCTCTGGTTGGAAATGAATATTCGCATTCGCGTATGTGGGAAAACCAACATTCGTTACCTGTCTAGTTCGGATAAACATAAAAAAACTAAGTTAATCAGTTTGCACAGCTTTAAAGAGTATGCGCAGATTGCAAAATTACGTTTTGTTCAAATTTCTTGATACGATCATATGAAAACTTAGCTGCTTAGAGAGTATCCAGCTAATATATTTGGGTAACAAAGTTACACCCTATAGCATTAGGTGACTTCTGTATGGCTATTATATTAAAAGAATTCTGCCTTCAAAATTACGGTAAATTAAATTTCGCTGTCGTCGTTTTCAGATCATTTATTTTACACAATAAACGGATAATGATTATTTACCCTTTTAGGATATAAGATAAGTTTGGATGTTCCTGGAACAGTTTTTTGGGAAAAAATGTATCATATTAACAATCTCGACTTACAAGGTACCCCCATACCAATTTTCGTTAAAATCGCTCAAGTTATTGAGCCCTGAAAAGCTAACAAACAGATAGACACACATTCCCATTTATATATTAGTTACAAAAAAGTGGATTAAAAAAGTCAGGAAAATAATCTGAAATATTTAAAAAAATTGAACCTAATTAATTTTTACTTTTTTGTTAAATTTCGTCATATTGTTCTCAAAATTTCATCCTTTATCTTTGTTAAGCGTCGAAAAACATCAACATTAAACCATTAATCGGTTTTTTACCGTTTTAACGTTTGCTTGTACCGTTTTTCATGTAATTAAAAAAGTTTCCACGAGAGATGGCTTTAAAGCGTGATGTGGGCGGACTGGAATCGTTTTCTCTGCATTGAAATAATCTGAGCGTCTGTCTTGCCTTATTCCCGGTCTGGATCCCTTCAAGCTACGATCTCATCCATACTTTTCATCCCTTTCCTTCCCTATTTGCGCGATTTCCCTTTGCACACTGTCTGATTTACTGTCCTCTGAAATCTGCTTGTGCTCGCCTACTTTGCCGCCGCTTTGTGACGTAATTCCAACGTCACAATTTACCTTACACTCGCCAGCTTAACGCCATCAAAGCATGACGCAAAATCCGAAGTATTTAACCCCCACACACTTTAAATTATACGCTATAAATTTAATTACTGTTAACACTGAAAAAGTTCGCTGAAGGTTATGACACCATGAAACTGTTTGTAGCAAAATATTTAATTTATTTCCAATAAATTCGATTTTATTTGGGATTTTACGGGCTCTATCGAAAGTCACAAGCAATTTTAGATTTTTAAACTGTAAAAGTTTGATAATTTTTATTTGCATAAACTTTGATTTTTTTAAATTTTTATCTTTAAAATAAATGTTGAACTTTAGAGGAAAATTTGAAATTAATAAGCAATTTTACACATTTTCGACTTCAAAAATGTCGTCACGAGAGTGAGATTATAAGGATCACGTTTTTTCCTTTTAAGGTGCAGAACCCTAAAAAAGTAAAAGTTTCGAGGATGAGACAACAAGTTTAAACAGAAGGCGAAATTTTTCATAATGAAATAAAAATTTTCAAAATATCTGCGATTCATAGGAAAAAAAGTAAAAATTTCGAGGAAAAGACGAAGCTGACATTTGGTAACAAAGTCAAAATTTTGAAAATATCCAAAATTTACGAAAAAAAATTAAAAATCTTCAGGAAGAGGCGAACCATAAACAATAGTCAAAGTTTTAAAAAAAAAATCCATATTCTGAAAAGTAAAAATTTTGAAAGATTCGAACTTTTAAAAAGGTCAAAATTTCCACAAAAAGTAAACTTTTTTAATAAAGTTGAAATTTTCAAAATAAAAGTTAAAAACTTTGAGAAAATTCCAACATTTAAAAACAAATTTTCAAAGTCGTTGTTTTTCATGACAAAAAGCAAACATTTCGAAGAAAAAACGAAATATTGAACAAAACTTGGAATTTTTTTATAAAGTCTAAATCCTGAAAAGAATCAAAATTTTGAAAGATCCGAACCTTTAAAAAAGCCAAAATTTTCACAAAGAGTTAACTTCTTTAATAAAAATAAGCTTTTCAAAAAACGTCGATTTTTTTCAATAAAATTTGAGAATTGATATACTCATTTTGTCTCTGAAATCAAGAAGGATTAAAAAATGCAACAAAAGTTGTTGTATTTTTTAATTTTTTCTGGTTTTAAGGGACAAGTGTTGTATTTCAATTTTTGAAGATAACCAAGGACAAGTCCTTTTTTGTTGGTGCAAGGACAAGTCCGTTCCATCAAAAAAAAAATCGAGACTTTCAAAAAGAAATTTCAAAAATTATGAGAAAATGCCTAGATTTTGAAACTAATTTTCGAAGTCGATATTTTTCAGGAAAGATGCCAACTTGGTCTAAATTTCACGAAAAATTCTAAAAAGTCGAATAAAGGTTCTTAATACATTTAACTTTTTACCAATATTATAACTTTTTTTCAAAATTCTTCATGTAAATTTGCGATTCTTAATTCGTAATAATCGTAATTTAACCCAAATCAATCAATAGGTTTCACATTTCTTGAGTATTTATGTAGCTAACTAATGAATTGAAAATATTTAGTGCTGTATCACACCCCGTATAGTTTATACGGGGAGCATCAAGAAAAATCTTGAACGTTCTAGAACGCTTTATGGAAACGAGATTACATTCGGCCAAAATGGAACAACAATTGCAAGCGATATTAGCACTAATGCAAGACATAAAAAAAATAGATGAAGAACGAAGAAAATAAGATAAGGAACGAAGACGACAAGATGAAGAACGAATACAATAAGATATAGAACGAAGACGACAAGATGAAGAACGAAGACGACAAGAGAAAGAACAAGGTGAGGAATGAAGACGACAAGATGAAGAACGAAGAAGACAAAAAAAGAACAAGATGAAGAACGAAGACGACAAAAGAAAGAACAAGATGAGGAACGAAGACGACAAGATGAAGAACGAAGACGACAAAAAGAGAACAAGATGAAGAACGAAGACGACAAGAAACCGAGCAAGATCCTGCTGAAGCCGGAGAGGAACTATTGCCCCACCAGGAAGGAGCTTCTTGCGATAGTGAAGCCCGTGGAACGCTTCCACAAGTATTTGTATGGGCAAGAATTTCTCTTTAGGACAGATCATTCAGCGCGTTCTTGTTAACTCCGAATGAAGAACGCAAAGGGGCAGATGGCTAGATGGTTAGAGAGGTTTCAACAGTATCACTTTAAGGTGCATCATCTACCGGGACCACAGCAGAACAACGCTGATGCTTTGTCCAGAAGACCTTCTGGAGATGGTAGATAATGCAGATCAATCGAAGACCATGAGGGCTTAGTGGATATAAAGGTCTGCCCAACCAGAAGATGGATGAACAGTTGAAGGTCTTCGAGAGCTATAGAAGAGCGACGCTGATATCGGACCCATATTGGAATGGAAATAAGCTAGAGATAGCCCTGGATGGCAAGAAGTTTCCGTCAGAAGCCCAGCTCTTAAGAATTTGTGGGCCCAATGGAAATCCCTTCAGGTAGAGGATGGGGTGCTGAAGAGGCCATGGGAAAGCGCCGATGGAAAGCGTGTCAACTTGCAGTTGGTGGTACCTCAGGAGAACATTCCACATGTTTTGTGGGTGATGCACAATGGGACTTCTGATGGACATCTAGGGATGAACAAGACCTTGGAGAAGATTCAGAAACGGTTCATTTGGGTTAACTGCAGGAAGGACGTCGAGCGGTGGTGTCGGAAATCACCTGCGCTGCATCCAAGGGTCCTCGTACAAGAACCAAAGGGGTCCTAAAGAAGTATAAGGTGGGAGTTCCATTTGAAAGAGTTGCAATCGATGTGGCAGGACCATTTCCAGCATCAGACGATGGGAACAAGTACATCCTGGTGGCGCCATGGATTATTTCAGTAAATGGTCTAAAGCTTACGCCATACCGAACCAGGAAGCTACCACAGTCGCAAGGGTTCTTGTGGACAACTTCATCTGTCGATTTGGAACTATACTCGGACCAAAGAAAGAGTTTAGAATCGGGGGTCTTTCAAGAGATGTGCCGTCTTCTTGGAATAAAGAAAATTCGAACGACGCCTCTTTATCAACAGTCTGATGGAATGGTGGAAGGATTTAACGGAACGTTGGAGGAACATCTTTCGAAGGTCGTTTCCAAGCATCAGAAAGTCTGGGATCGACAACTACCACTAATGGCTTTATCGCGCGGCAAGTCATGAAACTACTACATAACGACAAACCAAGAAATCTCTCTGGCAATAAATAAGGATCCGCTTGCGAGACTAAGACTCCAGCAAAAGTGATCTTCGGGAGGGAACTTTGGCTTCCGTGTGACTTTGGGTTTGGATCACCAAGAGAGACCCCAGGGAGACGGTTTTCGTGGACGCCTTGAGGGAGGCGATATTGGAGACACATGCCCTGGTGCAAACGAAGATCAACTTGGCGACGGACCGGATGAAGACAAGATAAGACGTAAACTCCAACCATGGTGGTTTCAGTGAGGGCGAATTGGTATGGCTCGGAGAGGAGAAAGGGAGTTTCGTCAAAGTTTACGCCATGTTGGAAGGGACCTACAAAGCGCTGAAGAGAATCAACGTCTTGGTATACAGGATCAAGCGCAGTCCCAGGACCAAGATGAAAGTGATACATCTCAACAGACTGTGCAAATATAGTAGCGAGGTGACTGATTGAAACTGATCCAGACGATCAGTCTTAACAGGAAGGCAGTGTAATAAAATGTAGTTATAAAATTTAGTAAGGAATTTTCTAGAAAAATTTGATAATGTGAAGCGGCCACGACAATGAATTATACGGCAGATAAGGGCTCTAGATGTTTCCGAAAGCGATGAATCTTATCTGTCCGCCCGTTCTATAAACCGGAACAGCACCTATAAATATACGCGGTCGACTTTCCCTTAGTTAGTTAGTTAATCAAACAGTGTTGGTGAGTTAATTAGTCTGTTGATCAGTTAATTAAGTGAATTATAATTGTAGCGTTCCGAAATCAGTTTGGAAATAAAGTGGTTACAATTCACGAAGTATTATTGTACAAACCAATAACGAGCAGCAATATTAATGAGGTCAAGGAAAACCAAAATTGGCCTATAGTTGTTAGTTGTAAATATTTTCAACTGTAATACGCTCGACTGTTTTGTTACAGGACATTTAATGACAGAGTAATATGCCCCAACATTTCTCTCGTCGGGTCTACCCTTGACCAAATTGTAAAAAGTAATCAAAGGTTTATTAAATGAAATAAGTGCCTATAAATTGTCGATAAATTTAATTAGATTAATTTTGGTTTTTGGAATACGTCTCGGATACGCTCTAAGATTGCCATTAAGTTACAAGTAATACTCATATGAAGTACAAATTTGACATCTGTAATGTAATCCATCTGTATGTATAGTTCACTAATATCAGTTCGATTTGGTGACGAAAGAGATGTAGATATCTAAGGTGTGCGACAAAACAAATATTGTTCAATTCCCACGCGCGCCCTTTTTTTTCGAACTAAAAGTGCCTTGAGCGATTTTTGATAGGGGAACATGTGTAATTTCGCGTGACCATCGAGCTAATTTGCGTTACCATCATGCTCTAATGTTAACAGTATTATGTAGCTATGAGTAAGACGTGTAAAAAAAGTGTTATCGGCACCAGGGTTTGAACTCGCGACCTAACTAGAGACTTTCGAGTAGTAATTATTGTCAAATATTTATTTTGAATATTATTATGGATAAGACGTTCATTATCTCTGAAAAAATTTGTTGTCCATTATCAGACAGTCAAACACGGGTGAAATAATGCTGACAAAAAATTTAAAACAATATGCAGTAACAAATAGCACGTCAAATACGTGTTTTGTGATGCTAAATTCCCCTGAGCGTTTTCTTAATTTTATTCTTAGGCCAATTTGTTTTCATTGAGGTGCTGTAAATATCTGAAAAACACGTAAAATAGGTTGCAAAATTTATAGAACTTCTGAAAAAAAATTGGACTCAATCCACATTTCTACTCAATTTCTTAATTTACCACAACGAAGCAAAATACCCTTTTTCTCCCGAAGTCAGAATAAAATAACAGTAAACCCGAAGGCAATAACCCAGGATTAATACAAAGCGCTGAATAATAGTAGCTAACTTAATGGAAAAGTGTGTTCTCTGAAACAATTAGGTAATTGATAAAACTTATAACCTTGACGCAATCACCAAGGAAGGTTGGTTTGGCAGTAAACTGGGGGTTCGTTTATAAATGGAAGGACTGTATAAACTTTGTATCAAGTCTCCAAGTCCTGCTTCGCTTGGCTAAACGCCACAGGCCGTATTGATCTTCAGCAAGGTTATGTCCCTTTGACACCACGCTGCGTATATCGCGCTCCTCTTTCTACAATACCCTATGTTAACAGTGCTGTACTAGCCCACGTATTTATCTGAAACTTGGCGCTTTCAGTGGATGTCATCAAACTGTTGCTGCTTTCGCAACATATGACCACTGAGAAATGAAAACTAGTTTGTGGTTACG
Source organism: Dastarcus helophoroides (assembly GCA_028583605.1). Classification (NCBI taxonomy): domain Eukaryota; kingdom Metazoa; phylum Arthropoda; class Insecta; order Coleoptera; family Bothrideridae; genus Dastarcus; species Dastarcus helophoroides. The sequence goes on from CM053327.1 coordinate 30,580,855, forward strand.
TTATGACAACTTTTTGGTTTTTAATTACGGGGGTGTTTTTGCAGATTTTTCATGTGTGTGTATTTATTGCACGAAATGAGCAGGGTAACGTGTAGGTGTGCAGCCAGCACTCAAGGGCGGTTGATCAAGAGAGGCGGCATGTGGGCTGATCCGGGGTTTCCCAATTTTTCCTGCAATAATTCACTTTGTAAATCATAAAATTTTAACGCAACAAATTGTTTATGTTGTAACATACGTAATAACTTTGAACGCATGGACTCTATATCAATATAAGAACAATTTTTTTTAGAAATGTCACTTTGGAAGTTCTGATATTTTCTCATTATTTGTAACTTAAATTTAGAATCTTCTATTTCCTCGATTTGAAGTTTTAAGCTAAAACATGGGTGGTGTTGGGTGGCGCATTGGCCCTTAAAAGTTGGACTTAAAAAGAAATTAATTCCTAATTGTTTTTCTATGATGGATAAAGTTAACGAGTGAAATACCAAAATATATTTTTTTCTTCGCCGTAGCAAGAAAAAACTATTTAAGGAGCTTTCCTTTTGACCATCCAAAATAAAATACAACTTCAGAAAAATCTTTTATTTTATACTTAATGACAAATGGCGATATTATCTTTGTTTGTAAATTAGATTAGCCCCACCCCCCAAATAGACTGACTTATGTTCGCCCATGAGTCAACATGTTTGACTTTTGTGTCATTTAAAAATAAAACTTTAAATTTCCACAGAAAGTCAACATTTTTTTGTGAGAAAAAGCCAAAATTTTGAGAAAAAGTCAGAATTTTAGATGTAATCTAGAAAATTTGGACCAGATCAACATTGATATGAAGATTTTCTTTTTTTACATTTCGACTTTCATATCTTCATTCCGACTTTTTAAAGTTTATTCCACTTGCAAATGGCAACAATGGAAACAAGGACAGATGGCGATGAACCGCCAGGATAGGTTGTAATTTTTGAGAAAAATTCTGTTTAGCAACGAGTTTTATAACTTGGAATTTCTATAGAACAAAATAAGTTCTCACTGTGTCAAGCTAGACCGCACAGGAAATTTAGAAATTTCTCTAAATTTCGATGCTAAAATTGAAAAGTTATTTCGAAATTTTGAGAACTCTAAATTTTGAAAGCATCAAGATAATGTGAAAGTCAAAATTTAAAAAAAAACTAAATGTTTAAAATTTGATATTTTTGAAGAAGATAATTTTTTTAAAATATGGTGGAATTTTTAAAAGGTCTAAACTTGAGAAAAATAAATCAAAAATTTGGGAAAAGGTCGAAATTTATAGAAGTTAAAATTTTGGAACAGTCAAAATTCAGAAAAAGTTGAAACTTAAGGTCCAAATTTCCCAGAAGCGATGATATTTTTAAAAAGAAAAAGTACATGTTTTCAAAAAAGTCGAAATTAAGAAAAAAAAGATGAAATTTTCAAAGCAATCTAGAAAATTGTCGGAACGCTGAAAAAGAATAGAATAAGTACATATTTAAAAAAATCAGTTTTGATAAAAAGTTGAAAACTTGATGTAAATAGAACCTTCAATAATGAGAAAATTTAAAAACCTCGAAATTTTTTTAAACTGAAATTTGCGAAAATCAAAACTTCTAGAAAAGGTCCAGCAAAAATGTTTACAAAATAAAATGAAAATTGCCAATGCTGCAATTTTAAACTAAATCACAATTGAGGAAATGTAGAAGTTTTGAAAAAAAATCTTCATTAAAAAATGAAAACTTCGAGGAGAAGAGGAAATTTTGAGTCGAAATATTTTTAGAAAATGTCGAAATATTGAAATATGTGGAAGATTTTCACAATAAGTACAAAATTTTAAGAAAAAAAAGTGTGGAAGTTTTCAAAATAAGTCAAAAGTTTGAGAAAAAGCTAATATTTTGAAAGTAGACATTTAGCAATTCGAAGTTTCGAAAAAAGCCAACATTTTCAAGAGCCGGAATTCAAAAAAATGATATTTTAAAAAAGTCGAATTCAAAAGTCGAAGTTTTAAAAAATGTCGAAAATTTCAAAAAAATGTCATAATATTCGAAAATACTGAAAAAAAAATCAACATATTTAAAAAGAACGAAATTTTCAGAAAAAGTGTGCAACTACGTCGAAATATTTAAAGAAAATCTAAATTTTGTAAAAAAGTCACAATTAAACAAAATTAATTTAAAAAAAATAAATTTGAAATTTAAAAAAAGCGGAAATAAAAAAAAATCGAAATATGGAAAAGTTAAAATTGTCATAAAGTTAAAATCGAAATTAAAATAAAAGAATGTCGAAATCTTGAAAAAAGTGTCGAAATTTTCGTCAAATTCTTGAGATGACAGTCGAAACAATTTTCGGAAAAAGTCGGGAAAATGAATGATTCTAAAAAAATTCCAAATTTAAATGAGAAATCTGGATTCCCCTAAAAAATTTAATCAAAATTTGGAGAGAAGGTCAAAATTCTGAAAGTGCAAGTTTTGCAATGTCGAAATTTCAAAACAAAAAGTCAAAATGCTCAAAAAAGTTGAAAAGTTTCAAAAAAAACACTTGGAAAGGAATAAAAATGTTGTTGCAATAATATGAAAACCATGGAATCCTGTTGCTATAAAAAAAAGAAACAAAATTTTCAAGAGCCGAATTCTTGAGATGAAAGTCGAAACAATTATACGAAAAAGCCTGTAAAATGCATAGTCTTTAAAAAATTCCAAAATTACATGAAAAATGTAAATACTCATAAAAAATGTAATCAAAAATTTTGAGGGAAAGTCAAGATTTTGAAAATGGTAACTTTTCCATGTAGAAATTTTAAAAAAGTAAAAAGTTTCGAAAATCTATAAAATATTGGAGTTAAAAAAATCTAATCAATTTTGAATAAATGTAAAAATGTTGAAAAATGACGAGATCTTTGATCAGTCAAAATTCTTAAAAAAATCTTGAAGTTTTCAGAAAAAGTCAAAATACTCGAAAAATTTGAAAATTTTCAACAAAAAAAAACAAAACTCTTGAAAAGGACGAAATTCAAATTCTTGAGATGATAGTCGAACCAATTTTCAGAAAAGTCGACAAAATCTCTGAAAAAATTTCAAAATTAAATGAAAAATGTAAATACTCGTAAAAAATATAAACACAAATTTTGAGACAAATTCAAAATTTTGAAAATGGCAACTTTGCCATGTCATATATTCAAAAAAAAGCAACAATTTTTAAAAAGCTATAAATATTGGAATTAAAAAAATCTAATCAATCCCAAATAAACGTAGAAAGGTTGAAAAGTGTGGAGATCTTCAATCAGTCGAAATTTTCAAAAAATCTTGAAGTTTTCAGAAAAAGTCAAAATACTCAAAAAGATTTGAAATTTTCAACAAAAAAAAACAACACTAAAAAAGGACGAAATTTTCAAGAGTCGAATACTTGAGACGAAAGTCGAAACAATTATCAAAAAAAGTCTACAAAATACATAATCTTTAAAACAATTCGAAAATTAAATGAAAGATGCAAATACTCATAAACATTTTAATCAAAAATTTTGAGAGAACGTCAAAATTTTGAAAATGGCAACTTTGCTAAGTCAAAGTTTCAAAAAAAGTAAAAAACAAAACACTTAAAATGGACGAAATTTTCAAGAGTCGAATTCTTGAGATGGAAGTGGAAACAAGTTTCAGAAAATGTCGACGATGTATAATCTTAAATTTAAATAAAAAATGTAAATACTCATAAAAAAAATGTTGAGAGAAAGTCAAAATTTTTAAAGTGGAAACTTTGCAATGTCAAAGTTTCAAAAAAAGTCAAAGTAGAACAATATGAGACTTTGAATCAGTTGAAATTCTCAAGAGAATCTTAAATTTTTAAAATAAAAGGCAAATAACTTAAACAAGTTGTAAATTTTCAAAAAAAAGCCAAACACTTAAAAAGGACGAACTTTTCCGGAGTCGAATTCTTGAGATGAAGCTCAAAACAAATTCAGAAAAATTCGAGAAAATGTATAGTCTTAAATTTAAATGAAAAATGTAAATACTCATAAAAAAAAATATAATCAAAAATTTTGAGAGAAAGTCAAAATTTTTAAAGTGGAAACTTTGCAATGTCGAAGTTTCAAAAAAAGTCAAAATTTAAAAAATTTAAAAAAAAAAAAAAAATAAAATCCATCTAAAATAAACGTAGAAATGTTGAACAATGTCGAGATGTTGAATCAGTCGAAATTCTCAAAAGAATCTTGAAGTTTAAAAAAAAGGCAAATAACTTAAAAAAGTTGTAAATTTTCAAAAAAAAACTAAACACTTACAGAGGACGAACTTTTCCAAAGTCGAATTCTTGAGATGAAAGTCGAAACGAATTTAGCAAAAATCGGCAAAATGTATAGTCTTAAATTTAAATGAAAAATGTATATATTCATAAAAACTGTAATCAAAAATTTTGAAAGAAAGTCAAAATTTTTAAAGTGGAAACTTTGCAATGTCGAAGTTTCAAAAAATTTAAAAAAAAATCGAATCAATCTAAAATAAATATAGAAATATTGGGATTATGAATCAGTCGAAATTCTCAAAAGAATCTTGAAATTTTTAAAAAGAGGCAAATAACTCAAAAGAGTTGTAAATTTTCAAAAAAAAAACACTTAAAAGGAACGAAATTTTCCAGAGTCGAGTTCTTGAGATGAAAGTTGAAACAATTTTTAGAAAAAGTCGACAAAATGTATAATCTTAAATTTAAATGAAAAATGTAAATACACATAAAAAATGTAATCAAAAATTTTGGGACAAAGTCAACATTTTTAAAATGGAAACTTTGCAATGTCTAAGTTTCAAAAAAAGTCAAAATTTTTAAAAAATCTTTTAAAGTATTGAAATTTAAAAAAAAATCAAATCAATCTAAAACAAATGTAGAAATGTTTAACAATGTCGAGAGTTTGAATCAGTCGAAATTCTTAAAATAATCTTGAAGTTTTAAAAAAGGGGCAAATAAAAGTTGTAAATTTTCAAAAAAAGAACTAAACACTTAAAGAGGATGAACTTTTCCAAAGTCGAATTTTTGAAATGAAAGACGAAACGAATTCAGAAAAAGTCGACAAAATGTATAGTCTTAAATTTAAATGAAAAATGTAAATACTCATAAAAAATGTAATCAAAAATTTTGAGAGAAAGTCAAAACATTCAAAAGGGACGAAATTTTCCAGAGTCGAATTCTTGAGATGAAAGTTGAAACAATTTTCAGAAAAAGTCGACAAAATGTATAATCTTAAATTTAAATGAAAAATATAAATACTCATAAAAAAGTAATCAAAAATTTTGAGACAAAGTCAAAATTTTTAGAGTGGAAACTTTGCAATGTCGAAGTTTCAAAAAAAGTCAAAATTTAAAAAAAATCTTTTAAAGTATTGGAATTAAAAAAAAATCAAATCAACCTAAAATAAATCTAGAAATGTTAAAAAGTGTCGAGATCTTCAATTAGTCGAAATTCTCAAAAAATCTTGAAGTTTTCAGAAAAAGTCAAAACACTCAAAAAGTTTGGAAATTTTCAGCAAAAAAAAAAAAAACAAAACGTTTAAAAAGGACGAAATTTTCAAGAGTCGAATTCTTGAGATGAAAGTCGAAACAATTTTCAGAAAAAGTTAAGAAAATTCTTGGAAAAAATTCAAATTCAAATGAAAAATTTAAACTCGTAAAAAATTTAATCAACAATTTTAAGAGAAAGTCAAAATTTAAAAGTGGAAAACTTGCAATGTCAAATTTTCAAAAAAAGACAACTTTTTTAAAAAATCTTTAAAATAATTTGAATTAAAAAAAAATCGAATCAATCTAAATTAAAGTAGAAATATTGAAAAATGTCGAAATTCTCAAAAAATATTGAAGTTTTCAAATAAAGTCAAAATACTCAAAAAAAGCTGGAAATTTTCAAAAAAAAACCGAACACTTAAAAAAGACAAAACTTTCAGAAAAATTACAATTACGAGAGAAAGTCAAAATTTGAAAGTGGAAACTTTGCAAAAAAAGGCAACCTGTTTAAAAATCTTTAAAATAATCCGAATTAAAAAAAATCGAATCAATCTAAATTGAAGCAAGAATATTGAAAAATGTTGAGATTTTCAATTAGTCGAAATTCTCAAAAAAATCTTCAGGTTTTGAAAAAAGTCAAAATACTTGTATGAACATTTTTTTGCAAAAAAACGAAACACTTAAAAAGACAACAGTCGAATTCTTGAGATAAAAGTCGAAACAATTTTCAGAAAAATTCGAAAAAATTCTGGGAAAAAATTCAAATTTAAATGAAAAATCTAAATACTGGTAAAAAATTTAATCAAAAATTTTGACAGAAACTCAAAATTTGAAAGTGGAAACTTTGCAATGTCAAACTTTCAAAAAAAATCAACTTTTTAAAAAAAATCGTTAAAATAATTTGAATTAATAAAAAATCGGATCAATCTAAATTAAAGTAAAAATATTGAAAAAGGTCGCGATTTTCAATAAGTCGAAATTCTCAAAAATATCTTGACGTTTTCAAAAAAGTCAAAATACTCAAATAAGTTGGAAATTTTCAAAAAAAACGAACACTTAGAAAAGGCGAAATTTTCAGAAAAATTACAATTACGAGAGAAAGTCGAAATTTTTGAAACAAAAATCTAAATTTGGCAAAAAAGTCAAAATAAAAAAAGAATTTTGGGTCGAAATTTTGAAAAATATGATTTTTACAACACTCAAAACTAGGACATTAATATCACTTAACGCCTAGAAATGATCTAGTTAGAGAGGGAGAGAGATTCTATTTTTCAAGATGCCCACCAGTGAATGTCTGAAAAATTAGGTGAAAAAATAAGATGGAAATTTACATAATTTACCCATATGGGAAGTTAGTATTTTCAGATGTCGCAACAAATGTTATAAAAGGAATACCTCGAAGTTTAACATAACCTAAATCTGGCGGAAAATAAGTTTGTTTAGCTTCTATAGCTTAGAATTCCCGTTTGCCTCCTATAGGTTAAAAAACCTGACCGATCTGCTTTTTGGTTTCAAATTCTGTCGATTTATGGAATCGAGTTTTCGCGATTCGCCGTGTAGACTTCTGTTAGAGGATTATTGTTTTTCTCCTGTAAATTATACTCAATTGATATTAAATTCCTGGTTATTCAATGAAGGTAGCCATGAAATCAATGCAGCATGTAAAATTATTTCATTTCTGACTATAATTACATTCTCACTTTATACCTTCACACTGCTACAAAAAACTTTCGAATTGAAAAAATGATAGTCCCCTAACACCTGACGATTCAAAGATTTAAAGCACAATGAAGAAACATGCAAAGTAAGTAGTTATTTTATTTGTAACTTTGGTGACGTTCTTACAAAAAACTTTCGAATTTCCATATCAATTAAAAAATTGCGTTACCATCATAAGTAGTTAACCTTGGAGGTTTAAAGGGTCCCAAACACTATCATTAACTCTATATCAGTAAACATGAAGCGTCTTAGGGTCTATTGGTCTGTCTGTCTGTCTGTCGACCTATCTTTTGTCCGGACTAATCTCGGAAACTGCTAAATCGATTTTAATAAAACTTTTACTGAAATATGGAGTATTTTTAGGGGTACCTTTTAGACTATTCTTATTTAAATAAAACTCAACCTTTCACTTCTAAAGAGTCAACCGTGCTAACAATTTTATTTGAGATTATAACATGGAACATACGAAAGAGAAACCCAACCTTTCGCAGACAAAGTCGTGGGGGCTAGCTAGTTTGTGAATAAAGGGTGGCGTTTTCGGGGAGTTTTATCGTATTAGCATAATTCCTTACATTTTCACAAAATCTGAGTTAGTACTGCTAAATTTTTAACAAATGTTGCCACAACTTTCATTAAAAAATTAAATTAGGTGTACCTACGTTGAAAATAATGTGTGTGTCAGGACTGATTTTTCTTGTTTATGTTCATCTGATAGGTTAGTCATTTTATTCCGAGGTCTATATTTATTACGCATTTAAACGTAAATAAAAGCTTCCTGTATATGTAATATCAGTTGATTCTTGCAAAAACTTTCACCCTCACAATTAAGACTTTCACACTAGTGACAAGTTCTGCTTAATTGCACGAAACAATGGAACGATGTTTTTATGACAAGAATTCGAGCGATTCATAGCGACATAACCGATCCCTCTCATAAACTAGCGGATCCTGCATTACATTTTTAACATGGATAATCATTTATGATATTTAAGAAGTAACGAGTTATTTAGATAAAAACTCACACTCAGTGGGAACGTAAAAATAATATCAAGTTTAGACAATACAAGAAAGTAATGGAAGAAAAATATTAATAATACCCGGAATGAAAACGAAAGTTGGTTTCTCGGGTGAAAATGGCTTATTTACCACAACGTAATATAGTAGGCACGGAAATTAAGGTATATAAAAAATTAAGCAGTCATGAGACTGCCGACAGAAGTGAAAACTTAAAACTAGAAGGTAACAGGGCCTATGTAGTCTAGTTCGAACCCACACTGGTTACAAACTGATCTTTTGTCATTTTATTAAAATTTGGTTTCTTCTAAACTATCTCATTTTACAAAATATTAATTTTTATTTATATCGATTTAAATCGGGAAAACACTCAGAGACAAAGTCAGAAACGATGAGATCAGAAGAATATGCGGAGTGGACGATGTAGTAAGATGGGACAGACAAAGAAGACACCAATGGTATGACCACGTAAGAAGAATGGAAGAAGACTGAGATTTTCGAAGGGCCCTGGGGAACATGCCTGTAGAACGTAGACCAAGAGGAAGACTACCCAAGAGATAGGAAGACTACCGAAGAGATGGAAAGACAGATCTCAAAAAACCAGAATGAATGAATTCGAAGGAAACAGACCAATAGGTTTTCGAAAAGAAGATTATTTCCCTTGAAATTTGGTATTTAAACTCGGAATCTCCTTCCTTCCTTTAAATTTTTGTATTAAAATTCGATTTCTTTTTGAGGTTCCAGATTCTTAAAATTGAGCTTTTCTTCACGAAATTTTTAGCTATAATTGGAAATTTCCCGATTAATTTCGACTTGAAATTGGAACTTTTAGATTGTTTTCTCGAAATGTTGTCGTTAATCCCGAAATACCAATTTTCTCTTGAAAAATTTGAGTAAAAAAGTTGAAATTGGGTTTTTTCAGGGATTCTTGTCCTTTTCTCCTAATTTTTAATTATTAAAAATTGGGAATAATTGTTCAAAATATCTGCTTAAAGATTCGGAAATTCTGATTTTCTTATTTCGAATTTCGTTTTTAAATTTCGAAGAAATGATCACAATTTTAATGCCAAAATTTAAAAAAGTCCAAATTTCCAATTTTTTTTCTTGAAATTTGGTATTTAAATTCAAAATCTTCTTCCTTCCTTTGAATTTTTGTGTTAAAATTCGATTTCCTTTTGAAGTTCCAGATTCTTAAAATTGAGCTTCTCTTCACGAAGTTTTTAGTTATAATTGGAAATTTCTCAATAATTTTGAGTTGAAATAGGAACTTTTAGATTTTTTTCTCGAAATATCATCCTTGATCTCGAAATGCCAATTTTCTCTTAAAAAATTTGAGTTTAGAAGTTGAAATTGGGTTTTTTTCAGGGGTTCTTCGCATTCTCTCCTAATTTTTAATTATTAAAAATTGTGAATAATTGTTCAAAATATCATTTTAAAAATTCGGAAATTCTGATTTACTTATTTCGAATTTCGTTTTCAAATTTCGAAGAAATGATCACAATTTTAATGCCAAAGTTTAAAAGAGTCCACATTTCCAATTTTTTTCTTGAAATTTGGTATTTAAATTCGAAATCTTTTTTATTCCTTTGAATTTTTGTGTTAAAATTTGATTTCATTTTGAAGTTCCAGATTCTTAAAATTGAATTTTTCTTCACGAAGTTTTTGGCTATAATTGGAAATTTCTCGATAATTTTGAGTTGAAATTGGAACTTTTAGATTTTTTTCTCGAAATGTTATCCTTGATCTCGAAATGCCAATTTTCTCTTTAAAAATTTAAGTTTAGAAGTTGAAATTAGATTTTTTTAGGGATTTTTCGCCTTTTCTCCTAATTTTTAATTATTAAAAATTATGAATAATTGTTCAAAATATCTGCTTAAAGATTTGGAAATTCTGCTTTTCTTATTTCCACTTTCGTTTTGAAATCTCTAGAAAAAGGTCAAAATTTCAATGTCAAAGTTTAAAAAAAGTCCAAATTTTAGGTCAGTCAAAAATTAGACTAAAGGATTATTTAAAATGTCGACTTTTATCTTAAAATTTGAATTTTATCGAATAAAACACCAAATTTTAACCAACATTCAAAGTTAAGTAATATTCAATTTTTAGCTCAAGTTTAAATTCAAAATTTCGAGGAAAAAGTTATCCAAATTTGGAGGGTTGTAACATTGAGAAAAAAGAAGTCCTAATTTCTTAAGATGTTTCTTGGGAAATTGCAACGTTTTTGACGAAACTTCAAGGTTATTTTTAAAATTACAAATGTTATCATTCACAAATAAAAAAGTAAAAATCGTGGTAAAAATATTTTTAGAAACTTTTTCGATCGACTCTTCACAAAATTCGTTTTTGTTTTGTAAATATATCGTCTTTTTTTCTCAAAATTCGTTTATTTTCTCCAAATTAGATGCGATAAAAAAAATTTTCTGGGAAATTTGAATATTTTTCACAAAATTTCAAAATTGTGACAGAATTATCAAATAACCGAAAAAAATGACGAGAAAAGAATGTTAGAAATTTGAACTCTTCCAAGTTCGTTATTTTCTAAGAGTTTCGTTTTTTCTTTCTCAAAATTTGCTTATTTTCTCAAAGTTAGGTAAAAAATTGATAAATATTTCTTGGGAAATTTTAACTTTTTTTTACAAATTTTTAGAAATAACCAAGTAAAAATCGTGAAAAGAGTAATATTTTTTAGACCCTTTCCCAAATTCGTTATTTTCTAAGGATTTTGTCTGTTTTTTTTTCAAAATTTGTTTATTTTCTCAAAATTAGGTTAAAAATCAATAAATAGTTCTTGAAACGTTTTTAATTTCTTCACCCAAAAGTTATTGAATTTAGAAATAAAAGAGAAAAATATTTTTAGAAATTTTGACTTCCCCAAATTCAGCTTATTTAGAAAATTCGATTTTCTCAACACTCATTTATTCCGTCAAAATAAGATTTAAATGTCAAAAAGATACTTCTTGAAAATCTTATTTTTTTTTCAAATTGTAAAGATATTATCAAAATTTATATAAAAAGTAAAAATTCGTTGAAATTTTAGCATTTCTTACAAATTTCAACATTTTAGCAGAATTTATTAATAACCAAGTAAAAATCGTTAGAAAACTAGTATTTTTTAGACCTTTTCCCAAGTTCGTTATTTTCTAAGGATTTCGTCCGTTTTTTCTCAAAATTTGTTTATTTTCTCAAAATTAGGTCAAAAATCAATGAATAGTTCTTCAAACATTTTTAATTTTTTCACCTCAAAGTTATTGAATTTAGAAATAAAACAAAAACATATTTTTAAAAATTTTGACTTCCCCAATATTATTTTTTTCTAAAAAATTCGACTTTTTCAACACTTATTTATTTCGTCACAATCAGATTTAAATGTCAAAAGAAATACTTCTTGAAAATCTTAATCTTTTTTTAAATGTGAAGATTATATCAAAATTTACATAAAAAGTAAAAATTCATAGAAATTTTAACATTTTTTACATATTTCAAGATTATAGGAGAACTTACAAATAACCAAGTAAAAATCGTGAGAAGAGTAGTATTTTTTAGACCCTTTCCCAAATTCGTTATTTTCTAGATATTTCGTCTGTTTTTTCTTAAAATTTGGTTATTTTTTCAAAATTATCTCAAAAATCAATGGATAGTTCTTCAAACATTTTTAATTTCTTCACCTGAAAGTTATTGAATTTAGAAATAAAACAGAAAAATATTTTTAGAAATTTAGACTTCCCCAAATTCATTTTTTTTCCAGAAAATTCGATTTTCTCAACACTTATTTATTTCATCAAAATGAGATTTAAATGTCAAAAAAAATACTTCTTGAAAATCTTAATTTTTTTTCAAGATGTGAAGGTTATATCAAAATTTATATAAAAATTAAAAAATCGTAGAAATTTTAACATTTTTTACAAATTTCGAGATTTTAGCAGAATTTACAAATAACCAAGTAAAAATCGTGAGAAGAGTAGTATTTTTTAGACCCTTTCCCAAATTCGTTATTTTCTAAGGATTTTGTCTATTTTTTTTCTCAAAATTTGTTTATTTTCTCTAAATTAGGTCAAAAATCAATAAATAGTTCTTGGAACATTTTTAATTTCTTCACCTAAAAGTTATTGAATTTAGAAATAAAAGAGAAAAATATTTTTAGAAATTTTGACTTCCCCAAATTCATCTTTTTCTAGAAAATTCGATTTTTTAACACTTATTTATTTCGTCAAAATGAGACTTAAATGTCAAAAGAAATACTTCTTGAAAATCTTAATTTTTTTCAAAATGTGAAGATTATATCAAAATTTATATAAAAAGTAAAAATTCGTAGAAATTTTAACATTTTTTACAAATTTCAAGATTTTGGCAGAATTTACAAATATTCAAGTAAAAATCGTGAGAAAAGTAGAATTTTTTTAGACCCTTATTTTCTAGCGATTTGGTCTGTTTATTTTCTCAAAATTAGGTCAAAAGTCAATAAATAGTTGTTGAAACATTTTTAATTTCTTCACCTAAAAGCTATTGAATTTGGAAATAAAACAGAAAAATATTTTTAAAAATTCTGACGTCCCCAAATTCAGCTTTTTCTAGAAAATTCGATTTTCTCAACGCTCATTTATTTCGTCAAAATAGGATTTAAATGTCAAAAAAGTACTTCTTGAAAATCTAATTATTTTTTTCAAAATTTTAAGATTATATCAAATTTTTTTTCTTGAAATTTGATATTTAAACTCGAAATTTGTTTCCTTCCTTTGAATTTTTGTGTTAAAATTCGATTTCTTTTTGAAGTTCCAGATTCTTAAAATTGAGCTTTTTTCCACGAAGTTTTTAGCTACAATTGGAAATTTCTCTATAATTTCCAATTGAAATTGGAACTTTTAGATTTTTTTTCTCGAAATATTGTCTTTGATTCCGAAATTCGTTGAAATATAATTTTGGAAGTTTCGAATTTTTCATAAAATTTGAATCTTTTGGAATTTTCTGCTCATTTAGCGAGACGATAAAATAAGTTTTTTTTCCCCACAAATGACCAATTAAATGTTCTGTAATTAAACAGTTAAACGTGCTTAAAATTGAAAATATGTACAACCGCAACCATATACTAGTTTCGGCATTTCTTGGCCTCATCAGTATGGTGCGGAGGTATACACTTTTGTATCAATGGATGTTGTGATGCAACCCCTGATACAAGCTTTGCCTCATCTACGTGCAATCTAGTTTTCAATAGATTCTAATGAAATTAGATTTCAATTGCATCGTAACAAACTTGTATATATTCGTATATACAAGGCTTATTATCTCAGACGTTTTTTTTTGTTTATCTGATTTTTAGCACGTATCTTACCTCCCCTTGAAGCAAATCCTGCCGACGCCCATGCATCAGAGGCAGTATCCCGCTGGGAAACAATAACAGGATAGGTGCCATTCTTCTAAAAGGATATATTTAATGAGAGAGTTCGATTTTTTTCTCAAAATTTCGATCGCTAACTCGAGAAATCTGGAAATTCATCATCTCGAATTTTCGAGTTAACAATCTAAACAGTTGAGAAATAGTAAAAGTTATTTATAATTCTAACAAAAAAGTAAAGTTAAGAAAATAAGTAGAATATGTGGGGGGATTAAATTTGGCAATTCATAAAAAAAAATCAAAATACGAGGGTAAATCAATATAGAGTTTCTTTTAGTAGCCCAAACCTATGATAATAGCCTGGTGATAAGTCGGGACTATATGGAGGGTGTTGTAATGTTGCCCAATACATTTCCTTTAATTTTTGATGTGTCAGATTGGCTGAGTGGGGGCGGGCATTGCGTGAAGCAAAATCACATTTCTGACAAAAAATTGGCGCCTATTTCGCCGATATGCACGTTTTTCTTCATCCAATTAACCAGTATCTCTCTGAAGATGATAGCTTAGCTATCGAAACGCGCTAGAGCAATCTCTGTTGTGTTTTTTAATCTTTCTTGGTTTTAGGGGATAAGATTTGTATATCAATTTCAAACAATAGCTGGCAGTAATAGGCAGCATTAACCGTACGACCTTCGATCACCTTTCAAAAGGCGTTGAACAGCGTTAATCTTGTCCGTAGTCACACTGGTCCGAGGACGAGGGGCATGGGGGTCATTTTCAACTTGAGTTCGTTCTTCCAAAAATTTGTTGTGCCATTCATACACTTGAGTTTTCTTGAAACCAGTATCCCCAAACTATGCTCCTAGTCTACGAAGAATTTCGGCGGGCTTTACACCTTCAACGGCAATAAATTTAATAATAATGCGCTGCGCAACGTGCGGATATACCTCTTACTTACTCATTATATTTACAACTGACGAAGGGCGAGAACGGAATTAGCTTGAGCGCAGGAAGTCACGCGATATCCCCAGCTAACATGTCTAAGAGTATGCGCATACTCCCGACGCCTTCATGGCGACATGATAGCAAAACCCTCGTAATTACATACAAAATAATATTTGGGGTTTGAAATAGAAAAGCTAAAAAAAACTAGTTTATACTCGTATTTTAGGGAGCATTTTCAAAATTTGAAATTTCGAAGTTTTGAAAAATGTCCAATATTCTAGAAATATTCGAAACTTTAAGAAAAAAGTGGATATTTAACGAAACATTACTTCAAATTTAGAAGAAACAAATTTTCATATTTTAGATATAAAACTCAGGAAATTTAAATCTAAAGTTCCAAATATAAATGAGTAAATTTCTAGAAAAAGCCTAGAACGGAAGATGAAAAATACTCGGAATTTTGTGAAAAAAGTTTCAATTCCTGAAGGGTCGAAATTTATGAAAATATGCAATAATATTATAAAAATGCGTGTTTAAAATCGAAATTTTGGGTTAAAGTTGAGGTAAAGGTTTTATTTTAACTTTTTTTGTTTACACTCAATTTTGCATCGCGCAGAAATATAAAAAATTAGAAACATTGCATACTCGAGGTGAAACTTATGATAAATTTAAAAATCCAAGATTCAAGACAAAAAAGTAACAAGGATATCAGCCACATACCAGAGATGAAACTCTTCGAAATGAAAATGCCACAAAAGGTAATCTAGTCCAGATAAAAGAGCCCAATAAGTTAGTATGTCGACCATGCCAGAATCAAAAATCAGAAAGATTGTGTGTCTTGAGAAATGTAAGCTAATTCACGAGTCACCGGCAGTAATTGTGGCTAAAAGTTTTTAGGATATTAGACCTCCACTGCATAACCAAGACCTAAGCGCCCATGATACAATGATACTAATCATGCTAAGCGCCAGATTGCCATCAGTACTCAATTTTTAGATTAGACTATCCGCATGGATACAATAATATAAATTCGCAAGCCGCTTAGCAGTAGATTTTCGGAGCAACACTGCACTGCTTATGCGATAAGATTCCCATGACGGAGGTTTAACCAAAGCGGCCAAAGACATCTAGATGGAGTGGTGGAGTTGCTATGTTGACATTACTTCAAGATCTTTCCCTAACGTGCGGATTGAAGCATCGAAATTCCGTGGTTTCCAAACTTCGAATGTAATAAATGTTCAAACCTATTGGTCTCTGCATTAGAATCCTTGTTTTCTGGGATTTTCCTAGAGAGCAACCGCTTCGCTAGGTGTTTGTTTCAACTGTTGGTAGTTCAACTAACTATGATTCACTATGCAGCCCTCTAGGCGGGTATACGTAACCGGTTTAAACATCAATGAAATTACAATGCAAATAGAATGCTACCTGGACTACAGTCATGCAGCCATGACTGTAGTCCAGGTTGTCTATTTGCATAGTAACTTCATTGATGTTTAAACCGGTTACGTCCCTGACTAAGATATGCAGAACGGAAAGCACATCGGGACAAATACATTTAATCGCCGTAGAAGTGTTTGTCATAAGAAAGAAAAATTGTTTGTCCCTATGTATTGAAATATTTCTCACCAAACTCTTAGCGAGCTAATAAAATTCTTCTCTTAAGCGGGGTTTTCAATGATAAATGATTAAACATAAGTTAGGCCCCATTAAATTAAGGGTTTGATACACTTCATCGTGAATAGCAGCCGGATTGTTAAGCAAAGATCAAAGATGAATACACAAACGGCTGTCAGAACTACACTTGAGTTTAGCTTTCATACAAATTGAGACTTGCTGCACATCATCTCACTTTCTCGACAATCGATCGACTACAAGTGAGAGAAGGACGGACTCTCCGATGTTGATGAAAATGTTACACATTCCGAGCTACTTTTGTATTCCCAACAATTGCGGGCTCTGGCTTACTTTCAGGGTTGGAAATGAAGGTCCGTATTCACCCAAAATGAAATCAGAATTTATAAACGTACCATGTTTATCTTCTCATTTTGTTCTTTTCTTGTCGTTTTTTTATAATTTAAACTATGATCACGTTTTTTGAAGAAATTTAATTTAATATTAAATTTGCCTCAATTAAATGTCATCTTTTAATAACGTATTCAGAAGGCTTAATACAGACAGAACGTCGAAAAGAAATGATATTTACTTTTTAAAAAATTAACAAATCAGCTCACTTAGTTTATGATTTCACAGATCAATAGGCATCAGCAGGTGCAAAGGTCACTGTCAAGAGAGTATATCGAGAAACTAATGGGCAACAAACGTTACGTCATATATTCCACACACTTGAAACTAATAGAAAAATAATTGCATCAGTTTGACATTTTTGGCTCCCTTACATCGGTCGCATGATTATAGGATATTGTTACAGGCTTTATCGGTTCGAATTGATTACACTTATCGAATAAGACCCACTTTATTACTGAACTCAACTTGGATCACCACAATTGACAATTAACTCACTTATTATTAACTTCTACTAACTCACTAATTACACTGACTCTAACTGACTGACTCGAGGGAAAGCTGACCGCCTTTTTATAGTTTTGGCCCCCAGCTTCTAGAACTTTTTGGCAGATAAGGCTTATCGTTCCCGAAATTTCTAGAACGCTTATCTGCCATTTGTTTCGTTATCGCGGCGGCTTTCCCCTTATCAGATCCTTCTAGAAACTTTTTTTATTTACTAAATTATACAATTCTATTCTAAATTCTATTACATCTATTTACATTGCTTTACGCTGCCTCCCCCTTAGGAATGATCGTCCCGATCAGTTCCAATCAGTTACTTCGCCACTAAATTTGCATAGTCTGTTCAGGTGTACCACTTTCATTTTACTCCTGGAGCTACGCTGGATCCTGTATACCAAGTCGTTGATCCTCTTCAGCACTTTGTACGGCCCTTACCAAGATGGCGTAAACTTTGGAGAAACTCCTTTCCTTCGCTGAGGGTTGTATAGCCATACCAATTCGCCTTCACTGAAACCACCATGGTTGGCATTCATATCATACCTTGTCTTCATCCGGTCCGTCGCCAAATTGATCTTCGTCCGCACAAGGGCATGCGTCTCCAATATCGTTTCCCTCAAGTCGTCTACGAAACCCATCGTCTCCCTGGAAATCTCCCTTGGTGATCCAAACACCAAGTCACACGAAAGCCGCAGTTCCCTCCCGAAGATCACTTTTGCCGGAGTCTGACTTGTAGTTTCATGAGTTGCCGCGCGATAGGTCATCAGAAACAGTGGTAGATGTCGGTCCCAGTCGGTCTGATGCTTGGAAACGACCTTCGAAAGATGTTCCTCTAAGGTCCTGTTAAATCTCTCCACCATTCCGTCAGACTGTGGATGAAGAGGTGTTGTTCGAGTTTTCCTTATTCCAAGAAGACGACACACCTCTTGGAAAACCCCCGATTCAAAGTTCCTCCCCTGGTCCGAGTGCAGTTCCAAAGGAACACCAAATCGACAGATGAAGTTGTCCACAAGAACCCTTGCGACTGTGGTAGCTTCCTGGTTCGGGATGGCATAAGCTTCAGGCCATTTACTGAAATAATCCATGGCCACCAGGATGTACTTGTTGCCATCGTCTGAAGCTGGGAATGGTCCTGCCACATCGATTGCAATTCTTTCGAATGGAGCTCCCGCATTGTATTGCTTCAGGGCCCCTTTTGTTCTTGTACGGGGACCCTTGGATGCAGCCCACGTGACACATTTCCGACACCACCGTTCGACGTCCTCCCTGCAGTTAACCCAATAGAACCGTTTTCGAACTTTCTCTAGGGTGTTGTTCATTCCTAGATGTCCACCAGAGGTCCCATTGTGCACCTCCTACAAAACCTGTGGAATCTTCTCCTGAGGCACCACCAATTGCAAGTTGACACGCTTTCCATCCGCGCTTTCCCATGCTCTCTTCAGTACCCCGTCCTCGACCTGGAGGGATTTCCATTGGGCCCACAAATTCTTAAGAGATGGACTTCTGTCGGAAACCTCTTGCCATTCAGGTCTATCTCCAGCTTCTCTCCATTCTAATAGGGGTCCGGTATCAGAGTCGCTCTTCTGTAGCTTCCGAAGACCTTCAACAGTCCATTCGTCATCTGCCTGGACAGAAGTGACCCTTACATTTACCATGTCCTCATGGTCCTCAACTCGTTTGCAGTGTTTGCAATCACTACAAGGTCTTCTGGACAAAGTGTCAGCGTTGTTATGCTGTCGTTCCGGTCGATGATGCACCTTGAAGTGATACTGCTGAAGCCTTTCTAACCATCTAGCCGTCTGCCCCTTTGCGTTCTTCATTCGAAGTAACCAAGAAAGAGCCGAATGATCTGTCCTGATGAGGAATTCTTGCCCATACAAGTACTTGTGGAAGTGTTCCACGGCCTTCACTATCGCAAGAAGTTCCTTTCTGGTGGTGCAATAATTCCTCTCTGGCTTCGTCAGGATCTTGCTGTAATATTCGATGACTATGTCTTCACCGCCTTGAACTTGGGACAGCACAGCTCCAATGCCGACGTTGCTGGCGTCTGTGTCCAGCACGTATTTTCCATTCTGCTGAGGATAAGCCAAGATAGGGCTTGTGCACAAGGCGGACTTTAGTTTTCGGAAAGCGGTATCACAATCGGGAGTTCAGACATAAGGTGTTCTTCCTCCAGTTAGTAGATGTAAGGGCGCAGCGATGTTGGCGAAACCTTTTACAAATCTTCTGTAATAGGTGCATAACCCCAGGAAACTCCTTAGTTCATGTTTATCTTTGGGTCTTGGCCAGTCACGAATTGCTTGAGTATCGCGTACCACAGCAACCTTCTCCTGGGTCCACTGTTCCTGTACATTCCTTCCATCCACGCTGGCTTCCACCATCAAACTCTCCTTGGTCCCTTTTATCTGTTTGATTGGAAGAGTTGTGACGACTGGTTTCTTGACCTTAGCTAGTGAGTTTCTCTTCTCGAAGTGTGGTTTTCTTACTGTGATGCTTGTCGACTTCTTGGGGGTTGACCTGCAATCCTTCTTGAAGTGCCCCGGTTTGCCACAGCTGTAACATGTTATGCTTTTGCCGGATCGACTTTTAAGAGCTCCCACCAGTTCTTGGATGCTCCCGTCCATTTTTTTCATGCTTGCGTTCATTTCCTTTATATTAGCGTTTATGTTTCCGTCCATTTTCTTTAAGCTAGCGCTTATGTTCGCGAGATCAGGGTCATTCGTAACCTCTTCGATGTCGGATTTCCTTATTCTGCGTGATGCCCCTGGCTCTGAAACCTTGTAAGCATCTTCGACCTCCAAAGCTCTAATTACTGCCTCCCTTGACGTACGGACGTTTGACAAGCGCATCACTCTCTGAACTTCCGGGTCTCTTATTCCTTCTATGAAGACTCTAGTTGTGTAAAGTTCCAAAAATTCAGTTGGTGCTGTTGGATAAGCGGCATGACCCAGTCTTTTTACGTCAGCCTCGAATTCTTGCAGCGTTTCATCACTTTTCTGCTTCCTTACTAGTAGTTGTGACTGGGCCACTTGTGGCAAATGGTGGTCTCCAAATCTCAGCTCTAAAGCCCTAACTAAATCTTCATAGTTAGCTAGTTCGTGGTCAGATAGAGCTCGGAGTAATTCCAGAGCTTCTCCGAGTAGGGAAACCACCAATGAGGTCGCCTTTTCGTCTTGCGTCCATCGATTGGCTCTAGCAGCAGCTTCGAACTGTATTCTGTAGGCCTGGAATGATGTTTTTCCATCTTAGGTTGGAGGTTTTACCTTTTGGGAAGAACTAGTTGTGTGCTTTGTCCACTTAGTAACTTTTTCATGTTATTTTTTATGTTGCTGATCTCCCTCTTTGTTGCATTTTCCAAATCAAGAAGCTTGCTCTTGAATTTTTCTTTTACTTCCCCAATTTCTTCCCTATCTTCGCCAATCTCTTCTTGCATTTCTTCTCGCATTCCTGTAATTTGTTCTTTCATTTCTCCTTTCATTCCTGTAATTTGTTCTTTCACTTCTTCTTTCATTTCTTCTCTCATTCCGGTAATTTGTTCTTTCATTTCTTCTTTTATTTTTGTAACGTCTACTCCCATTTTTTCAGTTATATTTGCTAATAGACTATGCAATTCTTGTTTTTCTGCATTCTTTCTCTATTCTTCTTGTCGTCTCCATTCTTCCTCCTGTTTTTTTTGTCGTCTTCGTTCTTCCTCCTGTTCTTTTTCTTGTCGTCTTCGTTCTTCCTCCTGTTCTTTTTCTTGTCGTCTTCGTTCTTCCTCTTGTTGTTTTTCTTGTCGTCTTCGTTCTTCCTCTTGTTCTTTTTCTTGTTGTCTTCGTCCTTCCTCCTGTTCTTTTTCTTGTCGTCTTCGTTCTTCCTCTTGTTCTTTTTCTCGTCGTCTTTCTTCTGCTTGGTCTTTAAACATTGCTAATAACGCTTGCATTTGTTGTTCCATTTTGGCCGATTTTAATCTCGTATCCATAAAGCGTATCTGAATGTTCAAGATTTTACTTGACGCGCCTCGTAACAGTTTAAAACGTCCGAGATAAAGTCAACTACGGCACCTGGCAAGAATTTTTTTCGAGTAATAAAGCACAATCCACGAATAATCCCGCTTCTGACACCAGATGTTACGGGCTTATCGGTTCGATTTAATTACACTTATCGAATAAGACCCACTTTATTACTGAACTCAACTTGGATCACCACAATTGACAATTAACTCACTTATTATTAACTTCTACTAACTCACTAATTACACTGACTCTAACTGACTGACTCGAGGGAAAGCTGTCCGCCTTTTTATAGTTTTGGCCCCCGGCTTCTAGAACTTTTCGGCAGATAAGGCTTATCGTTTGCCGAAATTTCTGGAACGCTTATCTGCTATTTGTTTCGTTATCGCAGCCGCTTTCCCCTTATCAGATCCTTCTAGAAACTTTTTTTATTTACTAAATTATACAATTCTATTCTAAATTCTATTACATCTATTTTTAAATTTCGACTTTTCTTTAAATTTTCGTCTTTTTTTCGAAATTTTTATTTTTTGTCGTGAAAAATATCGACTTTGAAAATTTGTTTCAAAATGTTGGCATTTTATCGAGGTTTTTGATTTTTCTTTTTAAAAATCTCGAATTTTTTGAAAAAAATCGTCTTTTTCTGAAAATTTCAATGTTATTAAAAAAATAATTTTTTATGAAAATTTTGACTTTTAAAAGTTCGAATTTTTTGAAACAGATCGACTTTCTTTCAAAATTTCCAATTTATTAAAGGAGTAAACGTTTTTTAAAAGTTTTGAATATTTTAAAGTTTGAATCTTTCCAAATTTTGATTGTTTTCAGGATTTGGACTTTTTTTTGAATATTTTGACTCAAGTTCAAAATTTCGCCTCTCTCTCGAAATTTTCACTTTTTTTGATAAAAAATATCGACTTTGAAAATTGGTTGCAAAATGTTGGCATTTTCTCAAAGGTCTCGACTTTTCTTTTCGACTTTTATCGAAAATTTTGTCTTTTCCTCGAGATTTTTACTTTTTTGATGAAAAATATCGACTTTGTAAATTACTTTTGGAATTTTTTTGGGCATTAGCTCGAATATTTTGCCTTTTCTTTTTCAAAATCTCGAATTGTTTTAAGAAAATCTACTTTTTTAAAAATTTCAACTTTTAGTGAAAATTTTGACCTTTTCAAAAGTTTGAATCTTTCAAAATTTTGACTTTCAGGACTTGGATTTTTTTCGACCTTTTTAAAGATTCACCTCTTCCTGGAAATTTTCACTTTTTCTCGTGAATTTTGGATATTTTTTTGAAAATTTTGCTTTTATTACAAAATGTTAACTTCGTCTTTTACTCGAAATTTTTACCTTTTTTGTGAATTTTGGATATTTTGGAAATTTAACTTTCAGTTTTTACTTTTTTGAAAATTTGACTCTTTAAGTTTCACTTTTTTTTTAAACTTTCCTCTTCACTAAAAATGTTTACTTTTTGTCAAAATGTTGAATTTTTCACTTTTATTGAAACCTTTCAAAGTTTTGACTTTTTGTCTTTTTTTAGAATTTTGTCTTGCTCTCAAAATGGTTACTTTTTTGAAAATTTCTATTTTTTTTTTAAAACTTCAATTTTCCTGGAAATTTTTTCTATTTCGTGAAAAACTTGTTTTTTGTGTCTTTTGAGTTTTATATATTTATAGTCGTTTTTTGCTTGTTAGATTTCAACTTTTTTTCGTTTTGAAAATATTCCGTTTGCAAGTTTGGCCTTATTTAAAATTTATTCTTTATATTAAATTTCCACGTTTTTGGTAAAAATCTCCACCCTTTCTCAAAATATTGACTTACTAAATTTTAACTTTTTTGAAAAATTTTACATTTTTCGAAAATTTCCACATTTTATGAAAACTTCGACTTTTTCAAAATTTGACTTTAGACTACTTATTTAATGGATTTCAAATTCATTAAATAAGTAGTCTAAAGGGTCCCCAGAAAACACTCTACTCAAGTCGCTTTAGTTGATTCCAATTTAATCCCTGACAAACATACGAACGCACAGATAAAAATTTTAAAAACAACTGAAAGGGTATTTATAGCGTGTAAAAAATTATTTGAGCTTATATAAACGCAGTTATTTTGAAATCACTATCACTATCACTAGCAATTTTATTAATATAGAAAATAGATAAACAAGATGACAAACATTTTATAGTTTACGAAGTGTTCTATCGCAGGAAAACCCTCTCTTAGTTATTTCGTGATGAAACGGCAGAATCTAATCTAATTAAGGAGGAAAATTCGTCGCTTGCTTTTTTTATCTGAAACCGAAATAATGCGGCGTGTCATAATTTCATTCGCCGTTACTAAAACCAACCAACTGTCTTGGAACCTTGCAAATCAATTAAGTTCTTTGCATTTCTTTATGATTTATTTCGAAATCGAACATACTGAAGCGTTGAATGCTTCATCGAGCTGTGTACGTAAATGTCAACTATTTTATATTGAACAATTACGACGAATTAGTAAAAGATTAAAGAATTAAAGAGTTATGTTCTTATAATAAGGCTATTTGTGGCACAACCCAAATAAACGTCACGTTCGCTTTTAGTGTCGAGTTTCGAAATCGAATGTTTCAATTACAGGATAAACCAATTACTCCACACTTCTGCCACTTGCTCGATGTCTAAATGTTATTTCGACAGATACGACCGTTGTTTCTTTAGATACATCACCCACTCATCAATTAGCTATATAATTTTAGCTGGTTATTGTTACGTATGTAATTATACAATGGGACTTAGGACCATAAATGGTAATGCATACGAGTTGTTTCTGTTTGCATGCTACTAACCCGTATTTTTTAAACTTCCGATACAATGCAACAACAGTTTGGTTATTTGCATATTACTGACGAAATTCTATCAAGAGATCAGTTATAACTCTTCTTAGTTGATTACATCATTTTCTTTAGGATTAAGGAAAGTGAAAAGACACCAAGATAGGTAATGTTTGGTTTTCGATTATTTATCCACTGATCACTACCTAAAGCTGAATCCACATCAATCAAAATTTGTGTTGTAAGTTGTATTTATCACAAAAAGTTAGGTATAGATTTTTGCTCCATATTTGAAGAGACTAACTCTATACTGATTTGTACAAAAACTTCCGTTGACCATCTAGTACTTGTCAATTCATTCTGAAATCGTCTAATAGCTTAACCAAATTTATCGCTACAATAGACATTGCAAAGGTTGACAACTTGAGTGGAGTAGTTAGAAGAATTATAATCGATTCTTCTACTAACAGGTTGAATCGTGAGAACCACACTGAACGAAGAAATTCATCGTAAATAGTTGCCCAATGGGAAAAACAATATACCAACCAACTATATATTTGGTTAAGCGGAAACATTGCAAAATTATCCAAATGAACAACTTTAGGAAGTAAGGAATCTTCTAAGGATTTGGACTGACCACTCAATTGAATGCCACAAGACGGCACATTTAATAGAGTTCTGCAAAAACATGGAATATATTTAATCTGGCAACTGCTATAACCAAGTTAAATAACTTCGACAAAACAATTTCAATTTTACTTCAAAATTTCGACTTTTCGACAGTTCAAAATTTTTTAGAAATGTCGACTTTTTGAAAAGATTTGAGCTTTATCCGAAATTTCGACTTCTTTCAGAATTGTAACAATCTCTCAATATTTTGACTTGTTTTAAAACTTCTACTTTTCTGATAATTCTCGTTTTTCTTCAAAATTTAAATTTTTCGATAATTTCGGGATTTCTTAAATACTTTTTAAAAAATATTTGAAAATGTCGACTCTTTTTCTTTCAAAATTTCAGCTTTTTTTTAAATTCCAACTTTTTTTGATAATGCCGAGGTTTTTTAAGAGTTGAACTTTTTCGATATTATCTCAAAATGAACTTTTTTCAAAATTTCAACTTTTTGTTATTTGGACTTGTTCTAGAACTTTCGACTTTTTCTTAAAATTATTATTTTCCAACATTTTTACCTTTTTACTTACTCTGCCTTTTTTGAAATTTACGACTTTTCCGAATGTTTTTAAAAATATCAATTTTTCCTTTTTTTTTTCGACGATTCGAAACTTTTGGAAAGAATTCCGAAAATTTTTCGACTTTTTGAACATATTAATAAATTTTCCAATTTCCATCGTTTAAAAATTCCTACGTTTTTCGTAAATGACCCGTTTCTTAAAAACTGGACTTTTTCCGTAAAATTTGTACTTTTGATAACTTGACTTTTTCAAAATTTCAGCTTTTTTTCAACATTCGTTTTCGAGATTTAAACGTTTATTTCGACATTTTTTAAAAATCATAACCATAACTTTTGAACATTTCAGATCTATCAAAATTTGGATTTTTTCTAAATTCAGCTCCTTCTCAAAACTTCGACTTTATTGCCACCTGTTAATTTTTTGAAAATTTTTATTTTCTTCAAAATTTAGACTTTTTTATTTTGTAATTTTTTTTAATATCGACATATTGCAAATATCGCCATTTTTGAAAATTTTTGATTATTTTGAAAATCTCCACTTCTTTAGATTTCAGCATTTTTTCAAAATTTTGAAAATTGTGATTAGAAATTTCGAAATTTTTAGAGAATTTTATTCTTTCATAATCTTCATTTTAAAATCTTGCCATTTTTAAAACAAGCTTCACATTTTTTTCCAAAATTTTAACTGCCCAAAGTTTCAAGTGTCCAAAATTTCAATTTTCCAACATCTCGATTTTTCTGAAAATTTATCGCGATATATTTATTTTCATAATGTTAACCATATGTTTTTGAAATTTTGGAGTACTTTTCAAAATATTTTAGTTATTTAAAAATGTCTAATTTTTTGATAATTTCGCGATTTGTTAAAATTCTCAAATTTTTTAAAATTCGGACTATTTAACCGTTTTGACATTTTCTTTTAATTTCGGTTTCTCCTTGAAATTAAGATACCAAGAAAGATTAAAAAACACAACAAAGGTTGCTCTGACGCGTTTCGATAGCCAAGCTGTCATTTTCAGTATCTCTCTGAAGATGATAGCTTGGCTACCGAAACGCATTAGAGCAACCGTTTTTTAATCTTTCTTGGTTTCATGGGACAAGATTTGTATTCCAATTTTTGAAGATAACCAAGGTTCCACCAAAATTATCGGCTTTTCCTTGAAAATCCTAACCTTTTTTGGAAATTTCCATGGACATTTTTCCAAATTGCGACTTTTAAAAAAAATCGTTATTTTAAATTTTTTTTTAATAAAGTTGATTTCTTTCAAATTTTTTTCATTTTCTTCAAAATTGTAATTTTTTTTGAAAATTCAAAGATGTGGATTTTTTCAAAATTTCGTCTATTTTTCTACATTTCAACTTTTTCCAATATTTGCATTTTCTTTTTAATTTCATCTTATTTTAAAATTTTCAATTTTTTATTAAATAATCGTTATTTTGGACTGCTCGTTGGTTATCTTGAAAAATTAAAATACAAAACTTGTCCCCTGCAACCAAAAAAGATTAAAAAACACAGCAAAGGTTGCTTCGACAGCCAAGCTATCATCTTCAGAGAGATACTGTACTGATTAAAAAACACAACAAAGGTTACTCTAACGCGTTTCGACATCCAAGATATCATCTTCAGAGAGATACAGTATCTCTCTGAAAATGGTAGCTTGTGTTTTTTAATCCTTTTTGGTTTCAGGGGGCAAAATTTGTATTTCAATCATTATTTTTTTTTAATTTTGACTTTTATCGTATTCTGATTTTTTTTTCGACCATTTTTATTTTGACATAATTTCGGCTAATTTTTAACATTTTGATTGTTTCTACAATTTTGACTTTTTTGAAATGTCGCCTTTTTTGAAATTTTCCACTATTTTTCAAATTTTTTTAAACAATTCTACTTCTTTTTAATGTCCACTGTTTTTTACCAAAATTTTCACTTTTTTGAGAACCTTGACTTTGACAAAGATTGCTCTAACGCGTTTCGATAGCAAAGCTATCATCTTCAGAAGGATACTATGGTACCTCACACAGCAAAGGTCGCTCTAACACGTTTCGATAGCCAAGCTATCATCTTCAGAGAGGTATAGTATCTCTCTGGGTTTTTTAATCTTTCTTGGTTTCAGGGGACAAGATTTGTATTTTAATTTTTGAAGATAACCAAGGACCAGTCCATTCCACCAAAATTAAAACTTTTTAAAATGACCAATTTTTCAATAATTTCACCCTTTTTTCAAATTCTCGAATCTTTTGAAAATTTCGACTTTTTCTTGGAAATCCCAATTTTTTTGGCAATTATTCATGGAAATATTGACATTGTTTTCAAATTTCCTTTTTGTAAATTTTCTGTTTCGAAATTTTAGTAATTTTCCAAAATTTTCACTCATTTTGAAAATGTTAATTGTTCCAAAATTTTTACTTTTTTAAATTTCGTCCATTTTTCAAAATTTCGATTTTTTTCAATGTTTGAAATTTTTAAAATATCGCCCTATCAAGTTTTCAATTTTTTGTTGAGAAATTTCGTTTTTTTTAAATCTCGACTGTTTTCATAATTGCAATTTTTTCTTCCAACTATTTTTCAAATTTTTGACTCTTAAAAATTTCTGCTAATTTTTGTTATATTGATATGTTAAAAATGTCTACTTTTTTTGTAATTTTAGACTATTTTTGTCTATTATTCAAATTTTCAATTTTTTGAGTATTTTTACTTTTTAAATGTCCACTTTTTAACAAAAGTTTCGCCTTTATGGTAATCTTGACCTTGAAAATGTGGATATTTTAGTTTTCTAAAAGTTTTCAATTTAAAATTTTTCTTTTTAAAAAAAGTCCTACTTTGTTTTCAGGATTTAAAGTGCTAAAAATTTCCAAATTCTCTCAATATTTCGACTTTTTTAAATTAGTATTGACAATTTTTCAAAATTTTTACTAGATATTTTTGAAATTTTAGTGCCTTTTCAAAACTTCAACTTTTTTAACATTTTCCAAATTTTTGAAAATTTTGCCATTTTTTTATATTCACTCAAATCTTTTAAAAACTTGGACTTTTAAAAAATGTTTACATTTTTTAATTTCTATTTTTTCCTGAAAATTGTAACTTTTTTGAAAATAATAATATTCGCCTTTGTGAAAAATATTATCTTTATTGATTATTTTTAAACTGTCGATTTTTTTTAACTATTTTGACTATTGCGTCTTTCTTTCAAAATTACGACAGTTTTCAAAATTCTTTCGACTATTTTTCAAAATTTCAAATTCCCGAATGTTTTGAAAATTTCGACTTTGTAAATATGTTTACGATTCTCTAAATTACGAATTTCTTTTAGATCCTAGTTTTTTTTGACATTTTTATGAAGACCGACATTTAAGAAATTTCGATTTTCTTTTAATTTTGACGTAAAATTCTCAAATTTCTTAAGATTTGATCATCCTTAAGAATTTCGATTTTTTTCAACATTTTGACTTGTCTCAAAATTGCAACTTTTTTTGATTATTTCGTCTTTCCTTCAAAAGTTCGGATTTATTAAAATTTTGATTTTTTTTTAATTTAGACTATTTTTCAAAATTGTAAATTCTGGAGTCTTAAAAATTTCGACTTTTTAAAAAGTTTGGCAGTCTTTTAAATCACGAATTTTTCTCGAAAACTCTTTTTTTTAATGTCCATGTATATTTTGACATTTTTTCAAATTTGGGTATTTTCTTTGGAAATTTTTGATTTCAAAATTTGATTTTCTTGTAAATTTTTTCTATCTTTGATTATTTTTAAAATTTTCGACTTTTTTCAAAATTTGTTTTTTTTTTCAAATTGTTAACACTTTAGTTAGTTTTTTCGAGTTTCGACGTCAATCGTGATGTGTATACGTAAACAGATTTCTGATAAACACAAAGCTTGAATCACAGAATAAGAAAACCGTATTTATCGTGAAGTTTCAATATTGCATTTGCAGGTAGGGTTGCCAGATGCCCCATATTTCACGCATTTTCCGAATATTTTAGGTGATAGCAATACAGAAACCAGTAATTGTGAACGAACTTTCGTATTTTATAAACGTGTGGCAAACTTTATTTGGTAATCCACATTAATAAAATGGAAGCGTCTAAGTGTCTATCTGTCTGTCGATTCATCTTTTGTCCGGGCTAATCTCGGAAACTACTAAATCGATTTTAATGAAACATTTACTAAATTGCAGATTATTTTTAGAAATACCTTTTAGGCTATCTTGTTTCAGTAAAATTTAACAGTTCTCTCTAAGAACTCAACTGTGCTAAAAATTTTATTTCAGAGACATAGAACATATAAGAGAAAAGGAAGAAGAAGTAGAAGACGAAGAATAAAAAGAAACATGTATTTCCTAAGTCATCAAATAAATGCAAACTGAATAAGCAAGGGTCTAATGAAAACTAAAATGACTCGTCGATAATGACTCGTCAATGATTCATGTTTTCTCCTCGGTTGGATTTAAACGTAAATATTTTCTTGTAAACGGTAAATTTAGAAATGAGTTTATTTCTTTGTGTTACATGGAATAAAAGTGTTGGGCTACCTGTCCAGGTAGTCTTTTAACAGTCATAAATCATGAAAGGTAGCATCTATCAGAATCATCTAGAATTAGATACGGGCGTGCTCGTCTGCCCATCCCCGGCCCAATGTCAGGCAAATCGTATCGCTTAATTCAAACAATCGCTTTCTCTGCAATCCTCTTACCAAATACAAAATGAGGCAAAAAAATCTCACTCAATTACAATGTGACACTGTTTGATTGTATACTTAATCACAATTGTGGAACAAGACGATCATATGGAGCAATGAACTCGTTTTAATAATGCAGCATTTTCTGTAACAGTACTCTTGAATTTTAAGTCTGACAGAGGTATACATTTCCATACAATTTAACCGTACGCCAGTATTCGACTGCAATGTGAATTGCATCGTATCAAAACTGTTTCTTATTGGACAAAACAACTATGTTGAAAGAACTATTTAAATGGTTTTAGTGTCATGACATTATTTTGCTAGTTATACTAATTTCGTGTTCAGAGGAAAGGGTTATCAAGTTGGTATTTTTAAAAATTTTTTAACGTTTATCTTAGATTATTGGTTTGGGTGAAAGTACCGGTCCCTTGATTATCTTCAAAAATTGAAATACAATCTTGTCCCCTGAAATCAAGAAAGAACCAATAACACAACAATGGTTGCTGTAATGCGTTTCGATAGCCAAGCTTTTATCTTCAGAGTGATATCTCTCTGAAGATGATAGCTTGGCTATCGGCAACCATTGTTGTGTTTTTAAAAATCTTTCTTGGTTTCAGGTGACAATTTGTATTTGAGTTTAGATTATTGGTTATTGAGTATTGCAGGATTTTAATTTTTGTAGCAAAACAAGCAAAGAAGTCGTACGTGCTCCACTGGATGATTAAGTAAGAACAAAAACACTGTAGAATCCAAAAAATCGTTACCGAGTATCCCGCTGATATTCCCTGCCCCTGGCTATTTGTTTTAAAAAAATACAAGCCATAAAGAAAAAGAAGAAGAATTATGCTTTTAAGGTAGCTCAAATTATAGAGGATGATTCAAAATCCGATGTATATATTTAAAGGGCGTATTCTTGGGACCAAAATAAGACTTTATTCCTATAAATATGTGTCCCAAATGCACCCCTCCGAACTGTAGCCATGGAAAGTTGCCCAACAAAAATTGATTATGTCAAGTTGTGACTACAGTTATTGATCGAATCATCTGAAAATTTGCAAGTTTCTGTTTTTTAGTCTATTTATTTTTGCTTCAAAGATACTGTAGAGGATGAGAGGAATTTACGTTTTCTTGGCTGAAATTTTGCATGTCCACTGAAAAACTTTAAATTTGAATAAGATCATCTAGTTGGCCGTGAAAAAATTTAGAATTTTGGTCTCCTGCATTTTTTGATACAACCAACGGTTTAGTAGAAAATCGCGGTCAACTGAAGAGTAATAATTAATGATTTTATTAAAATTATTTAATTAACAATTATAATTTAAATTTATTAAAATGCCACCCAACCTCTCCGCGATACAACTCTCCATTCTAGGGAAATAATATACCGAGATCTCGTACCATTTTTCAGTCCCAATTGATCTGGATACATAAATGGAATCCCGCAGGATTATCGGGATTAGTAATTGATAGAAACATGACACACGCGCCCTCTGTAGTTTGAGTTTGAGTTTTGCACGTTGCTCGTTATTACTTATTACTTTGCTCACTCTTTCTGATTTTGTGATTTAAGGATTACTAGGTTTTAGATTTTTACAGAAGGTCTTTAAAACAATATTTTTTATAATAGTTTCATTTTTTAAATTTGTATTTATTTGGCACTTGAAAGAAACACAAAACATTTAACAATTAAAAAAAAAGACCAAAAAACGAAACAAATTAACATTTTTTTTCCTTTACCGTGGCTTTAGTGAGGTGGAATATCCCGAAAATTGCTGGGGGGCGGTAGGTTACTTTGGTTTCCCAAGCTAAGAAAGCAAAAAATTGTAATTTTTACACTTAAAGTTAAATTTCAAAAATTTCAGAGAAAATGGAAATTAAAAAAATTGTTTTTTATAACAAAAAACAATGTTTACACCGAAATTTTAGCAATCAAGTAAAAATTGAAAGTGTAATCTTGAAATGAAGGGAAATATATCAAAATTTCAAAGCAACTCAGATATGGTAAGCAATAAAGAAGTTTAAGGAAAATTTTCAATTTTTCCTAAAATTTTACTTCGAGAAAATTCAGCAAATACTGGGGAATTTTTTAATTTACGAAAGTATCTTTTTAAACTTTACATTTCATTTCTAAAATCCAAATTTTGAGAAAAAAGTTAAAACATTGAGCAAGCAAGCTCAAAGTTTTCAAAAAAAGTCAAAATTGTGAGAAAAAAAACAAAATTGTATGTCAACATTTTGAAAAAATTCCAAATTTTCTCAAAAAAGTCGACAGTTTCTTGAATTCGTTTTATGCAATTCATCGAACATTTTAAAAATAGTTAATTTAAAGTTGGAGTATTCAAAGAAAAAATAATCAAAATTTTAAGAAAAAGCAAATTTTCCAAAAAATGCTGAAGATGCAAAAAATCGAAGTTTTGAAAAAAGTAAAATTTGGAAATAAGGTCGAAATTCTAAAAAAAAGTCCAACGTTCAAAAAAAAGGATAAGGTTTTCAAAAAAGGGTCGAAATTTTGAAAAAAAAAGTAGAAATTTCCAAAGAATTTCAAATTTTGAAAAGAGCAGACACTTCGAAAGGTTGTCGAAATTTTTAAGGTAAAATATCAAAATCTTCAAAGAACTCTTCAAAAAGGTCCAAATTTTGATAAGTCTGATTTTTCAAATAAAATTCAAATTCACATAAAAGTCAAAGTAGAAATTTTGAAAAAATAAAATTAATTTGGTGTTAATATTGTGTCAATATTAAAAAAAATAATTTTTGAAAAGAATCGCTTTCCATAAATTTTACACATTCTGTGTAAGTCAAAATCTTGGAAGAGTTCAAATTTTCA
This sequence comes from Dastarcus helophoroides, assembly GCA_028583605.1. Taxonomy (NCBI): domain Eukaryota; kingdom Metazoa; phylum Arthropoda; class Insecta; order Coleoptera; family Bothrideridae; genus Dastarcus; species Dastarcus helophoroides. The sequence goes on from CM053327.1 coordinate 30,613,339, forward strand.
AAATAAATCAGAATTTGAATTTGGAAATTTTCAAAATAAGTCGAAAAGTTCAAAAAAAGTCAAAATTTTCAAAAAAAAAGGCAATAAATCTTGATTTTGGTAGAAAGGACTGGTCCTTGGTTATCTTCAAAAATTGAAATACAAATCTTGTCCCCTGAAACACAGAAAGATTAAAATCATAACAGAGATACTGAATCTGTATTTCTCTGAAGATGATAGCTTGGTTATCGAAACGCGTTAGAGCAACCTCTGTTGTGTTTTTTAATCTTTCTTGGTTTTAGGGGACAAGATTTGTATTTCAATTTTTAAAGATCGTTCTATTTCCAAATTGTGCTCGTTGGCCAGCCCCCCCACCGGAAAATTGAGTGTCAGGGCATATAAATAACTAGATTAGCAGAAATAGGAAAAAAATGTAAGCAAGTTAGTTAATGTTTTCGACAGTTGAAATTTTCAAAAATACGTGATTACAGTTTTAACAAAGTAGAATCTTAAAAGCCAGATTTACAGAAAAGTCGTAATTTCGAGTCAAAATTAAGAAACGATGATTTGAAAATATAAATCTTTGTTTCTTAATTAATTAATAAGAAGGGGAATTTCGAAAAAAGGTCAACATTATCAAAAATAAGTCGAGAATTTGCAAATTTTGTCCAAAAAAATTCAAAATATTCAAAAACCAAATTAATTTTGAAAAGAGGTCGAAATTTTCAAAACAGTTAAAATTACCAAAAGGAAAAATTTTGAATAGACAAAGTTTTTTTAAAAAATAAAATTTTTTATGAAAATCAAACTATTGGATAGTTTGATTTTCATAAAAAACATTTTAAGAAAGTAAAAATTTTCAAAAATCGAAATTATCATAATTATAAGTATAACTCGAAATTTACAGAAAAATTCGAAATTAGGGATTATTTTGAAGTAAGTGACAATTTTCAGGAAAGTGGATTTTTCAAAATATCGAAATTTCCAAAAAAAGTCGAAAACTTCAAAATAGATCGAAAGTTTCTAAAAACCCTAATTTTCAATAGATTCAAATTCTTTGAAAAACGTTGGAATTTTCGAAACCAACAATTTAAAATAAGTCGAAATGTTCAAGAAGAGTTAGCATTTTCAAAAAGTAGAAATTTTCAGAAAAAAACCGAAAAGTTCAAAGGAGTCAACATTTTCAAAAAAATCTCCGGAAAAGACGAAGTACAAAAAATGTAAAAATTTTGTTAAAGTAGAAATTTTTTTCTATTTCTGATAATCGAGTTATTTATTTGCCCCGGCACTCAATTTTCTGTGGGGGGGTGAGCTGACCAACGAATACAATTTGGAAATACGACGACCTTTAAAAATAAAAATTTTAAAAAAGCGAGAATTTTCGGAAGCTGAAATTTTCACAATTATTAATCAACATTTTTAGAAAAATTCTGGGAATTCAAGTTTTCTGAAATAATGTCGAAACTTCGAAAAAAAGTGGAAAACTCAAAAATAGATCGAAAGTTTTCAAAAACGATAATTTTTTAATAAAATTTAAATTCTTTAAAAAAATATCACAATTTTGAAAGCCAACACTTTAAAGTGAGTCGAAATTTTTAATAGAAGTTAGTATTTTCAAAGAAAGTCGAAATTATCAGGAAAAAAGGAGTCAACAGTTTCAAAAAAATTTCAAGAACATGCGAAGTACAAAACATTTTTTCTAAAGTAAAATTATTTTTTTGTTTATGCTAATCGAGTTATTTATTTGGCCTTTGAACTTAATTTTCCGAGGGGGAGGGGACTGACCAACGAGGACAATTTAGAAATAGAACGACCTTTAAAAATTGAATTACAAATCTTGTCCCTTGAAACCAAAAAAGATTAAAAACACAGCAAAGGTTGCTCTAACACGTTTCGATAGCCAAGCTATCATCGTCACAAAAAAGTCCTACTTTCAAAAGACAAAATTAAAAAACAAGGATATAAGTTTTCAATAAGGAGAATATTAAGAAAATTTCAAAATTAAATTGGAGTGTTTTCGACGGTCGAATTTTTCAAAAATAGGTGATTGAAATTTTTAAAAATGTGGAATTTTAAAAATCAGATTTACATAAAAGTCGTAATTTCGAGAATCAAAATTAAAAAACAAAGATATAAATTTTCAATAGGAAGGGGAATTTTGAAAAAAGGTCAACATTTTCAAAAATAGGTCAAAAATTTGAAAAACCTTTAAAAAAAACTTCAAACATTCAAAGAAATAATTTTAATTTTGAAAAGATGTCGAAATTTTAAAGATTTAAAATTTTCAAAAAGGAAAGTTTTTCATAGACAAAGTTCTCAAGAAAAAATAAAATGTTTCCTGAAAATCAAACTGTACAAAAACCCAAAATTTTAATAAAGTGAAAATTTTCAGAAGTCGAAGTTTTCAAAATTATTAATCACAATTTCTAGAAAAATTCAAAGTTTTGGGAATCCAAATTTTTTGAAATAATGTCGGGACTTCCAAAAAAAAAATGGAAAAAAAAGATATCGAAAGTTTTCAAAAAGCCTAATTTTTCAATGGAATTCAAATTCTTCAAAAAAAGTCCGAATTTTCAAAGTCAACAATTTAAAGTGAGTCGAAATCTTCAATAGAAGTCAGTATTATCAAGGAAAGTCGAAATTGTGAGGAAAACAGGGAGTTAACAGTTTCAAAAATATTTCAAGAACATACTAAGTACAAAAAATGTAAAAAAAAATTTTAAAGTTCATTTTTTTTCTATTTCTGCTAATCTAATTATTTATTTGCCCCGGCACTCAATTTTCCGGAGGGGGGCTGGTCAACGAGCACAATTTGGAAATAGAACTACCTTTAAAAATTGAACTACAAATCTTGTCCCCTGAAACCAAGAAAGATTGAAAAACACAACAAAGGTTGCTATAACGCGTTTCGATAGCCAAGCTATCATCGTCACAACAAAGACGTACTTTCGAGAGTCAAAATTAAAAAACAATTATATAAGGTTTCAATGAGGAGAATTTTAGGAAAATTTCAAAATTAAATTGGACTGTTTTCGATGGTCGAAATTTTTAAAAATAGGTGATTGAAATTTTTTTTTAATGTAGAGTTTTAAAAGCCAGATTTACATAAAAGTCGTAATTTCGAGAATCAAAATTAAAAAACAAAGATTTGAATTTTCAATAAGAAGGGGAATTTTAAAGAAAGGTCCAGTTTTAAAAATAAGACAAAAACTGGAAAAATATTTCCAAAAAAATTTCAAACATTCCAAAAAATAATTTTAATTTTTAAAAGATATCGAAAGTTTCAAAAGAGTTAAAATTTTCAGAAAGGAAAATTCCTAATAGACAAAGTTTTAAAGAAAAATTTAAATGTTTTATAAAAATTAAACTGTACAAAAACCCAAAATTTTAGAAAAGTGAAAATTTTCAAAAGTCTAAACTTTCAAAATTATTAATCAAAATTTCTACAAAAATTCGAAGTTTTGGGAATTCAAATTTTCTGAAATAATGCCGAAACTTCTAAAAAAGTGGAAAACTTAAAAATAGACCGAAAGTTTTCAAAAACCCTAAATTTTCAATGGAATACAAATTCTATAATGCATAGGTTTGAACATTTATAAGATTCGAAATTTGGAAACCAAATACCGGTTTCGATCTTGTTCAGCTACGTATGATTCACTATACACGCCTGGAGGGCTGCATGAATTTGTATTCTAGGTTGCATTCTTCTTGCATACGACATTGTTGTCTATGGACCAATAGGTGGTAGTACTAAAGAGTCACTCGCTTGACGCCTGTGAATGTTTTAGTACTTACTTGTCGGAACATTTATTAACATTCGAGTTGGATATGCCAAGCTGACGAGATCTAACAAGATCGAAACCGGTATTTGGTTTCCAAACTTCGAATCTAATAAATGTTCAAACCTATTGGTCTGTGCATTATAGAATCCTTGTCTTCTGGGAACTCTTCCTAGAGAGCAACCGCTTCGCTAGGTGGCAAGTGTTTCAACTGTTGGTAGTTCAAGCTATCTATATGATTCCACTATACACGCCTGGGAGGGCTGCATGAATTTGTAGTCTAGGTTGCATTCTTCTTGGAATAAAAATTCTTTAAAAAAGACAGAATTTTCAAAGCCAACATTTAAAGTGGGTCGAGATTTTCAATAGAAGTAAGTATTTTCAAAGAAAGTCGAAATTTTCAGAAAAAAACAGGAGTCAACAGTTTCAACAAATTTTCAGAAACCTACGAAGTACAAAAAATGTAAAAAAAAACTTAATTTTTTTTCTATTTCTGCCATACTAGTTATTTATTTACCCTGGCACTCAATTTTCCAAGGTAGGGGGGAGCTGACCAGCCCAAAATTTTAAAAAAGTGAAAATTTGCAGAATTCGAAATTTTCAAATTTATGAATCAAAATTTTTACAAAAATTCGAAGTTCTGGGAGTCCAAATTTTCTGGAATAATGTCGAAACTTCCAAAACAAATGGAAAACCTTAAAAAAGATCAAAAGTTTTCAAAAACCCTAATTTTTGATTGGAATTCAAATTCTTCAAAAAAAAACTCCCAATTTTCAAAGCCAACGATTTAAATTGAGTCGAAATTTTTGAACTAGAAGTCAATATTTTCAAAAAAAATCGAAAGTTTTAAAAAAAAACAGGAGTCAACAGTTTCAAAAAATTTCAAGAACATACGAAGTACAAAAAGTGTAAAAAAATGTTTTTAAGTAAACATTTTTTCTATTTCTGCTAATTGAGTTATTTATTAGCTCCTGCTCTCAATTTTGCGGGGGGGGAGGGGGCTGACCAACGCGCATAATTTGAAAATAGAACAACCCTTACTTCTTAATATCCAATACGTAGGATGTAGAAGGCCCTAACCCTCGGGCCTCGAAATTCTCTCGGCTGGTCTGATATTGAGAACAAACTTTTAAAAAAACCTTCAATTCAAAATGTTTAGTCCTGAATTAAAATTCAAATTTCAAAGACGAATTATTTGACTTATTAAAAAAAATTATAATTCAAAACAAAAATATGAAAATTGTGTCAAACAACTACTTAAAAGTCTTCGAAGTTTCAACATCATTGTAGGGGCTTCTTCACGAACAAGGTAAAACGAATTCCCACATAACGGTTGAAATCAGTCAGTGTAGATTTGGTTCACCAGTAAAGCAGATTTTTAAACACGATTTTATAAAAATGTTACATTGCGGTAATTAATTTGTTCTTGGTATTTCGCTGGACTGTTAACCAAAACTGTTTACATCACATAATAGCTTTCAAAGGTATAAAAGTATCGACAAAAGAACATGATTTGTTTGAAATTTAGAACGCTAACGAAAATCCATTAAACATACATACATTATGAAGTTTCTCCGATTGTGCAACACCTGAAAATGTATCACAAGGGCTTCAATGGGTATGAGTTTAGTTAGTGCAGTAGCACGTGTGTTCGTAGCTCGCTCTCTGACCTCCTTACACCCTCCTTTCACGTTCCTACTTTCTCTCTGGTGTCTTACTATTTAACCTATTGTTCTTCATCATGGTGCATTATTTATATTACTAGTTTAGGATGAATCTGATTTATATGATGTAAACTATCGTTTCCCAACGAGTAATTCATTTACAATATCCTTATTTCACCGGAAATTGCTTGCTCCAAAGTTGACCAACAGTAACGGTAGCCTCGTACTTAAAAAATACAGACACGGATCCAGAATTTTGTTTAAGGAAAGAGTAACGTGGTATAATTTTTTGTATGCAGAAAATTTGGGCACTAGAAGGTTTACGTCGTCTAAACTTTGAGAAAAATGACTAAATTTCTAGATAAAACTGAAATTGTAAGATTTTTTCAATTAATGAAATATTTTTGAACTGAACACTACTTTAGACGCGTTCAGCGATTTTTGCTAGGGGGATAACTTATGGTTTCAGTCACTATCACTCTAATTTTCCTCACTAACATGCTCTAATATTCACACTAAATGCAACTATGAGTAAGACGCGTAATAGAATTAAAATCGACACCGGGGTTTGAACCCGCGCCCTATCCAGCGACAAAATTTTGAAACTTTGGCTTCCACGTTTAAAATTTCACTCAAAGATCCAAATTTCAAACGGTCAAGTAGAGATTAGAATTGAAATTTTAAGAAAAATATCAAAATTTAGAGACTTCAAATTTTTTCCTTAATTTTGTGATTTTTCCTAGAAATTTTCACTTCGAATTTAAAAATTACATATCCGAAATGTTGAGAAAATATTTGACATTTTGCACAAATTTAACTTTCTGCAAATGGAGAGACCCGGGGCTGTTTCAGACCTAGTTCGGCCCTGAATTTTGTTAGGTATCTTCTTGCATAAAGTATCCTCATCTAAATTGGATTGATTTATAGAATGAATAAAACGTTCACATGAGCAACGTCTCGTCGATGCTTTAGCTGTCAGGATATTTTTTCAATGATGATGATAATTTAAATGCACCTTCCTACTGAAAGTTAACTCCTTTATGAGTCTTTAGCGAAGTTATATACTCAATTAAATTGTAGCCATTAAACAAGTCCCTATAAATTCTTTAAAGCCGCTTCTGTTTTTGCGCTTCTTTCTCCATAGTGGGTTGAACTACGTATCTTCCGTCTCCTTCGGCGACAGCGGTAGCAATGGAAAGGATTAGAATGCAAAAGCTCTGCGTACTGAAAGCTTATACTGTGCTACCGCTGCTCTAGATACATTAGCGAGGACTGGGGTGGGAGAAATATCCTTGTTTACTTCTCGACGGTGGACATATTTGATGAAGAGAGAAACTGTAGGTGTAAATGTTTGTGTCTGGCGCAAAGTCAAAGCAGAAACATTGAAACTTGTTACCTTTTTCAAAGGCCACTCAGGGGATCATACATACGACTTATTGTTGTACGTGTTGGAAATACTGATCGTTTACATCATTTGTCATATTAAGTATCGACGATAAATCAATTGCAAGGAGGCTCATTTTTATCTAACTTACAGACTATACGTTTGGAATAATATTTATTCTGTTCATCATACTGATGTTAATTATACAAAATATACTGGACTACAATAAACAAAAATTTATATCACATTTTTTTTTCGTAAGGATATTAACATTGCAGCTAAATTAATCAAAAGAGGAAAATGCTGACTGATAATTAGTTTCTGTTTTTCCTAAATTATTTTATTTTTACGTTAGAAATTCCTCATAAATTTCACTTTAAAATGAAAAAAGTTGAACTTTCAATGCTTTAATACACGTATTAATAAGATTGCATTTCCAGGTTATATCGTATATTATCTTACTGATATTTCAGTTTCTTTCAGATCTCTATATTGATTTCTATCTTTATATTGAGCTATCTTTGTAATTTCTTAGTGCTTTTTTCGAATTTGAGTTGCGTTTATTAAACTGACCAGATCTGACCAAATCGAATCCGGTCTTTGGTTCCCAAATTCTTTAAACAAAGTGAAACTTTCAATACTCTAATGCACGTATTAATAAGACTGCACTTCCAGGTTATATCGTATATTATCTCCATGATATTTCACTTTCTTTCAGATCTCCGTATTGATCTCTATCTATCGTATTGAGCAATCTTTGTAATTTCTCAGTGTTTTTTTCGGGATCGAGTTGCGTATACTAAGCTGACCAGCTCTGACCAAATCGAATCCGGTGTTTGGTTCCCAAATTCTGAAACCTGACGAATTCTATTGGTCTGTGCATTAGATATTGCGTTTCTCGAAATTCAGTTTTATTCTTGACCCCAAAGTTCCAAATTTCGTTGTTAAGATTTTTCATATTTTAATTTTTTTCTCTTTTTCCAGTTGAATAGTTTTCTGTTTTTCTCAAAGTTTCAGGTTTAAAGTTAAATTTTGACTTTATAGGAAGTTTCTTCTATAAAAATTACATATTTTTCATAAAATTTTCATTCAATCAAACTTCGTTAGATCGAAGTTTCGTTACCAGAGTGGTAATTTAAACCTAAGTTCAACTTAACTTCAACTTAACTTTAACTCAACTATAACTTAACCTTAATCTAACTCTAACTTAACGTTAACTTAACTTTAACTCAACTTTGACTTAACTTTGACTTAACTTTGACTTGACTTTGACTTAACTTCGACTCAACTTTGACTTTGACTTGACTTTGACTTAACTTTGACTTAACTTTGACTTAACTTTGACTTAACTTTGACTTAACTTTGACTTGACTTTGACTTAACTTTAATTTAACCTTGACTTACCTTTGACTTAACTATGACGTAACTTTGACTTAATTTTGACTTAACTTTGACTTAACTTTGAGAACTTAACTTTGACTTAGCCTTTGACTAAAACTTTGACCTAACTTTGACTTAATTTTGACTTAATTTAAATTTACCTTTGACTTAACTTTGACTTAACTTTGACTTAACTTTGATTTAACTTTGACTTATCTGCAACTTAACTTTCTTATCTTCAACTTAACTTTAACTTAACTGGAGTAAACTCAACCTAACTCAACTTAACTCAATTTAACTCAAGTTAACTCATCCTAACTCAACCTTACTCAACTTAACTCAACTTAACTCAACCTGATTCAACTTAACTTAACTTAACTCAACTTAACTCAACTTAAATCAACTTAACTCAACTTAACTCAACTTAACTCAACTTAACTCAACTTAACTCAACTTAACTCAACTTAACTCAACTTAACTCAACTTAACTCAACTTAACTCAACTTAACTCAACTTAACTCAACTTAACTCAACTTAACTCAACTTAACTCAACTTAACTCAACTTAACTCAACTTAACTCAACTTAACTCAACTTAACTCAACTTAACTCAACTTAATTCAACTTAAGTTAACTCAACTTAACTCAATTTAACTCAACTTAACCCAACTTAACTCAATTTAACTCATCTTAACTCAACTTAACTCAGCTTAACTCAACTTAACTCAACTTAACTCAACTTAACTCAACTTAACTCCACTAAACTCAACTTAACTCAACTTAACTCAACTTAACGCAACTTAACTCAACTTAACTCAACTTAACTTGTTATTGTCTCATTGGTCATTTTAGGAACAAATCAAATAAAATTATTTTCTGCGGTAAAAAACTTATATTTATGAGATTTTGTAGCGTAAGTATCTATAGTTACTCTTAAGGCACATGCTGTATACTGTTACTTTCGCTATTCATTCATAGAGAAGCATTAGTAGTCATTTAATTACCCTGCAAGTTAGCAATTTTCGAAATCGTTGGCAAAATTTGTGTATTTTTTCCAAATTTCGGGTTAGTACGCACAGAAAACTAAAAATATGCATAATGTTTATTAATTTTATTTAATATTTCTGCGACCCAGTTTGGCTATATTTAAATTTTTATTAATGAATGTTGACAAAATTCTAAAATATTTTTTAAATATGACCAGGTGATATCTAAATTTATTTAAAACGTCACCTCATGACAGTTGACAAAAAAAGGTTAATAAATAAAATATTTTCGACCAATAAGAGTCCACCATGAAGAATGAATAATGTTTATAACCTATATATTGTTACAGGCTTTATCGGTTCGAATAGATTACACTTATCGAATAATACCCACTTTATTATCAAATTAATTCGGCATACTTTAACTGAACAGTAACTCACTTATTATTTACTAATTGCTAACCCACCAACTACACTGACTTCTAACTGACTGACTCGAGGGAAAGCTGACCGCCTTTTATAGTTTTGGCCTTCGGCGTCTAGAACTTTTCGGCAGATAAGGCTTATCGTTTGCCGAAATTTATGGAATGCTTATCTGCCATTTGTTTCGTTATCGCGGCCGCTTTCCCCTTATCAGATCCTTCTAGAAACTTTTTTTTATTTACTAAATTATATAATTCTATTCCATCTTTTTACACTGCGTTACAATATTTTCATCTCTAAGCAATCTCATATCGTGTTATTCTGTATTTGTTATTATTCTACCATTATTGTCCACAGACCCCTATAAGGAACAAACCCATATTTTTTTGTAAGCAATACGAAACTTCATGGTGGACTCTTATTGGCCGGAAACTATGTTTATTAATTTTATTTAACATTTCTGCGACGCACTTTGGAAATGTTAGATACAATTAATAGACAAATTTAAAATTGTTCGAAGTGTGTAATATATTTTAGCAACAAAAATTTCAGAAATACGACACTTTGAAATAAAAGTCAAAATTTTTAAATTATTAGAAATTTTGAGAAATAATTTTCGGAAAGTCAAAAAAAAATTTGTAAAATGGCGGATATTAGAGAAATGGATTTCAAAAAAATTAAGCAAATAAGAGGTCGAAATTTTTCGTAGAAAATACAAAATTTGTAAAAGAAAGTTGAAATTTGAAAAAAAATCTACAATTTTTAAAAATAATTCTAAAAGAGACGAATTTCGATACAAAACCAATTTTGGAAAAATGTTGAAAATTTTATAAAATCAAAGTTAAAATAAAAACCTAACCTTTCAGAAAAAGTCGAAATTAATGAAATTTCGAAAAAACAATATTTGCAAAGGTCGAATTTTGTAAAAAAAACACACAATTTTCAGAAAAAATCGAATTTTTGAAAAAATTAAATTTTGAAAAAATTAAACTATGAAAAAATTAAATTTTGAAAAAATTAATTTTTGAAAAAACTATTTTCCACTGTAAGTGAAGATTTTGAAGCAAAAGTAAAAATTTCCAGAATAAGACAAATATTGAAAAATATGAAATTTTTGGAAATTGAAGTTTAAAAAATAATCAACAGACCTGAATATTAAAAAAATGCGAGGATTTCGACAAAAATATTGATTTTATGAAAAATACCATCGAAATATCAAAAAAAAGATTGAAATTCTAAAAGAAAATTCGGGGTTTTCAAGAGAAAGTTCAATTTTGAGTGAAGAAAACAGAATTTTTAAGAATAAAGCAGTATACTTATTAATTTTATTTAACATTTCTGCGACCCAGTTTGGAATAATTTAAATTTTTAATAAAAAAGTTGACAATGTTCTGAAACATTTTTTGAAATATAAACATTTACATATTTCCAAACTGGGTTGCTGAAATGTTAAATAAAATGAATAAACATAATATTTTCGACCAATAAGAATCTAAAATGAAGAGTAGTAAAGTCGTAATTTCGAAAGCTATGAATTTTGAGAAAAAACCCAATTTTGTCGTAAATTTTAGAAAAACGAAATTTAAAATAAAAATCCCACCTTTCGGAAAGACTCGCGCAATGATGAAAATTCGAAAAATGCCACAATATTTCCAAAGATCGAATATTGTGAAAAAAGTCGCACTTTCAGAAAAAGTCGTCGAATTTTGAGAAAAAAAAAACTAAAAAGCAAAAAATTGTGCTCGAAATGTTTGCTACCTTGTTCCAATTTTGATATAATATTTAAATTTCAGTAAAGAAATCGAATGTACAAGAAATCTTTTTTATCGAAATTTTCCAAAAATATTTTTCTCAACATTTTTACTTTTTGATAACATACCGATCTAATTTAGAAAAAAAAGACGAATTTGGAAAAAACTGAATTTTCAAGGAAAATGCAATGTCAAGGAAATAGTAAGAAAAGGTCGACATTTTCAGAAACTAAAACATCGCATTTTAAGCTAGAATTTTTGAAAATAAAGGGAATTTTGAGAAACAAGTCGAAATTTTCGGAGTCAAATAAATCGAAATTAAAAAAAAAGACAAATATTAAGCAAATTTGGAATTTTGACAGAAAAAATGATTTCTGAAGAAACAGTTTACAAAGTAGAATTTCAAGAATAAAGTTGAAAAAGGCGAATTTAAACTAATTTTAAGAGAAGTCGAATTTTCCGGAAAATTTAAACATCGAATTTCGAGAGAAAAATAAAAATATCGAGAAAAAGTCGAACTCTAACAAACCACTCAAAATTTCTGAAAAGTCAAATTCTAAACAAATCAAAATCTCCATAAAAATCCGATGTTAATAAAAATAATAAGTAATAAATTCAGAGAGTTTTCTCTGAAGATGACAGCTTGCCTATTTAAACGAGTTAGAGCAACCTTTGTTGTGTTTTTTAATCTTTATTGGTTTCAGGGGACAAGTTCTGTATTTCAATTTTTGAAGATAACCAAGGACCAGTCCGTTCCACCAAAAAACGAAATCTCGAGAAAACAGTCGACATTTCGAGAAAAACTACCAAATGAAGAAAAATATTGAAATTTTCCGAGAAAAGTCAAATTTTCAGAGAAAGGTACAATTTTGAGAATATTCGTTTATAAAAAATACGAATCATCAAAAAAAAAATCAGAATTTTATAAACAAGACGAATTTCGATGAAAAACATTCAGATTTCCAGAAACATACAGGATCAGATTTAATATAAAACTAATATTTTCGGAAATAGTCAGATTTTGAGATTTCCAAATTTCGATTTTTTCTATATCCGTTTTTATTCCTGGAAATTTCGATTTGTTCCTCGGAATTTTAAAAAACCAAGTCGCATTTGAAAAAAAAATTGGAAAATATAAGAAAAATGTCGAAATTTCGAAATGTCGAAATTTAGTAAACACTCAAAATTCCTCGGAGGGACCAATTTTATCGAAATTTTGGAAAAAGGCGAATTTTGAGGAAAATGAAATTTCTAGAACGTTCTCTTGAGTGGTTGAATCGGAGGCAGACATGTGCCCCATCTGCCCCACTCTAAGTCAGAAAATGTCCAATATTGAGGTAGACGTCGAAACTTTGTATTTCAATTATAAACAGTTACAATTCCATCAAAATCTTTCTCTGAATTTTTGTCTTCTTACAAAATTTCCAAAAAATCATTATCAAAATTTCCAGACAAACCTATTTAGTTTTTTATCAAAAGATGAACCAATTTTGAGGAAAAAATTTGATAAAAATAATTTGAAATTTGCAAAAAAAACAAAATTAGAGAAAAACTGAAATTTTCAGAAAAATTAATTTCGAGAAATGGTCAAATTTCGAGAAAGAAGCGATTAATTTTGAGGTAAAAATATGAAATTTTGATAAAGTCGGATTCTGGTAAAAGAAATCAAATTTCAAAAATAAATTTGAAATTTCAAAAGTATAAGACACCTTTTGTGAAAAAAGACAAATTTTTTGAAAAAAGACGAATTTTGAAAAATAGGTCCAAATTTCGAGAAAATGTCGATATTTCAAGGAAAGGAAGAATTTTGAAGAAGAAATGGAAATTTTTTAGAAAAAGTCTCCTCAGTTAAAAATAAATTTTCGTTCAGCTGCATCAGAAGGGAGCAAAGGCACCCTACCCTGCCCCACGCACAGTGCGCTACTGTTTAGCCATGTGTTTTAAAAATAAGTCGAAATTTCGAAAAAAGGTCGATATTTCAAGGAAAGGACGAATTTTGAAGAAGAAATGGAAATTTTTTAGAAAAAGTCTCCTCAGTTGAAAATAAATTTTCGTTTAGCTGCATCAGAAGGGGGCAAAGGCCCTGCTCCACGCCTAGTGTGCTACTGTTAAGCCATGTGTTTTAAAGAACTCGTTTAAGCTAACATATTGACATTAAATATGATGTACAGTGTATTCAATGCAAAAACAGACGAATATCGAAAAAACCGAATTTTCAAGGAAAAGCCAATTTTGAGGAAGTAGTGACCATATCCATTTAGAGAAAACAGACGAATTTCGAGAAAATTAAAATTTCAAAAAAAAAGCCAGTTTCGTGGAAAAAGTCAGAAACTAAAACATCGCATTTTAAGCTAAAAGTCGCGTTTTCGAAAATAAGGCGAATTTTAAGAAATAAGTTGAAACTTCCGGAGTCAAATTTAAAAAAATTGAAAAATAAAAAATTGGCAGAGATAATGTTACAAAAAACATCGAAATGGGGAATTGTAGAATGTATTACTGCATTAACTAGCTAATAAAAATACGGTTATATTTAAGAACGGTATACTTGACCATAAGAAACTGTCTAATTGAATAACTTGCTTCAATGTACTTATTTAGCAAGACTATCAAATAATACGAACGCAATCTACACACCTTGAACTCATTACTTATGCACGTAATTGCATTCTGAACGTTGAGCAGTTATCCTTAAAACGAAAGACCAAGAAGAAAAGCAATGCGGGACAGAAATACTTGGGAAATATTTGAAGAAAAAAAGAATATCATGATCAGGCTTATACAGGGTGTTACAAAAGTCCGGGCCGCTACTTCAGGAGCATATTCTACACATTAAAATATGAAAAATGTTGAAATACATTTTTTTCTTTAAATTGCCTCCTAACGGAGATATAATCATTTAAAGATGGCGCCCCTAAAGTGGTTTTTTTACTACAAAAGGTTAACGGTTAGTAGCAAAGTCGTGAAATTGGGCAAGCGGTTAAAGAATTGGATTAGGCATATTCTCATGTAACATATTTTTTAAATAAGCAGTAGCGTGGTGTGTAGGGGGTTGCCCGCGATTATTTTTTGCCGTAACTTTTTTGTATTGCAATATTTCGACACAAAAGTGCCATAATCGTAAAAAGCAACATTTTTTATACAAAAAAGGTACTCTTTCTCAAAGTCGCTAAAAGTAACCGTTTCCGAGAAAAAAGCATTTAAATAATCCTATCCCGTCTTCGAAATTCTAACTAATTTGTATAAGAAAAAATAAGTTGGTCATGCAAACTGATCGTAAAGAAAACAATTGTACTTGACAATATCTGCCAGAGATTGACGTTGTGTCACTGATAAAGTTTGGTCGTAAGCTGTAAACTTTAGCAGTTTTTGTTGTCAATAGTAAGTGTAGTAGTTTTTTAACTTCATTATTTTGATAAAATGGACTATTCAAATCAAGAAATGGCCGATATGGATTTAATGTACGGGCTTGCAAATTGTAATCGTGCTGAAGCAAGACGGCTTTATGCTGAACGTTTTCCTAATAGACACCTATCAGGAGAAAAATTGCTCCAGAAAATTCATGCTCGTTTATGTGAAACAGGAAATTTTGTTTTCAAAGGCGAACGTGTTGGAAGGCCAAACGCAGAAGTTGCTAATTTAGAGGAGCGTGTGCTTCAGCGAGTTGAAGAAGATCCATGTGTCAGCACTAGACAACTTGCTTTAGCCGAAGGAGTAAATCACCTAACTATCTGGCGAATTTTGAAATTTTACCAATTTTACCCCTATCACTTTCAAAGAGTGCAAGGGTTACTTGCTGCTGATTATCCTCCAAGAATAGAATTTTGCAACTGGCTATTGCATAAGATCGCTGAAAATGAGAACTTTCCATCGCTCATATTATGTACGGACGAAGCGGGTTTTACCAGAAACGGGATACTTAACTTTCACAACATGCATCAGTGGCAAGTTAAAAATCCCAATGCAGTTATTCAGTCGAGACATCAGCAACATTTTTCACTTAACATTTGGGGAGGAATAATAGGGGACTCTATAATTGGACCGTTTTTTTTACCTCATAGGTTAACAGGAGCATCATATAGACATTTTTTGCAAACAGAGTTACCCGTGTTACTTGAAAATGTTCCACTCATAACAAGACAGTGAATGTGGATAATGCACGATGGGGCACCTGCCCATTTTAGTGCAGTTGCTTGGGAATTTTTGAATAACAACTATCATCAACGATGGATAGGTCGAGGAGGTCCGATACCATGGCCAGCTAGGTCTCCTGACCTCAACCCACTCGATTTCTACTTATGGGGACATCTAAAGCAGATCGTCTACTCCACACCAGTTGACAATATCAATGATCTTCGTGAACGAATTGAAAATGGGTTCAACCAGATTCACAATACACCAGGCATTTGCGAAAGAGTAAGGAGTTCCCTTAGAAGACGAGCCGAGCAATGTATTGCTGCAGGGGGCAGTAATTTCGAACACTTGCTTTGATTTTTTTTTTCTTAATTTTGTACTATTTTTATATCAATGCAGTTAGTAGTGGATAAATTAGAAATTTGCAAAACGAATTCTAATAAATGCAACAATTTTGTTTAAACGCTTTTTTCTCGGAAACGGTTACTTTTAGCGACTTTGAGAAAGAGTACCTTTTTTGTATAAAAAATGTTGCTTTTTACGATTATGGCACTTTTGTGTCGAAATATTGCAATACAAAAAAGTTACGGCAAAAAATAATCGCGGGCAACCCCCTACACACCACGCTACTGCTTATTTAAAAAATATGTTACATGAGAATATGCCTAATCCAATTCTTTAACCGCTTGCCCAATTTCACGACTTTGCTACTAACCGTTAACCTTTTGTAGTAAAAAAACCACTTTAGGGGCGCCATCTTTAAATGATTATATCTCCGTTAGGAGGCAATTTAAAGAAAAAAATGTATTTCAACATTTTTCATATTTTAATGTGTAGAATATGCTCCTGAAGTAGCGGCCCGGACTTTTGTAACACCCTGTATAAGAAAAAATTGATGTTTTAACCTTTATAATATTTTTATGTTTGTTCTGTTAGTCGGTTTTAAGTCAGAGGGGCAGCTTAAGGAAGGTATTATTTCGGATTTTGTTCCTATGTGCTAAAACTCGATCTCTCTTTACTGTTTAAACTCCAATTATTTGGAAGGGAGCAAATGAACCCAGCCTACAACCCGGAGTTTGTGCCAAGAGATCTGCTTTGACATTTGCAAAAGTTTTTGATGACCAACGCTTTGACACTGACGAAAAAAGTGGTGTCTTCGTGCTATAAAATATAAGAATTATTTTGGAGCCGTGTTGGATGTCAAAACTGTTAAGTGCTCCTGCGTGTATTTAGCAGAAATATTAAATTCGCATTTTCTTTTGCATGTCTTCTGCAAAATATATAATTTGTTCCACCCACGCTGTTGCCGACCTTGATGTAATTATGTACATACGCTTAAACAAGATGTCCCGCCATGTATGGATACAGAAATAATTCATGGAATACACATAGCTTACGATATTTAATGTATGTGTGCTTCTTTAATGTAATATCGCCAAGAAGGTATTCATGAAGATCGTGATAGGGTTTCTAAACTTCACACTGTTTTTGTAGATAAATAATTAAAGCTTCATCAATTTATTTAACAAAATACATTTAAAAGTCTTTAGAATATGATTTTTAGTAGAAGCTATAAAATTTTTTGTTGATGTTACCACTTATATGGGATTGACTTTAATTTATTTATCATAATAACAACACAAAGTATGTTCAGTTCTGCAGTCAAATAAAAAGCATTCACGGTGAGAACTAGGGATGTCGATTTGAGATCGATTAATCGAAAAATCGATTTTTTGAAGTCTCAAGGTCGATTTTTTAGATCGATCTCAAATATAAGATCGATCTAATGAACGATTCAAAAATCCTAAAAATCGGATCGATTTACCTTAGATGCAGGTCACTGTAAATGTAATGACAAACATTTTTTATTTTTTATATAAGTGTATTTATGTCGTTATGTTATTCTCCACTTCCATCTACTGGCAATAGTAACGTTAATAAGCCAACAGACGGCACCACTACCATTTCTTTTCATTCATTATGTCGTTGACTGAATAGAAAAGATAACTGTGGTACAGTGTTGCCATATATTTGAAGGTAAAATTCCGTGCATACGCAGTTAAAATTACCGAATATTCACAAAAATTACAATACTTTATTTTATTACCTGTTACCCGTCTTAAAAACTTTTATTTAGTGGTTGAACACACGTTTAAATAAATACACCAGAAAACTTGAAAAAAAGTTTATTTACTTTTTTTTTGAAGTAAAAATTACAAAGCGTAGAAAGGACATCAATTTGAAAAAAAAAATATCACGGAATGTTGACTTTTTCTCCTCTAAATCCCGAGATTAAAGTCAAAATTTCGACTTTAAAGTGAAAATTTCGACTTTAAAGTGAAAATTTCGAAAAAAAAAAAGTCGAAATTTAGTGTTTAAAGTCGAAATTTCTAGAAAAGAGGTGAAATTTCAATTTTTAAATCGAAATTTAACGAAATCTTACAAAGGTGTAGAAAAAACATCGATTAAAAAAAAATGTTATTTTCAGAAATTTCGACTTTTTTCTCAAACTTCGACTTTTTTCTCAAATTTAGACCTTTTTGTCAAAATTTCGATTTTTTTTTGGAAATTTTGATTTTTTTTGGAAATTTCAACTTTTTCGAAATGTTAGAAAGGCGT
The DNA here is from genome assembly GCA_028583605.1 of Dastarcus helophoroides. Classification (NCBI taxonomy): domain Eukaryota; kingdom Metazoa; phylum Arthropoda; class Insecta; order Coleoptera; family Bothrideridae; genus Dastarcus; species Dastarcus helophoroides. The sequence continues at coordinate 30,631,434 of CM053327.1, forward strand.
AGAAAGGACATCAATAAAAAAAAATGTTATTTAAAGAAATTTCAACTTTTTTTCTCAAATTGCTATTTTAAGCTCGAAATTTCGGCTTTTTTCTCAAAATTTCGATTTTTTTCTGAAATTTCGACTTTATTTCTTAAAATTTCGACTTTTTCCCGACAATTTGACTTTTTTCTGGAAATTTCGCCCTTTTTCTCGAAATTTCGTTTTTTTTTTTCTTAAACTTCGACTTTTTTCTCAAAATTTTGACCTTAATATCGAAATTTCTCTCGAAATTTCAACTTTATACTCAAAATTTCGACCTTTTTTTTATCGAAATTTCGACTTTTTTCTCAAAATATTTCGAAATTTCGACTTTTTCTCGAAATTTCGACGTTATTCTTAAATTTCGACTATTTTCTCGAAATTTCGACCTTATTCTAAAAAGTTCGACTTTTTTCTCAAATATCGACTTTTTTCTCGAAATTTTAACCTTAATATAGAAATTTCGACGTTTTTCCCGAAATTTCGACTTCACGCTTAAGATGTCGACTATTTTTCCAAAAAATTCGACTTTTTTCTCAAATATCAACTTTTTTCTCGGAATTTCGACTTACGTTTTTATCAAACTTCGATTTTTTATTTCGAAGTTTCGGCTTTTTCTCGAAATTTCGACGTTATTCTCAAATTTCGACTATTTTCTCGAAATTTCGACCTTAATCTGAAAAGTTCGACTTTTTTCTCGAAATTTTGTTTTTTTTTCTCGATTTCCGAATTTTTTCTCAAATATCGACTTTTTTCTCGAAATTTTGACTTTAGTGTCGAAATTACCACAGTTTTCTCGAAATTTCGACTTTAAACTCAAAATGTCGCTATTTTTCTAGAAATGTCGACTTTTTTCTCAAATTTCCACTTTTTTCTCGGAATTTCGACTTACGTTTTTCTCAAACTTCGACTTATTTTCTCGAAATTTCGACTTTTTTCTCAAATTCCGACTTTTTTCTCGAAATTTTGATCTTAATCACGGAGTTTCGATTTAAAACTCGAAATTTCGACTTTTTTTTCGAAATTTTAATTTTTATCTCGAAATTTCTAAAATAAAAAATTTACTAATTAAAAATAGCAATTATTAAACGCACCCTACTAGAAACTGTCAAGATTGTTGGGAAACATGGTGGGACGCAACTGTCATCTGCCTCATTTGACCATAGAGTATAGTAATTTCGACTTATTCTCGAAATTTCGAAACAAAATTTAATATTTAAGTCGAAATTTCGAGATTGAAGTCGAAATTTCAACATTAATCTCGGAATTTTAAGAAAAAATAGAAATATCAAGAAAAAAGTCGAATTTTCGAGAAAAAATTCGAAATTTCAAGTGTAAAGTCGAAATTTCGAGTTTAAAGCCGAAATTTTGAGGAAAAAATTCAAAATTTAAAAAAAAACGATATTTTGACAAAAAAGTCGAAATCCCTAAATATTTTTTTTTTATAATCGGTGTCCTTTTGTAAAATGTCGAAATTTCTAAATATAATTTTTTTAATTAAATGTTGACTTTGAACTCAAAATTTCGACTTTTTTCTCGAAAGTTCTACTTCATACATACATATGTCAAGAAAGTCGAAATTTTGGGTGATAAAAAATTGAAATTACTAAACGTACCCTACTGCTAAGTGTTAATATTAAATTGTAAAAGAGTTGGTGCTTAGAATATAGTCTTATATTCTAAGGGTTGGTGAGGCTAAACTGTCATCTGCCTAACCGAACCATAGAATAAGAAATTTCGACTTATCTCGAAATTTCGTTAAAAAAAGTTGAAATTTCTAGATTAAAGCCGAAATTTTGACTTTATCTATGAAAGTTCCTCAAAAAAATTCGAAATTTGGAGAATAAAGAAGAAATTTCCACTTTAATCTCGTAATTTTTAGTTTAAATTTCATATTTCTAAATATATTTTTATAAAGAAATGTATTTTCTACATCTTCGTAAAAAAAACACAAATACATAAATAAAAAACAAAGCAGAAAATAAATATGTATCGGATCTTTCTAATTATGAATAAATAATTAAAGTATAAATAATATTTCGAATTTTTTCTCTAAATTTCGACTTTAATTTGGAAATATTGACTTTTTTCTCGAAAATCTAAAATTAATGTCAAAATTTCCACCTTTTTCTTGAAATTTGAAAAGAGTCTACGTTTCGGGTTTACCTGCAGTCGAAATTTCGATAGAATTTCTAGGAAAAAGTAGGAATTTCGTGATTAAAGGCGAAATTTCAAGAAAGAAGTTGAATTTTCGAGAAAAAATGGAAATGTTGAGATTAAAGTCAACATTTTAATTTTAATTTGGAATTTGGAGAAAAAAGTCGAAATTTTAACGTTAGACTTAAGATTTCTTAAAAAAAATGCTTTTTATATTGGTGCACCTTCGTATTTTTGACTTCTTAAATCCGCAATTAAATATTTAATAAACATCGGAAAAGTATCGATGCATCGTTACCCAAAGGTGATGTTTGAGACATCGATGTTTTATTAAAAAAATATCGATGCTTTTTTGAATGATGTGGCATCCCTAAACACTGGTTGGTGTACAGTATTCGATGTTTAAAAACATTGATGTTAGGGAATCAATGTATCGAAACAACATCGACATGTACTTTCGATGTATTACATCGAATAAAAACATCGATTATTTTCCAAGTGGACACCTCTACTTGAATTATTTTATTTTAGAGCAAAGATCCCCTTTTTATAGCACTGATAGATGACACTAACTAGTTATTTTTATTTTTAAATTGAATATTTGTTTTTTTCTAAATTTTCATTAAATTTTGTCAGGCAATATTTATAATCTACAATAGATTCACCTGCTCGTTTATTAAAGTATATTGCAAATGTATAAGGGTCTGTGTATTACCAAGCATTACAATAAATTTAATTTTTGACATCTCAGGTGTGCAATATTTTTTATTGTGCTTGCATGCACTAATAAAAAATATTTCCTGTTAACTAAAATCAAAATTATAAAATCCTAAGGATTTTTTTTTAAATCTCAACCTTTTTCTAAGAATTTCAGGCCCGAATTTCAAGCGTAGAATTCATTAGGCATTTTCTTAAAACCACATCATTAAGATCACATTTAAGTTGGAAACTCCAGGAAAGAAGTACAAGAAAAAATGTTAGAATCTTCCAAGAAAATAATTAACAGATTTGGAATTTAAAGTTGACACAAGTGAACACTTTTAGTAGTTCTTTGACACGGTCCAATCCCGGAAGAAGTATATCCTGTACTGACTCTGGCCGTGGAAGCCTTCGTTATCATTTGAATCGTGGGGATTTAAGTGATAAAAATTTAAATTTGTACAATAATGTTCCTCGAAACTCCAAGTTTATAATGGAAATTTGGAAGCTTAACCAAAATTTTAAAAATATACTTAATGTTTAAAATAAAAATTAATGTCCAAAATACAAATCTTTATCTAAATTTCGACATTGTAACTTCGTAATTAAAACAAAAATGTCGAGCTTGTCATGGTGTGTTTGAATATGGATAAGGTTTAAATAAAATAAATGATTTACTTCTTAAAATTGGTACATTAATCACTTTGCTAAAAGGAATTAAAATTTGATATCTTGATTTGATGGTTGCAAGATATGGCTTTCACTTTAATTAATTACTTTTACTGTAGTCATGTAGAAATTCGATTAACCCCACGAAATGCATAATTGTGTGTTATGATTATGATGATGATTAAGTCAAGTAAACTTAATCCATTAAGATAAAAATATGTAATCTTTTTAGGGATATATTAGATAATATGATGTAATGAGTGATAATATCGTAATATTACAAAAAAAATAAGAAGGAATGGGGGCTGCCTAATTAAATTAGGAAACTGGGAAATAACAGTCATTTTTTGTTTTGAATATTTTTAAATATTAATTGTAGCATCAAAAATTAGAATTTTACGATTTATAACTTAAAATTATTAACATTGGTCCAGTTTTTTTTTTAGCTTACGAGCTTAAATAAATTTAAAGTAATTCAATAAATATCCAAGGAAAAAACATTAGTCTGGTTTGCACATCTATCGACACTCCAAGCGACAATTATGTAAATTTTTATACTACTTAGTTATTTTTGGAAACATATGATGGACTGCACAAGCCTAGTGCACAAAATATAGAAACGGCTTAATAAAAAAATGTCTTGTCAACGTCGGGGTTTGAACCCAGCTCAATATATTATTTATAATAGTGTTTCCCTACGGGTGTGTTCTTTGGAAGCTATCAGATGTGTCGCCAAATTTCACAAATTACAATAATAACCTTTCAAAAATGTATTGGTTGTATGTTTTTTGGTCGTCAAAAATCCTCAGGCGATTGATGCTCATGATCTGCGTCATCCTTTTTTACTCGATACCAAAGTGTTTCAGTTTTTTTTTTTAAGTTTAATCCACTCGCAAAGGGTAACCCAATTATGCTTTCAAAGCACTGCGAGTAGGATGCGGAAACAAGGATAAATGGCGATGAACCGCCTTCTTAAATAAGGATAGGTTGTAATTTTTGGGGAAAATTCCTTTCGGTAACAAGTTCCAGAACTTGGAAGTTCTATAGAAAAAAGAGTCTCCATAGACAGAACTTCTCACTGTGTCAAGCTGGACTGCACAGGAATTTGCTGTCTCCGACTGTCTAGTACGCCTCAAGAATCTTGTCCTTGGAAGAATCAATCCTATTAGTTCCTGCGAGCATCTTCCGTGATAGTACTTGTAGAAAAGAGACAAGTCACCAACCATACGCCTGTGCTCTAGTGTTTCTAGAGAATCGGTCAGACTCTTGTCATCAATTAGGCGAATCTCTCTTCTTTGAATTGAATCCAAGAGAGCTAAAGTGTGTTTTGGGGCTGAACTCCAAACACGAGAACAGTATTGGCTAGTGTTGGCCTAACTTGAGCTTTGTATAGTGTTAATAGCTGATGAGATGTGAAGTACTTTTTAGTTCTAAAAAGGAAGCCTAGCTTCTGAGAGAGGATTTGGCAATGGCGCGTACATGATCGTCCCAAGAGAAGTTAGTGCTCGCATTCACTCCTAGGATAGATAGATTATATCCCATCGGAAGGATTTTACCGTACATTAGTATGTTTGTTGCATTATCCCTTGATATTTTCTTAGAGAAAACCGCGGCCTGAGTTTTTGAAGCGTTGAAGTCGACCAAATTGTTCTTACCTTATTCCAGGATAATCTCGAGATCCCGATTAATCGTCTGTTTCTGCTGTTCCCTTAGTCGGTCTGAAGCAGCGATAGATAATGGTTTGTCGGAGAAAAAAGATGACACAAAGTTACTATCATCTGCGTAGCTGTATATAAGATTGGAAGTTGAAGCTAAGAGATCGTTTATGTGTAACAGAAATAGAATAGGAGACAGGACAGACCCCTGAGGTACCCCTGTGTTAATCGCAAATGTCTCGAATGAGATGCCATCGACGACGATCTGAAAAGATCTGTCAGCGAAAAAATTGGATATCAAATGAGAGTCCAGGAGAAAAACCATAAGATGTTAATTTGGCGAGAAGAGATCGGTGCCAGCCTCTGCCGAAAGCCTTTGAGATATCCAATGCCACAATCCTATCCTCACCATGTTTTTCCCTAGCTGAGTTACAGATATGAGTAATACATGCCAGTAGATCGCCAGGGGAACGTTGTTGTCTAAAACCGTATTGCCTGTCGGAGATGATTCTATTTTCCTCCAGATATTTGAGAATATTGATGTTGATAACCTTTTCCATCAGTTTAGATACAACGGGTAACAAAGATATAGGGCGATAGTTGTTAGTCAGATTCCTTTTTCCCTTTTTAGGGACAGGCGGCACTCTAGCAGATTTTCAGATGTTAGGAAATACACCTTTGTTGTAAGAGATTGTGAACAATTTGCTTAGAACAGGAGTCAATTCTGGGGCGCACTTCTTAAGAACAATAGCGGGAATACCATCAAGGCCAGAAGCTTTCGAGGTGTCGAGCTCAAGAAGAATCTTCCTGATTGTGCGTTGTCTGAAAACAACTTCAGGCATCGGGGTGCTAACCTTAAGGAGAATAGGAGGTTCTGCGTCTAGGATGTTAATTTGGCGGGAAGAGATCGGTGCCAGACTTTGACGAAGGCCTTTGAGATATCCAATGCCACAATCCTCGCCTCATCATGTTTTTCCATTACTGAGTTACAGATATGAGTAACATATACCAGTAGATCGCCAGTTAAGCGTTTCTATTCTCCTCCAGATATTTGAGAATCTCGACGTTGATAACCTTTTCCATCACTTTAGATATAACGGGAATCAAAGATGAAGGGCGAGCTTTTATCCAGATTTCTTTTTCTCTTTTTGAGGACAGGCTGACCTCTAGCAGTTTTCCAGATGTTAAGAAATACACCTTTGTTGTAAGAGAAAGTGAACAATTTGCTTAGAACAGGAGTCAATTCTGGGGCGCACTTCTTAAGAACAATGGCAGAGATACTATCAAGGCCAGAAGTTTTCGATGTGTCGAGCTCAAGGAGATTTTTCCTGACTGTGCTTTGTCTGAGAAAAACTTCAGGCATCGAAGTGCCAACCTTAGGAAGAATAGGGAGTTCTGCGTTTCGAGAATCAAGATTGGAATTTTCAGCAAACACTAAGGCTAACATGTCAGCCTTTTTCTTGGAGGTAGTAGCAATACTGCTATTTCCATAGAGTAAAGGTGGAACATTTGAAGACGTAAAATTCTTTCCAATTGACTTAGCAAATCCTCAAAAGGACCGGGAACCGTTCGGATAGTTGATAAGCCTCTAACGCATTTTACGATCAAAATCACCTTTTGCCTCGTCAATAACCTGTTTACAAGAATTTCGTGCATCTACAAATATGGTCCGAGTCTCGACTGAGGGATTATTTCGCCAATGACGATATGCGCGATTTTTGCAAAAGACAGCCCGAGCACATTTTTTAGTAAACCAAGATTTACTGGAGGCAGACTTCTTTTGGGAGTGGGGAATTGAGCATTCCATACCAATCAGGATAGTTTCCTTGATGGATTCGGCGACTAAGGAAGGGTTGTCTGAGTGAGACTTCCTGCCATGGGAAAGATGCAAAGAAGTATCTTAATTCTTCCCAGTTTGTAGAGTTAAAGTGCCAAACCCTATGGGACTGCGAATGGGAAGGAGGTGGTATATGAAAATTAAAGTTACAAAAAAAAGTTGCACTGATCTCTACTATCTACATCTGTACTAATATTATATGAAGAGAGCTTCTGATCTAATCATCAACGTAGAGCCGAAACGACGTTAGAAACACGAAATTTGAAAAGTAGCTATCTTTTATTGTAAAGACGAGCAAATAGAGAGGATTTTTGAAAATTCGTATTCTGATATAAAAAAGGGTGAGAAATGATGTCTTGAAATTAGCTCAGAACAAAGTTTGTAACCTAAAATTTTGGATGAAATGGAGTTTTGTAATTAGTATGAAACAAAAACTAATAATAAAAATTTGTGTAAGCAACCCCTAACAGAAATAATGAAACACGTATTTGGTTGATAATAACAATTCAATCCCAAAGGGGGGTAAAAAGGGGCATCACAGTTGGTATAGAAAACAAAAGCTAAAAACCCATTTCTTAATTTTCAATTGTGTAAACAGAAATTATGATATAAATAATTTAGCATCTACTTGGCCCATTTAATAATTCAACTCCTAAGGGAGGAAAGGTGCATCAAATTTTCAATCCAAAAAATTAAAAAGGCGTTCCTGTGTTGAAGAGTATACGAGACCGTGACTATATTTTTAAGAAAAAATATTTATTTATTCATCAACATTTATACTGGCCCCTTCAATCCCCCTCAGATACAATGCACTTGTGCCAACGCTTTTTCCAATCTTCAAAGCACCTCTCCTAAGCACTTTTTGGTATAGCCTTGAGGTCCTCTAGCGATGCAGTTTTTATTTCATCAATCGTTGCAAATCTCCGTCCTTTCATAGGTCTTTTAAGTTTTGGGAACAGGAAGAAGTCGCAGGGGGTCAAATCCGGTGAATATGGTGGCATGATTGTCGTATTGTTTTTGGCCCAAAAACCTCTCACAAGCAACCATGAATGAGCAGGTGCATTATCGTGATGAAAAAGCCTTGAATTATTTTTCCACAATTCCGGAAGTTTTTTTCGTATTGCTTCTCGCAAACGGCGCATAACTTCAAGGTAATACTCCTTATTGACCACACAACCTTGAGGTAAAAACTCCTGATGCACTACGCCATGATAGTCGAAAAAAATAGTGAGCAAAACTTTTTGGTCGGACTTGGCGTGATTTTTTCGGTCTTGGCTCTCCTGGGTGCTTCCATTGAGACGATTGGACTTTGGTTTCGACGTCATAACCATATACCCATGATTTGTCACCAGTTATGACCCTTTTGAGCAAATCAGGATCATCACTGACGTCATTCAAGAATTCCTAAGTGATGCTCATGAGACCCTTCTTCTGATCAAAATTCGGAAGTTTCGGAACAAACTTCGCTGACACAGGTCTCATGCCCAAAACATCCAAAAAAATTGCATGACACGAGCCGACTGGTATGCCAGCATCCTCAGCATCTTCTCTTATGGTGATTCGACGATGTTCAAAAACAATTTTCTTCACAGCTTCGACGATATCTTCTCTTGATGTGCTGAGGCGTCCAGAGCGAGGTTCGTCGTCGGCTTCTTCTCGGCCATCTTGGAAGAGTTTGTACAACTTGTAAACATTTTTTTTACTTAGGGCAGATTCACCGTACGCCACTGTCAACATTTCAAGTGTTTTAGAGCACTTGATTCCATTTTTCAGACAAAATTTAATGCAAATTCTTCGCTCCATTTTTTATAGTAATAGAAAATCGCTGAGCACAACAAAATACGTCTAACATTTTTATCTGTCAAAAACAAATTAAGTATGCTATGTACTTGAAACTGTGAAGTTCGGGACAAGTGAACCAACACAACAACAACAACAACAACAACAACAACAACAACAACAACAACAACAACAACAACGACAACAACAACAACGACAACAACAACAACAACAACAACAACAACAAATCGATAATCGAATGCACGTTGCCCGCGAAACTTGAAAAGTCAGCTTACTTTTTGAAGATACCTCGTATACGAAAGAAATGACTAAACACTTGGCCAACTTTAAACATTGAAGCCCTAAGGGGTGAAAAATAGTATTAATTACTATTGAAAAAATTTTAAATGTTCTTTATAAGACAAAAACTAGGTTATCAAAAACGATTTTAACCTAACCAAACAACGGAAACTTCTAAAATAAATCAAATTTTTGAAAAACAGTCAAATTCTAAAAAAAGGAAAACCTTACAAAATGTCGATTTTTCAAATATGAATTTCAAAAACATTCAAGTTTTCCAAACAAACCAAAATGTTCAAAAGAATATCAAATATTTTAAAAAAATCCAAATTTAGAGAAAAGGACGAAATTGCTAAAATATGACCTACATTAAAAAAAACTCCAAAAAAAAGTCAAAACAATGAAAATTGCTTGGAAAATCTAAACAAAATTATGAAAAATTTCTAAATTTTTAAAGTTAGCATTAAAAAAAATCAGAATTTTTAAAACTTTAAGAAATCCTCAAAAAAAATCAAAACTTCAAGAAGAAACTAGATTTTGAAAAAAAATTGCAATTTAAAAAAAAGACGAAATTCTGAAAAGATCGAATTTTTAAGATTCAAAATTCAATTTTTTAAGACTCAAAATTCAAAACAAAGTCAAAATTTTTACAAAGAGTAGATAATTGTAAAAAGGTAGAAAGTTTCAAAGAGGTAAAATTTTTTTAAAAAATTAGACTTTTTTATATGTGTTGTATAAAATAAACTCCAAAGTTCTCATAAAAAGTCAAGTTTTCAGAAAAAACGTTTTCTTCTAGAACATATTGAAATTTAGAGAACAAGATAAGTTTAAAAACTTGCAAATTTTAGAAATCCTAAACGGAGGAAAAATGAAATTTTAAAAGCTTCGAATTTTTCCAAAAAGGCGAGCTTAAAACGGCGAAATTTCCCAAAGAAGAAAAAAAACAGATTTTGAGAATAACGTAAAAAGCTGAAATTCCCTACAGAAGAAAGCAGCCAGATTTTGAGAATAAAGTAAAACCAATTCAAGCAAAGAGAAATAATTTTTGAAAAGATTGCATTTTTTGATAATTAGTGAAATAATTTTATAAGTAAAGACGAATATAAAAAGAAATCCAAATTTTGAAAAAGGTGTCAAATTTAAAAAAAAAAGTTAAAATGTCCCAAAGAAAGCTAAATTTTAAGAAAAAAAAATCAAAGTTTCCAGTCAAGATGAAAAAATCGTAATTTGTAGAAATATAATAAAATGTTCAGATAAAAGTCGAAATTTCGAAGAAAAGCGTTTTACAGAAACAAATCCAATTTAAAAAAAAAAAGGAAAAAATAAAAAATCTTCAATAAAAGCTAATATTATGAAATAAATTTATTTTGAGAAGTCAAATTTTGTGAATAAGTCTTAATTTCGAAAAAGAGAAAAAACTAAATTCTGAGATTATAAAAAAAATTGTCCAAAAAGTCGATTTTTAAGAAGATAAGAAAGAAGAAGGATTTTATAAAAGAGTAGAGATATTCTTCATGGTGAAGTCTTATTGATCGGAAACATTATATTTATTAATTTTATTTAACATTTCTTCGGCCCAGTTTGGAAATATTTAACTTTTTATTGTTTGTTGACAATATTTTAAAACAGTTTTTGAAATATGACAACGTGATATTTAAATTTATTTAAAACGTCAAAAAAATTTTTAGCACAAAGTTCAACTTTGAGAATGAAATCTATATTTCGAAAATAATTCAAATTTCGAAAAAATAGAGAATTTTAAAACAAAAGTCGAAATTTTGAGACAAAAAAGTCTTCTCGGCTGAATATATGTTTTTGCATGACTGCCTGGAAGGGGCCCCCTTCCTGCCCTATTATGGCTACGCCTATCTGCAATGCAATAATTATGGCAGATCACCCGTCTATATGCAATACACCCCAGACATCTAGAAATCTACAAAAGAAAAAAAATCAAAACTTCAAGAACAAACTTAATTTTGAAATACAGAACTTGTCCCCTAAATTTTGAAAAAACTGCTATTTCTAAAAAAAAGACGAAATTCTGAAAGAAGTCGAAATTTTAAGATGCAAATTTCGAAACAAAGTCAAAATTTTTCACAAAGAATACGTATTTATAAAAAGGTAGAAAGTTTCAAAAAAAGTAGAATTTTTCAAAAAAGTCAATCAAAAATTTCAGAATAGGTGGAATTTCAAAAAAGTGAAAGGCGAAATTCTGAATAAGTCAAAATTAAAAAAATACGAAATCCTGAAAAAGGTAAAAATTTTGAAAGATTTGGTGTTTTAAAAGAACATCTTTAATAAAGTCAAAGTTTTTATTAAAGTCGAAATTTTAAAAAGAGAGAATTTTTCAATAATTTTTTAATAAAAACCGGGAAGATAGTCAACATTTTGAAAAAGATTCTATATTTTCAAACACGAAAGAGTGGATAAAAGTATAAATAAAAAAAAAATCAAAATCCTGAAAAAGCTCAAAATTTTGAAAGAGGTGTTTAAAAAAAACATTTTTAATGGGGTGGAGGCCTTTAATACAATCGAAATATTTAAAAAAAGGTAGAATTTTTCAATGAAGACAATTTTTTTAATAAAAATCCGAGAAAAAGTCAACATTTTGAAAAAGATTCGATATTTTGTAACAAAAATTAAAATTTTCGAAGCATTGGAAATTAATAAAAGATTTAATTTCCCAAAAAAGGTTAAGTTTTAAAAAAAAGTCGAAAATTTAAAGTCGAAATTGTGACAAAATTTTACATCGAAATTTTCAACAACAAATAAATAATAATACTAAAATCTTTAGAAGAGAGTAGGTGTTAAGTCAAATATCTTCAATAAAGTCAAAATTAATTAAATTAAAATTAAATTAATTAAAAGAAATAATAACCCAGGAAAACTAAAATTTTTAAAAAAGTTGAAATTTGCAAGAGTCAAATATTGAAAAAAGATCAAAATTTTGATCCTTTCAAAATTTTAAAAGTCAATATATTAAGAAAAAGCCAGAATTACAAAATGTGGAAATTTTGAACTGTGACAATTTCAAAGTGAATTTAAATTTTCAAAAAAATCAAAATTTTCAAAAAATCAACATTTTCAAAAAGCTCCAACATTTTAAGGGGTCTTTAAAAATGTAGAAATTTTTAGAACAAATTGAAATCTTGAAAAAAGTGATATTTAGAAGAAAATCGAAAACTTCTATTAAGTAAAAATTTTCAAAAAAATAGAGCATGTTGGTAACGAGAATTAGCGTGATGGTGTGTAAACCATAATTTTCCTCCTACGAAAAATCGCCTAACGCACATAAAACAGTTAAAAAATGACAACTATGTATATAAAATGAAATTGTAAAAGATCCGTTTGTTCTAGAAGCTGCCACTTTAGCGGACAAACCCGTCAGATTTTGGGAGATCCCAAGCAACGTATAAAAAATTCAGGTAAAAATATTTGGACATATTTTAGTGTGAAAGACTTATTGAAAATTATAAGGACGGAAATATATAGAAAGAGAGAAAAAAGTCGTCTTCAGCAGATGCGGTTGGTCTTTGGTCTTCGTGAGGACGAACAAAGAGGTAAATGCGGCCGATCAGTCTTTACAACCAATTGTCGGCTGCTACATATCCGATTCGAATTGATGGCTGATTATGTAGACCGGCCGCCAAGATACCTACACGTCACCTGCCGCAGAAGGCCAATGCATATTTATAACGGACCATTTTTCGGTCTCTTTCTATGTGCCATAGTTACCGATAAATTTGCGTCACATTCAAGTTTTACTGAATCATTGAGTACACTGCACATCATAGTCAATGTCAATAAGTTAGGTTTAACAAGTTCTTTAAAACACATGGCTTAACAGCACCACATAGGCGTGGGGCAGGGTTAGAGCGCTTGCCCCCTCCTAATGCAGCTAAACGAAAATTTATTTTCAACTCAGCAGACTTTTTGTAAAAAAAAATTCCATTTCTTCTACAAAATTCATCCTTTCCCTGAAGTATCGAAATTTTCCCGAAATTTCAACTTATTTCCCAAAATCCGTCTTTTTTCACAAAATTTGTCTTATACTTTTGAAATGTCAAATTTATTTTTGAAATTCGATTTCTTTTACCAGAATCCGACTTTATTTATAATTTTTACCTCAAAATTAATCGCTTCTTTTTTGAAATTTGACCATTTCTCCAAATTCATATTTTTATTTTTCTCTCAAAATTCGATGTTTAACTTTCCCGGAAAATTCGACTTCTCTTAAAATTGGTCCATCTCTTGATAAAAAACTAAATAGATTTGTCTGGAAATTTTGATAATGATTTTTTTGGAAATTTTGTACGAAGACAAAAATTCAGAGAAAGATTTTCCTGGAATTGTAACTGTTTATAATTGAAATACAAAATTTCGACGTCCATGCCAATATTGGACATTTTCTGAGTTAGGTGGGGCCAATTTTGTTTTTCAAATTCGTCTTAGTTTTTTAAAATCCCGAGGAAAAAATAGAAATTTCCAGAAATAAAAATGAATATAGGAAAAATCGAAATTTGGAAATCTCAAAATCTGACTGTTTTCGAAAATTTTAGTTTTATCTCAAAATCTGATTCTGTATCTTTCTGGAAACCTGAATGTCTTGCATCGAAATTTGTCTTGTTTATAAAATTTTGATTTTTATTCTGATGATTCGTATTTTTCGTAAACGAATATTATCAAAATTGTACGTTTCCCTTAAAATTTGATTTTCTTCGGAAAATTTCGATCTTTATTTTCATTTGGTAGTTTTTCTCGAAATGTCGACTGTTTTCTCGACATTTCGTTTTTTTTTTCGAAATTCCGTTATTTTTATTAACATTGGATTTTTCTGAAAATTTTGATTTGTTTAGAATTAGACTTTTCAGAAATTTTGAGTGGTTTGTTAGAGTTCGCCTTTTTCCCGATATTTTTATTTTTCTCTCGAAATTCGATGTTTAACTTTCCCGGAAAATACGACTTCTCTTAAAATTAGTTTAAATTCTTTTTTTTTTTCTAAATTTCCACTTTATTCTCAAAATTCTACTTTTTGAATTGTTTGTTCAGGACTTTATCAAAACTTAAAATTTTTACCTCAAAATTAATCGCTTCTTTTTCGAAATTTGACCATTTCTCGAAATTCATTTTTTGAAAATTCCGACTTTTCTCTAATTTTGATTTTTTGCAAACTTCGACTTATTTTTATCAACTTTCTTCCTCAAAATTTGGTCCATCTTTTGATAAAAAACTAAATAAATTTGTCTGGAAATTTTGATCATGATTTTTTGGAAATTTTGTACGAAGACAAAAATTCAGAGAAAGATTTTCCTGGAATTGTAACTGTTTATAATTGAAATACAAAATTTCGACGTCCATACCAATATTGGACATTTTCTGAGTTAGGTGGGGCAGACGGGGCGCATGTTTGCCTTCGATTCAACCACTTAAGAGAAAACTCTAGAAATTTCAGTTTCCTCAAAATTCGTCCTTTTTCCAAAATTTCGATAAAATTGGCCTCTCCGGGAAATTTTGAGTGTTTACTAAATTTTGACATTTTTCTCGAAATTTCGATATTTTTCTTATATTTTCCAATTTTGTTTTTCAAATTCGTCTTAGTTTTTTAAAATCCCGAGGAAAAAATAGAAATTTCCAGAAATAAAAATGAATATAAGAAAAATCGAAATTTGGAAATCTCAAAATCTGACTGTTTTCGAAAATTTTAGTTTTATCTCAAAATCAGATTCTGTATCTTTCTGGAAATCTGAATGTTTTGCATCAAAATTCGTCTTGTCTATAAAATTTTGATTTTTTTTCTGATGATTCACATTTTTCGTAAACGAATATTCTCAAAACTGTACCTTTCTCTGAAAATTTGGTTTTCTTCGGAAAATTTCAATCTTTATCTTCCTTTGGTAGTTTTTCTCGAAATGTCGACTGTTTTCTCGAGATTTGGTTTTATTTTTTTTCGAAATTCCGTTATTTTTATTAACATTGGATATTTCTGAAGATTTTGATTTGTATAAGAATTTAACTTTTCAGAAATTTTGAGTTGTTTCTTAAGAGTTCGCCTTTTTCTCGATATTTTTATTTTTCTCTCGAAATTCGATGTTTAACTTTCCCGGAAAATTGGACTTCTCTTAAAATTAGTTTAAATTCGTCTTTTTTGAAATTTCGACTTTATTCTCAAAACTCTACTTTGTGAACTTTTTCTTCAGAAATCATTTTTTCTGTAAAAATTCCAGCTTTCCTTAATATTTGTCTCTTTTTTAATTTCGATTTTTTTTTAATTTGACTCCGAAAATTTTAATTTGTTTCTCAAAATTCCCTTTATTTCCGAAAATTCGATTTTAAGCTTAAAATGCGATGTTTTAGTTTCTGTTTTAGTTTTTCCTCGAAATTGGCTTTTCTTTGAAATTTTAATTTTCTCGAAATTCGTCTGTTTTCTCCAAATGGAAATGGCCACTATTTCCTCGAAATTGGCTTTTCCTTGAAAATTCAGTTTTTTCGAAATTCATCTGTTTTTTCTAAATTAGGTCGGTATGTATGTTATCAAAAAGTAAAAATGTTGAGAAAAATATTTTTGGAAAATTTCGAGAAAAAAAGGTTTCTTGTACATTCAATTTCTTTACTGAAATTTAAATATATCAAAATTGGAATAAAGAAGTAAAAATGTCGAGCACATTTTTTGGAAATTGAGGTTTTTTTTCAAAATTCGACGACTTTTTCTGAAAATTGCGACTTTTTTCACAATATTCGATCTTTGGATATATTGTGGCATTTTTCGAATGTTCATCATTTTGCGAGTTAGTTCGAAAGGTGGTGTTTTTATTTTAAATTTCTTTTTCTAAAAATTCGGACTCTTCCAAAATTTGTTTTTTTTTGGGAAATTCGTCGCTTTATTCCTAAAAATCTTACTTTATTTCTTCAATATTGAAATTTTCCTCTTCAAAACCCCGAATTTTCTTCTAGTTTTTCGACCCTTTTCTTGACACTTTGATGGTATTTTTCAAAAATTAATTATTTTTTTTCGAAATCCATTTTTTAATTTTCGACTCTTTTTTGATTATTTTTTAAATGTAAATTTCCAAAAATTTAATGTTTCTTAAAATTTGTCTTATTCTCGAAATTTTGACTTTTACAAAATTCGATGAATTTGCACTTACAGTGGAAATTTTTTTTTAAATTTTAACTTTTTCTGAAAATTGCTTCTTTTTTGACAAAAATCGACCGTAGCAAATATTATTTTTTCGAATTTTCGACACTTTTCGACTTTTTCGAAAGGTTACGTTTTTATTTTAACTTTGATGTTCTAAAATTTTTAAGTTTTTCCAAAAATTGGTTTTTTATGGAAATTCGTCTCTTTCAACATTATTTTTAAACATTGTAGTTTTTCTTCCCAAAATTCAAGTTTTTTTTGAAAATTTTGAATTTCCTACGAGAAATTTTAAATTTTCTACGAGAAATTTCGACTTTTTTTGGTTAATTGTATCGAAATCCATTTTTTAATATCCACCTTTTTTAATTTTTTTTTACGTTCCGAAAATTTTTTCTGAACACAATTTTGACTTTTACTTGAAAATGTCATATTTCTGGAAATTTCTACTTACAATGGAACATTTTTCTAAAATAGAGAGATACTACTATCTCTCTGAAGATGATAGCTTGGGTGTCGAAATGCGTTAGAGCAACCTTTGTTGTGTTTTTTAATCTTTCTTGGTTTCAGGGGACAAGTTTTGTATTTCAATTTTACCTAGAAGTCAATTTTTAAGAAAAAATTTTTTAGAAAAATCCCAGAAGGGAAGAAATATCAAATCAGCTTCGAAATATTCGAAAAAGTCAAACTTAAAAAAAGTCGAAATTTCCCAATGAAGAAAAGAGCCATATTTTGAAATTAAAGTAAAACCAATTCAAGCAAAGATGAGGAATAATTTTTGAAAAAGTTGCATTTTGAAATAATTGGTAAAACAATTTGGTAAGTAAAGACGAATGTTAAAAAAACTCCAAATTTTGAGAAATGTATCAAACTTTAATAAAAGCCCCAAAGAAAGTCAAACTTTAAGAAAAAATTCAAAATTTCCAAACAAGATGAAAAAATCGAAATTTGTTTTGTAGAAACATAATAAAATGTCCAGTTTTGGGATAAAAGTCGAAATTTCCAGGAAAAGCGTTTTTACTGAAACAAGTCGAATTTTTCGGAAAAAATAAAAAATGTTCAATGAAAGCCAATGTAGCGCAAAAAATGTTTGAAAAAAGTCAAATTTTGTGAATACGTCTTGGTTTTGAAAAAAAAGAAACAAATTCTGACGTTATAAAAAAAATCATAAAAAATCAATTTTTGAGAAGAAAAGAAAAAAGAAGGATTTTATAACAAATTAGAAGGTTCCTAAAGAACCTGAAATTTTAAGCACAAAGTTTAATTATGAGAATGAAATCGATATTTCGAAAAAAACGGAACATTTTAAAATAAGAGTCGAAATTTTGAAATAAAAAAGTTTCTCGCTACATGTTTTTGCGTGACTCCATGATACAAAGGATGACAGTTGCCCATTCCTGCCATATTATGACCACGTCATGTACAATACGATAATTACGGCACATCAGCCGTCGATGTGCTATATACCACAGCTGACTGACAATGAGATGTTGAGGCTGAACGCACGATTTTATAAACTTTTTTTTTAAAGAAGGGGAAAATCCGTTAAGGACATCTGGGAAGATAACCCAGATAGTATCGGACTTCCTCTCAAACTACGGATACCGACTAAAAACCCCTACTTCTTCGGGCCGGGCCCTTGGCCACCAATCCCTCCGTCGGAACAGTACAAAAGTGCTGGAGCACTATTGGAAGCTGTTTTACCTGAAACATAAGAGACAAACAAAACAAAAAAGGTTCAGAATGGAAGACGCAGCCTAGAGGACCATCCTTGGTCTCCTAATCCTGGTTGGGATGTCTGGATCGTAATCCACTGCCTGTCGAACTAGTTCGTTGGGATGCGTTTTCGATCTCACCATTGCCCTGGAATTAATTTCCCGAAGAAAATCTCTTACCAAAGGTAGTTCAGCTTCCCTATGGAGTTGATTGTTTCTCACAAACCATGGAGCGTTCATGGCTTGTCTTAGAAAGACGTTCTGGAACACTTGGAGTTTCTTTATCTGATTATCCATCGCCTGTGCCCAAGCTACAGATTCGTAGGTCATCGCTGGACTTATAATTGTTTTGTATAGTAACACTTTAAGTCCAATGGACAGCTTACTATTTGTACCAATCATCGCAGCAGTCCCTTCAGCATTTTGGCTTTGGACACTGCATAATCGATGTGTGCCTGGAATGTAAGTCTTTTATCAAGAATTACTCCTAGATACTTTGCTTGAAGTCTCCAGTCGACGCTTTGCCCATGAACATTTACATGTCCATATGGTTGGAGTCTTCTTCAGGTGAAAAAGACTGCTTGGGTCTTGTCTGTGTTGACTTGGATTCTCCTTGACCGAAGTATTCTAGTAGACTGTCTGTTGCCTCCTGAAATCTTCTGGTAACCAAGTCTGGACTGTAAGAGTACGCCACCAATGCTGTGTCGTCTGCATAACCAATAAAGTGTGGTCAGTTGTTGAATTGGTTCTCGGGATGTCCGCCTAAACAGAGAATACAGCAGAGGTGACAAGGCAGAGCCTTGAGGCACCCCATACTGTAGCGTAGACTGGTTTGATAGTTCTGAATGCTCTGAATAAGGGCTGGTCCAGGAACGAGCTCACCATTTGAACCATCATTAGAGGTATTCCAAACATCTTATAAATTGTGTCTATTTCGACTTGATAAATACAATGAGATCGAACATGAAGTGATTTGAATCTAGGAAGTAGTTTAAAATATCAGGCCTACACGCCCAACGGTTCGGCTGTCGGATTTAACTACATATAACAATCTTGTCAATATTATAGATTGTAGTCTGTAACAGAAATTGAATATCGCATGGCGATAAAATGTTAACAAAAAGAGATATTGTTAGAAAACTGCAGACCAAGCCATAACTTGTTGTAGAGTATAATATTTTGTTTTTATCGAAGATATAATAATTAAGCGAAAAATCATCGTAAAGAGCTCGGAAATCAGTCAAATTAAAACGAATTAAATTATCTACAAGAGCTTTACGACGTCATCGCTGGAAAAAAATTATTGAAGTCAGTGGAACTTTTTAAAGATAAACAAAAATTTGGAAACCATTTTTGCCCATGGTTATCTTATTAATAGTTAAAAACTGCTGATGCTGAAAATTTTGAATTCAAGATCTGAAAACTAGAAACTTGGAGCTTTAATCTGCTTTGTTTTATTTTTCTCTGTGACCATTTTTCTTTAAGTTCAGCCTTTCGCAAATGAAAAATTTAGGATTGTTCTATGTCCCTTAGTTTCTCCTGTATAATAGAGCTAGTGATTTTATGTTTAATGAAACAAATTTAACGAAGTATACAAATCAGTTTTAGGGGGAAAAAAGTGGCACCTTCCAACTTCATAGAGTAATCCGCGCGAAAGCGCTGTAAACTTATAATTGAGCTTACTTAATAAATAATTCGATGTAATCGATTCATGAAAAGATAATTGTGGCGTGCAGGCATGTAGTATACTTTGGCCGCCACACTTGTTTGCAGTGAACTGCTGAATCTTTTAACTCCTTTTAACTGGGAATTCTCTCTCTTTATTCTTTCAATAAGCTTCCAACAGAGATAAAAAGCAAAGGCATGTACTGAAAATAAAGAGCTGTGGAGATATAAAAGAAAGAAGAAAAGATTGTCTACGGAAACCTGTTCATTTCTGATGCGAACAAAGAAGTTGCCTTTCCATTTCGTACCATTTACTATATTATAGATTATAATTTAATTGTCGCAAATTGCTCAGACGATTAGGTATTTATATCTACATTGAACCTGCGGATTTATTTTGCTCTTTTTACTGTTCTTGCACTTGCAACTACCAGTGCTTAAGAGAACATGAATTTCAATGTACCGAGTGTTTAATGGTAAGCAACACAAGCTTTACTGAAACAGTTTTAAAGAAAGAACCTTTTTTTCCATCGGTAGTAAATTTGCATACTTAAAACAACCCCCACCCCTCTGGCAAATTTATCTGTGCAAGGACCAAGGACCAATAACGTCATATTTCAAAATAAAATAATTTTCATTTGATTTTAACAGACCAAGAGATTCAAAACTTCGCACGCCTTATTGTAGTACCCGCTAAAATTGTTGAGTTTCACTGAAATAAAAATAGCCTAAAAGCTACCCATAAAAATACTTCACACTTTAGTAAAAGTTTCATTAAAATCGATTCAGCAGTTTCCAAGATTATCCCGGACAAGAATCAGTCGACAGACAGACATACGCTTCAATGGTGTTAATATAAATTGAATACATACAAATGTTGTTTATTTAGGTGAAATATATCAATTTTTTTAATGGAATCTTTGTTTTTACTCATTTGGATTCCCCATCAAATTATGGTCAATTTAATGTCTCTTTTGTACCTTTTTTCAATTTTTGACATATCAAAATAAAGTTTCAAAATTCGTTTGGAGGCACCATGGAAATAATGAAATAAATATTTTTTAATGCGATAGTGTCCTTTGAACTGTCTATCGTTTGAACAAATTTTTTTCACAAATTCGAAAATCTCAAAATTGCCAAAAAGAAGGAAATTTTCAGGAAAATATCTGGTTTTCTAAAAACGGTCGAAATTGTGAGAAAAAAATTTTTTTTAATGAAAATAAAGACCAAATTTTGAAACAAATTCGTACTTTCATTTAAAAAAGTCAGTTTTCAAAGAGAGTCCAAATTTTTGGATATACTAGGTTGCAATTTTCAAAATAAATCAAAGTTTTTGAGAGAATGTCGAAATTTTGAAAGAAGTGGAAACTTTCAAAATCTTTTTTTTTAATCGGAATGTTCAGTAAACGTTTTTTAAAAAAAGTCGAAATTTTCAAAGAAAGAACAAATTTCGAGGATAAAAATTTTGAGTAAAAATAAAGATTTCCGAAAAAAATGAATTTCAAATTCAATTTCAAATTTCAAAACTCATAACAAAGTTAGAATTTAGACAAGTCGAAATTTTTAAGAAGTCGAGATTGCAAAAAGTCAAAATTGCGTCCTTAACTAGTTTATTAGGATTCCTGTTTTAATTTTTGTCAAACCGGTTAATTATTTTCGTACACTTTTGTTTGTTGCTCCTTATGCAATACTTTTCTTGGCATATGAAGTTCTAAACAATAGTTATAAAGAGAGTTTCAGCGGACTAGAAGCACCCTGTAAAGGAAAACTATGAGTTGACTTGTCTCTTTTTAAAAAAGAGCCAATAATTTTGATGGAACGGACTGGTCCTTGGTTATCTTCAAAAATTGAAACACAGAACTTGTCCCCTGAAACCAAGAAAGATTAAAAAACACAACAAAGGATGCTCTAACGCGTTTTAGTTTCTCTCTGAAGATGACAGTTTGCCTGTCGAAACGCGTTAGAGCAACCTTTGTTGTGTTTTTTAATCTTTCTTGGTTTCAGGGGACAAGTTCTGTGTTTCAACCCAATAATTTCGTCTTTAATCTCGAAGTTTCCATTTTAGGCGGGAAATTTGAAATTAAAGCTCGAACTTTTAAAACACACAGAGAGAGATAGAGAGAAAAGAAAGAGGGAAAGAAAGAGAGAGAAAGAGGGGGAGGGAGAGAGTGAGGAAGGGAGAGAGGCGGAGAGAGAGAGAGAGGGAGAGAGAGAGAGAGAGAGAGAGAGAGAGAGAGAGAGAGAGAAAGAGAGAGAAAGAGAGAGAAAGAGAGAGAGAGAAAGAGAGAGAGAAAAAGAAAAAGAGAGAAAGAGGAAAAGAGAGAAAGAGAGAAAGAGAGAAAGAGAGAAAGAGAGAAAGAGAGAAAGTTAGAATAAAAGAAAGAAATGATTTCGTCTTTAATCTCGAAGTTTCCATTTTAGGCGGGAAATTTGAAATTAAAGCTCGAACTTTTAAAACACACAGAGAGAGATAGAGAGAGAAAGAAAGAGGGAAAGAAAGAGAGAGAAAGAGGGGGAGGGAGAGAGTGAGGAAGAGAGAGAGAGGCGGAGAGAGAGAGAGAGGGAGAGAGAGAGAGAGAGAGAGAGAGAGAGAGAGAGAGAGAGAGAGGGAGGGAGAAAGAGAGAGAAAGAGAGAGAGAGAGAAAGAAAGAGAGAGAAAGAGGAAAAGAGAGAAAGAGGGAAAGAGAGAAAGAGAGAAAGAGAGAAAGAGAGAAAGAGAGAAAGAGAGAAAGAGAGAAAGAGAGAAAGTTAGACTAAAAGAAAGAAAATGTACTTGAAAAAATGTAATTTTGAAAAAAGTGGACATTTTTACAGGCGCAATACTCCGAGAAAAAGCAGAATTTTGAGAAAAGCCAAATTTTTGAAAATAGTCGAAATTTAAAAAAAATAGTTTTTTAAATTGATATTAAAAAAGGTCAAAATTTCCAAATAAAACCGTCGATTTCAAAAGAATTTTAAATTTACAAAGCATTTCGAATTTTTAAAAAAAGTTAAAAGTGTTTAAAAAAAGATCAAACTTTCGAGAAAATATCGGAATCTTCAAAAAAAATCGAGTCACTTTTCCAAATCCAAATTTCAAGAAAGGTAAAATTTTCAAAAAGTCACATTAAAAAACTCAAAGTTAGAAAAAGATGAAATTTCGAAAATAATACAAACTGAAATTCTCAAAAATGCAAAACTTTGAGAAAACCCTATATCTTGAAAAAGTTACGAAATTTTGCAAATCGAAAATTTCGAGAAAATATCGAGGTCTTTAAACAAGTCAAAATTTAAAAAAACCGATAGTTTCAAATTTAAATTTTCAAAGAAGTTCAAAGTTTCAAAGAGCCAAATCTTTCAAAAAAACCCTCAAATTTACAAAAGAGGAAATTTCGAGGAGTAGTGCAGGCTGAAAAAATGGTCGAAATTTTCAGGAACGTAGATCTTCGATCGAAAAAATCCAAAATTATAAAAACAGGGTCTAAATTTGAAAATTGGACAAAATTTTAAAAAAAACTCGTTTTCAAGGAAAATATTTTTTCAAAAATGTCGAAACTTACAAAAAAGTCAAAATTTTTATATAAAAAAATGTGAAAACTATAAAAAAAATAAAACAAAAAAAATATTGAAAGAAATTCATGTTCAAAAAAAGTCGATATTTCGGAAAAAAATTTCATATTTTTAAGAGAAGCCAAATTTTACAAAAAGAAAGTCGAAGTGTTAAATAAAAACCAAAATTTCGAGCAAATGGCGATATTTTTAAATTTAAGCTTTCAAAGAAGTTCAAGTTCTCAAAGAGCCAAATCTGTCAAAAAAAACCTCAAATTTACAAAAGAGGAAATTTAGGAATAGTACGGACTATAAAAATTGTCGAAATTTTTGGGAACGTAAATCTTCGATCGAAAAAGGCCAACATTTTGACAAAGGGGTTGAAATTTGGAAATTAGACAAAATCAAATAAATAAACATTTTTAAAAAAGTCGAAATTTTCAAAGAAAGTAGAATTTTCCAAAAATGTAGAAACTTACAAAAAAAGTCGAAATTTTTGTAAAAAAAGTCAAAACTATAAATAAATAAAAGCAAAAATAATATTTAAAGAAATTCATAATTTTCTAAAAGTCAATATTTTTGAAAAAAATGTGATATTTTTACAAGAAGTCAAATTTTTTAAAAATAAAGTCGAAGTGTTAAACAAAAACCAGAATTGCGAGCAAATAGCGAAATATTGAAAAAAGGTGAAATTTTGAAGAAAGTCGATATTTTCAAATTAAAGCTTTCAAAAAATTTCAAATTTTCAAAAAGTCGAGCCTTTCAAAAAAATCTCAAATTTGCAAAAAATACATTTGGTAATTTAGAAAAAAAATTCGGACTAAAAAATTTTCAGAAACGCAAAGCTTTACGGAAAGAGAAAATTTTGAAAAAAGGTCGAAACTTAAAATAACAAAATATTCAAAGACAATCGCAATTTTCAGAGAAAGTATAGGATTTTCCAAAAAATGTTGAAAGTTACAAAAAGAGTTGAAAAAACAAGTAAACGTTTAAAAAAATTGATATTTAAAAAAATCACAAATTTTGAACAAATTCGACATTCTCAAATAAATGTTAAAACTTTGTTGTGTATTTAATCTTTCTTGGTTTCAGGGGACAAGATTTGTATTTCAATTTTTGAAGATAACCAAGGACCAGTCAGTTCCACCAAAATGTGTTTAAAGAAAGTCATATTTATCACACAAAAAACGAAGTGTTTAAAAAAAAAGAACAAAACTTCGAGAGAATGTCGAAATCTTGAAATAAGTTGAAATTTTGAAAAAAGTTTATAAGGCGCAAGTTCAAGAAAAATCTAAACTGGAGAAAAATTTTCAAAAACGACCGAAAATAGTCAAACGGAAGAAAGATCGAAATTTTCAAAAACGACCGAAAAGAGCCAAAAAGGATTGAAATTTAAAAAAAAACCGTTTCAAAAAAGCAATATTTTCAAATTATTCGAAATTTTCAAAGAATGTAAAATTTTTCAAAAATTTCGAAATTATCAAAGTAGAATATTTCAAAAATTTCAAAATTTTACAATCAAAACTCGAAATATATTTATAAAAAATATCAAAACTACAAAAAAGTAAAATTAAGAACATATTTGAAAAAAATCAAAATTTTCAAAAAATTCCAGACATCTTCGAAAAACTTAGAAATTGGTACGAGTCGAATTCTGCAAAAGGGTCGAAGTGTTTAGAAAATATGAAAAGGAAATGTAAAAACCTTGGAAAAAAGAGAACATTTTGAAAAGAATTGACATTTTCGAGTATAAACTTAAAAAAAGTTAAAATTTTCAAAAAGGTAAATTTTTAAAAAAACTCCAATTTACCAAAAGACCCAGTTTCCAGAAAGTTCAAATTGAAAAAGGTCGAAACTTTCAAAAAACAGTTTCAATAAATCAACATTTTCAAAAAATTCTAAATTTTCAAAGAAAATAGAATTTGTCAAAAATATCGAAACTTTACAATTAAAAGTGGAAAAATGTTTATAAAAAATGTCAAAATTACAAAGAAGTAAAATTAAAAACATTTAAAAAATATTAAAAATTTCAAAAAATTGTAGACATCTTCGAAAAATTTAGAAATTGTTAAGAGTCTAATTCCACAAAAGAGTCGAAGTGTTTAGAAAATATAAAAACTTTAAGGAAATGTCAAAATCTTGAAAAAAAGTGAACATTTTTAAAAAATTGATATTTCCGAGTCTAAACTTAAAAAAAAGTTAAAATTTTCAAAAAGTCAAATTTATAGAAAAACTCGAATTTACAAATGGACCCAATTTCCAGAAAGTTCAAACTGGAAAAAAGGTCGAAACTTTCCACAAGCGCAAAACTTCAAGAAAAGCTAAAATTTTGAAAAAGATTTCAAACAAAAGCCTACCACAACCTACCACAAAATGAACATTTTTATAGAAACAATGTCAACTAAATCGACATTAAAAAAAGTTGAATATTCCACAAAAAAACGGATTCATAAAAAATTTTGAAATTCACAAAAAATTTTTGAGAGAAAGTCCAAACTGAAAAAAGTTTCAAATTTCCAAAAACGCAAAACTTCGAGGATAGCCAAATTTTTAAAAAATGATCAAAATTTTAATACAAAAAAGTAGAATTTTTCAAATTACAAAATGTCAAGATTCTCATAAAAAATATTCAAAATTCTTCTTGTTCATCCACTCATCTTCACTTCACTCATCTTCATCTACTTCACTTCACCTTCACCATTCACTTCACTTCACTACTTCACCTTACTTCACTTATTATCTTCATCTTCATCATCACTTCACCTTCATTTCACTTCACCTTCACCATTCACTTCATCTTCACTTCACTTCACTTCACTTCACTTCATTTCATCTCATTCATCTTCATCTTCACCTTCATCTCACCTTCATCTTCATCTTCATCATTCATCTTCATCTTCATCTTCATCTATCTTCATCTTCATCTTCATCTTCATCTTCATCTTCATCTTCATCTTCATCTTCATCTTCATTCATCTTCATCTTCATCTTCATCTTTCATCTTCTTCATCTTCACTTCATCTTCATATTCCTTTCATCTTCACTCTTCATCTTCATCTTATCTATCATCTTACAATACTTCATCTATTCATCTTCATCTTCACACTTCATTCCATCTTCATCTTACACCTTCATCTCACTCACTTCTCATCTCATCTCATCTTCATCTCATCTTCATCTTCATCTTCATCTTCATCTTCATCTTCATCTTCATCTTCATCTTCATCTTCATCTTCATCTTCATCTTCATCTTCATCTTCATCTTCATCTTCATCTTCATCTTCATCTTCATCTTCATCTTCATCTTCATCTTCATCTTCATCTTCATCTTCATCTTCATCTTCATCTTCATCTTCATCTTCATCTTCATCTTCATCTTCATCTTCATCTTCATCTTCATCTTCATCTTCATCTTCATCTTCATCTTCATCTTCATCTTCATCTTCATCTTCTCCATCTTCATCATCATCATCATCATCATCAAATTCTTCTTCTTTTTCCTCCTCTTCTTCTTCTTTTTCTTCTTCTTCTTCTTCACTTCAGGTTTTAGGCATTATTGCCTGTTACGATACTTAATCTTTTTCTTGGGGAACCAATACCAAAAAATATGTCAAAATTATAAAAAAATTTAAAGACCGACATAAGTCTCGATATTGCATAGAAAAAGTCAAAATTTCAAGAAAGACTTCATTAAAAAAGCCGAAATTTGCAAATGAAGTTAACGCTTTGATAAAAATCAATATTTGCTAACAGAAAATCTAGTTCTTTAATTTTGTTTAGTGAGAAAAATAGACGACATTGATCGGAAAATATTTATTCAAGAAAAAACGGAGTTTACGCCAACACATTGAAACTTTCAGGATTCCTTTTGTCAGCGGAACTTTACTAAGAGGTTTCCCATTGCAGACGCTACGGTGAAGTTTCAGTTCGCGTATGAATCGGTGAATGCGCCGGAAGTTTCACAATTTCCTAAGCTTGCATGTGTTTCTGAAAACTGTAAAATATCCTAAACTGTATTCGTTAAAATATCAATATATAAACTTTCGCTTGATAATTCATTTATGTTGATAAGCTGATATAGATTTGATTTGTTACTGGATTGTTCCCTAGTAGAGAATTGTTGGCGATGATAGTTGACAGTTAAGAAAAAAATTCCAAGTGTCATGAAAAACTATCTATTGTGGTCATCTAAGGTTGGGGAAAAATAAAGCAAAATCGTCTTATTGTTTCAGACTGGGAATCGATCCACCCCCGTGGGTCCATAACCATCAATCTTGCGTGATAATAAAGAAAATATAAAGCTGGATCCATATCCATAAATTTTGGGTTGGGTGTTCTATTTTGGAATTTAAAAAGCATATTTTCACGAAAGAACCCTTATTTTCTTTTTGTAAATAGTTATTTTGTGTTTTTTGTTGTGTCGAAATTTCATAAAACAACTTAAAAATTTTGAAATCAAACCCAAATATTCAACTATAAATTGCAAATTTTTATAGAAATTTTGAGTTTTGTATCTAGATATAAAATCGAAAGTTCGAGAAGAAAAACGATCTTTTTTTGAATTACAAGGATAGAAGCTTTTATTGTTTTAAATTTCAGCGGAGGATAAATTCGAAATATTCGGACAAAAGTGGAACAGATTGATTCTTAATTTTCAGATGGGATTTGAATTGATTAACTCGAAATTTTTGAAATAAATTTCGGCTTTCAAGTCCAAGTGTCGAAATTGTAAAGTCAATAGTTGAGGAAAAAGTCAAAACAAAATGTCTAACTTATTTTTTTTAATTCCAGCTTCAATCTCTAAATTTCGAGAAAGAATTCAAAATCTTGAAATTTTGAAAAATTCAGTTTAGAAAACAGTGAAAATTACCAGAAAAAAGTCGAACTAGTTTAAAGAAAATTTCAATTGCCAACTTTTTAACAATATCAAGTGTAAACCTGTAAAGTTATTTTTTTATTTTAGGTTTAAATTTAAAACTTTCGGTTTTTAAAAATAAAATCTCTAGAATTGCAAGATACTAAATCTCGATTTTTTTCAGAATTTTTTTAGAATGCTTCTATTTGGAAATAACAATTATCATTAGATCTATTTTGGCCAGAAACATTTCTAGGCTTTTTAA
The DNA here is from genome assembly GCA_028583605.1 of Dastarcus helophoroides. Classification (NCBI taxonomy): domain Eukaryota; kingdom Metazoa; phylum Arthropoda; class Insecta; order Coleoptera; family Bothrideridae; genus Dastarcus; species Dastarcus helophoroides. The sequence goes on from CM053327.1 coordinate 30,659,714, forward strand.
AGTTCGTCACAATTTATTTTAAGTAAACGGTTTCTTGTTCCTAAAAACGGTAGCTAATCGTTTCACTAAATGTCGTTCTCATTCACTTTGAAACTTATTTGTATATGGAATGCTTAGAAAAATAAACAAATAGAGATTTCACATGAAGATACAATAGAATTCGTGAGTGAAGACAAGCGTATGTCCGTTACTTGTTAGAGAAATGAACTTGGCTTAAAGATGTTATGTGACCCTAGTCCAGATCTATCTTAATACACGTTACACCGCTTCGTATTATTGTGCATATTTATACAATTCAAATACGAAGCAATACTTAAATTCATTACCAACATATCCAATTTTAATTTTACTAGGGTTAGTAATATTGGGCCATAGATTGTCGGAAAACTACAGATTATTTCGATGTCGTAATAGTTGTTGAGAAAAAAACGATTTTATAGAAAAATAGGTGCTTGCATTCCAAGTCTTTTTGACCCATTAGTAGTAGTAGCAGTAGCAGCAGAACTGAAGGATCAAATGCAGATCAAATTTGTTTCTTAAATTATTTCATTTAGAGGAATATTTCCGGAGTTAGCTCTAGTTAAGGCAACACAGTAATTGCGGTTGGAACATTTTCTATTATCTTGAGAGAGATAACGTATCTCTCTGGTCAGGCGACAAGATTTGTATTTGAATTTTCCAAAATTTAGTGATTATGGTTTTTGATCCATTTCTGAAATATTTCAGACAAAAGGCAAAAATATAAAATATTTACACACATAAGTTTCCACCGATTTTAAACATAATGGAATCGTGAGTCAGCACTCTTGGATTTGTCAAAGGTGATGGTCATCCTATCCTTACCGCGCTAAGGATTAGAATTAATTGTTTGAATTTCATGGGTTAACAATGAAGGCGCATCCTTGTTGAGTCTCGGCGCGTCGATTGATTCAATCGGTGCGCGCGAGAACAGAGTAGAGCAATAGACGACACCGAACAGTTGAAGTCGACCCCCGCCGCCTGCGACCGCATTCCAACCAGTGTTGCCAGCAACAAACAGTTTACGCATTCATTAGTAATACGCCACAACTTCTGCTTTGTCCATCGAGCTTCGGTATTTAAGAAACGACAGAGAAAGATGTAATAAAATGCAGGACCGTAACTTTGAATGAACTTACACATTGGAGCTGTTAAAAGCCATATTATGCAATCTATTTCTTTTCACTGTAATTAGTTTCTATGTACGATAGCTCCGAATATACCTACAATGGAGTGAGATAATGTTTGGAAGTTGTATATACCGTAGATTTTGCTTATATTACTGTTATAATTAATTAACAACTTGTTACATTAAAAGGCGACTTCCAATCTCTTTTTTTGAGCCACCTGACGCCCTCTAAATAATTCACATGAAGTATGATTGATGGGAACCTATAGTGCAACTCGCACAATTACGATAATTATGATAACAATTTTACTTCCACATGTTTAAATCTGTCATCTATTCTATGAGTCTTAACTTTCCTAAAACATTTAAAATGGTTTAAGAATTTTAACAATGTCTCTTTATGATTTTTGGTACTAATTCTATCCCAAAACAAAGCCCCGAGAACGTATTTTCCTTCGAATAATTATACTATAGACCTGTGGGTTGTACCATGATACAATGATAATAAACCAACAAATACTAAATTATTTGATTCGATTTGGCAATAGTGGACGCACTACTGACGTAGCTCGGTTGCACCGTAAATCGCACGTTCTCAGGACAAATGAGCTGAAATTTTCTTGATTGAAAATTCGCGATTACAAAATCGAGAACTTGTCTAGTAGCAGCGGTGCACTCAAGACCCCTCCCCTCTCCTCTTCGATTTATATGACATCACAACCTGTAAACCTGTGACCCTGTAAACGACTTAGGAAGCCAAATCAACAAAGCAGTCACTATATCAGACTGCTTACGAGAGACCATTTGGAACAATCATTTGGAGCAAGATTAAAATGTGCAAAACATGTATAACACCAATCATGACATATGGAATATAGGCAAGAGAAGAAACCAACAAGACCAAGAGTATGCTGAGAGTAGCGGAAATGAAAACTTTAAGAACTGTAGCGGGAAAGACCAGAAGAGACAGAGTAAAAAACACACAGATTAGAGAGCAGTACTGTAGACAGGATATCATGCGATGGGGTAGACAAAGAAGAAAATGGTACGCTCACGTAAACAGAATGAGAGAACCTCGATTAACACTGGAAGGAAAACCAACAGGCAACCGTCCGCCCCGGAAGACCACCTAAAAGATGGAAGGATATTTGGCAGTCAACATCCAGGAAGTACAACAGAGGTATAACTAGAATTAACATATCACAAGATCTTAAACAGAAGAAGAAGAAGAAGAAGAAAAGGAAGAAGAATATGAAGATGAAGATGAAGATGAAGATAAAGATAAAGATAAAGATAAAGATAAAGATGAATATGAAGATGAAGATGAAGATGAAGATGAAGATGAAGATGAAGATGAAGATGAAGATGAAGATGAAGATGAAGATGAAGATGAAGATGAAGATGAAGATGAAGATGAAGATGAAGATGAAGATGAGGATGAGGATGAGGATGAGGATGAGGATGAGGATGAGGATGAGGATGAGGATGAGGATGAGGATGAGGATGAGGATGAGGATGAGGATGAGGATGAGGATGAGGATGAGGATGAGGATGAGGATGAGGATGAGGATGAGGATGAGGATGAGGATGAGGATGAGGATGAGGATGAGGATGAGGATGAGGATGAGGATGAGGATGAGGATGAGGATGAAGATGAAGATGAAGATGAAGATGAGATGAAGATGAAGATGAAGATGAAGATGAAGATGAAGATGATGAAGAAGAAGAAGAACGGTATTTCAAAATAAAAGTGAAGAATAATATATAAAAAAACCAAACATTTTACGTTTAACGTTCAAATTCCGTTAAGGAAAGTGGAAAAATTCAAAATTTTTGAAAAAAAATTTAAATGGTCAATATTTTTCCAAAATGTCTCTCTTCACAAAAAAAAATATAAAAAAGTTGGTTTATTTAATAACTTTTGCATTGACAATTAAAAAACATTTAAAAAAATGGATTTTTTTGTAAACTTCGACTTCTTTCAAAATTTAGATTTTTCGATTTTCAAGTTTTTTGAAAATTCCGACTTTTCAAACTTTTGACATTTTTGAAAATTTTTACATTTTTATCATAACTTCGACTTTACTCGAAATTTATTTGAAAATCTGAACCTCCTTTGAATAATTCGTACATTTCGACTTTTTTTAATGCCGACTTCTATTGACAATTTAGGTTCATTTTAAAATTCCTTTTTAAAAATTCCTCCTTTTGAAGAATTTGATTTTTACTAAAAATTTTAACTTTTCAAAAAACTTTCACCTATTTTTCAATTTTCGACGTTTATTTGAAAATTTCGACATTTTAAAACATCGAAGTCATTCAGTATTTCGTCTTTTTCCCAAAATTCTCACCTTGAAAATTTCGACTCCCAAAATTTCGACGTTTTCCCGAAATTTTTACTTAATTTTGAAAATTTCGAGTTTTTTGAGAACTCCAAATTTTGAAAATTTCGGGTTTTTAAAAACTCCAACTTTTTTCAAATTTTGGTTTTTTTGGATATTTTGATTCGTCAGAAAAATTTTACTTCGTTTTTGAAAATGTTTTCTTATTGAATATTTCAATTTTATTAAAAATGTTGATTCCTTTTAAAAATTTCGAATTCTGTTTGGAATATTTTCATTTTTTTTTGGGAAAATTTTGACTTTTTTAAAGTTTTCGATTTAATTTTAAAAATTTTGACCTCTTTTTAAAATTCCGCTTCTTATTGAAAATGTATACTTTGTTTTTAAATCTCGATTTAAAATTACGACTTTTTTTTATAATTCTGAATTTTAAAATAAGACTTTTTTAAAAAATTCAATTACATTTTTGAAATTTCGACCTTTGAAAACATCAATATTTTCTATTTTTTTAAATTTCGACTTTTATCAAGATTTTGACTTTTAAAAAAAATCTATTTTCGATTTTTATTGAAAATTTTCTAGTTTTTTAAACAAGTCGCCTTTAAACATTTTAGTTTCAAATTTTGCCAAATTTTAACTTACAAAATACTCCAGAAACTTTCCACTTTTTAAAAAAATTTTATTTAGTTAATGGTACTTCGAAAATATTGACTTTTGGAAAATTTTAAATTTTAGCAAGGTTTTGCCACAAAATTCTCAAAATTTAGTTTTTTTTTAAATTCGATTCTTTTATCTAAATTTAATTATTTTGAAACACTTTTTTGACCTTTTTCAAAATTTCCACTTCGATTTCTATGTAAATTTGACTTTTACTTGAAAAATTCAACTTTTGAACATTTCGACTTTTTTAAAAACTGGATTTGTTAAAAATTTCAGAATTTTTCCACTTTTCCAAAGTTTTAATTTCTTTTGAAACTGCAGTCTCTTTACTTCAATGACTTTCTCTCGAAGTTTAGATTTTTTCAGAATCCTCTAGAAATTTCAACATATTTTCTAATTTCGACTTTTAGGTTTAATTTCCACTTCTTTGAAGATTTCCACCTCTTTTTAGGGAATTTTTCTTTGGTTCGAGATTTCGAACTTTTGTAATTTGGATTTTTTTGAAAAATTCGCCTCTCCTAAAAATTTCAGCTTTATTTTTAATCTACAAATTCTTAAAATTTTAAACATTAGAAAACGAATTTCAAAGAATTTGTTCCTTTTAAAATATTCCGAATATTTTAAAATTTTTGGGGAAATTTTGACCTTTTACAAATTTTCGACTTATTTTTGAAAATGTTGACCTCTTTTCAAAATTCCACTTATTGAAAATGTATATTGCTTTTAAATATTGATTTGAAATTACGACTTTTTTGTAAATTTGAATTTCAAAAATAGTTTTAATTATTTTTAAAATTTCAACTTGTGAAAACATGTAACATTTTTTTTTTAAATTTCGACGTTTCCAATATTTTGACTTTCTGAAAAAAATCTATTTTCGTTTTTTATTGAAAATTTTCTATTTTTTAAACTAGTCATCTTGTTTTGAAAAGTTCTAATTTCAGATTTTACCAAATTTCTCGCAAAATATTTGAAATCTTTCGACTTTTTTGAAAAGTTCTATTTTCTTGATAGTATCTATCGAAAATATTGACTGTTTGAAGATTTTACACTTTTTGAAGATTTTGCCCTAAAATTTCGACCTTTTTTCAAAATTTCAAAAGTTTATTGAAATTTTTTCAAAATGTTGACTCTTCTTTCTAAATTTGTTTGTTCTGAAACACTTTTTTTAGTTTCAACTTTTTTTAAAATGTCGACTTTCATTTCTATGTAAATTTGACTTTTATTTGAAAAATCCAACTTTTGAAAATTTGGACTTTGTTGAAAATTGGATTTCTTAAAAATTTCGACGTTTTTGAAAACTGGATTTCTTAAAAATTTCTGAATTTTTGAAATTTTTGCATTTTTTCCAGAGTTTTAATTCCTTTTGAAACTTCAGTCTTTTTCCTTCAATGACTTTCTCTCGAAGTTTGGTTTTTTTTTCAGAATTCTCTACCAATTTCAACATTTTTTTCTAATTTCGACCTTTTTTGAAAACTTCGACCTTTACTTTTAATTTTGATTTTTTTGAAGATTTCACCTTTTTTTCAGGGATTTTTTCTTTGGCTCGAAATTTCGAACTTTTGGAACTGGGATTTTTTTGAAAAATTCGCCTTTTCATGAAAATTATAATTTTATTTTTAAATTTGATTTAAATTACCAATTCTTAGAATTTTAAACATTACTAAGCGAATTTCAAAGAATTTAAACTTTTTAAAATATACCGAATTATTTGAAAACTGTAAAAGAAAACCTCGACCTGTCTCAAAATTTTCGACATATTTTTGAAAACTTTGACCTTTTCTTATTGAAAAAGTTTAAATCTTGATTTAAAATCGGGACTTTTATGTAAATCCAGCTCTTTAAATTCAACTTATTAAAAAATATCAATTATTTTTGAGATTTCAATTTTTAAGAACATTAAATAGCGTACGTAAAATTTTCTATTATTTCTAAATTTTGAATTTTTGTGATTTTACTTAAAAAAAAAGATCTTTTTTCGATTTTCTTGAAAACTTCTATTTTCTTAATATTATCTAGCCATAGATTAATCTGAATCTTAATGAAGATGATGTCAATGCTTCTTTTGTCAATTAATTAAAATTACTACACTTGAAAATGCTAGTTCAGCTGGCGAAATACGCATCGCGTAATTATCTAGTTAATTGCCGATATGGTAAAGGGGTAAATCCTTTTATGGACTACATATATAAGCCACAGAGTTTAATTCAGTTTTTTAGTTAATATTGTCTATCGAAAACATTGACTTCCTGAATATTTTAAATTTTTTAAAGATTTTCCCACAAAATTTCGACCTTTTCTCAAAATTTCGAATATTTTTCAAAATGTTGACTTCTTTCTAAATTTGATTATTTTGAAATACCTATAACTTTGGGTTTTTTCAAAATTTCCTCTTCCATTTAAATTTGATTATTTTGAAATACCTTTAACTTTGGGTTTTTTCAAAATTTCCTCTTCCATTTAAATTTGACTTTTGTTTGAAAAATTCCACTTCTGAAAATTCTAAGCTGTTTGAAAATTTTAGTAGTTGTTTTCAGAATTTTAACTCCTCTTTTGAGAACTTCACTCTTTTTCCTTTAAAATTTCAACTTTTTCTCGAAGTTTAGATTTATTTTTTAGAATTCTTTCGAAATTTCAATATTTTATCTAAATTAAGACCTTTTTGAAGATTTCATTCTTTTTTTCAAGAATTTTTAGTCCAAAGTTTTGATTTTTTCAAAATTTCTGCTTCGACTTCTATTTAAATTTGACTTTCAACTTATGAAAATTCTGACATTTTTGAAAACTGGATTTCGTAGAAATTTTGAATTTTCGAAATTTGAATAGTTTTTTTCAGAATTTCAACTTCTTTTTTGAGAACTTCGGTCTTTTTCCTTTAAAATTTCAACTTTTTCTCGAAGTTTTGATTTATTTTTCAGAATTTTTCAAAATTTCAGTATTTTATCTAAATTTAGACCTTTTTGAAAATTTGGACGGTTTTTTTAAACGACATTTTTGAAGATTACATTCTTTTTTTTAAGAATTTTTAGTCCAAAGTTTTGTTTTTTTTAAATTTCCACTTTGATTTTTATTTTAATTTGACTTTTGTTTCAAAATTCAATCTCTTTTGTTTCAAAATTCAACCTCTGAAAATTCTGATTTTTGAAAACTGGATTTCGTAGAAATTTTGAATTTTTAAAATTTTAGTAGTTTTTTTTCAGATTTTCAACTCTTTTTTTGAGAACTTCAGTCTTTTTCCTTTAAAATTTCATCTTTTTCTCGAAGATTTGATTTCTTTTTCAGAATTTTCTAGCAATTTCAATATTTTATCTAAATATAGACGTTTTTGAAAACTTGGATCTTTTTTTTAAGGACTTTTTTGAAAATTTCCTTTTTCAAGAATTTTTAGTTCAAAGTTTTGAACCTTTATAACTTCGATTTTTTATAAAACTTCGTCTTTTCCTGAAAATTTTGATTTAAAACGATTACCAGAAAATTTTGACTTTTTTGAAAAGTCCCAATTTTTGAAAATTCTGGCACGAAATGTCGATTTTTCCCAAAATTTAGAATATTTTTCGAAATTTTGACTTTTCCAAATTTTGGCTTTTGCAAATTCGGGTACTTTAAAAAATATTTCAGATTTCAATTAACTTGGGAGCACCTGCTGCCAGCATCAAGTGGTGAGAAGCAACCTTTTCGATATCTTCAAAGCATTTGACACAATTTGGTACCATGGACTCGTATTTAAGATGCAGAAGTTTAGGATGACTATCAATAACACAAACCGTTGTTTCGTTCCTGAATCAACACCATTCAGAGCGAAGATAGGCAAAAACTATCAAGCGTTATGGGGTACCACAAGGCTCGCTTTTATCACCTCTTCTATACTCTCTGTTCATGACAGTTCTGGTACTGACCAGACTACTAGCAACTTATCCAGAATACACAGTTTTAATAGTTCATTCTCTAAGTCCAGATTTGATCACCAGACGGAAGGAAAGGTCTACGTGATGCCCTAATCTTAGGAAAATCACCTCAAATCCAGAATAGGACTAAATAGCACACATAATCACAATTGTTTCTGTTAAAATACCTGAAACAAAATGTTTCAGTTCAGTTGATAACTGAAACAAAATGTTTCAGTTATCAAATTATTATTTTCCAATAATTGAAATACAAATCTTGTCTCCTGAAACCAAGAAAGATTAAAAAACACAACAAAGGTTGCTCTAACGCGTTTCGATATCCAAGTTATCATCTTCAGAGAGATACCAAAGCAGAACTTTGTATTTCAATTTTTGAAGATAACCAAGGACCAGTCCGTTCCACCAAGATTATTTTCCAATGTATCATCTGTACTACTCCCGAGAGCATTTGTCCAGTTTATCACGTGCACAGTGCACTACTTGTTAGATGAAAGAATTCAATTAATAAATTCAAAAAACTAGAATTCCAGGACAATGACAAACCAATTATTGTAAGCTTTCCACCTATTTGTTTAAAACAATTGGCATTTCCAAGGTCAATACACGGTGCAAGATGCATGATGCATGCGCAATTGCCCAATGTATGAGTAGTAAGTTGTAACCCAGTTGAAGAAACGATAACGCTCCGAATTTAGTCTTGCGCAACAAGGCGGAGGTTAATTCTCTTCATACCTTCCGCCTTTCGAGAGCTTTCTTAAACAAAACGTCTATAAATACATGTTTGCTTTTCAAATTCCCATTTTAATCATCTTTTCAGTTTAACTATCTCACCTTATGTAAGGATATGTTTACATAATGCATGGGTAACGGGAGTAGGTGCTATAAATATTTACCATTAACAAATGTTACGTACTGCTGCTATATCTAAAAGTGCTTAAATTAATTTTTCGTCGCATTAATCTTCAGCATTATTTACATTCGTATAAAATAAAGTGACCATCCATACATCTTCAACAACTTTTATGCTTCATATTTGATGGAACGGATTGGTCCTTGGTTATATTCTAAAATCGAAATACAAATCTTGTCCCCTGAAACCAAGAAAGATTAAAAAACACAATAAGGTTGCCCTAACGCGTTTCGATAGCCAAGCTATCATCAGAGATATCACTCTGAAGATGATATCTTGGCTATCGAAACGTGTTAGAGCAACCTTGTGTTTTTTAATCTTTCTTGGTTTCAGAGAGATATCTCTGTGAAGATGATAGCTTGGCTATCGAAACGCATTAGAGCAACCTTGTTGTGTTTATTAATCTTTCTTGGTTTTAGGGGACAAGATTTGTCTTTCGATTTCATTTTTAAGAACCGTATTTCTTTCAAAACTTGTAATTGATTTCCCAAGGCAAAAGAAAATGCTTTTTAAATATATTTTCTTTAACCAAATACGGTTTGGATTAAAATTATCAAAAGTTGAAATTTTCAAAAAGTCAAACCTAATAGTCTTAAATTTTAATGATTCAATGCACTTACGAATTCTAAATTTTCAGAAAAACAAAAGGATTTTGGAGAAAAAAAAATCAATTGAAATTTGCAATAAATGTCAACAAATTTCAAAAAAGCGAAAACTTTGAGTCTAATTTTGAAAAAGGTCAAATTTTGAAAATATTTAAAAAATTTTAAAGCAAGTCAAAATTTCAATAAAAAAACCGAAATTTTGGAAAATCTAAAAATTGTCGAATTTAAAACAGTGGCATTATTTTCAAAAATAGTAAGGTTCTTCAAAAAAATTGTTTTTGAAAAAGAGTCAAAATTCACAAGAATGCACAATTTGGAAAAAATTCGAAATTTTCAAAAAAAAATATAAATTTTTTTTACAGAAAATTGAACTTTTTAAAGACAGGTACAATTTTTCAAAAAAAAGTAAAAAAGTCGAAATTTAGGTATAAAAATTCTAATGCACAGACCAATAGGTTTGAACATTTATTAGATTCGAAGTTTGGAAACCTATTGGTCTGTGCATTAGAATCCTTGTCCTCTGAGAAATTTTTCCTAGAGAGCAACCGCTTCGTTAGGTGGCAGTGTTTCAACTGTTGGTTGTTCAGCTACCTATGATTCACTATACACGCCTAGAGGGCTGCATGAATTTGTAGTCTAGGTTGCATTCTACTTGCATAGGTATAAAAAGGTTAAACTTTAGAAAAAAGTCGAAATTTTCAAAAGATCAAAGCTTTCAAAGATCGACATTTCCGAAATAAGACAAAATTTCGAGTTAAAGGAAAAATTTTCAAAAAAGTGTATTAAAAAATGGAAATTTCAAAACTTCAAAATTTTCGAAAAATTCTAAATCTTCAAAATTTGTCAACTTTTTTCATTAAACCGAACTTTTCAAAAACAGGTAGAATTTTTTAAAGAAACGCCGAAATTTAGAAAAAAAAATTTAACTTTGGAGAAATTTTCAATACTTTTAAAACAAGTTAAAAATAACGATATCGAGATTTTCAAAATAAGTCAAAATTTCGGGAAAAACGAAAATTTATATAGGTTTGCGTTGAAAAAGTGGAAATTTCAAAACGTCTATTCTAAATTTTTAAAAATTCAAAATTTTCAAAAGAGACAAAATTTTCAAAAAATGTCATTTTTTTTCAGAAAACCGAACTTTTCAAAAACAGGTGGAATTTTTTAAAAAATCGATATTTAGGAATAAAGAAAGTTAAACTTAAGAGAAAAATTCAGAATTTTCAAAAAGTCGAACTTTCAGAAAAAGTTAAAATTCCAAAAAAATCTAAATTTTGAAAAAGGATACAAGTTTTCAAAATAAGTCAAAATTTCGAGATAAAGCGAACATTTCCAAAAAGTGTTCGGTAAAAAATTGAAAATTGTCAAAAAAATTCTAAGTTTACAAAAAATGTCAAATTTTTTTAGAAAGCCAAACTTCTCAAAAACTTGTAGAATTTTTTAAAGAAACGTCTAAATTTAGTCACAAAAAGTTAAACTTTAGAGAAATTTTCAATAAGTCAAAACTTTCAAAAAAAGTTAAAAGGTATCGACCTTTTTAAAATTAGTCAAAATTTCGAAAAAAACGAAAATTTTTACAAAAGTTTACATTGAAAATGTGGACATTTCAAAACGTCAATTTCAAATTTTCAAAAATTCAAAATTTTCGAAAAAGTCGAAATTTTCAAAAAATGTAATTTTTTTTCAGAAAACGGAACTTTTCAAAAACAGGTGGAATTTTTCAAAAACAAGTCGAAATTTAGGAATAAAAAAGTTAAACTTTAGAGAAAAACTTAAAATTTTCAAAAAATCGAAGCTTTCAGAAAAAGTTCAAGTTCCAAAATAAATCTAAATTTTGAATAAGAATCCAAGTGTTCAGAATAAGTCAAAATTTGGAGATAAAGCGAAAATTTCCAAAAAGTGTGCGTTAAAAAAGTGGAAATTTCAAAACGTTAGAATTTTCGAAAATTTTTAACAAATGTCAAGTTTTTTAGAAAGCTGAACTTTTCAAGAACATCTGGAATGTTTCAAAACACGTCAAAATTTAGATATAAAAAGATTTTAAAAAATTCGAAATTTTTAAAAAGTCGAAGCTTTCGGAAAAAGTTAAAATTGCGGACAAATCTAAATTTTAAAGAAGAATCGAAATTTTTAAAACAGGAAATTTTCAAAAAAGTTAAGTGTTAAAAAATGAAAATTTCAAAAAGTAAAAATCTCAATAGAAAAAAGTCTCAATCAAAAATTAAACTTTTTAAAAAAGCTAAAATGTTCGAAAATATTGGGAGCTTTTGAAAAAGTGGAATTCTCCAAAAAATTCTGATCTTAGGAAAAACTAGAAATTTTAAAAAATATGAAAAAAAACAAACTTTATATATATTGACATTAAAAAAAGTCGAAATAGTCAAAAGAAATCAAAATTTCCAAAAACTCATATTTCGAGAAAAAGTCGTAAAAGGTGAAAATTTTCCAAAAGATTAAATGTTCAAAAATGGCAAAAATAAAAGGTCTAAATAAAATCAAATATTAAAAATGGGTTTTTAAGAAAGTGAATATTTAAAAAATTCATTTTTTAAAAAAGTCACAATTGTTAGAAAAAAGTCCAATTCATCGAAGTCGTGATTTTCAAAAGAGTCGAAATTTTAAAAATAAGTCGACATTCTGCAAAAAAGTCAAAACTTTTCGTTAAATCAAGATCAAAAATCTAAATACTGAAAACCGTAAAAATTTAAGGCAAAAATCGATTTTTTAAGATTCATTTTTAAAAAATTCGATTTTGAAGTCAAAATGTTTAAGGAATCGATTTTTTGAAATAAATTTCCAAAAAACTTCTTTTTGAAATAAGCTTTCAAAAAAATTTTATTTAAAATAAAAAAGTTGAATTTTACGAAAAACGAGCAATTCCTAAATAAATTCGAATCTTTGAGATTAAGTCGACATTTTGAAGAAGTCAGTGATTTCAAAAGTCGAAATTAAAAATAATCTTAATTTTGAAAAAAAATTAAATTACTTAAATGCCGAAATATAAAAAAAATATGTTTTTTATAAATTGTAAGACAAAATTAAAAAAATGTGTTCTTTTTTTAAATTAAAGTGTTTAAAATACAACTAATTCGAATTCTTCAAAAATGTCGAACATTAAAAAAAATTGAATTTAAAAAAGTCAAAATATTCAAAAAATGTAAAAATTTGAAATATGGCAAAATTGTAAAAATCAAATTTAAAAGAAAATCAAAATGAAAAAATCTAAGTTTTGATAAATGCTGACATTTTTGAAAAAATTGATTTCTTTAAAATTTCAAAACTTGAAAACTTTATTAAATTGAAATTTGTAAAGAAGTTAAAATTGTTTAAAAAGTAACCATTTTTGAAGTTAAAATTTATAAGTGTAAGTGGAAAGTTTCGAAAGAGTCTAAATTAAAAAAAAATTAAATTTTGGAAAAGTTGAAAATTTGAACAAAGGACGCAGAATTCTTCAAAAAGGGGGACATTAAAAAAATCGCGATATTGAAAAGTTAAAAGGTGTTGGGAATTTCAAAGAAAAAGTCGAAATGTTCGAAAAGGATCAAAAACATTCAAAAAGTATAAATGTTCGAAAGAGATCAAAAGCTTTCAGAAAGTATAAATTTCACAATTTCTAAAAAAAAACAAAAGTTTAAAAAAAGCACAATATTTTTTAAAAATCGAAAAGGAATTAATTCTTATCATCTTGCAATTTTTAAATGTTTTCTTTGAATTATGATTTTTAAAAGTGAAGTTTTCAGACTTTAAAGCTGAATTTAAAAGAATTAAAATTTCAAGTAAAAAGATAGCACTTTAAAAATTGAAAATTGTGAAAAAAAAAATTAAATTAGAAGTATTCTCCCAAAGTTTTAAGGAACAAAATTAAAAATTTTTTAAAACTTAATTCAAAGTTTTCTCATTTTTTAGAAATCGCAGGATTTTGACTTCATTTCAAAAAAGGAAAACAATTGCAAATTATAAGTTTTCTTTTCCAACGTTTAAAAAAATGGAATTTCATATAAAACTGAAAACTGATGTACAAATCTCGTCCCCTGAAACCAAGACAGATTAAAAAACACATCAACGGTTGCTAAAACGCGTTTCGATAGCCAAGCTATCATCTTCAGAGAGATACTGAAAAACGGAAATTAAAAAAAATAAAAAGTCCAATTTTAAATTTGATGTTTTCTAAGAGACGAAATTTTTGAGAAAAGAAAATATGAAACAAAATTTTCCTGACCAGTGTCCCAATATGTAATATATGTCACTGAAATTATTCCCGAAGATATTGAGTTATTAAAACATTATGTGTATGTATAGGTATTTATAAGCAAACTAGTTTATCGTTTGTTATATTAAGATTCATAACTATTAAACTTTATTAACGATTAAAAAGCAACAGATATTAAAAATTCCACAATGTTTCGATAAATATTTGCTAACACCGGACCAGGTTTCACATTACTGCATCATCAGCGGTTACACCAGCAATTGGAAATGTCAATTATTATATTAAGCCCTAAACTGTGTGTTGCCTCTTGTAATAAAAATTTGGATAACGAATCCGTGAGTAAATTGACCATTTAGAAATTTTACGTGCATTTACAGAGTAGAAGTTCACCGTGCATCATTAATCGGGGCAGCTATCTCCCACAAGGAACGATCAGTGTAGCGTAGGCGGCAACAGCATGTCACAGTCAAGTATCGATTATATCCATATTTTTTTGTAAGAGACCTATTAATATTGTCGATGGTAGAGAGTATCAATACTGTCTATGGTAAAAACTATCGATATTTAGTGAACAATTTCAGTAGATAAGTATCTAGTTTATCGATGGATGGATGCGATATTGCTAGATTATCACTTATAATAATTGATATACAAATCTTGTCCCCTGAAACCAAGAAAGATTAAAAAATACGCGTTTTGATAGCCAAGCTATCATCTACAGAGATTTACTAGATACTACAAGATACTAGATATAAGATACTAGATTTTGATGAAACGGACTGCGCCTTGGTTATCTTCAAAATTGAAATACAAATCTTGTCCTCTGAAACCAAGAAAGATTAATAAACACAACAACGATTGCTCTAACGCCTTTCGATAGCCAAGTTATCATCTTCAGAGGGAAACTATTTGTGTTCCAATTTTGAAAATACTAGATACTACAAGATTTGTATATCAATTTTTGAAGATAATCAAGGAGAAGTCCGTTTCACCAAAAAACTGATAATAATGTTTCAAGAATTTGTTGGTACTTTGTACAGGTTTTCGACTTTGGAGATACAGTCTTCGGAAAAAGCTGCAAAAGCGCTGCTCTGATGCCACTTACGCTGCAAAACTGTTGAATTGATACCGTCGCTCGACAACTACCTTAACCTCGAATTGATAAATTTCGAACTTATTCTAAAATTTCAAATTCCAAAGAGCTAAAATATGAAGTATTGGCCAGCTAAAGTTTCGGACGGTTTTGGGCGTCCGAATCCGCTAACGAAACCACTTTTTTTGGACGAAACTGGCTGAAAACTAAACAGAAACTGAAACTTTCGCGGTTGTTAGCAGTCAATGGTGTTGCTGCGGGAACACGGGCGCCTTTTGGCTGCTGGTAGTTGAGGTAAAGATGGCCTTTGCATGTTTTAAGTTTAGAGACGTATTGACATATTTATTATTTTTACGAGAAACTTTACTGTTATTTTATTATTAATCTATGCCAGGATGTTTGGCTAGGAAATGAGTGGCACTGTTTTATTGTCGTGCCTCGCAGGTGACCTAAAAGACTCGAAATGCGTTTTACATGATAATTAGTTTTAAATGCAATCATGAAGAAACATAAAGATGTTGTTAAATTACTTTCATAACTAATTGTAGATCATGTGATGCTGACATCTCGTTGGCCATTGGCCTACCGCAAGAAAATTTTTGAGACACTATACAGAGTGGTTAGGGTCATACCAACATTTATCCTGTTAACAGGCAGAAATAATTAATGTAATGGTTATCCATGTCCGATCGTGGTGTGAAGTCCTTTTACTGATAAAGAAGCGCTAAGTTGTGCGTTTTGTTTTACTTAGGCCTCTGGGCTGCGAGTCAGCGACCTGTGTGAGAACGCTAAAGACTTGTATCAGCGGCGAGTGTGACAGAGCACCCGATTTGCGGAGTGAGAGAAGGAGATGTATCCTCACGAGCTTTCAGGAGTGACGAGGAAGTAAGAACAAAAGCAGACACGAGACACGGTAAAGCTGAGCAAAGCGATCGAATCCAACAACAGCGAGAAAAGAATAAAAGAATGCACCGCTGACTATCTGAGTGCTACCAGATCAGGCACGGCATAGGAAATTTCGAGATTTGCTTCGCATAATAATAAAGTGAGCTTTTTTAATTAAATAAGCTGCCTCGTCGTTTCGCAGCCATTTCGCTCTTAACGAACGGAACGTTGGTTGGATTTGAAATGTTGACGTACCTAAGCTTTGCACCTGAATTCAGAACTTCAGGAAACAGACACGGCCTTTTTGAAGTGAAAACTTCTTAAGGCACGTTAAGCTATGTTTGATAGGCGGAAAACTTATAATTTCGCGTCGTCATCACGCTTACCACGCGTTACCAACATGCTCTAATGTCAACAGTCTTATGTAACTGTCAGTATGACGTGATAAAATTATAAAATGTGTGATATTAGACCTATCACTCACATCCACGCATTAAATGGCAAAATATTCGACAAACTATCAATCCACAGTATTTGAGGAAAGATCCCGAGTGGTATTCAATCGCCTGAGACTGAAAATGTGAAGCTGAAGATTTCATTGCCTTCCCACGATAACTGTTCAGGGGACTACTGCGGTTTCCCAAATGAGCAAAAATGTAATTTTCCACCCTACCTGAAACTGATTTTCGAAATTTTCAAAAACTGAAAATTCTGAGACAAAAACGCATTTTATAAAAAAGTACGTTTGCACTATTATATTATTTTTTCCCCCAAAACGGGACATCTACGAATTTTAAGTTGTAGATAATTCATAATCAGTGTAATCTTTCCCAAAATTTTCAGTTCAGTCAGTTGTTTCTCAAAAATTCAGACACTGAACTAAAAACTATGATTTTTTCTGGATATATCTACATTTTTTGAAATTTGGTTTTTAATCTCCAAATCTGACCTCCTCCCAATTTTTAAATTATATTTTCAACTTTTTTAACAATTTTTTTAGCAATTACAATATCTATACTTTTTCTAAGTTTCAAACTTTAACTTTTAATGTTTCTCTATGCATTTTTCTAAAAATCTCAATTTCTTTCTCGGTTTGTATCTAACATGTTTTCTACTAGTTCATTTTTAAGTTGATATTTTGGAAAATGATTTTATGAATGTGAAAAGTTTTCCCGAAATTTCGACTTTTTTCTCGAAATTTCGACTTTTTTTCTCGAAATTTCTGATTAATAACCTTTTTATTCTGAAATTTCAGCCCCCTGGAATTCTTCCTTTGAAGTTGGTTCAAAATTTTGAATTTGTTCGTAAAATACTTTGTTTACAATTTATTTTTAACTCAAAACTGCAAGCTGGCGATTTTAATTGTTTTCTTTTTCTAAATCTCGAAATTACTTTCTAATTTTTATTAAAATGTCAAGCTTGAACTGATCTAAAACAACTATTTAAACAGATTTTTATTTTTCTTTCAAAAAATTCCACTCAAGTTCCTGGTTTTGTTCACAAATTTTGATTTATACTCCAAATTTTCACTTTTTTCAAAAGTTCTGCTTTTTGAATATGATTGAAACGTCAAGTTGAAATAATGAAAAACTGTAAATGCAACTTCGGATATAACGAATTCCATTCCGCATATAACGAACTCCGCATATAACGAACTCTGCAAATAACGAACTCCCCATATAACGAACTCCGCATAGCACGAACTCCGCATATAACGAACGACCACTTATAACGAACACAATTATGACCCAAAGGTCAATAACAAAGTGTGTATTTTTTGTTCATTTTTAATGAAAACCCGGCTATAAAGAATTATTTAAATGTCTCCTCTTGGTGGTTCGTTATATCCGAAGTTGATTGTGTACACTTGAATTTTGCTTAAAAAGGAAAAAAAAAAATTAGTCATAATTTCGCAAATTATGTGAAAATATCTTAAACAAGATAAAAATTCCACTATAAAGTTAAAATTTCGTGTAAAACTACAAATAAATTCGGAATTTTGGAAAAAAAACAAAACAAATGCGACAAAAAACGACGATCTTTATAAATTGAAATACAAATCTTGTTCCCTGATCTTTATAAAAGACTAGCATCACTTGTGGTCGAAATTCGACCAATACCACATACAATTTGTATGGAAATTCTTAATTCTTACCTTGACAATTTGAGGAAGACTTGAAAATTTTAACATTTTTAAAAATTTGGACTTTTTTGAAAATCTCATTTTTTTTCTCAGAATCTCGATCTTTCCTTGGGACTTCGACTTTTGTTTTGGCATTGTGAATTAATTTAAACTTGAAGAAAAAGATTCTTTGAAAATTTCACTTGTTATTCAAAATTTAAATATTTTTAAAACTTTCAGATTTTTTAAAATATTGACTTCCTAATTGGAACTTTTTTTTGGAAAATTTTGATTTTTTTCTTAAATATTTGACTTTCTTTTAAAATTTCAACCACTTAATTGGTTTTTAAAACATTCAACTCTATTGGAAAATTCTTACTTTTTTTTGAAGAATTCGACCTTTTTTTGAAAATTTTGATTTTTTCTTAATATCTACTTTTTTTGAAAATATAATATCGACTTATTATAAAAATTTAGGCATTTTCACGGAATTCTGACCTAATTTGGAAAGTTTAACAATTTCAAAATTTTCCCCATTTTTCAGAAATTTAATATTTTTTGAAATATTTCACTTTTTTCAAAATTTCGATTTTTTCTTAAATATTTGACTTTTTTTAAATTTCGACCGCTTAAATGTTTCGACTTTTTTTAAGAATCTCGGCTTTTTAAAACATTCAGCTGTACTGGAAAATTCTTACTTTTTTTTTGAGGAATTCGACATTTTTTCGAAAGTTTCGATTTTTTTTTAGATATTTGACTTTTTTTAAATTTTGACCACTTAAATGTTTCAACTTTTTCTAAGAATCTTGGCTTTTTTAAAACATTCACCTCCATTGAAAAATTCTTACTTTTTTTTGAAGAATTCGACTTTTTTCGAAAATTTCGATTTCTTTTAATTTCTACTTTTTTGAAAATATTGACTTATTATGAAAATTTAGACATTTTCTCGGAAGTCTGACCTAATCTGGAAAGTTCAGCAATTTCATAATTTCCCCTTTTTTCAGAAATTTGATATTGTTTGAAACATTTCACTTTTTTCAAAATTTGAATTTTTTCTTAAATATTTAATTTTTTTACATGTCGACCAGTTGAAGGTGTCAACCTTTTCTAATAACCTCGGTTTTTTTTAAAACATTCAACTGTACTGGAAAATTCTTACTTTTTTTTGGAAGAATTCGACTTTTTTTCGAAAATTTCAGTTTTTTTTCTTAACTTCTATTTTTTTTTGAAAATATCGACTTATTATAAAAATTTAGACATTTTTTCGGAATTCTGACCTAATTTGGAAAGTTCAACAATTTCAAAATTTTCCCTTTTTTCAGAAATTTGATATTTTTTGAAAAATTTCACTTTTTTTCAAAATTTCGATTTTTTTATAAATATTTGACTTTTTTTTAAATTTCAACCACTTAAAAAAGGTTTCAATCTTTTCTAAGATTCTCGGTTTTTTAAAACATTCAACTCTATTGGAAAATTCTTATTTTTTTGTTGTTGAAGAATTCAACTTTTTTTCGAAAATTTCGATTTTTTCCTTAATATTACTTTTTTGAAAATATCGATTTGTAAAAATTTAGACATTTTCTCGAAATTCTGACCTAATCTGGAATGTTCAACAATTTCAAAATTCACCCTTTTTTCAGAAATTTAATATTTTTTGAAACATTTCCCTTTTTTCAAAATTTCGATTTTTTCTTAAATATTTGACTTTTTTTTAAATTTCGACCACTTAAAGGTTTTAACCTTTTCTAAGAATCTCGGTTTTTTAAAACATTCACCTCTATTGGAAAATTCTTACTTTTTTTTTGAAGAATTCGACTATTTTTCGAAAATTTCGATTTCTCTTAATTTCTACATTTTTTGAAAATATCGACTTATTATGAAAATTTAGAGATTTTCTCGGAATTCTGACCTAATTTGGAAAGTTCAACAATTTCGAAATTTTCCCTTTTTTCAGAAATTTGTTTTTTTTAAAACATTCACTTATTTCAAAATTTTAATTTTTTCTTAAATACTTAACTTTTTTTTAATTTCGACCACTTCAATGTTTCAACCTTTTCTAAGAATCTCGGTTTTTTAAAACATTCAATTCTATTGGAAAATTCTTACTTTTTTTTGAAGAATTCGAAAATTTCGATTTTTTGCTTAATTTTTACTTTTTTTCAAAATATCGACTCATTATAAAAATTTAGACATTTTTTTGGAATTCTGACCTAATCTGGAAAGTTGAACAATTTCAAAGTTTCCCCGTTTTTCAAAAATTTAATATTTTTTGATACATTTCACTTTTTTCAAAATTTCGACTTTTTTTCCAAATTTTTATCCTGTGGTAAAGGTCAACTTTCTTTGAAATATTGTTTTTTTTCTGAAACATTCAAGGCTTTTAAAAACGTTGAATTTTTTAAAATTTAGGATTTCCCATTTTTGACCCTTATAAACGTTTTAACTTTTCTTTGAAAAATTCTTCTGGTTTTCTGAAAATTTTACTCTTTTTAAAAATTTTCAAAATTTTCACCCTTTCGAAAAGAAAGTTATCTTGTTTTTAATTCCTACCTTATTTAAAAATTTTGATCTTTTTTGGAATAATAATTATTTTTTGGAAAATTGAAATGAATATTTCGGTTTTTTTATCTGAATCTCTCTTAAAATTTCGTCCAGGTTTAAAAATGTTGACCTTTTTGAAATATCAACTTCTTTTTTGAAAAATTTAGCGTTTTTCAAATTTTTGACTCCATTTCATCCGTTTTTACCACCTTAGGGGTTGGATTGTTAAAATCGGCCAAATACGTGTCTACTTATTTTACTTATAGATTGTTTGCACAAAATAGAATACACAGAATAGAATGTAGTATTCACTTTGTTCCATGCTAATTTCGAAACACCATTTCACCCCCTTTTTACCCCCTTAGAATGTAAATTTCCAAAAATCCGTTCTTATTGCTTACCCTTACCATGAAAGGAACCTCTTGTTTAAAATTCGTATTTCTGACTTCAGTAGTTTCAGCTCTGCGTTGATCTAAAAGTTTTTCAGTCAACCAGAAGTTCTCTCTTTATAATATTAGTATAGAATTCAGTTACGACTCAAAACTGCGAGAAAAAAATTAATTTTTTACAAAAAATTCGAATCTGTTGAAAAAAATTGATACTTTGGATTTACGTCAAATATGAAAAATAAGTAAATACATAAATAAGTCATAAAAAAAATCGGAAATAGAGACTCCCAATTTTATGAAAAAGGTGACACTGAAAAATACTTACAAATTGTACGAAAAAAGTCAAAATTTGGAGATTCGAGGTGGAAAATTTAAAAATAAGAACTAAGAAGTTTAAACTGTGAATTTTGGAGAAAAAAATTTTGAAATTAAAAACATTTAAAAAATGAAGAGCTCTAAAAAATTCGAAATGTGTCATTTTAAAATCTAAAATTTCTGGAAAAATTAAAAATTGCAAGTTTGAAGAAAAAATTTTCAAAAATATTCCAAGGATTACGTATTCACAGAGCCATTTTTTTAATATCAGGATTAAAGTAATACTACTGTTATTAAAATCGCAGTTTAAAAAAAAAAAATGAATCTAAAGTTTAAAATTTTCAGAAAAATCAGAATTTCAGGAAAAGTGAATATTTCTACGAAAATTTTCGAGTTTTAATTCTGGAAGCTTAAAAAAACAAATAAATCAATCATAAAAAATAGTAAATCTAGAAAAAACCAACCGCAAAAGGGCAAATGTGCAGAAAATAGGCAATATAAATCAAAATTTCCAAACCAAACGACAAGTTTCGATTTTGAAGCCGTTAATTTGTAAAAAAAGGCGAATATCTCTGGAGACTGGAGGTTTCGAATTTAAAATCAAAAATCATTTGGAATAAAATAAATTAAGGATTTCATATCTAAACTTGAAATTATAAGGGGAAAAATGCTTCGATTAAGTACGGAACCCTAAAAATGACGAAACTGAGATAAAATTGAAAATTTTGGGAAAAATTCCAGTTAAAAAAAAAGTTATGAAGACCCATTTGACATTTGTAAAATCAAGATAACTGTTTCAAATATATACGTACCTAAACCTTATACCTTAGATAATTATAAACTATATTAATGAGTAGTTGTTTCTTGTGGATCGGGCTTCAAATATTTAAATTTTTAACACAGTAAATTGATGATGAAACGTCTATTCATGTTAAAATTTCTTTATTTTTCTTTTTTATATTTAAAAAAAAATGTTATTTTTAAGTATTTCTTCCTCATTGTTCCCTTTCCATGTTATGCACTGCTGACGAGCTCAAATGAGAGCGAAACATCGATGTCCAGTGCTACAACTTTTTTATGTATTTTATATTTTTCTAATTTATCAAAAAAACATTTTTCCATATCTAATTTTTGGTCTCCTGTTTTTCATCATTCCTATTCTATGTAAAATATAATTTGTGAACTGTCATGAAGTGACGTTTTTAATAAATTTAAATATCACGTAGTTGCATTTCAAAAACTGTTTAGAAAATTGTCAACAAACCATAAAAATTTAAATATTTCCAAACTGGGCCGAAGAAATGTTAAATAAATTGAAAAAAACATATATTAATGAAATTGAAGCATCTAAGTGTCTATCTGTTTTTCCGTCTGTCGACTGATCTTTTGTCCGGTCTAATCTCAGAAACTGCTAAATCGATTTTCATCAAGCTTTCACTGAAATATAGAGTATTTTTAGGGGTACCTTTTAGACTATTTTCGTTCCAGTAAAACTGATACTTATTAAAAACTAAACTATGCTAATAATTTTGTTTGACGATAGAACGTATAAAAGAGAAGCCAATCGGCAATGTTTCTGGCTAATACAATATTGTCAACTACAATCTAGCGAGTACTAGAATAAGGAGCGGAGAGGAATCTATCATTCTATTAAAATCGAATGTGGAATTTTTATTTTGGAATATGACCTTGCCCAAAGTCGGCGGCGATTAGCTAATTTTGTAAATAAAGGGGTGGCGTTTTCAAAGGGTTTTATTTTGTTAAAATCAAAAGAGAAGTTATTTTATTTTAAAATATTACATCAACTAGAATATTATAAAGGATTTTATAATACGCCATTTTGGTTTTCTACTTCAGTGAACACGTAAAGTAGTCTTATTGTTTTGGAACAGATTGGCTTACAGTAGAATATAGGCAGCTCAAATATTCACATGTAATCTATTTCGACAATGACCCAGTTAATTATGTAATTATTATAAACGTATTGGAAAAGACGCTTACGATATAGCGTACATTTTAAAGTAAACAAAACATAAACTGTATTACGAAATTAACGGTTTAAGAAATTTGTTTAAGAAACACATTTGCTTCCTTTACCTAAAAACTTACACTCGAATATAGGCCATGGGACCATTGAGTTTAATCAATAGAACTTCCAAGCTATGGAACGCGTTACCGAAAGGATTTTTCCCCAAAAATTACAACCTATTCTTGTTCAAGAAAGCGGTTCATCGCCATCTAGCCTTGTTTTCGCATCCTACTCGCAGGCATAACAGGGTTACCCTTTGCGAGTGGATTAAACTTTAAAAAAATCAGGTATAATAATTCACTTAAAAAAATTGATTTCAATTATTTACTTATTGTCATTATACAAAAGACACGACAATTACAGAATGTGGTTTCTTCGTTCTGGTAGTTTTCCTGCTAATTTAAATGTGTACATATATTTGGATTTTGATACCGCTACAGAGAATATTGTTTGGGATTAGTCAACGGATTAGGCGAGAGACGCAACTTCGATTCCCGCCCGAAACAACTATTTTTTCTACCAATCATTTGTTCACTTTATCTGTCTCCAAACGATCCCTTATACAGGCAGCTCTTCTCTTATCCCTCAGTAACCTTCGAGCATCTACACGATGCATCTACAGGATGACTTCAACAACAACATCCCCTGGTTAAGGTTTCCTTCCTGAACTGACGACGCGGGAAGGGTGGCAGAAGCTTTCGCCATCACTCATGGACTATCGCAATTGGTTGAGGAACCCACAAGAACTCCTGATGTAGATACCCATCAAAAAAATCTACTCGACCTCGACAAATTCTCCAAATTCATATGAAACCACTGTGACATCACCACACAAACTTGTAGCAGCCTCTCGTTCGCTTCATATACCACCTCCTTCTCAGCCATAGCCCCGTAGGGTTTGGCACTTTAACTCTACAAACTGAGAAGAATTAAGAGACTTCTTTGCATCTTTTCCATGGCAAGAAGTCTGTTTTAACTTAGACAACTTTTCCTCAGTCCCGAATCCATCACTGAAACTATCTTGGTTGGTATGGAATGCTCAATTCCCCATTCCCAAAAGCAGTCTGCCTTTAGTAAACCTTGGTTCAGCAAAAAATGTGCTCGAGCTGTCTCCTGCAAAAATCGCGCATATCGTCGATGGAGAAATAATCTCTCAGTCGAGACTCCAACCACCTTTGTAAATGCACGAAATTTTTGTAAACAGGTTATTAATGAGGCCAAAAGTGATTTCGATCGTAAAATGCACCAACTATCCGAACGATTCTGGGTTCTTTTGGGGATTTGCAAAGTCGATTGGAAAGAATTTTACACTTTAAATTTTCCACCTTTACTCTATGACAACAACAGTATTGCGACTACTTCCAAAGAAAAGGTTGACCTGCTAGTCTTAATGTTTGCTGAAAATTCCAACCTTGATTCTCGAAACGCAAAACCTACTATTCTTCCTAAGGTTGACACTTCGATGTTCTCAGACAAAGCATAGTCAGGAAGATTCTCCTCGAGCTCGACACATCGAAAGCTTCTGGCCTTGATAGTATCCCTGCCATTGTTCTTAAGAAGTGTGCTCTAGAGTTGACACCTGTCCTAACCAAATTGGTCACATTCTCTTACAACAAAGGTATATTTCCTAAAATCTGGAAATCTGCTAGGGTGCGGCCTGTCCCCAAAAAGGGAAAAAGGAATCTGGCTAAAACTCGCCCTATATCCTTGAGGCCCCTTATATCTAAAGTGATGGAAAATGATATCAACGTCGAGATTCTCAAATATCTGGAGGAGAATAGAATCATTTCGAGCAAGCAATGCTGTTTCAGACAACAACGCTTGACTGGCCATCTACTGGCATATGTTACTCATACCTGTAACTCAGCTATGGGAAAACATGATTAGGCGAGGATTGTGCCATTGGATATCTCAAAGGCCTTCGACAGAGTCTGGCAACGATCTCTTCTTGCCAAATTAACATTCTATGCTCTGTCATTTGATATCCAGACAGATCTCTTCAGGTCATCGTGAATGGCATCTCATCCGAGGCATTGAGATTAATGCAGGGATGCCTCAGGGGTCTGCCCTGTTTCCTATTCTGTTTCTGTTACACATAATCGTTCTCCTAGCGTCAACTTCCGATCCAATATACAGTTACGCAGATGATAGTAGTCCGGTGTCATGACAAATCATTATTCATCGCTGCTTCAGATCGACTAAGGTAACAGCAGATACAGATGATTTATCGGGATTTGACATCATTCCGGAATGGGGTAAAAAAAATCTAGTCGACTTCAACACCCCAAAAACTTTAGCCGCGGATATCTATAAGAAAATATCAAGGGACAATGCAATAAACATACTCATAGACGGTAAAATCTTTCCGATGGAATTTAATCTGTCTATTTTAGGAGTGAATCTATCCTAGGAGTAAATCTATCATAGGAGTGAATGCAGCACTAACTTCTCTTGAGACGATTATGTGCGCCCTAGTGCCAAATCCGCCTATCAGAAGCTAGGCTTTCTTTTTAGAGCTAAAAAGTACTTCACATCCCATCACCTAGTCACACTATACAAAGTCTCAAGTTAGCCCAACAGTAGAATACTGTTGTCATGTTTGGAGCTCAGCCCCAAAGCACACTTTAGCTCTTTTGGATTCAATTCAAAGAAGAGCGATTCGCCTAATTGAGGATAAGAGTTTAACCGATTCTCTCGATGTTTCGATTCCCTCAAAACACTAGAGCACAAGCGGATGTTTGGTGACTTATCTTTTTTCTGCAAATACTATCATGGGAGATGCTTGCAGGAACTAATAGGAACGATCCCCGCAAAGGCAAAGTTTTTGAGGCATACAAGACAGTCGGAGACAGCTATATAGAAAGCTATGGAATTCGATACCGAACGGTTAAAAACTACAACCCATCCTTGTTTAAGAAGGCGGTTCATTGCTATCTATCCTTGTCTCCGCATCCTTCTCTCGCTTTGAAGGCACAATAGGGTTATCCTTTGCGAGTGGATTGAACATAAAAAAACTCAACCACAAATAACGTAACTTTTTAAATACAGAAAGAAACTGAAAATGAACTTTAAATCCGAAAACTACGTAAAGTAGCGAAAGCGCGATAAGAAAAACTAGTTTTGTGACAGAGTTTCGTAATTCTTCCAATTATGCCAGTTTTCAGACAAACGGCAAAATAAACAATAAATTTGCATGATAGGAAAGAGATAAGTGTATTTCACGTTGCGCGTTCGCTGCTTTACGAAGCCTAATTGGCAGTTATATATTCTTCCTTTCAAAATTAAACAGGACGATGACATTATCATTTAAACGCTGAAAAGTAGGAAAAGATAATCTCTGCAAATATGCTTCCCAATTAGACGTTTTGCGATTGAACTATGAGCGTCGGTAAATGTTTACTCTCTCCTTTTTTCTCTCGCCAGACATAATGTCATATAATTTCCACTTTTAGATTAAATATCTCTCAATTTCCTTAATGTTCAGGTGTACCTAAATAATGAATATAAAAGTGACGGTAAGGTAACCTCTATAACTAACCGTGTCAGGCGTGAGTGCTCTGGTTGTTAGACCGGATATGCATTCTAAAGTCTTGTTGAGTACATTCCAACCTTTCTTATTATACCTATTTATTAAAAATCTTCTATTTGTGTTATCTGTTCAATTATGTTTTCAAGTTGTTACAGTTAAGTCATTGCTTTGTTGTGATAAATTGCCTGGATTTTTGGCTCTCACACTGCCATGGAGTGATTATTGTATTATTGAACAAACAACCGACAAACAAATAGTTTTGTCGCACGAAATGGAGATCTGTCCAATGGTTAATAACTACACCATTAATGGAAGATGCGACAACAATTGTTAAATACGTTTGTGTTTTTTTTTGGTGAAACGGAGTGGTACTTGGTTGTCTTCAAAAATTGAAATACAAATCTTGTCCCCTGAAACCAAAAAGGATTAAAAAACACAACA
This sequence comes from Dastarcus helophoroides, assembly GCA_028583605.1. Taxonomy (NCBI): domain Eukaryota; kingdom Metazoa; phylum Arthropoda; class Insecta; order Coleoptera; family Bothrideridae; genus Dastarcus; species Dastarcus helophoroides. Next base: position 30,686,837 of record CM053327.1, read on the forward strand.
AAGGTTGCTCTAACGCGTTTTGATAGCCAAGCTATCATCTTCAGAGAGATACAGCATCTTTGGTTTCAGGAGACAAGATTTGTATTTGAAACGATCATAACATAAAAGTAGTTTTGTTGACGTCTGGATTCCGCTACTGACCTTTAGGGTAACGGAAAAACAATCCAAAATAAAGGGAGTTTTTAGATTTGTTAAACTGACAGATCAATTTGTTCTGTTTTAATTTGTCTCTGGATTAAATGAAGCACCTAAATGCAATAATGGATTGATAGCGACAGATAGTGCCGTCGATACTTCCTCACTTATAAGTTATTTTGGATAAATACAGCTTTAAAGAGTTTGTGTAGATTGCAGGATGGTGTTTTGTTCAAATTCGTTGATACGATCATGTGTTTAATTGGCTGTCTAGCGACTTTCCAGTTGCATTCTATCATTAGATGACGCTGTCGTCGGTGTCAGATTTTGCATTTATTTACAATTTACTCTTATTGGATACAGTATTAATTTGGGAGTATCTGAAATAGTTTTCCGGAATAAAAGGTATCCTACTAACGACCCCACTTGGCAAGGTACTTCTATACCAAGTTTCGTCGAAATCACTTCAGTAACTGCGTCGTGAAAAGCCGACAAACAGACAGACAAGCGCACTTTCGCATTTATATATTAGGTAGGATTAAAAAGCAGGAATTTAAAGATATTGTAACGCAATGTAAATACATAGAATAGAATTTAGAATAAAATTGTAGAATTTAGTACATAAGAAAAGTTTCTAGAATGATCTGATAAGAGGAAAGTGACCGCGATAAGGAAGCAAACGGCAGATAAGCGTTCCCGAAATTTCGGCAAACGATAAGCCTTATCTGCCGAATTGTTCTAGAACCTGGATGCCAAAACTATATAAGGCGGTCAGCTTTCCCTCAATCAGTTAGTTAAAATCAGTGTAATTAGCGAGTTAGTAGAACTCAATAATAAGTGAGTTAATTGTTCAATTGTGGTGATCCAAGTTTAGTTTAGTAATAAAGTGGTTATTATTTTCGATTCAACTGTGAATCAATTCGAACCGATAAAACCCGTAACAATATTGTCCCAAAAATTAACTCCATTAACGCTTATTGTAATTTGGAATAATTTTAGGTACAAAACTTGTATTTTAACATTCACTTCTTTTTGAAAATTCGCCTTTTTTCGAAATTTGGACTGTATTTGGTGGAATGGACTGGTCCTTGGTTTTCTTCAAAAATTTAAATACAAATCTTGTCCCCTGAAGCCAAGAAAGATTAAAAAACACAACGAAGGTTGCTCTAAGGTGTTTTGATAGTCAAGCTATCATCTTCAGAGAGATACTCTGTACTATGTATCTCTCTGAAGATGATAGCTTGGCTCTCGAAGCGCGTTAGAGCAACCTTTGTTGTGTTTTTTAATCTTTCTTGGTTTCAGGGGACAAGTTCTGTATTTCAATTTTTGAACTGTGTTGTCAATTTTCTTTAATTTAGACTCCAACGGAAAATGAATATATTTTGATAAATTTCAACTCTTTTCTTGAGATTTCAACCTTTCTCTCGACATTTCGACTATTTTTCTTTATTTCGCAATATTTCTCAAAATTTGTGCTTCCTCTCACAATGTCGACTTTTTCCAAATTGGATTTCGTGTTAATTACGACTTAAATTTCAATATTCGTCTTTTTTTGGAATTTGAATTTGTTAAAGTTTTTTTTTAAATTTTGACTTGATTCCCAAAAGACTTTCTCTCCGGAAAATTATTTTTTTTAAATTTTAACTTTGTTCTTGAACTTTTTTGAAATTTCGACCAAATATGTCTTTTTCAGGGACTAGTCTTTTTAAAATTTCGTAATATTTCTTTTAAAAATCTGCTTTTAATGAGATTGTTCACTTTTTTTATTCGATTTTTCTGGTCGATCAAGAGTTGGCTTTTTTTCAAAACGTCGACTCTTCTTTTCTTCAAATTCATCTTTTTTTCGAATTTTCGATTTTGGTCTCAAAATTCTGTAGTAGTTTGTTCTCAATTGACTTCCCTTGAAAAATAACGAATTTTTAGTTAGTTGCACGTCTTTTCTCAAAATTTCGACCTTTTCCCGGGATTCAGACAGTTTTCTTTTAATTTCGAACTATTTCTCAGAAATTCTATTTATTTTTGAAATTTCCATTTTTGTCCAAATTTATCTTTCTTAAAATTTCCACTTGTATTTGAAGAACTGTCTTTTCTTAACAATTTTAGATTCTTTTTTATCTTCATTTCTAATTTATTGTTTTTTTATGGACGGATTGGTCCTTGGTTATCTTCAAAAATTGAAATACAAATCTTGTCCCCTGAAACCAAGAAAAATTAAAAAACACAACAGAGAGCAACCTCTGATATGTTATTAATCTTTTTTTATTCGATTTTTCTGGTCGATCAAAAGTTGGTTTTTTTTCGAAACGTCGACTATTCTTTTCTTGAAATTCATCTTTCTTTCGAATTTTCGATCTTGGTCTCAAAATTCTATAGTAGTTTTTTCTTAATTAACTTCCCTCAGGAAAAAACGAATTTTCAGTTAGTTGCAAGTCTTTTCTCAAAATTTCGACCTTTTGCCAGATTCAGACAGTTTTCTTTTAATTTCGAAATATTTCTGAGAAGTGATATTAATTTTTGAAATTTTCACTTTTGTCCAAATTTATTTTTCCTAAAATTTCAACTTGTATTTGAAAAACTGTCTTTTCTTAAGAATTTTAGTTTCTTTTTTATCTTAATCTCTAATTTATTATTTTTTTTGTGGACGGACTGGTCCTTGGTTATCTTCAAAAATTGAAATACAAATCTTGTCCCCTGAAACCAAGAAAAATTAAAAAACACAACAGAGGGCACCTCTTTTTTGGTTTCAGGGGACACGATTTGTACTTCAGTTGCTAATTTATTTTCAAATATTGTACTTTTCCGACCAATTAACGATTTTTTACTAAAGTTCGACCCTATTCCCGAAAATTCAAACTTTTCTTGAAATTATGACAGTTTTCAAAATTATATATTTTCAAAGAAGTAAGTTGAATAAAGGTAATTAATCAAATGTGTATACCTGATATTGCTTAAACGAATAAAATTCCTTGGAAATCATGAATAATTAATCATTTGTGCAAATTTTACTTCATAAACGTGTCAACATGTAATGCAGCTTTCAACATAATAAATGATGAAGAAATTGAAGAAATAATTGAAGAAGACGTCCTTTCGAATGAAACGATAACGCAGGTGGAGGTATTTAGTTAGCAACAGATTCAAATGAGTGAAAATTCTTAATATTCAAATTTTCAGTTAAAAATTTGAAAGTGTTGCATCAAATTTTGAAAAATTTATTAATCAGTTATAAGTGCTTTTTGAAACATTGAGTTTTTTTAAGAATTTATACTTGACACTTACAATTTCGACTGAAAAATTAAAATCTAAGAATTATTTCAAAAATTCTGAATTGCTTTCTCACTAGTTCGATCACAATCCCAGTTTTTTTCAAATTTTTCAATTCAAACGAAAAATGTTGGTATTTTTTCGAAATTTTATCTTAGAATTCAGTTTTTTTGTAGAACTGACAGTTAATGAACTGTTCTCTCAAAATTTCTGGTTTAGATTTAAAAGGCATTTCTTTTAGACCCCAGAACGTTTATATTTTAAATTCAAATTTTTGTTATAAATATGAAACTCTTTCTCGAAATTCGGCCCTTTTCCTTAATTTGAAGTTTAGACTTTGTTGTTTTTTTTAACATTATTTTGTGAAAAAAGTCAAGAAATTAGGTCGAAATTTTTTTAAAATTTCCCCCCAATTTCTAAAAATAAAGATCGTTAAGTTTGAGGTTTAAGTCTTTTCGAAACGTTTCTAAAAAGTCGAGATTTTTAATTTAATCTCAAAATTTTATAAAAAATATAAAAATGGAAAGCATAAATCATATTTTGAAAAAAACAATCTCCTGAAGAGAAACATCTGGTTCCAACAAGGCGGTGCCCCTCCTCATTTTGCAAGACCTGTCCTCGAGTATCTGGATGATGTATTTACAGGCAGATAGATTGGTAGAAGAGGACCTTTTGAATGGGGCCATCCAGGTCTCCGGACTTAACACCTATGGACTATTTCTTGTAGGGGTATTTGAAGAGCAAAATTTTTAAGATCAAACCTGCAAATATTGAGGAGTTGAAAGGACGAATAAGACAGGAGTTTAGACTAATTTCCCCCGAAGTAATTAGAAATGTCCAAAACGAGTTTCAGCTCCATTTAGGTTATTGTCAGTTAGTAAATGAACATTTATTGAAGACAGATTATTGAATTGAACCAGATTCCTTGATTTTTCAAATTATCTAATATTTGTTAAATATCTTTTAAATGACAGGAAATAAAAAATTGTGATTTAGTACGCCTGTGTAACTTGATATATCCTTTAAGAATAGTCAAAAAAAAACTAGGGTTGCCATTTACAAAAATTGTCGGTCACGTCATTTAATTTGGGACATTCTGTATAAAATTTTCCTACGACAAAAAGAGCGCAAATATTAAAATATTAATCGATTTGTCCGAGCATACTTCCGAAAAAAAAACTGTTTTTGATTTACTGAATTTATTCCAAGTTACAAACTAGCACTGTATATTAGGTTTAAAATGGAGAAATTAAAGTAAAAATTAGAAAAAAATCGACCTTTTTATAAGCAGTTAACAGGACAAACTTCGAAATTTGGGGGAAAAATAAAAAATTTCAAATTTTAAGTCGGAAAGGTAACAAATTAAGTCATCGATGACTGCCCACAGAAGTGAAAACTTCCCGATCACGCATAAAAATATCGCTTTAAGTTAAATCCCCCAAACCATCGAAAAAGCACGTCAGTGTAGCTACGTCATCGCAGGTCTGATTAAATTTTCCTAATTTACACTTATAGATACAAACACTATTAATTTCAATTATTTTTTTATTTTTCTTAGATTTAATAATTTAAATTAATTCGTGGCAGGCATGTGGCAGAAGTCGAAGATCGGGAATAAAATAATGCGACGTCTTCGAAGAAATTATGCTAATTCGTTTAATAACACCAATTAAGCAAATTAATCACTCACAAATATTTGAATTGTATACCTATCAGTAAAGAGCAAACTTGGTAATTTAACCAATTATTTACTTTATAAATGACTTTGAAATAAGGTGATAACTATATAGAATTATTTAAAGGCCCATAAAAAAATTATTTCAAGAAGCTTTCTTGCCTTATTCATTCTAGCAGAAAGTCTATGGATGTAAATATGTAAATAAAAGGCTTTAATTAAACAGGAGTTGCAACCCAAAGCTACGGTGTGCACTGAATAGGAATAACCTTCACATGATGTAGTTAGGGAAGAAAAATAAAGTATCTGAAGGTATCGTTTTACTATTGTTTTAGCGATACATTTCCTGTGAATTCTTTTATTTACAAAGGATATTATACCAGAATGAAACCACACCATGAAGAAAATGTGAGCACTAATTACCCAAAAGGCAATGTGCCTATATTTACTCACGGTTGTACGACTTGCATTGAATATGTAATAATTCTTTAGTTACATTATCATAACTACTTTAAAGGTCTTAAGCACATTTTGTATCATCAAAAAATAAAATTTCAGAAATTGTACAACTAGGACAAGGATCGGCAAAGTACGACCCTACTAATGACTTGCCCTGTACAAGAAAATCAGAAAATAAGGAATAACTTCTAAATCGAACAATCTTTTATATAAAAATTAGATTGAAATGAAAATTTTGAAAAAAAAATCGAAATTTCAAGATTAGGATCGAAAGTTCGAAAATCAAGTCCAAAATATCGGAAATTTGAGATTTCGAGTTTAAAGAGCTAAATAGGAAAAATATAAAAATTGAAGTAATCTCAGAATTTTGAGAATATTAGTCGAAGCTTCCAAGAAATATGATTTAAATCGTGACTTTTTTTGTCATGCTTTCCCTTCGTGACCCACTAAAATATTTTTTAACTATCGCAAAACTTGGTTTTCTTCTCAAAATTTTTACCACATTTTGAGGTTAGAAGTCGTCTTTTATTTCTGAAATTTTTAATTTTCTGTTATCAAAATTTCTTGATCCCAAAATTTTGCCTCGAAATTTCGAGTTGAAGTTTCAAAATTCGAACTATTTCTCTTTAACATTAAAACTGGATTTTTTTACCTTGATAAGTTTCTTTTAAAATTTCAGTACTTTTCTGAAACTTTTTCGAGTAGATTTTAGTCTTTATATTTGTCGAGAGCCTTCATTATCGCAAAATTTTGCTTGACATCTTGCTATTTTGAATTTCGAAGTCAAACTTGAAAAAAAAATGTTGAGAAATTTCAAAATAAGGTTAAACTTTTGAGAGGAAACATGAAATGGTAAATTTTTTTTTTAAAATCCGAATTTAAACTTCCTATGTTTAATGATGTATAACCTAAAATTTTGTTTTTTCGAATTTTTTCTACAAATTTTCTGCAGTCTTACGACTTCAGAAGCCATAAGGTTTTTTCAGATTCTTGGTTAATTAGAGTTAAAATGTCATTTTCTTTTTTTCCACACAGACGTTTCATTTTTTTCCGAAACGTCTGCTCTAAATTTAAACTCGTCTTTCCTAAAGCCAATTTCATCTAGAATTTTTCTCAACATTGACTCTGACATTGATTTTTTACAAACGTACAGTGAAAATTGAACAAATTTTAAACCTATGATAATTTTAAATGGAAATTTGGACTTTTTTGAAATTTAGAAATCAGAAGTTGTAGTTAAATGTCTTTGATCTTCGTCCGCACCAGAGCACCCTCAAGTCATCTACGAAACCCATCGTTTCCCTGGGGACCTCCCTTGGTGATCCAAACACCAAGTCACACGGAAGCCGCAGTTCCCTCCCGAAGATCACTTTTGCCGGAGTCTGACTTGTAGTTTCATGAGTTGCCGCGCGATAGGCCATCAGAAACAGTGGTAGATGTCGGTCCCAGTCGGTCTGATGTTTGGAAACGACCTTCGAAAGATGTTCCTCTAAGGTCTTGTTAAATCTCTCCACCATTCCGTCAGACTGTGGATGAAGAGGTGTTGTTCGAGTTTTCCTTATTCCAAGAAGACGACACACCTCTTGGAAAACCCCCGATTCAAAGTTCCTTCCGTGGTCCGAGTGTAGTTCAAAGGGAACACCAAATCGACAGATGAAGTTGTCCACAAGAACCCTTGCGACTGTGGTGGCTTCCTGGTTCGGGATGGCATAAGCTTCAGGCCATTTACTGAAATAATCCATGGCCACCAGGATGTACTTGTTTCCATCGTCTGAAACTGGGAATGGTCCTGCCACATCGATTGCAATTCTTTCAAATGGAGCTCCCACATTATATTGCTTCAGGGCCCCTTTGGTTCTCGTACGGGGACCCTTGGATGCAGCACAGGTGACACATTTCCGACACCACCGCTCGACGTCCTCCCTGCAGTTAACCCAATAGAACCGTTTTCGAACCTTCTCCAGGGTCTTGTTCATCCCTAGGTGTCCACCAGAGGTCCCATTGTGCACCTCCCACAAGACCTGTGGAATCTTCTCCTGAGGCACCACCAACTGCAAGTTGACACGCTTTCCATCCGCGCTTTCCCATGCTCTCTTCAGTACCCCGTCCTCGACCTGGAGGGATTTCCATTGAGCCCACAAATTCTTAAGAGCTGGACTTCTGTCGGAAACCTCTTGCCATTCCGGTCTGTCTCCAGCTTCTTTCCATTCCAATATGGGTCCGATATCAGCGTCGCTCCTCTGTAGCTTCCGAAGACCTTTAACAGTCCATTCGTCTTCTGGCTGGACAGAAGTGACCCTTATATCCACCATGTCCTCATGGTCCTCAACTCGTCTGCAATGTTTGCAATCCCCACAAGGTCTTCTGGACAAAGCGTCAGCGTTGTTATGCTGTCGTCCCGGTCGATGATGCACCTTAATGTGATACTGCTGAAGCCTTTCTAACCATCTAGCCGTCTGTCCCTCCGCGTTCTTCATTCGGAGTAACCAAGAAAGTGCCGAATGGTCTGTTCTGATGGGGAATTCTTGCCCGTACAAATACTTGTGAAAGTGTTCCACGGCCTTCACTATCGCAAGTAGTTCCTTCCTGGTGGTGCAATAGTTCCTCTCCGGCTTCGTCAGGATCTTGCTGTAATATTCGATGACTCTTTCTTCACCGCCTTGAACTTGGGACAGCACAGCCCCAATGCCGACGTTACTGGCATCAGTGTCTAACACGAACTTCCCATTCTGCTGAGGATACGCCAAGATAGGGCTTGTACACAAGGCGGACTTCAATTTTCGGAAAGCGGTATCACAGTCTGGAGTCCAGACGCACGGCCTTCTTCCTTCCGTTAGTTGATGCAACGGCGCAGCGATGTTGGCGAAACCTTTCACAAATTTTCTGTAATAGGTACACAGCCCCAAGAAACTCCTCAGTTCATGTTTGTCTTTGGGTCTTGGCCAGTCACGAATTGCTTGAGTCTTGCTGATATTTGTTTCAACTCCTGCGGCTGATACAGTGTGACCCAAAAATTCTACTTTCCTTTGGAACAAAGAGCACTTCTTTGGGCACTTCTTTGGATTCAGCTTTAAGTTGGCTTGCTTTAATCTGTCGAAAACTTCTTGAAGATTTTCCAAATGTTCTTTAAAGCTCTTGCCCATCACCATGACGTCATCTAGGTAAACCAAGCAGGTTTTCCAAGTAAGTCCTCGAAGTACCAGTTCCATTAGACGTTCGAAAGTAGCCGGTGCGTTGCATAGTCCAAAAGGCATAACCGTGAACTGATATAATCCACTCCCAGATGAAAAGGCCGTCTTTTCTTTGTCGTCGGGGTCTATGCTCACTTGCCAATATCCACTTTTCAAGTCCAAAGTTGAAAACCAGGTGGACCCAGACAAGGTCGTTAGGGTGTCATCAATTCTTGGCAAGGGGTAGCTGTCCTTTTTAGTGACGTCGTTTAATTTCCGGTAGTCGACACAGAATCTTGTTGACCCGTCTTTCTTTGTAACCAAGACTACAGGGGAAGACCATGGACTATTGGACTCCTCGATGACTCCATCCTTCATCATCTTCTTAACCAGTCCCGCGACTTCCTCTTGCTTGGCCACCGGTAATCTTCTAGGGGGTTGACGAATAGGTGTTGCATCGCCGGTGTTGATTTTGTGTCGAACTACGTCGGTCCTTCCTAGATTTCGGTCTCCATCAGTAAAAACGCCGTGGTTTTTCTTTAGAAATGACCTAGCCAGAACTACTTCTTCCTTGGACAAGTGTTTCAAGTCCACTTCCAACTTGACTTGCCCAATCTTCGTTTCCTGTACTGGCGCACAATTGTCTCCCAAGGAGCTTATTGAGGCTACCGGGGTACAGACTGCCAGAGTTCTACCCTTTTTGATTGAGCGTGCTGTTGGGAACACGTTGGCAACTCTCACAGGTACCTTCTGAGATGCTTTAACCACGGATCTCGCCACTAGTAAATTCTTGGAAATGTCATAAGTCGGTTCTACTAATTCAACGCAGCAGCCCAAATCTCCTTCCATGACAGCCATAACCGTCTTCTCGCTGCTTCCCTGCACTACAGCTGTTTCGCAGGCAAACACTCTTACCTCCTTTGGAGTGTCCTTTGGTGTAGTCAGGACAAGCTCTTCATTTCCAATCTTTAAAATGTTCTGCGCTGGGTCGAAAGTAAAGCCATGTTGCCTGATTACGTCCATCTCCAGAATCAGTTCGTCTTCGATATCTGCCACCAACACCCGATGCGAAATCCTTAATTTTCCCAGACCAATCATGACGTCTGCCTCTCCTATAATTGGCGCAGTATCTCCCGTAACTGTTCTGAGGACCATTCTTTGCGACAGTACCTTCGGTTGCGACGGTAGGATGTTCCTTCGTGCCAAAGTAACCATGGCGCCTGTGTCCACTGTTGCCTGTACATTCCTTCCATCTACGCTGGCTGCCACCACTAAACTTTTCATGGTCCTTTTTATCTGTTTGATGGAAAGAGTTTTGGGGGCTCGTTGCTTGACACCAGCCAGTGAGTGCCCCTTCCCACTGGCTGATTTTAGTTTTCCTGTTGTGAGGCTTGTCGACTTCTTGGGGCTAATCTGCAGTCCTTCTTGAAGTGCCCCGGTTTGCCACAGTTGTAACATGTGCTTCTGTTGGATCTGCCTTTAAGAGCTCCCACCAGTTCTCGGATGCTCCCGTCCATTTTTTTTATGCTCGCGTTCATTTCCTTTATATTAGCGCTCATGCTCCCGTCCATCTTCTTTAGCCAGTCTTTTTACGTCGGCCTCGAATTCTTGCAGCGTTTCATCACTTTTCTGCTTCCTTACTAGTAGTTGTGACTGGGCCACTTGTGGCAAATGATGTTCTCCAAATCTCAGCTCAAAAGCCCTAACCAAATCTTCATAGTTAGCTAGTTCGTGGTCAGATAGAGCTCGGAATAGTTCCAGAGCTTCTCCGCGTAAGAAAACCACCAATGAGGTTGCCTTTTCGTCTTGGGTCCATCGATTGGCTCTAGCAGCAGCTTCGAACTGAATTCTGTAGGCCTGGAAGGATGTTTGTCCGTCATAGGTCGGAGGTTTTACCTTTTGGGAAGAGATAGCGGGTACACTTTTGGATTCGTGTTGTGTGACTTGTCCACTTAGCAACTTCTTCATGTTTTTTTCGATGCTGCTGAACTTTTTCTGTGTTGTATTTTCCAAATCAAGAAGCTTGCTGTTGAATTTTTCTTTTACTTCTCCAATTTCTTCCCTGACTTCGCCAATCTCTTCCTGCATTTCATCTCGCATTCCTGTAATCTGTTCTTTTACTTCTTCTTTCATTTCTTCTCTCATTCCGGTAATTTGTTCTTTCACTTCTTCTTTCATTTTTTCAACGTCTACTCCCATTTTTTCAGTTATATTTGCTAGTAGACTATGCAATTCTTGTTTTTCTGCATTCCTTTTCTGATCTTCTTCTTGTTTTTCTTGTCGTCTTCGTTCTTCCTCCAGTTCTTTTTCTTGTCGTCTTCGTTCTTCCTCCTGTTCTTTTTCTTGTCGTCTTCGTTCTTCTTCCTGTTCTTTTTCTTGTCGTCTTCGTTCTTCTTCCTGTTCTTTTTCTTGTCGTCTTCGTTCTTCCTCCTGTTCTTTTTCTTGTCGTCTTCGTTCTTCGTCTTGTCGTCTTCGTTCTTCCTCCTGTTCTTTTTCTTGTCGTCTTCGTTCTTCGTCTTGTCATCTTCGTTCTTCCTCTTGTTCTTTTTCTTGTCGTCTTCGTTCTTCGTCTTGTCGTCTTCGTTCTTCCTCTTGTTCTTTTTCTTGTCGTCTTTTCTCTGCTTGTTCTTTAAACATTGCTAATAACGCTTGCATTTGTTGTTCCATTTTGGCCGATTTTAATCTCGTATCCATAAAGCGTATTTGAATGTTCACGAATTTATTTGACGCGCCTCGTATAACTATTTAACAGTTTAAAACGTCCGAGATAAAGTCAACTACGGCACCTGGCACGAATTGTTTTTCGAGTAATAAAGCACAATCCACGAATAATCCCGCTTCTGACACCAAATGTTACGTGCGTTATCGGTTCGAATTGATACACGTGATAGATTATACCCACTTTATTACTGAATTAACTCGGCACACTTCAACTGAACAGTAACTCACTAATTATTTACTAATTGCTAACCAACTTATTGCACTTGCTTCTAACTGACTGACTCGAGGGAAAACTGACCGCCTTTTTATAGTTTCGGCCCGCGGCTTCCAGAACTTTCGGCAGATAAGGATTATCGAATGCCGAAATTTCTGGAACGCTTATCTGCCGTTTGTTTCGTTATCGCGGCCGCTTTCCCCTTATCAGAACCTTCTAGAAACTTTTTTTTATTTACTAAATTCTACAATTCTATTCTAAATCCTATTTCATCTATTTACATTGCGTTACAGTACGGAAAAAGCGAAATTTTTAAAATAAAAAATAAATAACCTAAATAAAAATAAAATAAGTCAAAAAAATGGCGAAAAAGTCAAAATTTTGAAGTAAGCATAGAAATTCCAAAAATAAGTAAAATTTAAAAAAAAACAACATTTTGAAAGTGCAAGTTTTTGAAAAATAAAGGAATTTTTCAATAATGAACTAGAACAAAGAAAATTTTTTTAAAAAGTACCTTTTTTAAATCATAAACTTTCAAAGAGCGGAATTCTTCAAAACACTTGGATTTTTTTATAGTCAGCATTTTCAAAAAATGTTTTAGAATATTGTCAAAATTAATTAATAAAAATTTAAATATTTCCAAACTGGGTCGAAAAAATGTTAAATAAAATTAAAAACATTTTTAAAAAGGTCGAATTTTTCAGTCAGTCAAAATTTCCAAGAAGTAACAATTTTAAAAAACGTTGAGATTTGTAGTCGATCGGAATCAAAGAAAGAAGAAAAATGAATACTTGCAAAAATTTCAATTATTAAAAAAGTTCTAATTTTCAACAACAAAAATTGAATTTAAAAAAAATCATCAGCGTTTTTGTACAAAATTAAAACAAAATATTAAATATTTGAAAAAAAGGTTGATTTATCCATAGCTTAAAAATGTTACGACTTTCTTTTTCAAAATTATGAATTTCTTTAAATATTTTGTTTTGTTTTATTTTTTATAATTTTGACATTTTTTTTATATAAAAATTTCGATTTTTTTGTTTCGACATTTTTGAAAAATTCCACTTTCCTTGAAAATTTCGACTTTTTTAAGAACGTTGATTTTTTTGAAATTGCGTCTTATTTCCATAAGTTTTGATCTCTTTTTCAAAATTTGGCCTTTTTTGATCGAAGATTTACGTTCCTGAAAATTTCCGCCATTTTTCCAGTCTTCACTTTTCCTTAAAATTTCGTATTTTGTAAATTTGAGGGTTTTTTTGAAAGATATGGACATTTAAAAATTTGAACTTTTTTGAAAGCTTAAATTTGAAAATATTGTTTTTTTTTGAGAATTTCGCTTTGTTTAAATACTTCGATATTTTCACAAAATTTCGACTATTTGCAAAATTTTGAACTTGAAATTTGAAAATATCGGGCTTTTTTTTGAGAATTTCGACTTGTTTAAAAACCTCGATATTTTCACAAAATTTCGGCTATTTTAAAAATTTCGTTATTTTTTCAAAATTTGGAATATTTTCCAAAGTGCTGCATTTCTAGTAATTTAGATGATTTTTAAGGAGGGAGTGTTTTTCGAAAATTCGTCTTCTTCTAAATTTGAGTTTTTTTTTTAATTTTACTTTTCGAAAATATTAACTTTTTTGAAATTTAGACTTGGAAATAACGACTTTTTCAAAAGTGCCACTTTTTTAAAGATTTCGATATTTTCTTTTTATTTTTTTTGAACACTTAAACTTTTTTCTCAAAATTTTGGTTTTTCTTGAAGTATTGCGTTTTTAAAAATTTTCTTTTTCAAAATTACATTTTTTTAAGTCTCTCTCTCTCTCTCTCTCTCTCTCTCTCTCTTTCTCTCTCTCTCTCTCTCTCTGGCTCCTGGCTCGAATACTTTATTTAGTGTATTTGGCTCCGTCTCAGAAATCTTATCGCATAAGCAGTACAGTGTTGTCGGCTCAGAAAACCTACTAAGCATTTGCCATTGTATCTATTGAGTAGTAGTGGCAGTCTGGCGCTTACTAGGTGAAAATCTGAGGTCTCAAAAACATTTCACTGCGATTACTGCCGGCGAACTACACCTTAGATTCAAAATCTGAAGAAAACATATAAAAATAAAACTATTTAATCAATAAAATTAGCAAATTCAACAATTTTCAGTTTACAATCGAAATTTAAAAAATTGAAATACAAATCTTGTCCCCTAAAACCAAGAAAGGTAGCTTGGGTGTCGGGACGCTTAGTTGTGTTTTTTAATCTTTCTTGGTTTCAGGGGACAAGATTTGTATTTCAATTTTTGAAGATAACCAAGGACCAGTCCAATCCACCAAAATCGAAATTCTAGGAAAAAATGAGAAGAAACAAGGAAATGAAATGAAGCTTTCAAAAACACAAAAATTAATTAAAAAATATTCGTTCGAAATTCCTAGAAAAATCGAAATTAGGTTGGAATTTCAAAGATAGTCCAAATTTCTAAACAGTCAACACTTCTGGACTAAAACGAAATTTTAGCAGACAGGAAAAATACTATTGGCCCTTAAAGCCACCCTCTGGAATACGCCATTGTTTGGAATTATATTCGTGTAATTCAGATTTGAAATATAGTGGCAAGTTTCATACAGAATAATGGCCCAAACATTGGATTTGTTTCATTAATATTTAAATACGATTTCCCCAATAGCGTTCACTTATAAACGACCCGAAATCACCTGGAATCGTAATTTCGACTCCACCGTTACGATAGCCATACGTAATAAAATGCCATTAGTGGAAACAAACTAAAACGAGGGCCAGTTTAATTGATTTTCATATGATATGAACATGATTACGCTAGAAATAAATAAATTATTACTCAAGAGAACTCCAACGGGTCAAGGTCGTCAAGCCGACTTTATTTGTCATTGACATACTGTAATACTATTGTATTTAAAATGTATCCATTACTTTCACTGCTACGAAAATTCTAAGGGTTAATAGAAAAACTATTTTTGGGAATAGGGCTTCAAAAGGTAAAAGTAACATCTAGACATCTTATCACCAAATATGTATACTGGTAGGCATATTGGTAGACGTGATTACCAATTTCAACTTTAAAACCGGAAGAGGTATTATATCACACACAGCGGAATATTTCTACACGTGTAGCCTCATGTCACAGTGTCACACAATACTAGTATATAACGCGAAAGTGTCTTGTCTGTATGTTTGTCCGCTTTTCACGGCTCAATTACTGAAACGATTTTGACGAAAATTGAGATAGAGGTACCTTGCAGGAAGATATGGTTAAAAGTATACGTTTAATCTCGAAAACTGTTCCAATTATTCCCAAAGTAATTCATCCACAAACATTTAAATTTTTCTCCATTTTCTATGCAATATCTTCTCTATGTAATTAAGGATTTGACAGGGTCATCTATAACGATAGAGGCACAAACTTAGCATAACTTTGCACAAAGGATTCTTCTAATATAATGGTCAGTGTTATCTAATCTAACACGATAGGGAACAACTTTGCTACCCTAAATATTACTGGAGACTCGCTAAGCAACTAAATATACAGACGATCTCCTCAACGAATTTGAACAAAACATCATTCTGCTATCTGCACAAACTTTTTAAAGCTGTGCATAGCTTTAGTAGTTTTATTAAGTTTTTCCAAACTAATGTTATAATAGAGAAAGTATGTTTGATGGACATCTATTGTTATCTTAAAGCAGTTAAATATTCCTGGTTCTTAATTAAGACTAGAAACAAATTAAAACATTTAAAAAAGATCCATCAATTTAACAACTTTAAAAACTCTCTTTCATTTTTGACAATCTCTGGAAAAAAACAGCAATCATCCGTTTATTAAGGAATACCTGCGAAAAATATTTTCTTTCGAAATTTCGTCTTGTTTCTCAAAATTTGGTCTTTTCTCGAAATGACGACTTTAGCCCAAAATTCGCTCTTTATTGTTATGGTGAAACAGGGTGGGACTCTGATTCATGCAGTCAAGCGAAAGTCCGGACGACGTTTTCACGAAACTATTTTTATTTTAAAATTTGTATTCTCTCGAAATTCCGAAATTTCTTCCAAAATCGTCTTTTTTTCGATATTTCGGTTTCACTCTCTCATTTTTTTTCGAAAACTTGACTATCTCTATGGCGACTTTGTTCTAAATTTCGACCAGATTTTAACATTTTTAAATTAGTATTTTTTTTAGTTCTAGTAACTAAAACATCGCATTTTAAAATAAAAGACAAAATTTCGAAAATACAGCAAAAAATGAAGTTGAAATTTCAAATTATCAAATTTAAAAAAGTCGAAATTTTAAAAAAAGACAATATTCAGAAAAGTGGCAGATTTTTGATAGTAAAAATGTTTTTCGAAAGAAGAATTCAAAAAGTGGAATTTTGAGTTTAAAGTCAAAATTTTGAAAAAGACGAATTTAAACTAATTTTAAGAGAAAAATTCAAAATTTTTAGCAAAGTTGAATATCGAATTTGGATATAAAAATAACGAGAAAAAGGCAAATTTTCAGAAATCTGCAAGAATTTCTGAAAAATCAAATTCTAAAAGATCAAAATCTTCAGAAAAACTTGATGTTAATAAAAATAAAGGAATTAAAAAGCGAAATCTCTGAAAAACAGTCGATATTTCTAGAAAAAAATTACCAAATGGAGCATTAAATTAAATTTAAAAGAGTCAAAATTTTACAAAAAAAGACAAATATTCAGAAAAATGGCACAATTTTAATAGAAAAATGATTTTCGAAAGAAGAGCCCAAAAAGTAGAATTTTGAGACTAAAGTCGAAATTTCGAAAAAGACGAATTTAAAATAATTTTAAGAGAAAATTCAAAATTGTTAGCAAAGTTGAATATCGAATTTGTATATAAAAATATTCAGAAATAGGCAAATTTTAAGAAACCTGTCAACATTTCTGATAAATTAAATTTTAAAATATCAAAATCTTCGGAAAAACCTGATGTTATTAAAAAAAGGAAATAAAAAAAGGAAATCTCTGAAAAACAGTCGACATTTCTAGAAAAATTGAGCAAATGAAGCATCAAAGATCGAAATTTTCCAGAAAAAATTCAAACTTTAAGAGAAAGTACAATTTTGAGAATAACCGTTTATGATAAAAACGAATCTTGAAAAAGAGTCAAAATATTAAAAAAGATACAAATTTTCAGAAAAAATATTCAAATTTCAGGGAACATACAGGATGGGATTTAAGGATAAATTTCAAATTTGCGAAAAAAGACGGATTTTGAGAATAATATCCAAGTTTCGATTTTTTAAATTCTTATTTTTTAGGAAATTTCTATTTTTTCCTTGAAAACAAAAAAACATATCGAAATTTTGAGAAAAAAAGTCGAACTTTAGTAAACGCTCGAAATTCTTTAGAGGGAGTCAAATTTTATCGAAATTTTGGAAAAAGGACAAATTTTGAGAAAAATGTAATTTCTAGAATTTTCTCATGACCGCTTGAATCTTAGGCAGACATGCGCCCTGATCTGCCCCACCCTAAGTCAGAAAATGTCCAGTATTGAGATAAACGTCGAAATTTAAACTAATTTTAAGAGAAAAATTCAAAATTTTTAGCAAAGTTGAATATCGAATTTTAATATAAAAATATTCAGAAAAAGGCAAATTTTAAGAAACCTGTCAACATTTCTGAAAAATCAAATTTTAAAAGATCAAAATTTTCGGAAAAACCTGATGTTAATAAAAATAAAGGAACTAAAAAAACGAAATCTATCAAAAACAGTCGACATTTCCAGAAAAATTAAGCAAATGAAGCATCAAAGATCGAAATTTTCCAGAAAGAATTCAAACTTTAAGAGAAAGTACAATTTTGAGAATAGCCGTTTATGATAAAAACGAATCTTGAAAGAGTCCAAATTTTAAGAAAGATATGAATTTCCAGAAAAATATTCAAATTTCAGGGAACATACAGGGTGAGATTTTAGGATAAATTTCAAATTTTACGAAAAAAGACGGATTTTGAGAATAATATCCAAGTTTCGATTTTTTAAATTTGTTTTTTTTCTGACAATTTATATTTTTCACCTTGAAAACTAAACAAAAGATCGAAACTTTGAGAAAAAAAGTCGAAATGTAGTAAACACTCGAAATTCTTCAGAGGGAGTCAAATTTTATCGAAATTTTGGAAAAAGGACAAATTTTGATAAAAATGTAATTTCTAGAATTTTCTCATGACCGCTTGAATCACAGGCAGACAGGCGTCCTGATCTGCCCCACCCTAAGTCAGAAAATGTCCAGTATTGAGATAAACGTCGAAATTTTGAGAAACAAGTTGTATTTTAGTCATAAACCATTTCAGGAAATATTTTCTCGGAATTTTTGTCTTTTTACACAATTTCTAAAAAAGTCATTAATAAATTTCCAAATTAATATTTTTTTCAAAAAGTCGATCAAATTTTGAGAAAAAAGGTAAATCTTGATAAACAAGTCAAAATTTTCAGAAAATCAAAATTTAAAGAAAAGCCGAAGTTTTCGAAAAAAACGAGTTTTAAAAAATGGTATAATTTCGAAAAATAAAACGATGAATTTTGGAATGAAAATTCGAAATTGTGGTAAGTCGGATTCTGATGAAAGGAATCGAATTTTAGGAATAAATTTGAAATTTCGAAAGAAATTTATGAAAAAAGACGAATTTTGAGAAATAAATCGAAATTTCGAGTAAACGTCGATAGTTTAAAGAAGGGCGAATTTTGTCGAATGGAAATTTTTCAGAGAAAGTGTTCTCAGCTGAATATAAATTTTCGTTTAACGGCATGAGCCAAGGGGTGGGGAGGAAGCGCCCTAAGCTGTCCTATTCTAGCTACGCCTATGGCAACGGACTGAAGTCAAAGCTATCTAGGAGGAGTAAGAGCTGTTACCTCGTCCTTAGTTCAAGACATTTCCTTAACATGAGGAAAAAGCACCGAAATTTCTTGAGATGTATAATTTCGACATTTTGAGAATGTGTAGAAAATATACATATTTCTCGAGCTTTCTGTAAGAAAAAACAGTTTGAGAAAATAAATGAATTGGGGCACAAAAGTGAAATATCGAGAAAAAATTCAACATTTTCAGAAGCAGAAAATATCAAATTTTTGAGGTAAAAATTGGATTTCCCATAGCAAGTAAAATTTTGGAAAAAAACAAATCGAATTTCAGCAATAAGGCCAAAATATTGACAAATTTTGAAAATAGAACGAAATTTCCAGGAAAGAATTACATATTTGGAGAAAACTTCGTAATTTCGAGAAAAAGGTCAAATTTAAAAATATACACGAAAGTTTCCAGGGAATGCAAAATTTTCAGAAAAGTCAAAATTTCAAAATAAAGTCGAAATTTCGAAAATAAAGTCGAAATTTCGAAAATAAAGTCGAAATTTCGAAAATAAAGTCGAAACTTCGAAAATAAAGATGAAATTTCGAAAAAAAAAAGATTCATGGGGTAAATCGAAATTCTGAAAAAAAGACAAATTGAAAAAGGTCAACATATTCAGAAAAAGTCGAAATTTGAGAAAAGGGCCAAATGTTGGGGTAAAACGAATTGGGGAGAAAGTTCGAAATTTTAGTCGAATTAAGAAGAAAAACGCTACAGTTTCCAAAGAAAATCAGATTAAAAAAAAATATTGGTAGTTTTAAGAAAAAGACAATTTGTGATAAAAGTCAAAATTTCGAGAAAGTGGAACATTAAAAAGGTCGATATTTCTTAAAGAAAGTCAAATTTAATAGGAAAATAAGTCAAACTTTAACGAAAAATACGAGGTTTAGGAAAATAAGTTGAAATTTCGATAAAAAGATAAATTTAGAAGAAAGTGTGCAGAAAAACAAATTTGAGGTAAAAATTTAAGTTTCCAGAAAGTCGGATTTGAAAAAATAGTGAAAATTGTCAAAAAAAAACTGGAATTTTCAAAAAGCGGCGAAATATAATTAGAAAGTTGAAAAAATAACAAATTTTGTTGAGAAATCGCAAACTTTATTTATGAAAAATTAAAATGTCAACAAAAAGGTAAATTTTGATAAAAATAATCGAAACTTCCATCGAGTGGAATTTCAAAAAATCCCAAATTTTCAGAAAAAACGGAATTTTGAAAACTATGGCGTATTTTACTAACTCGTTTTGGGTCGACCATATGCGCGCCATTGGCAAGTCCACCCCTCAGAAGCTATGCTTTCTGTTTAGAGCTAAAATACATCTCATTAGCTCCTCACTCTATACAAAGCACAAGTTGGGCCAACACTATTGGAGTTCAGCACACTTTGGCTCTTTTGAATTCAATTCAAAGAAGAGCGATTCGCCCAACTGATGACGAGAGTTTGAGCGATGCTCTCGAAACACTGGAGCACAGGCGGAAAGTTGGTGAACTCATCTCTTTTCCACAGGTACTTTCACGGGAGCTGCCCGCAAGAATTGATAGGATTAATCCCCCCCAAGAGCAAGATTTTTGAGGCATAGAAGACAGTGGAGGCAGCAAATTCTTGTGCAACTGACACGATGAGGACTACTATATACGAAGACTCTATTTTCTATAGAACTTCCAATGGAAGTTCGTTACCCAAAGGAATTTTCCCCGAAAATTACAACCTATCCTTATTTAAAAGGCTATTTTTGATTCCGCATCCTCGAAGTATTTCGAAGACATAACAGGGTTGCCCTTTGGGGGTGGATTGAACTTAAATAAAAAAATAAGACGAATCTCATTATTTGAAAAAAGTCAAGAGTTCCCAGAAAAAAGCCAAAGGGCTAACAAGATAAACCAAATGGCTCCCAATGGAAACCTATAGTAATATTTCCGGAAAGTTATCAGCTCTACATATGAACAAAATGTAATGTATTTGGGCTCGATATTTCAACGTGACTATGACATGAAAAAGAATTGTGAATTTGGAAAGATTTTTTTAATCTTTTATACCTTTTGAACTAAATAAGTTGGGAAGATGAAACAAAGTGCATATTTTAGTCCACTGTTTCATAGTAGATTATATATTTTTTTCATATTTTTTGAATAATTCTAGTCACCCCAAAAATTGATAAATAAAATAATTTAATTTTTTAATAATTATCTAAGATACATTTTGATGAAACGGACTGGTCCTTGGTTATCTTCAAAACTGAGATACAAATGTTGTCCCTTAACACTAAGAAAAATTAAAAAACACAACAAAGGTTGCACTAACGCGTTTCGATAGCCAAGCTATCATTTTCAGAGATACAAATCTTGTCCTCTGAAATCCAAGAATGATTAAAAAACAAAACAAATGTTGCTCTAACGCGTTTCGATAATAAAGCTATCATCTTCAGAGATACAAATCTTGTCCCCTGAAGCCAAGAAAGATTAAAAAGCAGAACAAATGTTGCTCTAACGCGTTTCTATAGCCAAGCTATCATCTTCAGAGATACAAATCTTGTCCCCTGAAACCAAGAAAGATTAAAAAACACAACAAATGTCTTTCTAACGCTTTTCGATAGCCAAGCTATCATCTTCAGATATACAAATCTTGTCCCCTGAAACCAATAAAGATCAAAAACACAACAAATGTTGCTCTAACGCGTTTCGATAGCTGAGTTATCATCTTCAGAGATGATAGAGCAACCTTTGATGTGTTTTTTAATCTTTATTGGTTTCAGGGGACAAGATTTGTATCTCAATCTGAGATACAATCGTATCTCAAACTAAGATACAATCGTATCTCAATCTGAGATACAATCACGAAAGTAATATATTTTATAGTACTCATTATTGATGTAACGAATATTCGCATTCGTATTCGCGATTATTAGCATTCGCATTCGTATTCGCGAATATTCGCCTGTATTTTAATATTCGCATTCGCAAAAAATTATGCGAATAGATTTATGGAATAACAATGCAACTGCTAAGGCAGGGTTTTTTAAACTGGGGTTTAGGGACCTTTGAGGTATTTATATCATGAGTTTGGGGGTCCATTGTTAGTATACCTAACAATTAATGTGGTAATTATCCAAGTCCCACCTAATAAAAAGTATTTTTAATTCCCTTTTTTCTTTCTTCCTTATTTTCTTTTTTAATTTTTTTTCTCATTCTCTAGAATATGGCAGCAGGGCGTTTGCTTTTCCCTGATTCATACAACCAACTACAAATTTATATTCTCAACTACAGGACCCTTTTTCAAAAATTTTGATTTATTCCTTTCTTTGAAATTTCGACATTATCTCAAAATTTTGATCCTTTATAAAAATCCCTCTTTTTTCACAAAATTTCTCTTTTTCTTTTGAAATTTCTAATTTATCCTAAAATTCGAATTCTTTTATCAAATCTGACTTTCAAAATTTCAAATTTTTATCTCAAAATTCGTCTTTTTTCTTTCTTCAAAACTTCGTCATTTCTCAAAATTTGACTTTCTAAAAATTTCTTTAATTTCAAACCTTTCAAACTTAGCTATTTTCTCAAAATTTGATAGATCTTTTGATAAAAAAGTAGAATAATACATACTTGGAAATTTTGAAAAATATATTTTGAAAATATTGAATTTTTGCAAATAGACAAGAATTCCAGAAAACTTAATTTCTCAAAATTTGGACCGTTTTCTCAATAGCGGATATTTTCTGACGTCACAGTGGGACAGGGGGCAGAGCTGGTTCTTTACTCAGGCAGCCGTTAAAAAATAAATATTGAGTTGAGAAATGTCGACTCTTTTTTTCTTGAAATATCGACCTTTTTCGTAAAATTTTCCTCAAAATTCGTCTTTTTTCTCAAAGTTTCGATCTTTTTCTCAATATGTCGATATTTATCACGAAATTTTCATTTTTTCAAAATTTGTTTGGGGTTTTTGGACTTTCGATTTTTATCTCAAAATTCGTCGTTTTTCTTTCTTCAAAATTTGGACATTTCTCAAAATTTGACTTCTTTTAAAAATTTCATTTTTTTTTTAATTCGTCTCTGCAAATTTCGACCTTTCAAACTTTGCTCTTTTCTCAAAATTTGATAGATCTTCTGATAAAAAAGTAGAATAATATTACTTGGAAATTTAAAATAATTTATTTTGAAAATGTTGAATTTTTGCAAAAAGACAAGAATTCCAGAAAACTTAATTTCTCAAAATTTGGATCATTTTCTCAATAGCGGATATTTTCTGACGTCACAGTGGGGCATGCGGCAGCGCTGGTCCTTTACTCAGGCAGCCGTTAAAAAACAAATATTGAGTCGAGAAACTTCGACTCTTTTTTCTTGAAATATCGACTTTTTTTGTAAAATTTTCCTCAAAATTCGCCTTTTTTCTCAAAATTTCGATCTTTTTCTCAATATGTAGATATTTATCTCGACATTTTCATTTTTTTCAAAATTTGTTTTTGGGTATTTTGAACTTTCGATTTTTATCTCAAAATTCGTCGTTTTTCTTTCTTCAAAATTTCGTCATTTCTCAAAATTTGACTTCTTTTGAAAATTTCATTTTTTTTTTAATTCGTCTCTGCAAATTTCGACTTTATATCAAACTTTGCTCTTTGCTCAAAATTTGATAGATGTTTTGATAAAAAAGTAGAATCATACGTACTTGGAAATTTTGAAAATATATTTTGAAAATGTTGAATTTTTGCAAAAAGACAGATTATTCCAGAAAACTTAATTTCCCAAAAATTGGACCATTCTCTCAATAGCGGATATTTTCTGATGTCACAGTGGTTCAGGGGGCAGCGCTAGTCCTTTACTTAGGCAGCCGTTAAAAAATAAATATTGAGTCGAGAAATTTCGACTCTTTTTGTCTCGAAATATCGACTTTTTTCGTAAAATTTTCTTCAAAATTCGCCCTTTTTTGAAATTTCGTCAAAATTTGACTTTTTTCTCAAAATTTCGATCTTCTTCTCAATATGTCGAATAATGTCAATATTTTCCTCAACATTTTCATTTTTTTCAAAATTTGTTTGGGTATTTTGAACTTTCGATTTTTACCTCGAAAATCATCTTTTTCTCTAAATTTTGATATATTTCAAATTTTTCCAAAAGGTCAGGTTTTTATATTAAATTAATTATATTAAATTGATTTAAATTCCCACTTTATTCCAAACCTGTTTTTTGTTTAATTATAATTCGTCTTTTTCTTAATTACGACTATGAAGTCGAGTTTTGAGAAAGTAGAATTTGAAGTATAAACTCAAAAATTTTACTTTTTTCTTTCAAAATTGGAATGTATTGAAATTTTTAAATATTTCATAGAAATTTCGGCCTTTTTCTCAAAATTTTTACTGTCCGGAAATTTCAACCTATTTCTCAAAATTCGTTCTATTCCTGAAGTTTCGACTAAATGTTTTATGTTTCGAGAATTTTCTATTAAAATTGAGCTTTTTATCAAAAATTCGACTTTTTATCAAAATTCGTTTAGTTTTTTAGAATTGAATTAAAATTTTGCTAAAAACAAAACAATTTTGAGAATAGTATTTCTACGAAATTTTGAGAATAGTATTTCTACGTAATTTAGAAGACAATATTTTTTATAAATTTCAAGATTGTGTCAAAATTAAATGAACAAAGTTGTAAGAGAAACATTCTTATAAACTGGGTTTTTTCTCTCCAAATTCGATTTATTTTTAAATGTCGATGTTTCTTACAAAATTTTGTAAGTGCCAGTGAAAAAACCAACGTTCGCATTCGCATTCGCATTCACATTCGTATTCGCATTCGCGAATGTTGGAAATGAATATTCCCATTAGCCTTCGTATTCGCGAATGTGGGAAAACCAACATTCTAGTATTCATCAAGTACTACAACATAGAGAAAATTCACTGAATAAATGTTGATGCAACACTTTGAAAAAGAATTAAGTTGAAGTTTTCACCCTTCGAAATATAACAATTTTTTGTCATTTTTTAAGTAAAGTTGTTTTTTTATGTTCGTATTTTAATACGGTGTGGTAAAATTAATTCAGAATATTTCTTATATTTTATTATTTTTCTCGAAGTGGGTATTTTACAAATTTTATTTATTTGTTTGAGATGTTGAGGTGGAATACTGAAACAGTAGAAAAAAATTCAAAGTTGCGAGAAGAAAGTTGAAATTTCTAGAAAAAAAAGTTTGAAATAAAAGTTGAAATTTTTGATAAAAAGTTTCTCCCAGCTTGACTGCTGACAAAGGGGGACGATGGCCCCGCTCTAGTTCATGCGAACCAGAGAGAGGATCTAAATGACCAAAATCAGTATTGAGTACGTTTTTTTTTTGTTCTTCGAAATCTGAACCCTCTGGAAGCCACCCTGCAAACAACGCATACACTTTTAAGAAATAGAGGGACTCCTTTTCCATAGGGGTCTATTGGTTCCTAATTACGTCACTGTGGGTACCAATGTTAGTAGATGAATTAAAAAAATATTGAAGATTTTTCTCGAAGTTTCGTGTTAAAACTCAGGGTTTTTATAAACTTTAAAAATTTTACTCGAAATGTGTGCTCTTTTTCTCAAAATTCCTGTTTAGATTTAAAACTCGAAAATCCTCCAAAATTTCAAGTTTTTTTTGTTGATTCGTCAGTTTAAACTTGAAAAATACTCCTTTTTATAATTTCAACTTTAAGATCGAGGTTTAGTTATGTCTTGAATTCGTTTTATACGATTTGTTCAAAATTTTAAACATTTGCAATTTAAAAAGTTTAATCCTCCAAATTTGAAGCAAAAAGGTAAAATGCACGCTATTATCTCAAAATAAGTACATTTGATTGTTTGGAGAATCAAATGTATCTACTTTGGGATAGTAGTGTGCATTTTTCTTAGCAAAAACAACTAGAAAATCGATTCAATATGTAAGAATAGTTTCGTAATAAAGATATTTTGCGTTTTCAGCCAGCACCAATTAAAACATTAAATCCTAATAGAGTACAAGACGAATCTGAGGTCATGCCATACTTGTACTGACCAAAAATAGCACATATTTTAAAATTCCATATAATTCTACGTGTGTACTGCAAAAAAGAAGATACACACACACACACAGTGTCCTTGTTCCTGTCCTGGAACTCATGAATATTCATGACAACATATCAAACGTTGATTTAATGCGATCCTTATTATGATTAATTTATGTATTCACATTTAACTAATTCAATCTACTAGTCTAGATAAAATTCTCCTTTAAACAGTAAACACAAGAAATGTAATCCTATTAACACTATAATCACATCGATGATGCATGTGTATGTTTGAAAACAACAAGGTGGAAAATAAAATATTGTAGATAATGATTTCTTGATGACATATTTGACAGGCGATAGAGCTCGTATTATTTTAAGCTGGCTCTTATCTGAGCTTTGAGCAACGTACAAGTCTCGTTAACTGCTAATGACACCAAAAGCGTTCTGAAATGTTTCTGCTAATTGCTTGATTACTTCAAAACAAGCTTTTTCTAACGTAACTAATATCTTAACACATGTTTACCTGTCAATTCCAACCTTTCTTGTTCTCTAAAAATCAATGGAACTACCACACGCATATCATAACAGACAATGTATTTGGTTCAAGTTCTTGTCAATGGCATTCGGGCTGCCAATTAAATGTAATGCTGGATTCCTTCAAATGAAAATAAAAAATATATATTTATGGTATGTGCTTAAAATTATGCACTTACGTAATGTACGTACTGGAGTACAATTAAAACTGGGCCAATGAAGAGTCCTATGGACTGTTAGAGTTGCTAATTTTTGATGAGAAAGCAATTTTAGCATTCACGGGGATTGCAGACAGAAGTGAAAAGTTAAAAGCAGAAAATAACATTAAATTGCTGCACTTTTCCGATAATCTATGACCCAGTATCTGCTAGCCCTCAAGAAAAATTTGTCACTCTCTGCCTTGGTCAAAGTGTAATCGTTCAAGAACAAATTTCGCTGCTGATATTCATTAATGTGAGATGGCTGAAGTGCTAGGAACTATACGATATATCACGAATATATGATACCAAAATTAAATGTATTGTAGTAATTATGATGGCCCCTTAATGTGAACCACAATTTTTTGAAAACCTTATGTCAGTCCAAAGTTTTTTTTAATCAAAAATGACAGATTTCATCTAAATTAATCTTCTGCTAAATTAATCTTCTAGTAAATTAATCATTCAATAACCTACTCTAGTCGGTATTTGAAGTCTCGTTAAAATTAGATTTGTTTGACAAATCAATAAGTGATATTTCTGTAGCGATGAGTGTATGCTTTTTATGAATTCTTGATTGGTGCGCCACCGCTGATATTTTTAGGACAACTCCACGTTCCCGTCGCTACTTAATTTTATACACCGTGATCCTAAGTTTATGTTACAGGCGTCAAAATACTACCTTCTTGCTTTGATTTGTGTTCATCACTTATACACTTAGCGACGTGCAGAAAGTTTCAGTAAAAGTGATAAATAGCGTTCTATTCCGGTTCGTTTCTTGTTTACAAATTATTATTAAAATGGATTTATAGCGCTGAAATGTATTCAAATACAGACCCAAGAGTTTAGCTTTAATGTTTTTAGTTGACTTTCATTTATAAGTCGTTTATTGCGGCGACTATTAAAACATCAACATTATAAATCACCAGCACTTCATGTGAAATTTCAAGAATAATTTACGTAATACGAGAATTAGGAATTTTAGAGAAAAAAAATGTACCGAAAAAACCATCTAATTCTCCATGTTACGAGTAGTCAACTTCGGATATAACGAACCACCAGATTAAATAGTTCGTTTTAACCGGGTGTTCGTTATAAACAAACAAGAAATATACATACTTTCTAATGGAGTTTTGGGCCATAATTTTGTCCGTTATAAGCTCTCGTTTGCTGTAAGCAGAGGTCGTTATATGCGAAATTAATTATATGCGAAGTTGATTATATGCAAGTTGACTATTTTAAACCAATCTTTAACCAAACGAATGTGGCGTGCCCTATTAGTTACTAAAGCATTAATTAAGATTGTTTAACATAAAATTATATTTTGGGTAATTTGCAAAAACCATGTTTTTGGTGGCGTTTTTGCAAAAGATATTTTTATAAACAACTCTTTTATATTTAAGTTTTTCGTTGAAATAAGGCAGGTCAATTGGTGTGACGTTCTTTTCTAAAAATTTTTCAATCTTCATAAAATTTCGTCTTTTGTTTTCGAAGTTAAATCCATCATCAGTTCATTTGTCTTAATATTCCATTTTGCTCGAGTTCTCCTAAAAATGTCGATTCCTTTTCCAAACTTTTTCGTAAACCTTTTTGTGTGTAAAATGTCCAAAATTTCCACGTTAAAATCAAGATTTTGGCTAAAAACTTCGACTGAAATCTAAATATTTAGAATTCCTTCGAGAAATTTGGATTTTCACAGTAGAAATTTGGCTTACAAGAGTAGAATTTTCCAGCTCAAAGCCAACATTTTGAAATTAGGGTTGAAATGAGAGAGAAAGAGAGAGAGAAAGAGAGAGAGAGGGGGGAGAGAGAGAGAGAGAGAGGAGAGAGAGAGAGAGAGGAGAGAGAGGGAGAAGAGAGAGAGAGAGAGAGAGAGAGAGAGAGAGAGAAGACAAGAGAAGAGAGAAAGGGAGAGAGAAGACAAGAGAAGAGAGAAAGGGAGAGAGAAAGAGGAGTGAGAGAGAGAGAAGAGAGAAGACAGAGAGAGAGAGGGAGGGGGAGGGAGATAGAGAGATAAGAGAGAGAGAGGGAGAGACAGAGAGGGGAGGGGAGAGAAAAAGAAAGAGAGAGAGAAAGAGAGAGAGAGAGAGAGAGAGAGAGAAAGGAGTAAGAGGGAAGAGAGGGAGATTAGAGAGAAGAGAGAAAGAAAAGAGAGAGCAAGGAGAGAGAGAGAGAGAGAATCTTTTATATTTAAATTTTTCATTAAAATAAGACAGGTCAATTGGTGTGACGTTTTTTTCTAAAAATTTTTCAATCTTCCCAAAATCTCCTCTTTGTTTTCGAAGCTAAATCCATCATCAGTTTATTTGCCTTAAAACTCCATTTTGCTCAAGTTTTCCTAAAAATGTCGATTACTTTTCCAAACTTTTTCTTAAACCTTTTTGTGTGTAAAATTTCTAACATTTCCACGTTAAAATCAAGATTTTGGTTAAAAAATTCGACTGAAATCTAAATATTTAGAGTTCCTTCGGAAAATTTGGACTTTCAAAGTAGAAATTAAGTTTAAAAGAGTATAATTTTCCAGCTCAAGGCTAACATTT
Organism: Dastarcus helophoroides; assembly: GCA_028583605.1. Taxonomy (NCBI): domain Eukaryota; kingdom Metazoa; phylum Arthropoda; class Insecta; order Coleoptera; family Bothrideridae; genus Dastarcus; species Dastarcus helophoroides. Next base: position 30,715,606 of record CM053327.1, read on the forward strand.
TGAAATAAGGGTTGAAATTACAGAGAGAGAGAGAGAGAGAGAGAGTGAGGAGAGAGAGGGAAGAGAGGGAGAGGAGAAAGAGGGAGAGAAGAAAGAGGGAGAGGAGAAAGAGAGAGAAGAGAGAGAGAAGAAAGAGAGAGAAAGAAGGGAAAGAGAGAGAAGAGGGAGAGAGAAGAGGAAGAGAGAGAGAAGAGGGAGATAGAGAGAGAGGAGAGAGAAAGAAGAGAGAGAGAAGAGGGAGATAGAGAGAGAGGAGAGAGAGAAAGAAGAGAGAGAGAGAAAGTGAAAGAAGAGAGAGAGAGAGAGAGAAGAGAGAAAGAAGAAAGGGAGAGAGAGGAGAGAGGGGAGAGAGAGAGAGGAGAGAGAGAGAGGAGAGAGAGAGAGGAGAGAGAGAGGGGAGAGAGGAAGAAGGGAGAGGGAGAGAGAGAGAAAAGAGAGAGAGAGGGAGAGAGAAAGAAGAGAGAGAGAAAGAGAAAGAAGGGAGAGAGAGAGAAGAGAGAAAGAAGAAAGAGAGAGAGAGGAGAGAGAGGAGAGAGAGAGAGAGGAGAGAGAGAGAGAGAGAAAAGAGAGAGAGAGAGAGGGAGAGAGAAAGAAGAGAGAGAGAAAGAGAAAGAAGGGAGAGAGAGAGAGAGAAAGAAGAGAGAGAGAAAGAGAAAGAAGGGAGAGAGAAAGAAGAGAGAGAGAAAGAGAAAGAAGAGAGAGAGGAAGAGAAAGAAGAGAGAGAGAGAGAGAGACATGCCACATTAAATAACAAAAATCTACAAACTAACAGTAAAATATCAGGAATATTGGAAAATAAAAAATCAATGTAAAGAAATATAAAAACAAAATATAAAAATGATTCCCTACTGGTGGAAGTTTAACGCACAATTTGCAAAGAAAGAAAAATTTAAACAGACAATACACAATGAAACAACAAAATTAAAAATAAAGAAATATTCCAAATAAATAAATAAATAGAAAACTTACCAAAACAGCTTCATTGTACGCGCGTGTTGGCAATCGATAAGTGAAAGGATGGTAGCAAAGGAGATGAGGTGTAGGTCGTTCTTTTATAGCCATCAGATAACAAACTTCCACAAAAGAAAACGTTGTATTTACATACCCTTTAAAGCTGATGGCCCACTTCATTCAGAACGGTATTACAGATACCAAGGGCTGTACTCTCCCGCATAAAAGCGGTACCTGGCACATTAACTAATGAGGAAAAAAGTCAACCTCCCTCACACTCGTCTTGATCACTACCATTTGAACACCTCGACCTTCGATAAATAACTAAATGAATTGAACATAATTAATAAATAACATTAAAATGCTCATGTTTAATTTTTTTCTCATTATTTTATTTTTGCAATCAAAATGTCGTTACATTTCTAGAATTTCGTCGTTAATCTCAAAATAGTGGTCTTAGACTCTGAGATTTCGACTGATCGCAACATGGAATCTACAAAATGAATTAGGTTTGCTTTGAGTAGTCAAAATTTCAAAAAATAGTTAAATTTTGCAAATTAAAATCAAATTTACATAAAAATCACAAAAACTTCAAGAAATAGTAAAAATTTTGAACAAAGGTTAACATTTTCAAGGAAAGTGACAATTTTTTAAAATGGTAAAGGTTTCAAAAAAAATAACCAAACTTCGAAAAAAATAGGATTCTGAAAATAAGTCGAAATATTGTGTTAAAATTTAAAAAAAATTGAAATATATTTTCCAATTTATTTTAAATTCAAATTTTGACTAATTTTAAAATGTTCAATTCTTTCATAATTTCGCTTTTTTTCAAAATATTGGCTTATTTATCAAATTTGAAGTTTCTAAAAAGAAAATTTTCAATAAAGTGGAAATTAAAAAATAGAAAATAACATAAAGGTAAAAATTTTCCAGAAAAAGTCGAAATTTTAAAAAAAGTCGTTTGGCAATCAAGTCGTTATTTTGAAAAAAGCGAAGTTATGGAAAATTTGACCTTTTCAAAGTAAGTCAAAATTTGAAAAAAGGGACCATTTAAAAAAAAATTGGAAAATGTAACATTTCAAACTTTCAAAGTGAGTCGAAATAATCAAAAAAGACGAAATTTTTAAAAATGTCATTTTCTGACCATCACAATTTTGGAAAAAGGCTGAAATTTTAAAAAGTCAGAATTTAAAAGAAAAACAAACAATTTAATTCAGTCACAAAGTTGACATTTAAAAAAATTCAAGTCAGAAATAATTGGAATTTCTAAAAAAAGTCGAACTTGCATTAACCATTGAGAGAAAAACCAAATGGAGTCGAAACTCAAAAGAGTTCAAATTTCTGCAAAGTAAATTTTTAATAAAATTTCCTTTGTCCTTTGTTCCTTTGTTCTTTGTTCCTTTGCCTCAAAGGAAATTTTCAATAAAATTTCCTTTGAGGCAATTTTTAATAAAGATAAAATTTTCAATAAAGACAAAATTTTCAAAAACCGGTATTCAAAAATTTTCCAAAAATCCAAATATATACAAAAAAGCAAAAAATTTAAAAAGGTATGGATTTTTAAAACTTAACATTTCGAAAAAATGCGATTTTGAAAATTTGGTTAAAATTTCGAGAGAGAAAATATTTAAAAATAAGTTGTCTTATCATTTAAAAAATATCGAAATTCGCAAAACAAAGTCCAAATTTTCAATAAAAGTCGACCTTCCAAAGCAGTTGAACATTTCAGTTAGAAGCCAGTATTTTTTCAAAAAGTCAAAATTAAAAAAAAAGGCGAAATATTCGGAAGGGATAAAGCGGGGAACATCGCGAGAACATTCAAAGGCTTTGGAAGAAATCAAAAATGTTGAAATTTTTAATAAGGTTTCTCAAAAAGGTCAAATTTAAAAAAATATACATTTTTGAAAGTCGAATTTTAACAAAAAGTTACTTTTTGTAATTATTTTAGTCGTCAGAGTAAACCTTTTTTTTTAGTTTTTGTGGAAGTTACGCCAATAGAGTATACTGTAGGGGCCCGCACGCACAATTTAAAAACAGAAAAACATTTACTCATTACTCAATACATAGACGAAGATGCATAGGCGTTATAATTGCCCCCGAAATTGTCTCGGTGGGCTTGCATTTAGTAAGGGCAAAACACGTCTCTGATGTAAAAAAAAAGCTGAAGCTTTTTGCTTTAAGGCAGTGTACCCACAGCAATCGTAGCTAAAAGTTTTTATAACCAGTGGCGTGTTCTTCATGGAAGCTAAGGAAGCACAGCTTCCCTTGCAAAATGAAAATGTCCATATTCATTCTATTTTAAAACCTTTTTTTTCCCCACAACAGCTCCACTATTTATTGATATTAGTAACGCTTATGATCGAAATTTAATCATTGTGTCTGTGAAGTAAAAGATTCGACTTATTTTTGACATAAATAATGGAAATTTATTTGTGTACCAATTCTTAAGGAGTGGGCGAATCGAATTTTATTGAAAATGTCGACTTTTTTCAAAACTGTATTATTTTAACGTCGAATGTTTTTAAAATTTTAACTTTTGTTGAATAATTTGACTTTTTAAATTTGAATTTATTATTGAAAATTTCGACTTTTCAAAAGTTAGGCATTTTAAATTTTTACGTTTTTCAAAATTTCAAATTTTCAAAACTTGGACTTTTTCTTAAAACTTCAAGCTGTTTTGTCGTAAATTTAATTGAAAATCTTGACCTTTTCAAAATTTCGATTCTTTTTAATGAAATGTTACCTTCTCTTTAAATCCAATTTTTAGTTGGTAGTATAGCTTCGACATTTCAAAAATATTTTTTTTTCAAAATCTTTAACTTTTTCTCGAAATTCCAATTTACTGTATTAAAAATGTCGCTCTATTAAAAAAGAAATGTTTAAAAAGATTTTCATAAAAGTTATAGTTTTCAAAATGGTGATTTATGAGAATTTTTCGAATTTCTTTTCAAAAATTTAGGCTTTCTCGAAGTTGAATAATTTTGATTATTTCTCAAAATTTCGATTTTTCTGTCATCAATTTCGACCTCTTTTTTCGACTTTTTTTTGAAAAATTTGACTTTTGCTGAAAATTTGAACTTTTTTTGAAAAATTCGGCTTCTTTGAAAATGTCAAATATTCTGAAAATTTGAACTATTTTTTAAATTTCGACTTTTTTCTAAATTCAGGTACCAAAATTGAAACTTTTTCAAAATGTAAGCCTTTTCTTGAAATCTTGACTGAAAATTTGTTCTTTTAAAATATCCACTATTTTTAATTTTTGACTTTTTTCCAAAGTCGACTTTTTGCGAATTAAATTTTTTTTTAATTTACTTTTCGTTGAAAATTTGAACTATTTATTTGAAAAAGTCAAGATTTTTCAAAATATCAACTTTTTGTCAAAAATATCCATAAATATTTTTTTGAAACCTTTCTACTGAAATCTTTGAATTTTCGAATTTGAAATTGAATTTGAAAATTAAGACCAAGAAATTGAAATTAATCAAAATTTCAGCTTCTTTTTGAAATTTTGAATGAAAATATTTGCAAAAATTTTAGTTTTCTAAAAAAGCTTTACTTTTTTTAATTAAATATACACTTTTGTTCGACATCTTTTCTTACGTTGAAAACTGGCATTATTGCAAATTTGATTTTTTTCAAAGATTTAGTTTTCTGTTACGTTTTCGAAGACTTTTTAAAAATGTCTCAAGTTTTTCCAAAATTTAATTTTTTCGGAATTTTGATTTATTTTTGAAAATATTGATTTAAACGTTTCGAAGTTTTTTGAAAATTGGGCTCCTTTTTCGAAAAATTGCTCAAAATTTCTCAAAACTTTAATTTTTTCCCAAATTTTCAAATTTTTCTCAAAATTTCGATTACTTTATAAACTTTAATTTTTTTGAGCTGTTGAATTTATTTTAAAAAAAGTCGACTTTTTACGAATTAAAACTTTTATTTGAAAAATTTACTTTTTGTTGAAAAATTTGAACTATTTATTTGAAAAATTCAAGATTTTTCAAAATATCAACTTTTTCTCAAAAATATACATAAATATTTTTTTAAAACCTTTTTACTAAAAATCTTTACATTTTCGAATTTGAAATTGAATTTGAAAATTAAGACCAAGAAATTGAAAATAACCAAAATTTCAGCCCCTTTTTGAAATTTTGACTGAAAATATTTGCAAAAATTTCTATTTTCTAAATAAGCCCGACTTTTTTTCAATAAAATATACACTTTCGTTCGACATCTTTTCTTACTTGAGAACTGACATTATTGCAAATTTAATTGTTTCAAAAATTTAGTTTTTCCTGACGTTTTCGACCACTCTTTAAAAATATCCTTTCCAAAATTTATTTTTTTGGTATTTTGATTTATTTTTGAAAATATTGATTTAAACTTTTTGAATTTTTTTGAAAATTGGACTTTTCCTCGAAAAATTGGTCAAAATTTCTCAAAACTTTAATTGTTTCCCCAATTTTCAAATTTTTCTTAAAATTTCGATTATTTTATAATTTTTAACTTTTTTGAACTGTTGACATTTTTTTTTAAATCGACTTCTTTAAATTTCGATTTAATATTAAAAGTTGAAATACAAATGTTGTCCTCTGAAACCAAAAAAGATTAAAAAACAGCACAAAAGAACCTATTACGCGTTTCGATAGCCAAGCTATCATCTTCAGAGAGGTACTCACAATTTTTGAAGATAACCAAGGTCCGTTCCACAAAAAAATATATTAAAAATTTCGACTTTCTTAGCAGATATTAATAGACGTATTATTTTTCAAAATTTTGACTTTTTTGGTTAATATCAACTTTTTTTATTGGAAATTTCATCCTTTTTTCCTGGTGCACTTCAACGTTCAACGTTCTGTTCTAAAGAAAGGAAAATGTGACACCCTGTTTTTTTTAAGATTTTGACTTTTTTAATAATCTTGAGGGTTTCTTGAAATTCTTAATTGTGATGAAAATTTCGACTTTTTTGAAAAGTTGGTTTCTTCCACAATTTAGATGTTTTTTCCCAACGTTTTGACTATTTTATAAAAAAAGTCAATTTTTTCGATATTTCAACTTTTTGTCGAAATTTTGAGTTTTTTGAAATATTGACTTAAAAATTTCGACTTTTTTAAAAATTTGGACTTGTCTTAAAAAATTCGAATTTTTCGAAATTTCAATGTTTTCCCAATACTTCCACTATTATAAGTTTTTTTGATAATGTCTACTTTTTCCTAAAAATTGACAACTTCTTTGCAAATTTGGACTTTTCAGAATTGTGACTTGAAAGTTTCGACGTTTTTTTAAAATTTCGAATTCTTTTAAAAAATTTAAATTTGTAAAAAGTTTGACTTATTTTAAAATTTTGAATTTGTTGATAATTTTTACTTCTTTCGGAATTTCGACTTTTTTTAGAAATTCCAACTTTTGATAATTTGGACCTTTTTCCAAATTTCGACTTTCTCGAAAATAAATTTACATTTTTTTTTAAATTTAGATTTTCTTGCAAATTCAGGAAAAATAAATTTGGACAAACATCGGGATTTAGTATAAAATCTTTAATTTTTTCCAACATTTCGACATTTGTTTTGAAATTGTAAACTTAAATCGAAATTTCGACTAATCCAAATACGACATTTTGATTGCTTAAGCATTCAAAATTTAATCAGTTAAAAGCAAAATTGTAAATAATCTTTTAAAAGGCTGTACGGTTAGCTTCCCCATTCATAAAAGTTATGACACGCCACCGTTAGACTGGGCTGTATATAACAAGACGTAAGCACCAGATTGCTACAGCTAACCGATTTTTAGCATAGATTTCTAAGCTTGGCCACAGAACCGAAAAGACTGGGCTGCTTATGTGAAAAATTTACGGGTCGGAGCTTTCGTCAACTAGGAGGAGTAGTGGAGCTGCTATGTTGCCGTTATTTCAAGATGTTTCCCTAACATGCGGAATGAAGCATCGAGCCTTCCCTTTGACAGAATATCTGACAGCTGGGCGGAACTGTTAAAAGCCAAATTAATGCAAATATTGTCAGGCCTACAAATTAAACAAATTTAATCGAGTACTTTAATCGCTACATATAATCATCAATAAATTACTAGTTGCAATTAAATGCTCTTTGAATTCTCATCGTTAATTAAGTTAAATTTTTGCGAACACTGTCGGTATTGCACAGAAACCAAATAAAGAATATGTTAAAAGCATAAATGGGGGTTGTATCCTGACAATTTGGGAACTTCAGAACAAGTTTTGTACATTAAGTGTAAATAACGGATTAAAAATACAACAAATTCTAAGAACAGGGGAAAACCATTTGAAAGGTCAATTTCTATCCTTCTGCAGATTCTAATCGAAGTTGACGAGGCCACTTATCACAGAATATAAGGTAGTTTTATTTGCAAAAAATGAGTTTTAAAGATCATTGTTTATTTATTTTTAGAATTATTAATACTTGTTTTGACAACTGTAGTGTTTCAACTTCAGATTTAGGTATACGTTCTTAACACTTGAATATCAATTTTTTTACCACCAATTATTTATTTTTCTGGTTTTTTAAATTCAACAATATATGGTCCATTTCAGAAAACTGTCGACTTAGACGAAGTAAGGGTGGCTTGGAGGCTAGAAAAAAGGCCGAAATAAAAAAATAAGTAGTTTTGGGGACTGCCGACAAAAGCGAAAACTTAAAGCCAGTAAATATGCAGTGTAGTTCGAACCCACACTAGTAAACAAGTCAGAATATTGGAAATATTTGAAAATAAATTCCCTCAAACTGTCTTACTTTTTTATATTTATGATTTGGCTACTTGTATCTTGTGGAAATGAATCTAATATTTATTGATAATGAAATACACTTCAATATGCTCTAACGTTAACAGTAAAATATACTATTAAAATTAGGATATGTTGGTAACGCGTGATGGTCAGACGAAACCACAAGTTTACCCCTATCCAAAAGCGTTCAACGCGCCTAATGAAGTTTTCACTTAAAAAATAAATTGCAAATTTGAGGACATGGCGAAATTTTCAAAAAAATTTATTGTCAAGGTTTTTCAAAAAAATAATGAGATTTTAAATAATCGAAATATCCAAAAAAAGTCTTGATTTTAGAAACATTGAACGTTTATAACATAAGTCGAAATTTTGGAAATTTCAAAATAAAGTTGAAACTAAAAGGATAGTCATCAAAATATTTAAAAAAAGTAGATCCGGATTTTCGAAAAATCTCGAAATTTTCAAAAAAGTCGATTTTTAAAAAATAGGGTCCAAATTAAAAAAAAATCGAATATCTGAAAAAAGGTCAAGAAAATGAAAACTTCTAAAATTAAGGGTCGAAATTTTCAAAAAGATCGAAATTTTTAAAGAAATCGAAGTTTTGGAAAAAGGTGCAATTATAAAGTTTAGCTTTCAGAAACTCGACATTTAAAAAAAAGTATTATTATTCAAACATTGACAAAGTTTGTGCATTTGTCGTTATTTAATTAATTGGATTCGTGTTTTAGTTTGTGTGGATCAATTAATTATTTTCGTAAACTTTAAACCATTTATTTTTAATTGAAGGATTTCTATTGTATTTTTCGTCCGACTGGTTGCAATTATTTTCACATTAGTTTCAATTGCTTGGAAATTTGTGCAAATATGTATGCGACAAAGTAATAATTATTACATAAAAGTTTGTTATCCATTAACTAACGATACGCTCTCGCCGATCTGCTCTAGCATTGCACCTAGTGAGTGGGTGATAACGAGATAAACGTCTGTTGACCTACGAAGTCGTAAACTATTGAGAGCGAAATATCTTCTCGAGTTAATCGAAAGCGCCATTTCCAACATTCCATTTTCTAGGAGCGGGTGTGTAGTAAGGGCAATTATTTATGAAAGAATGAATATACGAAGTGAGCAAGCAGGCAGAGCAATTTAAAGGAGATGCCAGTTACGGTGGTTGAGAGGAGGAGCGCGAGAACTGCGCACTGAAAATTTGTAAAAGTGGGTACTATTCTCGGATAGTGTCCTCTTTCAGGCAGCTATTTCAAACTAAGGAAGGGGCGCAGTGCAACTTCCCGTTAAATTTGGCGTCTCTGTCGCGACCAGACCAGAAAATCTAAACAAATGTCGCGTCTCTAACCGCAAATTCACTTATTATAGCTCTCTCAACATTTATCCCCGCGCCTCAAAGCATAAACGCGGATACTGCCATTATCCCCAACGACTTATTTTTACTTTAATTGCTTAATGACTATTTTGTACTTATTTACTCTCTTTTAAAGTATGACTTTTGTTATGCATGGGAATTCTGAAATAGTTTGTTTAATTGAAAACGTAGCATGCCAGGAAAAGATCTTGTCAAAGAAATTACGTCGATTTTGTAGGTGAGAGGGACCCCATGCGACTGTGTTATCCCCTCGAAATTTTTCTAAGCTGCATTGGGGTCATGTGATAGGTCTCTGAAAAGGGTTTTTGATTATATGCTGGCGCGCCCCGTCTAGGAAAAAACTCAGTTTGTTTTGAAATTTCGATATTTGTCCAGTCATTGAAAATTCCGTTTTTTGAAAATGTAAGTATTTTAAAACCTGCACTTTTTTCACAATTTTCATTTCTTTCAAAATATCCTTCTCTTCTAATTATCACCTTTTTTTTACCAAATTTACGTTTCTTCGGATATTTATTTTGAAAAATTTCAACTTTTCCATCATTTATATTTTTTGAAAATTGGCTTTTTTGGAAATTGATTATTTTTAAGTACGACGTTTTTTAAGTTTAGATTTTTTGAACGTTTTAGCTTTTTTGGAAATTCAAAATTTTCCCAAAATATCCGTCTTTAAAAATTTCTAGGTTTTTTGAGAGTGTCAGGTTTTTTGAAAGCTGAATTTTGTCAAAATGTTGATTTTTTTTGGAATTTTTGAGTTTACTGAAAATTTTTATTTCCAAAATTCGACTTCGTCCAAGTTTTTAAGCTTTTTTGAAAACGTTTTATATTCTTCAAAATGTCGACTTATTTCTCTTCATTTTGATTGGAAATTTCGACTCTTTTTTTGAAATTATAACTTTTTTAAAAATTTAAATATTATGTTGAGGTTTTAATATTCTATTATGTTAAAAATTTGGACTTGGTTTTTTGCTACAATTTAGATCTTTTTCCAAAATTTTGATTATATTTAGAAAATATTAGTTTTTTACAAATTTCAGCTTTTTTAGAAATTACAATTTTTTTGAAATATTGACTTAAAAATTTCGACCTTTTTGAAAATTTGGTCTTTTTTTGAAAAATTAGAATTTTGCAAATGTCGACTTTTTCTCAAAATTTTCATTTTTATAATTTTTTTAAAGATTGACACTTTTTTGAAAATTTTGACTTTTCTGAATTGTGACTTGAAAGTTTCGACGTTTTTTAAAAATTTTAATTTTTTCTGTAAATTTTGAATTCTCTTATAAAAATTGGTACTTCTATCGGAATTTCGATCCTTTTGAAATTCCGACATTTGATAATCTGGACTTTTTTAAAAATTTCGACTTTTTCGAAAAATAAATTTACATTTTCCTAAAATTTCGATTTTCTTTAAATGTTGAAGTTTCAAAGACCTCAGGAAAAAATATAGGTTCCGTTCATAAAAGTCACCGCACGCCACTGCTTTCGATGATAAATGTATTTTCTCTGTCATATTTATGTTTACCAGTCCAAGCAATACAAGAAATCGTTGAACAAAATGCGAATTGTTTTAACCTGTATTGATCACCCTATAGCGGTGATATTTAATTAAGGGAAGCTCTTTTACCAGTAAATTATATGCGTGTCATAATTGAAATATTACACCTATAATAGCCTTGCGTAGTTATAACATGCCACGCATGTGCTACAATATTTAGATTTGAAGTTCATATGCGCTCAGAACTTGTCGTACCGGTCGAGTATTTGTATCGCAGTTAACAACCAATCCCAGGCGGCGCCGTAAATCAATTGTCACTATTATAAATCGATGTTCAACTGTTGACTTCCACAGCTAATGCGACCAAAGTACCTACACACATTCCCAGGGAATCGTTTACCTTCACTTCATTCCGCTTCTTGCTTTGTGATATGTAGCATTGATAATGTTCAAGCCTTATACTGTCTTTAAATCGTGAACCTTCCTGGACGATTTTAAATTTGCGGTTCACGGGTTATTGTCCTTGCTTAATGATTTAAATCGTATCTTTGTCTGTATGTAGTGGTATTTGTGTTGTTAGGTAAAATTACAGCTAGTATGAAACTACGACATCGAGAAATGAGGCATAACGTTTTCTACTTAAAACGATAATAAATTCGAGGGTCGCGTCCCTATCAGGGACACACGCATTATTGAGAGGCAAATATAGGGTTCAGTTGCCCCACGAACATAATAGAAATCACATAACACATATGTGATGGGAGCATGATATTGATTTTAAAAATTTACAAGTGCGTTGTGTGGCACTTTCATCCTTTGAAATATTAGAGCTAAAAGGCATCAAATCCTGAAAATCCTTACGACCGTATTAAATTTAATGTATACGAGGGTTGACTTCAAAGTTATCTTAGTATTAGATATTAAAAAAATAGTTTGTTCTCCTGCAGAACTTCCCTGGCATTTCCAAGACTTGTTAGTTTAGCGTTTCGCCAACAGTGATGACTACTGAAGAACAGAAATACAGAACTTGTCCCCTGAAACCAAGAAAGATTAAAAACACAACACAGATTGTTCTAACGCTTTTCGACAGCCAAGCTGTCATCTTCAGAGATAAACTAACACCTAATCTTAAAATTTACCCTTATATACTAAGAATATTCACTTCGTGCATGATCGACCCCATCCGAACTCGCATGCGCATCTAATCATACACGTCGTAATGTCACAATTCCTTATCTATCGAGCCTAACTATTTTTAACAGAGATGAATGCCTAAAGGGTCAGCGCAACCATTCATAAGGTTGTCTCCAGCCTTATGGATGGCTAAGCTTTCACATGCATTTAACATAGAATTCTTATTTACTACTCTTAACAATTTAATATTATTATCTATCCTATGATCTAATTCAAAGGCATGTCGAGCCACACTTGACTTCTTAGTTCTTCCGTACCTCAAATAAACCAAATGCTCCTTCAATCGGATTTTAAGAGATCGTCTAGTTTGCCCGACATACTTTTGAGGACAATCCCTACATGAAATTTAAAGAAATTCGTTCTCTAGCTCTAGAAGATAATTCATCAACATCAACATTCAATAAAAAGTACTATGCAACCCCAATTGGGTTACAAAGGTTGCTATGTGATGTCATTTACAATATTCAACTGAATCTCTGAAAAAGCTCACCTTGAAGATTGAAGATGTCTTTTCAGTTTAGGAGAGTAACATGCAGGTAGATCTAATCGGGACCACGTGGTGAATGCTTCAATTCAGTGAAGCCACAGTCGCCAAAAACACTGGGAAACAATTTGCAACATAATTTCTCTTCGGTTTTTGAGCTGTTTTAGGGTTAAATACGCATGCTGATTTCAAACTGCCGGTAGTTTTCTTCTACCATGTCCAGTTTTCTTTTTCTACGCTTTATGTTTATCCTACTTTCGATCAAAAAAAACTGCAATTTTTCTACATGCATTTTGTAATGATAGAATTGTGTATTGCCATAACGTACAAGGTTTAGGAGAAATGTATGCCTACATCACTGCTGAATGGCCTATTTTCATCGATAACTCAAAGTGAAGATTGAAGTGTGTCACTCAGTTTGTTTGCGTGAACAATATGAAGACATAAAGAGAGTGATTTGTTGCAATATCACATGTACCAATCAATCTTTTGTATTGACCTTTCTGCTTTTTCCTTGGCCAGCAACAAGTACGTACTAGGTTTAGTAGAAAAGTTAAAAATTTATTCCTAAATCGCAACTGAATGACCTTTTCTCATCGGTAACTCAAAGTGAAGATTGAAGTGCGTCACTCAATTTGTTTGCATGAAAATATGAAGGCATAAAGTGAGTCATTGATTTGTTGCAATATCACATGTACCAATGGATCTTTTGTATTGACCTTCCTGCTTTTTCCTTGGTCAGCAACGAGTACGTACTAGGTTTAGGAGAAAAGTTAAAAATGTATTCCTAAATAGCAACTAAATGGCTTTTTTTCATCGGTAACTCAAAGTGAAGATGAAAGTGCGCCACTCAGTTTGTTTGCGTGAAAAATATGAAGGCATAAAGAGAGTCATTGATTTGTTGCCATATCACATGCACCAATGAATCTTTTGTATTTACCTTCCTGCTTGTTTCTTGGCCAGCAGCGTGTATATACCAACGTGTATATACCAAGGATTCCTGATTTTTATGTATGTGGAACAACAGAGCTCCTAAAAACCACTGAGTGCAGTTGAATTGACTTCCAGGAAGTGAATTGATTGGTGGTTCAAATATTCTACACCGGCCACTTGTCAACAGAAATAGTCTTTTCATCTTTATATGAAACTAAGTCTCGTGAAGCAAATTGTTTAAACCAGATCAATTTAAGCAGATTGTTTCAAGTATCCATTGTGGAAATTCCTAGACTGTCACTTGGAAAGATAAAGGTCAAAATGAACTTTTCATCGCAACAGTGGCAGAACTAAAAAGAATGATTTGTTGGTATTCAAAAACATTGTCAGAAACTTTGTTGAGCTGAGCTCAGACTTATATCGAACTCGTACAGGAACTTCTGGACAACTTCAAAATGCCTAGATGTAACATGCACATCTTCTTTTTATTCTTCTTTTTTTACTAGTACTACTTCTTCTTCTTCTCCTTTTTCTACTACTACTTCTTCTCCTTCTTCTTCTTCTTCTACTTCTTCTTCTTCTACTGCTACTGCTACTAACGATAAAAGGAAATATAGATATAATAGTTCTAGCAGAACTGAACAGGAAAAAGGTGAAAAAAAATGGTTGGTTTATCGAAGATAATCTAGATGTGGCAGTAAAAGTGTAAGTAAACAAGGAAATCAAGGTAGCAAACTACGGAAAAGGAAAGGGTTTCGTGTGGATTAAGCTAAAGGATATACTTATAAACGGATGTTACATCTCTCCGAATGTGGAAGTATCTCAGTTCACGTCATTTTTGAATGGTCTCAGGAACGACATGAAAAGACAAACCAAAGAAATAGTAGTGGGGGGCGATTTTAACGCTAAATCGTTTATGTGGGGATCTAAAATCGAAGATAAAAGAGAAGAAATACTAATCGAATGGCTAGGAGAAGAGAACTATATTGTACAAAATCAAGGGGAAGCACCCACCTTCATGCGAGGCGAGAGAGAGTCCTTCATTGATATCATATTTAGCACTAGGAAACTAGCAAATAACATAGAAAACTGGAAGGTATTGGAAGAAGAAACCCTTAGCTGTCACAACTACAATTACCTACGAATAAGGTGATGAATATAATGAAGGGATGGCACATAAAGACAAGTGCTATAAACGATTTAGTCAGAGAAGTTGGAAGACTATTAAATGACAAGAGAAATAAAAAGACAATGGCGGAAGACTGGAACAAAATGATAGAGAAAACTTGTAATGTCACATTCAGAAAGAAAGAAAATAAAAGAAACAAAAAGCCCATATATTGATGGTCCGAAGAAATATCGCCTAAAAGAAAATCCTGCATACAAAGTAGGAGAATTATGATAAAAACTAATAAGCAGGGAAATGAAGTCCAAAAACAGAAATAAGACAAATATTCAAGATAAAAAGACAGGAACTAAAAAAGACGATCATTGACGCCAAAATGCGGGCCTGAAAGAGGTAATAGGAGAAGTCGAGACGGATATATAGGGAAAGGTTACCAAATTGTTACCGAGAAAATGAAATCCCCAAGTATTCAACTAACGGATCAAAAACAAATAGAAGAGGCAGAAAAACTATTTCCAAAAGGACAAGTCACCAAATGGGACAGATTGGAAACCATTATATATCCCGATGTTTACGATGGAAGACATGCTCAAGTCAATATATAGGCTGAAGGCAAAGAAGGCGCCGGGGCCAGATGGCCTCACGACAGAAATTGTCAAGTTCGTGATAAAAGAATATCCGGAAGAATATCTTACTGTCATGAATCAGATGTTCATTCATCAGGTTCATTTCCGAATATTTGGAAAACCGCAAGACTGGTCCCACTAGAGAAGGGTAAACCAAGCCAAAATGAACAGACCTATCCACCTATATGCATCATAAATGTAATGGGAAAACTACTGGAACAAATGCTGTTAGAAAGACTGAAGGAAGAGATAGGAAGGCGAGGAGGCCTATCCGAAGAACAATACAGTTTTCGGGAAAAAAGGTCAACAATAAGTGCCCTAGAAATAATAATTAACATAACAGAAGGTGCTAACGTCAAAAGAAATAGAAAAAGGTGTATCCTAGTAACTATGGATGTAAAAAATGCATTCAATTCTGCTCTCTGGGACGGCATTTTGAAAGAACTTAGACAAAGGCGAATAGCTCCATACCTTTATAATATACTGGCAAGTTATTTGGAAGACTGAACCCTATGTGTGGGAAGAAATGCAAGTAAGCTGCGGAGTGCCACAAGGCTCGATACTCGGACCCACCCTGTGGAACATCTACTATGACGGCGTACTTAAGGTGAAGGTCGGACTTATTGGATATGCCGACGATCTGGGTATTATTATAGTAGAAAAAACAAAAGAGGCAGTGAAAACAGCAGCCAATGCAGCAATACAAAATGTCACAAGATAGATAGAAGAAAAGAAACTGAGTATAGCTCCACAGAAAACAAAGGTTGTAATCCTATTAGGAAGAAAAACGGTAAAAAAATGTCAGTAAAGGTAGGAACTACAGAGGTAGTAAGTGCGGACCACCTCAAGTACCTAGGAATGCACATAGATAGAAACATGAGGATGGGACATCATATTAAGATGATAAAAGAAAAATGCACCAAAGCAACTAACAACATAAGTCGGATAATGCCCAATATTGGTGGTACGAGAGAAAATACTAGAAGAATACTATCCTCAGTCACGCAGTCCATAATGATGTACGGGCACAGCATATGGAAATTGGCGCTGACAAAGAAAGCTTATAAGAACAAGCTGATTAGTGTACAAAGGAGAACCGCCCTAAGAATAATAAGTGGATACAGAACCATATCCGCAGAAGCAGCCTTAGTTTTAGCTAGAATAACACCCGTAGACCTACTAAGAAAGAGATAGAATCAGAGACCCAGAAACTGGGGCCGCAGTACAAAATATAACAATAGAGAAGTGGCAAGGAAGATGGCGAGCTAATACAGGGAAAGCAGAGTGGACAAAACGATTAATTCCGGATATCACCTCATGGATAACTAGACAATGGGGAGAAGTTCACTACTTTCTTACCCAAGTGTTATCAGGACATGGAAGTTTCCAGGCGTACCTAAAACGATTTACACACAGTGGCATATACTGTGATAGAGAAAACAGAGTGGAACACACGGTTTTTGAGAGTGAAAGGTGCAAAGAGGAAACGGAGGAAGCTGAGAGAATAGTTGGAACACTGACGCCGCAAAATCGGTTAATCAAGATGCCACAATCCAAGGAATACTGGAATGAAATTGGCAAATTTGTAACCAATATAATACCAAAAAAAAAGGAAAGACATGGAGCAAGGAAGGTAAAAGGAAACTAAGTAAAAATCTAAAGAAGGTCCTCTTTGAAGTAATACCCCGACGGGTAGTCCCGAAGAGGAAGCAGTCTCTGGAGAAATGAGGAAGGGTTTTAGTCAGTAGGAGTCTGACACTCCCCATCCACGTGGGATGGGAGCCCATGAGGGGTTCCCCTCCTCATCGGA
This sequence comes from Dastarcus helophoroides, assembly GCA_028583605.1. Lineage (NCBI taxonomy): Eukaryota > Metazoa > Arthropoda > Insecta > Coleoptera > Bothrideridae > Dastarcus > Dastarcus helophoroides. The sequence goes on from CM053327.1 coordinate 30,732,351, forward strand.
AAAAACTACTACTACTACTACTACTACTACTACTACTACTACTACTACTACTACTACTACTACTACTACTACTACTACTACTACTACTACTTCTTCTTCTTCTTCTTCTTCTTCTTCTTATTCTTCTTCTGCTTCTTCTTCTTCTTCTTTTTCTTCTTCTTTTTCTTCTTCTTCTTCTTCTTGCGGTGCACATTTGCTCCAAATGTTGACGACTAGCATGGTTATTCTTACTTTATTGGTAGGTGGAAATAGTCCAGTCGTGGTTATGTTAAACCATTTTCTTAAGTTTTGAAGCCATGAGATTCGTCTTCATCCTGGTTCTCTCTTACCGTGCACTTTCCCTTCCAGCATTAGTTGGAGAAGGCCATATCGTTGTTCGTTTCGCATAGTATGACCCAGGTATTTCAATTTACGTTTCTTAATGGTAGCGGTAATTTCGCATTTCTCCCCCATTATGGGTAGGACTTCGTTTTCGAGACATGGTTGATCCACGAGATTCTTAGTATTTGTCTATAGCACCACATCGCAAACGTTTCAAATTTTTTCAATGACGCTTCGAAGAGTGTCTAAGCCTCCGCTCCGTAAAGCAAAACTGGAAAAGTATAACATTGCAATGCGAGGATCTTGGTTTTCAGCGGCAGGTCATGATCTCTGAAGACATCAAGAACATCAAGTTGCGTTATTTGTATAGCTATTTTGCTGAATTCTTGAAAAATTTTGGCGCAGTCAATGATGAACAGGGTTAGCGATTCCACCAAGATTTGATGGTCATGGAGGCACGCTATCCAGGTAGATGAAACGTAAATGTATGCGATAGTTGACTATTGTTAAAGCTTCTATCATCAGACAAAAACGAGGATATCCAACTTATTAAATATCCAAGAAAAACTATAGCTAAAAATCAATGCAAAAATTTTTTGCTGCAGCTTTTCTTGGATATTTAATAACGCTTTGTAAAAAAAAAGTATTTGTATGAACACAATTTAGTGTGCAGTAGATATTGTAACGAAATGTAAATTGTAGAATTTAGTATGTAAGAAAAGTTTCTAGAAAGATCTGATAAGGGGAAAGCGGCCGCGATAATGAAGCAAACGGCAGATAAGCGCTTCATAAATTTCGGAAAACGATAAGCCTTATCTGCGAGATTTTTTTGGAACCTGGAAGCCAAAACTATATAAGGCGGTTGCCTTTCCCTCGAGTCAGTTAAGAGTCAGTGTAGTTAAGTCGTGAGTTAGCAGCTAGAAGTCAATAAGTGAGTAATTGTTCAGTTGTAGTAATCCGAGTATAGTTTGAAAATAAAGTGGGTATTATTCAATTAACGTGTTAATCAATTCGAACCGATAGCCCGCAATATCTGGTGTCAGAAGTGGGATGTTCTAACTGCGTGAAGTTCCAGAAAGTCGGTTGGTGCTGTTGGATAGGCAATATACGCCAGTCTTCTTACGTCAGCCTCCAATTCTTGCAGGGTTTCGCCACTTTTCTGCCTTCTGCCTTTGCATGAAAAACTATTATTTGTGAACAACATACCTGGTAGCTTTTACCTTTGACATTTGGCGTGATAGACAGGAGGTTATTTTTGAATTCAGAGGCCAAAAATTAGTTGAAAAGAAGTCACAGATCTCTTCTCTTCTTAGTGTGCTATATCCGTTTAACGGATGTTAACAATCATGTTGGCTATCATCCAAATGTTCCCTGCATGATCAAATGCAACATGTCATATACCTCTTGTCTCATGACATGGCCAAAATAAGACAGCTTTGGAATCTTCACTGTGTTTACCATTTCTTTATCCTTCTTCATCCTGTTCAAGTCCTTTACGTTAGTGACATGGTCCAGGCAGCTTATTTTAAGCATTCGTCTGTATGACCACATTTCAAATGCTTCAAGCCGCTACAAGGTACCCTCTGTTAGGGTGCATGATTCCACTCCACCTCCAGCTTATTCTCAGCATGCGTCTATATGACCGCATTTCAAATGCTTCAAGCCTCTTCAAGGTATCCTCTGTTAGGGTCCATGATTCCACTCCATACAAGAGAACAGAAAAATCATGACACCTGACCATTCTCATTGATCAATGTTTAGTTCATGTCCACATAGAATCTTTTCATTCTTACAAAGGCAGCCCTAGCTTGCTCAATTCTTGATTTTATTTCTATTGCGTTATCCCAATTTTCGTTCAGAAGCTGTCCCAAAGATTTTATTTTCTGCACTCTTTCTAATTTATTTGGACCAATCCAGAGTTCCGCTCGTAGTTTCGATTGCTTACTTACGACTATGAGTTTGGTTTTAGTGTTAAGTGTAAGGCCATACTGGCTACATGGACTGACTACTGACTTGGTTTTGAAGTTCCTCAACACTATGTGCAATGCAAGAGTCGTCTGCATATCTAAGATTATTCAATGTTATGCCGTTTATTCTCACTCCCTCTCTGGTATCCCCTATGACCTTTTGAAATTTTTCTCCAAGTATAGGTTGAGCAGAGGCGGCAACAGAATGCAACCTTGCCTTACTCCCCTTTTGATTGAAATACATCAAGTTTTCTGCTCCCAAATTTGCTTTTTGTTGCCAGTAAAGGTTAGCGATGAAACGTAGGTCTTTATCATCTATTTCTGTTGTTTTCACTATTTCTATTATTTTCTCATCTTTTACCTTGTCAAACGCCTTCTCGAAATCAATAAACCATAAGAATACATCGCAATTCACGTCTCTACATCTCTGGGTCCAAACCCGAATGCCAAACAATGCTTCCCTTATACCCAGTCTTGTATGGAATCCAAATTGTGTATTTTAGATATGAGTTTCTATCTTGGGGTATAGTCGCCGATGAATTATCTTTAGAAACAATTTCAAAACATGATTCATTAGACTTATAGTACGATGATTATTGCAGTTGTTTACCTTTGCAGTCTTAGGGATCTATGTCTATCTGTCGACCTCAACCAATCAGATGGGATGTCTCCTCTATCATATATTCTGTTAAATAGTATAACCAATATATTTATGGTTTTTCCTCCCAGGATTTTCAGTATCTCAGTTGGTATTTCATCCGGACCTGTTGCTTTTCGGTTCTTTGCTGTTTTGATAACTTTCACCCCTTCATCCCTAAGAATTGAAATACAAATCTTGTCCCCTGAAACCAAGAAAGATTCAAAAATACAACAGAGGTTGCTCTAACGCGTTTCGATAGCCAAGCTATCGTATTCAGAGTATCTCTCTGAAGACCATAGCTTGGCCATCGAAATGCGTTAGAGCAACCTCTTTCTTGGTTTCACGGGACCAGATTTATATTTCAATTTTTGAAGATAAACAAGTACCAGTCCGTTCCACCACTTCATCTCTGGTAATTGGTGGTCCACTTATATCTTTATGCTTCCCGTGATCTATGTCCCGTTCATCTTCAAACTATTCTGTGATGTATTCCTACCATCTTCTAAATTTCTCTTCTATTTGAAAGATTGCGTCCCCTTTCTTGTCTTTTATGACATTTACACCATTGGGTGCCCTCTCATTTCTTTAATTTGTTTGTGCAGATAGAAGTTGTCGCGCCTCTTTTCGTATTCTTCAATTTCTGAGGATTCATGAGCGAACACACAGATCACAGTTCTAAAACAAAGAAATTGCTATTCCCCAGTGCAATTTCTTTAAATTTCTGATCTTGTGACGAAGACTTTGGTGAAATAGTTACCCAGGGCTTCTATTTTTTTTTTATTTGTTATTAAACCTCCTCTGATGTCAGCGATGTGTTTCTTTATGGAACTTAAGAGAAGCTCCTTTAAAAATGAACGATTATTTTTCAAACTTCGTGCAGAGGAACCTTTGTTGTGTTTTTTAATCTTTCTTGGCTTCAGGGGACAAGTTTTGTATTTCAATTTTTATAATTAGTTGTGTTATTTGGTAGCACTTTTCTTGCACTTCATTTACTGTATAAGAGAAATTGCTAGAAATCGAACAAGTAGGAAAGTGCAGGTGAAATTGTAACAGTGTATGTCGTCTGTAAATGGAAAGCATCCGGTCTGGTCTGATAGATTGCATTGAAAATTATTCATTTTTATGCTTCTTTAATATAAATATTCCCATTCAATGTTAAGTGTAACGTAAAAATGTGTTATAGTTAAATTAATATGCACTAACTAAAACGCTACGGCGCGGCGCAACGCTTCCATTGTTTATGAAATTCGAATATAGCTCGATATGCACCAGGAGGTTGAATTGAATATAGATTAATTGTATTTTTGTTTTGACCTCTACTACCAGGATATGCAATGTTTTGGCATCATGCCTCATTGCAGACTACTTATAAAAGTTTACACAAGTTTAAAATAATTTTTACTTACAGCGTAAATCTAAGTAGAACATCGGCGATAAAATTAACTAAATTCCAACTACTATTGAACCTCTAAATCTAAATTGTACAATCTATACTCGTACACTCGAATATTTTAGATAAATTTACATTGAACGTCAACGGTCCAAAATAATTTTTATAACATAAACAATTTTTCATTTGTATCGATTCGTTTCATTTACATTTGTATATAGGTCGTAGGTGAGCACTGAACAATTTGTAAATGAATGCTTCTAAATTTTATAACGGACACCCGACTGTTATTCGAGTGTTAATTTAATTAGAAATCAAAAGAAAGGGCCAACACCACTACTGGATTTTTAGCATAGACTGTAGGCGTGGATACAATAATTCAAATCTTCAAGCTGCTTTCCAGTAGATTTTCTAAGTCAACAACAGAGAATTGCTTATTCGAAAAATTTTTGCGACGGAACTTTCGTCAAAGGCCAGCACCACTACTGGATTTTTAGCAATAGAATGTAGGCGTGGATACAATAATACAAATCTTTAAGCCGCTTTCCAGTAAATTCTCTAAGCCAACAACAGAGAACTGCTTATTCGAAATTTTTTTGCGACGGAGCTTTCGTCAAAGGCCAGCACCACTACTGGATTTTTAGCATAGAATGTAGGCGTAGATACAATAACACAAATCTTCAAGCCGCTTTGCAGTAGATTTTCCAAGCAAACAACAGAGAACTGATTATTCGAAAAATTTTTGCGACGGAGTTTTCCTCAAAGCCAGCTGTTATCAGGCCCGCCGCGTGCCCGCCAGTCTTCCTTGTGCAAAACTTTAAAAAATACCCCTCCCTTTTATATTCAAGAATTTTAGTATTACAAAATTTCAATAAAAAATTATGAGTAGAAAACAAAAATTTCAAATTTAAATTCAGAAGTTTTAAAAAGTGTAAATATCAGGAACAAAAACTCGACATTCGTAAAAAATATTTTGAATTTCCAAAATCAAAATATTTAAGGCCTGCATTGTAAGGAAGAAGATTTCGAAAAAAAATTTAAATTAAATCAGGTAGAATTTATTTATGGTATTTCTCTCGAAAATCATTTCCGGTTTATAATTTTTTTTCCTTAAAATGTTAAGTTTAAATTCGAAATTTGGGTACTTTTTTTATTTAAATTATGTATTTTTTTCGTAGGTTTAAACTTTTTGAGGTCATATCTAAAATTTCAAGAACAAATTCAAAATTTCGAGATCCAAGTATAAATTAGTGTCTCAAAATTTGGTCCTTTTTTCCGAGAATTATTTCGAAATCTCTAAGAAAATCTAAAAATATAGAAAGTTTTCTTCAAAATGGACTTTTTTTCTGAAATTTCGAATATTTTTCTTTTAGTCAACCCTAAATTTAAAGTTACTACTTTTTTATTAACATTTCATGTCCATATTTCAGCTTCTTTTCAGATTATAATCGCAATAATTTCAAGGTTATTGCCAAAATTTCCAAACTAAAGCTAAAAAATCGACATTAAAGTCAAATCCTTGCATTTAAATTGAAAAGTTAATTATGAAAAAAAATAAAATGTCACATACACTTTCGCATAATTTTGAATCGAGGGGAAAATATAGAAACAAAATAAGTGTGCAAACAAAACTGAAGAGTTTCCTTTACATTTCGAATTATTTTCTTACAAGTTTAGTTTTAAATGAGAAACTCTCCTTATTTTCAAAATTCAGTCATTTTTGAAAATTCAAATTTTGTCCCTAAGTTTAAGTTCTAAATTATTGTAGAAATTGAAAGAAAATTTCTACCATTTACTAAACCCATTTCAAAGACAATTTAAAAAATGTATTTTAGTATTTATTTCCTCGGGGGCGGCCTTAGCCATTGCGAGGCGAGTTTTAATAATAGGCGTAGCTATGAGAGAGGCTGAATGAATGACCAAGGACACCTCAATCACGGGGATAGCACAATGGGCTAGGCAACCCACAACGAATCCAGAATCCAGGTGTAGCTAGAATAGGGCAGGTAGGGTGCTTGCCCCCCTCCCCATGGTTCATGCAGTTAAATGAAAATTTATATTCAACTGAGAAGACTTTCTCTAAAAAATTTCCATTCGACAAAATTCGTCCTTCTTTAAGCTATCAACATTTTCTCGAAATTTCGATTTATTTCTCAAAATTCGCCTTTTTTTCATAAATTTTTTTCGAAATTTCAAATTTATTCCTAAAATTCGATTCCTTTCATCAGCATCCGATTTACCAAAATTTCGAATTTTTATCTCAAAATTCGAAATTCGAAATTCTACCATTTCTCAAAATTCATTTTTTCTGAAACTTCGACCTTCTGCCCCGCCCTAAGTCAGAAAATATCCAGTTTTGAGATAAATGTCGATATTTTGAGAAACAAGTTGTATTTCAGTCATAAATCATTCCAGGGAAAATTTTCTCGGATTTTCTTTTAAATTTTGATTTTCTGAAAATTTTGATTTGGTTGTCAATATTTAGCTTTTTACTCAAAATGTAATCGATTTTTTGATGAAAATATTTATTTGGAAATTTTTATAATAACTTTTTTAGAAATTTTATAAAAAGACAAAAATTCAGAGACTTCTGACAATTCCCTGGAATTGTATCTCAAAATTTCGAGGTTTATCTCAATACTGGACATTTCCTGACTTAGGGGGGGGGGCAGATCAAAGCACATGTCTGCCTCTGATTCAAGCAGTCAGGAGAAAATTCTAGAAATTACATTTTTCTCATTATTTGTCCTTTTTTCAAATTTTCGACAAAATTTGACTCTATGAAGAATTTCGAGTGTTTACTAAATTTCGACTTTTTTCTCAAAATTTCGATCTTTCTTTAGTTTTCAAGGAAAAAAAAATCGAAATTTCCAGAAAAAGAACGAATTTAAAAAAATCGAAACTTGGATATTTTTCTCAAAATCCGTCTTTTTTTGCAAATTTGAAATTTATTCTAAAATCCCATCCTGTATGTTCCCCGAAATCTGAATATTTTTCCTGGAAATTTGTATCTTTCTTAAAATTTTGACTCTTTTTCAAGATTCGTTTTTTTTCATAAATGGCTAGTCTCAAAATTGTACCTTTTCTTAAAGTTTAAATTTTTTCTGAAAAATTTCGATCTTTGATGCTTCATTTGGTAGTTCTAGAAATATTGAATTTTTCAGAGATTTCGTTTTTTTTAATTCCTTTATTTTTATTATCAGGTTTTTCTGAAGATTTTGATCTTTTAGAATTTGATTTTTCAGAAATTTTGACAGGTTTCTTAAAATTTGCCTTTTTCTCGATATTTTTATAACAAAATTCGATATTCAACTTTGCTAAAAAGTTTGAATTTTTTTCTTAAAATTAGTTTAAATTCGTCTTTTTCGAAATTTCGACTTTATTCTCAAAATTCTACTTTTTTGGACTTTTATTTCGGAAATTATTTTTTCCATAAGAATTCTTCCACTGTTCTAAGTATTTGTCTTTTTTTTTTAATTTCGACTTTTTTAAATTTCACAATTTCAACTTCATGTTTTGTCATGTTTTCGAAATTTTGACTTTTATTTCAAAATGTGATGTTTTAGTTTCTGGAACTTTCTGGACTTTTTTCTTGAAATTGGCTTTGCCTTTAAATATCAGTTTTCTCGAAATTCGTCTGTTTTCTCTAAATTAGATCGGCATATTATCGAATATTAAACATGTTGGGAAAGCAATATTTGGGTAATTTCGAGAAAAAGAATTCTTGTACATTAAGTTTTTTTATTGAAATTTAAATGTTGTGTCAAAACTAGAATAAAAAAGTAAAAATTTCAAAATTAGGGTTTTTGGAAATTGCTAATTTTTTCACAACCTTTAAAAATATTTTGGCATTTTTAGAAGTTTCAGCATTTTTCGAGTTCTTCCGAAAGGTTGGGCTTTTATTAAATTTAGATTTTCTAAATAATCCTTTCCCAAAATAGGGTTTTTTCTCAAAATTTGTAGATTTCAAAATTACGACTTTATTCTACTTTTTTTTCTCAAAATTGAACTTTCATTTTTTTAATGTTCGATTTTTTCCGAATTTTTTTTAAACTTAAATCTCCGAAAATCCAATGTTTCTCAAAACTTGTCTTATTCTGGACTATTACTTTAAATAGGGATGTTTTACGCTTCTGGAAATCTCCACTTACAGTGAAAAATTTTTCTCAAAGTTCCAACTTTTTCTAAAAACGACGTCTTTTTTTCACAAAACTTCACCTTTAGGAATATAATTTTTTCATATAATTTTCAACAGTTTTTGAGATTTTTTGAAAGGTTGGGATTTTATCTTAATCACGATTTTCTAAACATTCCAAGTTCCTCTCAAAATTCGTTTTTCCTCGAAATGCGTCTCTCTCAAAATTAAACTTTCTCTTGAAAATGTTTACTTTATTTCAAGAGATTTCAACCTTTTTCTCCGACATTTCGATGGTATTTTTCAAAAATTGTTATTTTTCGAAATCTTCGAAATTTCGATAGTTTTCGAAGTTTTCCGAAATGTTCGGTTTTTATTTTAGATTCGATTTTTTGACTGTTTTCGCAAAGTTCGACTCTGTTTCCAAATTTCAAAGTTGATCTGGAAATTCGATTCCTCAGTTCAGGTAGTTAAATGAAAGTATACCAGATGTGTTCAAAAAGTAAGGTGGCTATATTTTTATGAAAAAATATTTATTTATTCATCAACATTTATACTGTGCCCCTTCAAACTTATCCCCCTGAGATACAATGCACTTGTGCCATCGCTTTCTCCAATCTTCAAAGCACTTCTCATAAGTACTTTTTGGTATAAGCCTTGTGGTCCTCTAGCGATGCAGTTCCTATTTCATCAATCGTTGCAAATCTCCGTCCTTTCATAGGTCTTTTAAGTTTTGGGAACAGGAAAAAGTTGCAGGGAGCCAAATCCGGTGAATATGGTAGCTGAAGCATGATTGACGTGTTGTTTTTGGCAAAAATAACCTTTCACAAGCAACGATGAATGAGCATTATCGTGATGCAAAAGCCATGAATTATTTTTTCACAATTCCGGACGTTTTTTTCGTATTGCTTCTCGCAAACGGCGCATAACTTCAAGGTAATACTCCTTATTGATCGTACGACCTTGAGGTAAAAACTCCCGATGCACTACGCCATGGTAGTCTTAGAACAAAGTTGAAAAATGTGATTTTGGAGAAAAAAGTCCAATTTGAGAATAGATCTAAATTTCAAAAAAAGAAAACTTTGAAAAAATGGTCGATATCTTTAAACTATTTTACTCAACATCTCCAATTATCTCAAATTTTTACTTTTTTTATTAAAAACTTGACAAAAGATGAATTTTTGAGAAATAAGTCGAATCCTCCAGAAAGTCGAATTAGAAAAAAGTAAATATTTTCACAAATTGTCGTGTTTTGAGAAGGAAGATTTGGGGTAAAAGTCTAATTTTAGAAACAAAATAGATATTAAAAAAGAAGACTAATATACAGAAGATAAATTAAATAATGTAGATATCACGTAGTCATATTTCAAAAACTGTCTTAGAATGTTGTCAACAAACAATAAAAAATTTAAATATTTCCAAACTAGGTCGTAGAAATGTTAAATGAAATGATTAAACATAATGTTTTTGACCAATAAGAGACCACCATGAAGAATAATATACAGAAGAGTTAAAAATTGAAACTGCGAAAAAAAGCGGGAAATTTTAAAATAAAGGTCTACATTTTGAGAAATAAATGTATTTTGGTCTGAATATACTTTCGTTTGACTACATGACTCAGAGGGGTCACTCTCTGTCCCATATTTTGTCTGATTTATCTGATTTAATTTTGAAATAAAATGTAAAATCAGAAATAAAAGTTGGTGGCTCTTTGAAATTCAGGAAATCAATTTTTTTTGCGGCTGGCTCTTTTGGTTTAAAAGTTTGCCCACCCCTGCTCTAGATTGTAATTATGTAAAAATGTCACTGTTAAGTATCCTCATATTTTACAATTTCACTTACAATATTATTCTACATAATATATTACTTTTTTATCAAAATTTAAAAGAGGATTTGGTAGCAGTAAATTAAAATCTCGTCGCTTACACCTTACAGGGAAGTTGGAATACAAATCGTGTCCCCTGAAACCAAGAAAGTATCTTTCTGAAGATGATAGCTTGGCTATCGAAACGCGTTAGAGCAACCTCTGTTGTATTTTTTAATCTTTCTTGGTTTCAGGGGACAAGATTTGTGTTTCAATTATTAGATATCTTCTTCTTTAGCTTTAGATATCAATTTCGGCACTGGCACGGATCTTCTCATTTTACAAGGGTATAAATAACATTGTTAGTAGTTTCTCTCTAAAGATAACAACTTGGCTGTCGAAACGCGTTAGAGCAACCTTTGTTGTGTTTTTTAATCTTTCTTGGTTTCAGGGGACAAGTTCTGTATTTCACTCCCAAAAATTGAAATACAAATCTCATTCTCTCTGAAGATGATAGCTTGGTTATCGAAACGCGTTAGAGCAACCTTTGTTGTGTTTTTTAATATTTTTTGGTTTCAGGGGACAAGTTCTGTATCTCAGTTTTTGAAGATAACCAAGGACCAGTCCGTTTCACCAAAAAATTAGTAATATCTGACAGAAACTTGTGGAAAACCTATAAAAATTAACCAGTGAGCTACCTTTAACTGAAAAACTTTTAGAAAAAAGTGAAAATTTGGAAAAAAAATCATCGTACGAAGCTCAATTTAGAGAGCTGCTTAAATTTCAATCTCTACATGAAAAAGTTAACTATTTCAATTATGCAGAAGAATTATTTAAACAGATTTCGTGTGTGTTTGTTCTCTCTTGATTTACGATACATGTTATATAAAAAAAAAACGAATGTTTTGGACAAAACATGCGTTGTAGTTTAATTGCTCAATAAATTTCAAATTTTATTTAAATAAATTCTAATTCTTCAGACTCCACCATGCGAAGACAAGAGTGTGGAAAACATTTGATTTAAATCAGATATCATATCCCACATAAATAATATTTATCAAATTATTACGAAAGTGAATGTATAGGTAAACCTAAACGTTAGGTGTTTTAATAAATTTGAATTATTTTAACAAAAGAGTAACCCAATAACTCTAGTCAGATATTTCCACATTATTAATGTAAAATTTCTCAACCAGGCAAACGAATAATATCCCAGCCTATTAGGAAATTACTTTAATTCATGTAATTGGTATTAGATTTCATCTTGATTTGCTTTCATAAGAACTTTTCAGGTCGAGATCGTAGAGCGCTTTCAAATATTAGTTGTAGACAGAAAACCTAATATATCTGTTTTCTCTTGACTTAACTTCTCCGGTGACACGAAATAATCTTATACTGGTCCCCACGACTACAGTTAAAAACTGCTGTAGAATAGATGCAATTATTTTCCTATTAGTTTCAAGTGAAAATTCAAATTATACGGCGAAATAAAGTGTAAAAACTCGTTGTCCATTAGTTCACCGATATTCTCTCTCGTCGGCGTGCATTATTTCTGCATTTAGAAACGTGATGAGCGCCTGTTGACCTATAAAATCGTAAACAATATTTATTAAAGAGTTGCGAATCAGTATCACCAGTGACGGGAGACTGAGCAAAGTCCAAACATATAAGGCGTCAAGGATCTCAGTTAGCCTGAAGGATATTGTCTTCCACAATAAGTACATGTCAGCAGAAAGTAAGAACCGAATATACAAAACCACAATCCATTCTATAATGACGTATGAGGCGGAAGCAAGACCAGATACAAAAAGAACAGATACAACGAGAACCACGGAAACGAAAACATTAAATCAATGAATCTGATTCAGCTCAATAATCTTTCTTCAATAAATATTGAAAATGTTGTCCATTTATTAACTGACAATACCCTAAACGGAACTGAAATTCGTTTGGAACATTTCTAATTACTTCGGGGGAAATTAGTCTACATTCTTGTCTTATTCGTCCTTTCAACTCCTCACTATTTGGAAGTTTGGTCTTAAAAACTTTGCTCTTCAAATACCTCCATAAGGAATAGTACAAAGGTATTAAGTCCGGAGACCTGCATGGCCAAAAGGTCCTCTTCTACCAATCTGTCTGCTTGGAAGTACATCATTCAGATACTCACGGGCAGGTCTTGCAAAATGAGGAGGGGCACCAACTTATTGAAACCAACCTATTCGGGACATCAGCTTCGATCCGATCAGGAAGCAAAATAGCTAAATCAGGAATTAGCTCTTCCTGGAAGAACTCTAAATATCCTGCCCCACTGAGATTTTCTTGGAAGAAAATTGGTCCTATAACTTGATCACCAACAATCCCTGGCCAAACATCGACTTTCTCTGAATGTTGAGTGTGGCCTTCCCTCATCCAGTGTGGGTTGTTGTCTGCGCCCAGTAACGACAAGTTTGACGATTTAGCTCACCATTTAACATAAACGTTGATTCATCTGAAAACAGGATATTTTCTATGCTTAGAACATTTCTGTCCAGAACATTCATCATTTGTTCGCAAAACTGGGGTCTTCTATCCGGATCATCTTCTAAGAGTTCAAGGAGGATTATCATTTTAAAAATTGAAATACAGAATTTGTCCCCTGAAACCAAGAAAGATTAAAAAACACAACAAAGATTGCTCTAATGCGTTCGACAGCCAAGCCGTCATCTTCAGAGAGAAACATTCTCATTTTATAAGGATGAAATTTTTGCATTTTCAGAATTCTTGCAATTGAAGACTGTTCCCTAGCTATCTGACTAGTGGGGACATGAGGATTTTCTTCGGCAGAGAGAAGTACATTAAATTTGACATCTACATTGAGCGCATTCTGATGGGGATTAATTGTTTTTCTTAAATGCCCATTTTCCCAAAACTGTCCCAATCTTGCTTACAGTACTTTGCGATATGGGTGGTAAATCAGGATACTTCTCTCTGAATAAACGAATAACTTTATTATTAAAACTTCAATCTTGTGGGCTTCAGTTAAGTACGGCTCTTTGATCAATACGATACTATTCTTTTTATTTATTTTTATTAATTTTTAATGAGATGGTGATAAGACGTCAACCCAGTTTGACAAAAAATGTCAAACGAATACCTTCTGATGTGCGATTTTCAAACTTTATGAAAACTGTATTGAATTGAATCAGATTTCTTGATTTTTCGAATTAATTAATAAATTTGTAAATATCTTTTAAATAACAAGCAATAAAAAATTGAAATTTGGTACGCATGTGTAACATGATATACCCTTTAAGAATAGTCAAGAAAAAATTCTTCATAAAGTTGGTTTGTCTCTTGTTTGGGATATGATTTAAAGGATTAAACGCGATTTGGCCTCGTTCTCCCGACAATTGCTCGGGCTCCATCTGGAACTATCGAGTAGGTTGTCCGTTAAACATTGGAGTCACTTCCACGCCATATCCTATAATCAGTCCGAAAAAACTTTTGAATTAGAAAACCTGAACCACAAAAAGAAATTCGAATCCCTAAGTACCAAGGTCAAAACTTATAGTTTAGTTTCAAAACCGGTGGTCAATTTGTCTTCCCGTTTACTGACGAATAACGAACATACTATCTTATCTAAAGGACTGAATTTTGCTATTGCCCCAAGAAAAATTCCAACTGAGGAAATAATCAGTGCAGTAGAGTCTTCCATCAGAACTCTCCCCAAGGAGGCAGCAGATCCTATTTGTTTTCAAACTACTACTAACTACTAGTATGTATCCAAAATTAACGCTCTATTGAATGACGGATCCTATATTCCTCTTCCTCGGGACCCATCAAGCAAAATTGAAAGCGAACTCAATTCCAAGCTAAAATCCTCAAATTTGTCCGCAGACGCTCTCAGATAGCTTCCGAGAGAATTCAAACCACCTCGTCTTGATGGTCTCCCCAAAATTCACAAACCCAATATTTCTTTTAGACCCATTGTCAGCACAATAAATTCACCTACCTACAAAGTCTCGAAATATTTATCTAACATCCTCAAGTCGTATTCCGGAAACACATCATCACACGTCCTAAATTCTAAATACTTTGTTGAATTGTTGTCCGAATTAATCCTAGACCCCAACGACATACTGGCAAGTTTTGACGTCACTTCACTATTCACTAATGTTCCAATTTCCGACTCCATGACGATAATTCGTCAATTACTTTCAGGCAAAGAGAATGCGGATGCTCTAGCTGATTTAACTGAAATGTGCCTCACATCGACTAATTTTTCTTTCAATGGCAGCTCCTATAAACAAGTCTTCGGCACCCCAATGGGTTCCCCCTTATCCCCAGTTGTAGCAAATATTTTCGTGGAATCTTTTGAAAACACTGCGTTGGAAACTGCGGATTTAAAACCCAAGGTTTGGCTTCGTTATGTAGATGACACATTTATTGTATGGCCACATGGCAAGGATTTACTAAATTTATCTTTGGAACACCTAAATAGTTTACATTCTTCCATTAGCTTCCCTAAGGAAATCGAAAACAACGGTTCTCTTCCTTTTCTTGACGTAGTGGTCACCCGTTTACCAAACGATCGCGTTTCTCATTCTGTTTATCGAAAACCCATCCATACTAATCGTTATTTGCATGCAGCGTCCCATCATCACCATTCCCAAAAACGTTCTGTAATAAATTCACTGGTTTCACGAGCTGTAGCAATTTCACAACCGATAAATCTTTCAGACGAGTTGAACAAAAGTCGTTTCAACCTTCGCAACAATGGTTACAAATCGCACGACATTGAAACTGTCATTAAACGACATATTCACCCTATCCCTCGTCCTTCACAAAATTCAATAATTTCTTCTAAAGCCTTTCTTCCTCATGTTCACGGAGTAACAGATCAACTCGGAAAATTATTGAGAAAACATAACATTAAACCCATTTTTGCATCATCCTCAAAGATCCAATAGCTCCTCCCATCTCCCAAAGATACAATTTCATCCTTTTGTTCCAATGGTGTGTACAGGGTTCCTTGTTCTTGTGGTTCAGTGTACATCGGAGAAACGGGACAATCATTTAAGACGCGAATATCCGAGCACCAAAGATGTCTTAGGTCTGGTTTATTTTCGCAGTCAGCCATTGCGGAACATCAACATGAGACCGGACATAAGATTCTCTTTAATAATATTTCAATATTCCCAATTACTATAATAAAAAGATACGCGAGGCCATTGAAATCCAAAAATTCCCCAAATACATCAACAGAGACGACGGTTACATGCCTTCCTCCATCTGGAAACCACCGGAAATCTTCGGGAGTGATCGCGCAGAGGAAAGGTATATAAAGCTTCCCTTTCCCTCTTTCCTCTCAGAAGAGTTTCGCCATTGGTATGGTGGACATATTGAGTTACCGTGCTCTTATGTCTTATCCTTTGTACCCATTTTCAATTTAGAAGAGTTTCGCCTTTGCTATGGTGGACATACTGAGTTACTGTGCTCTGATGTGTTGAAATTGGCCTTTACATTTTTGCATATTTCCTTATGTTTCTCTTTTTATTTATTATTTCTTTTCTTTGTTCCTGAAGAAGCCCCCTACGATGGTGGACGAAACGTCGAACACTTTTAGTAGTCCTTTGACACAGTCCAATCCCGGAAGAAGTATATCCTGTACTGACTCTGGCCTTTTGGGAGCCTTCGTTATCATATCAAGAAAAAAATAGGGTTGCCATTAAAAAAAATTGTCCTACATCAAAAAAAGCGGAAATTAAAGTATTAATCGACTTGTCAGAGCATATTTCCGAAAAAAAACTGTCTTTGATTTACTGAATTTATTTCAAGTTACAGACTAGCATTGAATACATATACTCAGCCGGCAGGTTTTCCAGTTTTCTTTTTTTTTACATCAATCAATTTAGAATGACTGTTGGCCCCCCTTGAACGAAATTCTGCCTACGCACATGCATTCTATCATTTATTTATGAATCTCATTTAACGAATCCATGTACCTACTCACATAAATACAATTCCTGTTTGCAGTACAACGCACAAAGTGTTACAGATATATTTGTGTAATAAAATAAACTAGTTGAACAAATTGGAATTCTTAGATCTAGCAGTTTGCTCTAATTAGCGATTCCTACCAGATAATTGAAGATTCTAATAATGCTCTGTTTAAAAATACATAGTTTATTAATAAGCATTAAAATACGCAACTTTGTCCCAATTTATCTAAAATTATTTGAGTTGGGATAAGCTAGATCCTGTAATACAAAACACATTTATTAATATCGAACGGCGTTTGAAT
This sequence comes from Dastarcus helophoroides, assembly GCA_028583605.1. Lineage (NCBI taxonomy): Eukaryota > Metazoa > Arthropoda > Insecta > Coleoptera > Bothrideridae > Dastarcus > Dastarcus helophoroides. Next base: position 30,748,891 of record CM053327.1, read on the forward strand.
AAACACAGTTTTCCTTGAAAACTTTCATGCAAGGCAATAATGCTAAACTGTATACATTCCACATTTGTAAATTTTATATCAAATAAGTTCGCACAGTTAAATGCGAAAATTATGAATATAAATATCTAAACGCTACAAGTAGGAAGTAACGCAGTGTAAATATCGCCATTGTTAGAGAAATAAACATCGGAGAATTACAAATAACAACATATTGAAATTTGCATTGTTTAAAATAAGAAATAATGAATGAGGTTATCTCATTGACATACTTTTTCGCGGTCATTTAATTAAAAAATATTTGTTTTGTCAGCATGAAATAAATTTTAAAATTGCGTTCTTCGTAATTATGATTATAACGAAATCCAATAGCATAGCAGTCCATTATTTGTTTAAATTTTTCTCCTAAATTTGGATTTTAATGTAGACATTTCGAACTTAAAGCTGAAGTTTCAAAAGAATCAAATTTTAAGTTCTTTAAATTATAAAATTAATTTGGGGGGTGCGCACCAACGATTTAATTTAATCAACCTAAAACAGGTCATGTCAATTTGAAACTTCAATGGAAAATATCGGAATTAAAAAAAAATTAGGCAGACATCGAGACTGCCGACAGAAGTGAAAACTTAAAGCTAGGAAATAAGAGTGTCTGCCTAGTTTAGTTAGAAGCCCCCAGACTAGTAAAGAAGTCAGAATGTTGACAATATTTTAAAATAAAACTGACTACCCTTTTAGATGCCCGCAGTCAGGTTAAAACGAATTTTATATTTTTTGATAATGATAGTAACACTTGTAATCAGGTCCGTAACCCGGGGGGTTGGGCTAGGAGGCTGCAGCCCCCCTCCCCATCGAAATTTTGTGGCTTCACAGTAGAGAACTGAATTTTCCAGATGTGCGACCTTTTTAAAAACCATTGTTAATGGATCATTTTGTTTTCGTACTGAAATGCAAGGATGTTTTTTTTTCAAATTTGGCGCCATTTCTTTTTATTAGAGACCAGATTTTAAGCACAATCAAGCAAGGTAAAAAGGTGAGCAAAATGTTAAATTAGGCAAAAACGAAAAGCTAAAGAAGGCACCAAAAAGGTAAAATACTCTAAGGCATTAACAGGCCAAAACTCACAATTAACAAAAAAAAAACATGTTAATATCTCAGTCGAAATCAAAAAATATAATAGATTTTAGGTTATACTCAGGATATTCAGGAGCATAACATTTTCAAATGAAGAAGTTCTTAAAATGTCGAGTTCATTCTCGAATTTTCGCCCTAAATCTTAAAATTTTTACCTTAAACTTATTCGAATTTTTTCCAAAATTTTGACATTTAAATCTGAGATTTCGTTTCTAGAAAAATTTAAACTTTTCTTGAAATTTCTATTTTTTTTATTTGAAATTTCAATCTTACGTTTTGAATTTTATTAAAACAATGTTGAATTTGCAAGTTTTTCAAGCTTAAACACCCTATTTTGAAAAAAAAATTCAAATTTTAAGAACAGGAAATTTATACATTTTTCGAGATTTAACACCAAATTTTGAGAAAAACTTGGATTTTGTGGTAATAGTTTTACGGTTTTGGAATTTAAAAATTTAAATTTTAAATTCGGTATTTGAATAAAATTTTGAATGTTAGGCCCTCTACTAAAAAATCAAAATATCTTATAAGCCATTATTCTGAAAAGACATTTTTTAATAAGTTATTTTTATGAATTTCTTCTATAATTTTTCTAACATGCCGATTGAACTTTAAAAAAAATGTCTAAAATGTCGAATCTTTTATAAATTTCGAGTTTTACACAAAACTAGAGCATTTTTAAGTTGGAAAATTCAGGATTTTTTTTATTAACTTTAACCCATCAGCTTATTTCGAAATTTTTAATTTTTTCAAAAAGTTTTAACTTCATAATAAAAAATTTCGAAATTTTTTGTTATGAAGTTGATTTGTTTATATTTCGATTATGATCTTGAAAATTCGTATTTTTTCTTTAAAATTTGAATTCCAAGTGAAAACTTCCAAAAAAATATTGAAATTTCTATCTTAGTTATCAAATTTCAACTTTAATTAAGAATTTATTGTACTTTTAATCACGACATTTCAACTGTAAATTCATATTTTTGGAAAAACTTGATTTATAAAATTTTTACAACTTTTGACGAGTTTAAAAATGTCAAGATTAAAGTCTAAATTTCGAAAACAAATGAGCTTAATGACTTATGATTATTTTTCAAAATGTTTGCATTAGCACTGGTTTAAAATTCAGACTTTTTCAAAATATTTTGACTTTCTTTTAGACATTTAATTTATAAGAAAAAGCCCCTGCCCATTTTGAGAAAACACTAAAAATTTCAGGAAATATCGAAGTTTATTTTTTGAATTTTATTTCAAGACAAAATAATGAGTGTTATTAGTTATTGTTGATGGATTTTATCTTTTGGAAATGACAGATTTTTTTAGAAAATTTTGACTTCAAACCTTTTTTTTTCAAAAATGATAGCTTCTTTTTTCTTCGGATTTAGAAAGTAATTTTAAATGTCAACTTATTTCTAAAATTTCGAATTTAAAAAACTAAAAATTTCGAGTTCGAACAGGTCACATTAACATATCCTAATTTTATTCTTCATGGTAGACCCTTATTGACCGGAAATATTATGTTTTTTTTTCAATTTATTTAACATTTAAAATTTAAATATTTTCAAACTGGGCCGAAGAAATGTTAAATAAATTGAAAAAAACAAAATATCCTAATTTTGTTCGGAAATTCAAAATTTTTAAAAAAAGTTAATATTTTCAGATGTGTTTATTAATGAATTTTGGTTATTTTTAAATATAAACAGGGTCGTAATTAAACTTTTTCTAAAACGAGTTTGTCCACTCTAAATGTAGACTTTTCTGGACATTTCGAATTAAAATTCCAAATTTAAAAAACTCAAGTTTAAGTTCAGAATTTCGAAATCTGACATTTTTCACAAAAACTTTGGCGAAATTTTCAGGCTTCTGGAAAGAATCGAAGTTTAAAAAAATATTTGTGGATTTAAAGTAAATACCAAGATTTTAAACTTTGAATTTTGAGAAAAAAAAAAGTAAAGTATTAACATACTTCGCAAAAAAAAATTTACTTACAAAGTGAAAATTTTGGGAAAAGCTTAAAACAAGTAAAAATTGAAGATTTCAATTTTCGTTTCCTAAAATTTCGACTTTTAAAATAAAAATTTATAGAAAAGATTCAATATTATTTGAATTTATGACAGTTTCTTTACAAATCTTTAAATTTTTCTCATAATTTCAAGTTTACACTTTGAATTTGTAATCATTTTCTTAAAGTTTCCATTTTAATTTTTTTTTTGTTATAGATCTGATGATGTTGAAATATTGCTATGTTAAAATATTGCTTTTTAGAAATTAAAACTTTTTTCTTGGAAATTAAAACTTTTTCCTGACAATTCCAACTTCTAAACTCCATACTTCCGACCCCAAAGGTAAAAATTTTCAAGAAAACTTGAACATTTTCACCTTGGACTATTTCTCGAAGTTTTAACTTTATTTGAAAATTTTGACTTCTATTTCAAAAATTTTGACTTAGCCTCTGAAAAATTTGACATTATTTTGAAATGGCTCTTTCAAATTAGTTAGATATTTTCAAAATTTTAACTTTTTTAAATTTCTCGAATTTTTTTAAAATTCTTTGAAAATAACCTGCTTTTATCAACAATATTTCAACTTTTTCTCGAAGTTATGACTTTTTTCAAAACTTGACCTTTTTACAAAATTTCTGCCTATTTTTCAAAATTTATAATCATTTTCTTAAAGTTTCCAGTCAAAAATTCGGGATTCAAGTCTAAATTCTAGGGAAAACGTTGAAAAAAGCTTGGAATGTTTTTAAAAAAAGTTGTTCCAGATATTTGAAGTTTAAAGTCGAAACTAAAGTTAAAATTTCCAAATGAAAGCCAAAATTTTCTGCATTCGAGTATTCAATCTTAAAGACAAGTTAAAAAAAAAGTCGATGTTTCTCAAAAATTTCAACTTTTTTCAGAGTTTTAAATGGAAAATAGAGATTTTTACTTTTCTTTTTACTTAAAAATGAAATGTGGAAAATAAAGTAGTTATTTTGGGGCCGAAATCTGAATTCTAAAAAACAAGTTTAAAATTTTAACATGAAATTTGAAATTTCGATATCAACTCCAAATTTTCTGATGAAAAAATCAAAATTTTGAAAATACAAAATTTATAGTTCGACGAAAACTCGAAAATTCCACAAAAAAGATGAAATTTCAACTTAATACTCAGCATTTTTAACGTTAAGAAATAAAGTTGTACACTTTAAAAAATCTATACTCCGCAAAGAGTCAATTCGAAAAAAAGTTGAAATTTTGATTGATGAGAGAAGGTAGAAATTTTAAAAAAATGAGAATACTAAATTTTGATGGGAATTCTAAAAAAACGGTGAAACATTTGAATAAGGCAAAATTTTGAAAATAATTTTCTAAAAGAGTCGAATTTTTTTTAACAAAATTTTAATTTAGATAAAAGACCCAAACGCCAAGAAAGAGTCTAAATTTTTAAAAAAGTGAAAATCTTGAGAAAGTCAAAAAGAAAGAGAAAAAGTCAAAAAGATGGTCATAAATTCAACAATAAAATTAGAAATTTGCAAATAAGTCATAGTTTTTAAAAGAAGTACTTCAAAAAGATAGAATTTACGAAGAAGAGGCATAATTTTGAAAACGTTGAAATTTTGAAATAATGTCGACATTCTGTGCAAACATTTTAAAAAAATAAAAATAATAAAAATTAATATTTTTCATTAAAGTCAATAAAAAGATAAATAACTTTTCAAAAAAACTAAAAATAACTCCAAAATACAAAATAAAACAAAGTTTGAAATTCGAAATTTTGAAAATAAGTCCAAATATTCAAAAATGTTGTCATATTCAGAAGGTCCAGATTTTCAGAAAAAGTCAAAATCTTAGTAAAGTCGAAACTATCTTCATAAGGTTTTTGTTAAGGACATTTTAAAAAATAGTCAAAATCTTGATAAAAGATGAAAATTTTCAAAAAAGTGGACGTTCTGAAAAAAGTCGGATAATTTCATAAAGTCAAAGTCGAATTTTTTAGAAAGTATATTTTTTAAAATAACAGTCAAATGTAGATAAAAGTTTTAACTTCGAAAAGAGGACAAAATTTTCCGAAAACCCCAAATAAAAAATAGTCAAATTTTAAACAAGTACGAAAGTTCGAAATTTTCAAAAAAATGGAAATATTGAAAAGGTGTTCTGAGTTATTTAAAATAAATTGAATTTATAAAAAAAGTTACAATTTTAATAACGTTGGAAAACATCTCGACATTTTATGTCAACATTTCCAAAAAAAAATCATTATTTTCAAAATGAGCTGAAATTGAAAAAATGTTTAAAAAAGGTCAAAACGTTCCACAAAAGTCGAAATTTTGTAAAAGGTCGAAATTTAGCAAATAAGTCAAAATGTTAAAAACAGGTGAATTTTGAAAGAGTTGAACATTTCAAAATAAGTTAAAATTTGAAATTTTTAAAATAAGTCGAGGTAACTATTCAAAAATGTCCAAATTTTCCATAAAAATCGAAAATCGAAGTTTCTCGATGTCATCATTTTTGGAAAGTCTAAATTTTGAGAATAAGTCTAAATTTTGGAGAAACTCAACATTTTACAAAATAAAAAAAATCATTTAAGAAAATTAAAACTTTTTTGACGTTAGAAAATAAAGTTGTAAAAATCAAAATTTCGAGAAACAAGTAAAAATTGTGAAATGTCTAAAAACATGTAAAGAAAACAAAAATGTTGGGAAAAGACTGACACAAGTTTAATTTGGGATTTTTAAGTTTACCCTCAAAACTTCAAATTTTCAAATCAACAGTTTTATTAAAAAAATTACAGAATTTCTATTGTTTTTTATATATCTTCACATTTTTTCAAAATTTCAAGTTTAATCTTGAAATTTATAATTTCTTTCTTATCTTAAAAGTGGCTTTAAGGTCGGAAATTTATGATTGAAATCTAAAACCGCAGACAATGCTGAAGGACGATTATTACAGTTTTTAAAAAAAATGTTCTTCGGATATTTGGCCTTTAAAGTTGAAATTTTATCTCAAAGTCAACATTAAAATATGTTCTCTCTTTTGATTTTAATTAAAGCATCAATTTATAAACTGAAGCGAAAATTTTGGAATCTAAAACTGAACTTTTTTTCTCTTGAGTTTAAGTCCAATATTGAGTATGCAAGAAGAATGCAACCTAGCCCTCAAATTCATGCAGCCCTCCGGGCGTGTATAGTGAATCATAGGTAGCTGAACTACCAACAGTTGAAACACTGCCACCTAGCGAAGCGGTTGCTCTCTAGGAGAGTTCCCAGAAGACAAGGATTCTATAATGCACAGACCAATAGGTTTGAACATTTATTAGATTCGAAGTTTGGAAACCAAATACCGGTTTCGATCTTGTTAGATCTCGTCAGTTTGGTATATCCAACTCGAATGCTAATAAATGTTCCGACAAGTAAGTACTAAAACATTCACAGGCCTCAAGCGAGTGACTCTTTAGTACTAGCACCACCAAACTTCGAATATAATAAATGTTCAAACCTATTGGTCTGTGCATTACAGAATCCAATATTGAGGACAATTTCGAAATTTTGGAAATTTTTTATAATAAATATACCTTTTTTTCAAAATCACTACTTTTTTATTTGGAATTAAGATTTATTTATTTAAAATTTGATATTTATATTTTAAATTTCGATTTCAATCTAAAATTTATTAAAAATTTTAAAATGTCAAGTGTAAATTTCAAACTGAAAACAAAGATTCAATTTTCGAGGGAATTCCAAAATTTATTAAAAAGAATTCAGGTTTTGACACCGAAAGTTGAGAAAACCTTGGAAGTGTTGTGAGTTTAAAAATTTTGTTTACAACAAATTTTTATAACATTTTAATATTCGTTCTCGATTTTTTTGGAATTTTCGGCATTTTAAAATATCCATTTTTTTCAAATTGTCAACCTATTCTAGTTCGACTCCCAAAATTGCAACATTTTCTCGAAATTTTGACATATATTTGAAAATTACAACTTTAATTTTGGTTTATTTATATGTACTAATATGTATTTTGATTTTTTTTGAAAACTTTTTAATTTTTTGGTCCTTATATTTACTTAAAGTTTTCTTTTTTGAAAATTGAAATACAAATCTGGAAACAAGAAAGATTGAAAAACGCAACAATGGTTTCTCTAACGCGTTTCGATAGCGAAACTATCATCTTCAGAGAGATGCTTGGTTTCAGGGGACAAGATTTGTATTTCAGTTTTTGGAAATAACCAAGGAGCAGTCCGTTCCACCAAAGTTATTCTTTTTTGGAATATTCAACTTTTTTGACCTTTTTAACCCTTTCGCGCCGAACGCAGTATATTCCCGTGTTAAAAAAATGTGACAAATAGTCGAAGACTGTATTTATCCGAATTATATTTTTAATTTAGTACAATATTCTTGTAGAAACGCCGATTATCGTACTTTTCCGGTAAATGTATGCTATAACGACGAAAATCATTCCGTAAACCTCGAAAAATGCCCGCCTTATAGGCATACCTAAAAATAGGAAAGTAGCACGTCGCGAAAGGGTTAATATTCAAAATCAGTATCTCTCTGAAGATGACAGCTTGGCTGTCGAAACACGTTAAAGCAACCTTTGTTGTGTTTTTTAATCTTTCTTGGTTTCAGGAGACAAGTTCTGTATTTTAATTTTTTGAATTTCGATGACTTTATATTGAGTTTTTGAATATTTTGAAAAATTTTGACTTTTTTCATATTTTTTCTTCATTCACATTTCTGACGTTATTTACGAAAATTATGACCGTTTATCATAATTCCCATCCTGTTATTAAAAATGCATATCTTATTCAAAAATTTTATTCAAAATTCCCATTTTTTTCAAATGTGACTGTTTTTAAATTCGATTCTTATTTAAACATTTCAATTCTTTTTGAAAATTTTAATTTTTTGGAAGTTTCGAGTCGTTTGAAATGTTCAATTTTTTTAAATTCGTCCTCTTCTCAAAATTTCGCCTTTTTTTTCTAAATTTTGACTTTCGGAAAATGACTTTTTGAAAAAATTAGACTTTTCGATCTTTATTGAAAATCTTGACCTTTTTTAACATATCGACCTTGTTAACATTTTTCAATTTAATATTTTGGATATTTCGGATTTCAGATTTCCCATTTTTTTAATTTTTACTTTTTATAAATTTTAATGAATTTTGTACCCTTTCTCAATTTCGTCTTTCTTCAAAACCTTAATTTGTTTTAGAATTTTTTAAATACTTTGACGCGAACTTTTGACCATTTTTTTATTTCGACTTTCTTTTAAAAAAAGTTTTTTGTTATAGACCTGATGATGTTGAATTATTGTTTTTTGGAAATTAAAACTTTTTTCTTGGAAATTACAACTTTTTTCCTGAAAATTCCAACTTCCAAACTCCAAACTTCCAACCCCAAAGGTAAAAATGTTCAAGAAAACTTAAACATTTTCACCTTTGACTATTTCTCGAAGTTTTAACTTTATTTGAAAATTTTGACTTCTATTTCAAAAATTTAGACTTTTCCTCTGAAAAATTTGACATTATTTTGAAAGGGGTCTTTCAAATTAGTTAGATATTTTCAGAATTATAACTTTTTTGTTTTTTTCGAATTTTTTTAAAAATCTTTGAAAATAACGTACTTTTATCAACAATATTTCGACTTTTTCTCGAAGTTATGACTTTTTTAAAACTTGACCTTTTTACAATATTGATGCCTAATTTTCAATATTTCGTTTTTGTGAAAACTTCGAAAGTAATATTTTTTTGAACATCTTGATCTTTTTCTTAAAACTTTGAAAGTAACTTTGACTTTAAAAAAAATGCTTGTTCTTAAAATTGAAACACAAATCTTGTCCCCTGAAACCAATAATTTAATTATTTATTTTAAATAATTAATTAAATAATTTAATCTTTCTTGGTTTCAGGGGACCAGATTTGTATTTCAATTTTAGAAGATAATCAAGGACCATCAAAATTTTGCCTGTTCCTGAAAATTTTGAATTTTTCTTTTGAAGAATTTGACTATCTAAATTGCGAATTTTTAAAATGTTGAACGAATTATATAAAACGAATTCGAGACTTAAATGAATTTCAGTCCTAAAGCTGACGTTTAAAAAAGAATCTTTTTAGGTTTAAACTAAAAATTTCGAAAAAATTTGAAAATTTTTCTTGTTTTCAGGCGACAAAATTTTTGAAAATAACCAAGGACCAATCCGTTCTAACAAATATTAACTAATTTGAAAAATCAAGGAATCTGATTCAACTCAAGAATCCTTCTTCAATAAATCTTCAAAATGTTGTCCATTTACTAACAGACAATACCTTAAACGGAACTGAATTTCGATTTGAACATTTCTAATTATTTCGGGGGAAATTAGTCTACCCTCCTGTCTTATTTGTCCTTTTAACTCCTCACTATTTGGAGGTATGGTTTTAAAAACTTTGCTCTTCAAATACTCTCATAAGGAATAGCCCATAGGTGTTATGTCCGGAGACCTGGATGGCCAATCAAAAATTCCTCTTCTACCAATCCATCCGCCTGGAAGTACATCATCCAGATATTCACGGAGAGGTCTTGCAAAATGAGGAGAGACACCGGCTTGTTGAAACCAAATGTTTCTATTCGTGACATCATCGACCGAATCAGGAAACAAAATAGCTACATCAGGAATTAGCTCTTCCTGCAAGAATTCTAAATATCCTGCCCCATTGAGATTTCCTTGGAAGAAAATTGGGCCCTATAACTCGATCACCAACAATCCCTTCCCAAACATAGACTTTCTCTAGATGTTGAGTGTGGCCTACCCTCAGTGTGGGTTGTTGTCTGCGCCCAGTAACGACAATTTTGACGGTTTAGCTCACCTTTCTCTATGGCTCACCATTTAACCCAAACGTTGATTCATCTGAAAACAGATAAGAAAATTGGTCCTATAACTCGATCACCAACAACCAGCCCAAACATTGACTTTCTCTGAATTAGTGAATTTATTCCAATTTACAGATTAGCCCTGTATATAATTTTCCATAATTTCTAAAAAAGTCTAAATGTCTTAATGCACAAGCGTGTGTGAATCTGACATTGCCAGGTCAAATAATTGATAAACTTTATTGAAATTCTAACTGTTCTTTCTTATAAAGCATTTAGCCTGGTTATTATTGCAGGTACTAAAGCAGTATGCAATGGAGACCATCGACTTCTAACGCAAAAGAATGTACGTCAGCTTGACGGAAGTATCGAAAGGTACGTAACTGAACTTTCAAATGATATTCTAGAATACAAACTCCAAAGTAGCACTCTTTAAACAATGCAATATGCGTAAAATATAAATAATACGATTTAGATGAGTTTGCGAGGTGATTCGATGGCTTTGCTCTTAACGGCACTGTAATTCTGTTCCTTATAACGGAGCCGAGCAATCGTGTCATTTCACCAGCTCCGCACTGATTCGCTATGTCACTACCTTGAAATCCAAAACACCGCTGCTTGCTTGCTTTCCTTCATTTGAAACATGTAAATTTTTAGTTCAATGCAACAACAGTACATTATGCGATATCATTGCGTTCGACCTCTCGACCACAATAATATTCAAAAATTGAAATACAGAACTTGTCCCCTGAAACCAAGAAAGTATCTCTTTGAAGATGACAGCTTGGCTGTCGAAACGCGTTAGAGCAACGTTTGTTGTGTTTTTTAATCTTTCTTGATTTCAATTTTTGAAGATAACCAAGGACCTTTCCACAAACACAATACTATTTAAAAAAATCGATTTTTCCAGCCAATTCATTTGATAAGCCGCGAAAGCGGAGACGATAAAGATTCATTGCAAATGCATAACCTAGAAATAGCCAGGATAGGGCACCCGCTGGCGTCCTATCTATTCAAGTGGGGGATTTTTCCAAAAATTTCTATTTTTCCTTCAAAATTCGTCCCTTCCTTTTTCCCTGAAATTTCAATGTTTTTTTTTCCGAAATTTAGACTCTTCTCTTTGGTGGAATGGTCTGGTCCTTGGTTGTCTTCAAATCTTGTTCCCTGAAACCAAGAAAGATGTTAAAAACACAACATCATCTTCAGAAAGATTCTGAGATCTTTTTTTTATCAAATTCGACTTTTTTCACAAAGTTCGTCTTTTTTTGGAAATGTCTAATTTGTTCCTAATGTTTGCGTAATAAACAATTAAAAGTCAGTTACAAGTCACCCAATGGAGGTTTACTCTCTTGGATAGTTATACGACTGACTAACGGCTTTAAGTTGGAAGTGTATACATCCACCGTACCATGCTGATGAGGCCAAGGAAGGCCGAAACTAGTCTATGGTTGGGGTTGTACATATTTTCAATTTTAAGCACGTTTAACTGTTTAATTGCAGAACATTTTATTGGTCATTTGTCAAAACTAGATGAAAGTAAAGTCAGTAATGGCAATATGCCGTTCAGTTCCAGAAGATTTCGCTTAGTTCCAAGGGTCTCTAGCATAACCATTCGATAAGGTACAGCTTAGAAAAATGCTCCATATGAAGGCAGTATTACAGTGGAAAAAGAAAATATTATTGATGAACTTTCGTTTTCCATTGAAATGTTGACCACCAAATGATTATCAAGATGGATTGAAGGTACTCAAATACGTAAGATAATGAAATTAGCTATTTAGTTTCAAATGAAGCTTCTCGTAAGTTTGAAGTGTCCTGAACATAACCATTTGATAACGACAAATTAGAAAAATGTTCCGTATGAAGGCAAAATTACAGTGGAAAAGGAAAATATTACTGACGAGCGTTCGCTTTTCATTAAGGTGTTGACCACCAAATGAGTATTAAAATGGATTGATTGTGCCCGAATCGGTAAGATTGTGATAGCAATATGCTGTTTAGTTCCCGTAGTTTCCGTTTAATTCCAAGGGTCTCCAACGTAACCATTCGATAAGGTGCAGCTTAGAAAAATGTTCCATATGAAGGCAGAATTACAGTGGAAAAAGAAAATATTACTGATGAACCTTCGCTTTCCATTGAAATGTTGACCACCAAATGATTATCAAGATGGGTTGAAGATACTCGAATACGTAAGATAATGAAATTACCTATTTCGTTTCAAATGAAGCTTCTCGTTAGTTTGAAGGGTCCCGAACATAACCATTCGATAACGACAAATTAGAAGAATGGTCCATATGAAGGCAAAATTACAGTGGTAACAGAAAATATTACTAATGAACTTTCACTTTTCATTGAAGTTTTGACCACCAAATGAGTATTAAGATGGATTGATTGTGCCCGAATACGTAAGATTATGATGGCAATATGCTGCTTAGTTCCCGAAACTTTCGGTTAGTTCCAAGGGTCTCTAGCATAACCATTTGATAAGGTACAGTTTACAAAAATGTTCCATATGAAGCCATCATTATAGTGGAAAAAGAAAATATTACTGATGAACTTTCGTTTATCATTGAAATGTTGACCACCAAATGATTATCAAGATGGATTGATTGTACCCGAGTACCTAAGATAATGAAATTAGCTATTCAGTTTCAAATGAAGCTTCTGGTTAATTTCAAGGGTCTTCAGTATAACCATTCGATAACGACAAATTAGAAAAATCTTCCATATGAAGGCAAAATTATAGTGGAAAAAGAATATATTACTGATGACTTCTCGTTTTTCATTGAACTTTTGACCACCAAATGACTGATTGTGTTCCAATACGTAAGATTATGATGGAAATATGATACAACTGAAGCTTTCGTTTAGTTTCAAGGGTCTCTAGCAAAGGCGTAGGTGGAATAGGCAGGGGAAACCGAATAATGAGGGACTTATTCCAAAAATCTTCTTTGCTTCTTCAAAATTCATTCTTTTTCGCATTCTTTTTTTTACAAACTTTGTCTATTATTTAAATTTCTGATTTATTTATAAAATTCGATTTTTTTATCAAACAGGCCTTTGTCAAAATTTCGAATTTTTATTTAAAAGTTCGTCGTTTTTTCTCTGAAATTTCGCCATTTCTCGAAATTCGACTTTTCTGAAAATTTAGACATTTTTAATTCTGAAAATATTCAACTTGTTTATAAAAATTTGCCTTTACTTCGAAATTTGATCGATCTTGTGATAATATTTTTTGGAAATCTAAAATTTTTGTAATTTTTAATCCCCATTTCTGGAAGTTTCAAGTTGTTTGTTAAAAAAATTTCGACGTGTACCGCAATATTTTTTGATGCCACATTGAGGGAAGGTAGGACGCATGTTTTCCTCCGATTCGAGCAGTCAAGAGGACGAATTTCGATATTTTCTTAAAATTTCGATTTATTTCCTTAACTTTGCCTTCTTTCTAAATTTGGATCAAATCTGACCCTTTTTGGGAAATTTCGAAGACTAATACGACTAAACTCTATTTCTCAAAATTTAGATCACTTCCGCCTTACCTTAAAATTCGTCTTTTTCGAAATTTCGATTTTATTTCAGAATTCTGCTTTTTAAATTTTTGTTTCAAAAATCATGAATTTCAAATTTCTGCCATTTTTTTGAATATATGTCTTTTTTAACAAATTTCTCTTAACATGTGATATATGATTTTGAAAATGTTCACTTTTGTCTAAATCAGATCGGAATGTTAATAAAAATGTTAAGAGAAATATTTTTGGGGATTTCGAGAAAAAAATTCTACGTCGTTACTGAATTTTAAATTTTGAGAACAATGTTTTTGGAGATAGCTATTTTTTTTCCTAAAATTCGAGTTTTTCTGAAAATTGCGTCTTTTCACAATATTGGATCTTTGAAAATTTTGACCTTTTTCGAAATTTGGACATTGTTCGAGCTGTTGAGAAAGGTTGGGTTTTTATTTCTAACATGATTTAATAAAAATTACGACTTTTCCAAATTTTTTTATTCTCGAAAATCGTCTTTGTCGAAATTACTAGTTTATTGTTAAAATTCCAATTTTTCTTTTAAAATTGGGCTTTCTCTTGGAAATTTGAAATATTTTCTCGCATTTTTTAAAAATCGTGATTTTTTTTCGAAGTCCGTTTTGTTAATTAATTTTTTTTTTCTGAATTTTTTTTAAATTTCATTCTAGGTAATTTTAACTTGTTCGAAATTTATCTTATTTTCCAGATTTTGACTTTTATCTCAAAATTCGATATTTTCTATATCGTCTGTTTCTGGGCATTTCCGTTTAAAATTTAATTTTTTTTAAAGATTTCGACTTTTTCACAAAATCTGTTTATTTTTCTAAGATTAGATCGAAATTTTAATAGAAAGAGAAATTCCGGGAAAAGTGTTTTTGAAAGGTGCAATTTATTTTATTTAAATTCGATTTGTTCTTGTTTAGAAAAAAATCAATTTTTGGAAATTTTATCTTTTTTTATTCAAGTCAAAAAAGTCGAAATTCATTCGACTTTTTCGAAATTTCCACATTCCTTGAAGTTTCCCTAAAGGTTTTTTTATTAAAGTTTGGCTCTTTTTCGACACTTCGACTTTAATGTGAAAATTCCATTTCCTTAGTTCGTGTAGCCTTAAGTGGAAATATACATTACTCAGTTGGATGGTTTTCCTTTTTTGCCCCTAAATAGAAGGATTGTTGCCTCCCCCCCCCCCCTTGAAGGAAATTTTGCCTGTGCTCGTGGTCTCTAACATTCGGTAAGGTATAGCTTAGTTCCATATGACGGCAAAATGAAAGTGGAAAACGAAAACTTTCGTTTTCCATTAAAATTTTGACCACCAAATGATTACTGAGATGGATTAATTGTACCCGAATACGTAAGAATATGAAGGCGATAATCTATTTAATTTTAAATCAAGCTTCTGGTTAATTTCAAGGGTCTCTAGTATAAACATTTCAAAAGGTGCAGCTTAGAAAAATGTTCCATATGAACTGATGGACTTATGAACAATGATGAGCTTTTCTTTTTCCTTGAACTTTTGTTTACCAAAAGCATTGGAAAGTATTAAAAAAAATCAGTTTTGTTTGAATGCAAAAGATTTTATGCTATTTAGTATCAGTCGAAGCGTGTGACCAGTTTTTAGAGTCTGTAGCATCTTCAATCGATTAGGTGCAACTTTCCAAGTATGAAAAAAATAAAAAATAAAATATTACTGATGAATTTTAGTTTCTCACTAAAATTTTAATCTCCAAGAACACTTGTGAATATTTAAGGTGGACATGTTTAACTAAATCCACAAAATCTTAACAATATAATACTGTATGCAAGTAGAATGCAACCTAGACTACAAATTCATGCAGCCCTCCAGGCGTGTATAGTGAATCATAGATAGATAAACTACCAACAGTTGAAACACTGCCACCTAGCGAAGCGGTTGCTCTCTGGGAACAATTTCCTAGAAGACAAGGGTGCTAATGCACAGACCAATAGGTTTGAACATTTATTAGATTCGAAGTTTGGAAACAAAAGACCGGTTTCTAACAAGATCGAAACCGGTCTTTGGTTTCCAAATTTCGAATCTAATAAATGTTCAAACCTATTGGTCTGTGCATTAGAATATAAAACTGTTTTATTCAGAGACAGATTATATTATAGTGATAGAGCTCTAGACAATCTAGGTAAATACTGACTGGTGCTCCTCCAAATTATTTTTGATGACTAAAAATCATGGTGTACTAGTTTGCCGAAATTATCTGCAGTCGTGGCATAGCAGTGAAAAAAATAAATGTCGAATGTTCGTGGAAAAATAATGGAAACTACGAACAAATTGTGAGAAAATAATGGAATCTTGAGAATAGTCGAAATTTTTTAAAAATGAGGAGTTTAAGAAAAACTCAAAATGTCAAGAAAAAGACGGTTTTGGAGAAAAAAGTTGAGCGTTTAAGAAACATAAAGGATCGAATTTTGAGATAAAGGTAGAAATTTCACAAAAAACGCATTTCGAAATATCAAAATTTTGGGAAAAGACAAATTTCGAGGAAGAAATCTTAATTTCCAAAAACAAAAACAAGTTTTGAAAACAATTCCAAATTTTGAGGTAAAGATCGAAATTTCGAGAAAAAGATCGAGATTTTGAGAAACGATCGAAATTCTTAGAAAAGATTGAAATTTCAAAAGAAAAGTTGAAATTTTGAGAAAGGATGCAAATTTTGAACGTATTTGGGCACAATCAATCCATCTTAATAGTCATTTGGTGGTCAATACTTCAATGAAAAGCGATAGTTCATCAGTAATATTTTCTTTTTCTACTACAATTTTGCCTTCACATGGAACATTTTTCTAATTTGTCGTTATCGAATGGTTATGTTCGGGACCCTTGAAACTAACCAGAAGCTTTATTTGGAACTGGATAGCTAATTTCATTATCTTACGTATTCGGGTACAATCAATCCATCTTGACAATCATTTGCTGATCAACATTTCATTGGAAAACGAAAGTTCATCAATAATATTTTCTTTTTCCACTGTAATTCTGCCTTCATATGAAACATTTTTATAAGCTGTACCTTATCGAATGGTTATGCTAGAGACCCTTGGAACTAACCAAAAGCTTCGGGAACTAAGCAGCATATTGCCATCATAATCTTACGTATTCGGGCACAATCAAGTCATCTTAATATTCATTTGGTGGTCAAAACTTTAATGAAAAGCTAAAGTTCAACAGTAATATTTACTTTTTCTACTAAAATTTTGCCTTCATATTGTTACGGGCTTATCGGTTCGATTGATTACACTTATCGAATAAGACCCACTTTATTACTGAACTCAACTTGGATCACCACAATTGACAATTAACTCACTTATTATTGACTTCTACTAACTCACTAATTAGACTGACTCTAACTGACTGACTCGAGGGAAAGCTGACCGCCTTTTTATAGTTTTGGCCCCCGGCTTCTAGAACTTTTCGGCAGATAAGGCTTATCGTTTGCCGAAATTTCTGGAACGCTTATCTGCCATTTGTTTCGTTATCGCGGCCGCTTTCCCCTTATCAGATTCTTCTAGAAACTTTCTTTTATTTACTTAATTCTACAATTCTATTCTAAATCCTATTTCATCTATTTACATTGCGTTACACTGCCGCCCCCTTAGGAATGATCGTCCCGATCAGTTCCAATCAGTCATTTCGTCACTAAATTTGCATAGTCTGTTCAGGTGTACCACTTTCATTTTACTCCTGGAGCTACGCTGGATCCTGTATACCAAGTCGTTGATCCTCTTCAGCACTTTGTACGGCCCTTCCCAAGATGGCGTAAACTTTGGCGAAACTCCTTTCTTTCGCTGAGGGTTGTATAGCCATACCAACTCGCCCTCACTGAAACCACCATGATTGGCATTCACGTCATACCTGGCCTTCATCCGGTCCGTCGCCAAGTTGATCTTTGTCCGCACCAGAGCATGCGTCTCCAATATCGTTTCCCTCAAGTCATCTACGAAACCCATCGTTTCCCTGGAGATCTCCCTTGGTGATCCAAACACCAAGTTACACGGAAGCCGCAGTTCCCTCCCGAAGATCACTTTTGCCGGAGTCAGGATCACTTTTGCCGGAGTCTGACTTGTAGTTTCATGAGTTGCCGCGCGATAGGCCATCAGAAACAGTGGTAGATGTCGGTCCCAGTCGGTCTGATGTTTGGAGACGACCTTCGAAAGATGTTCCTCTAAGGTCCTGTTAAATCTCTCCACCATTCCGTCAGACTGTGGATGAAGAGGTGTTGTTCGAGTTTTCCTTATTCCAAGAAAACGACACACCTCTTGGAAAACTCCCGATTCAAAGTTCCTTCCCTGGTCCCGAGTGTAGTTCCAAGGAAACACCAAATCGACAGATGAAGTTGTCCACAAGAACCCTTGCGACTGTGGTGGCCTGTTGGTTTGGGATGGCGTAAGCTTCAGGCCATTTACTGAAATAGTCCATGGCTACCAGGATGTACTTGTTTCCATCGTCTGAAGCTGGGAATGGTCCTGCCACATCGATTGCAATTCTTTCAAATGGAGCTCCCACATTATATTGCTTCAGGGCCCCTTGGGTTCTCGTAGGAGGATCCTTGGATGCAGCGCAGGGGACACATTTCCGACACCACCGCTCGACGTCCTCCCTGCAGTTAACCCAATAGAACCGTTTTCGAACCTTCTCCAGGGTCTTGTTCATCCCTAGATGTCCACCAGAGGTCCCATTGTGCACCTCCCACAAGACCTGTGGAATCTTCTCCTAAGGCACCACCAACTGCAAATTGACACGCTTTCCATCCGCGCTTTCCCATGCTCTCTTCAGTACCCCGTCCTCGACCTGGAGGGATTTCTATTGAGCCCACAAATTCTTAAGAGCGAGACTTCTGTCGGAAACCGCTTGCCATTCCGGTCTGTCTCCAGCTTCTTTCCATTCCAATATGGGTCCGATATCAGCGTCGCTCCTCTGTAGCTTCCGAAGTCCTTTAACAGTCAATTCGTCTTCTGGCTGGAGAGAAGCGACCCTTATATCTACCATGTCCTCATGGTCCTCAACTCGTCTGCAATGTTTGCAATCCCCACAAGGTCTTCTGGACAAAGCATCGGCGTTATTATGCTGTCGTTCTGGTCGATGATGCACCTTGAAGTGATACTGCTGAAGCCTTTCTAACCATCTAGCCGTCTGTCCCTCCGCCTTCTTCATTCGGACTAACCAAGAAAGAGCCGAATGATCTGTCCTGATGAGGAATTCTGGCCCATACAAGTACTTGTGGAAGTGTTCCACGGCCTTCACTACCGCAAAAAGCTCCTTCCTGGTGGTGCAATAGTTCCTTTCTGGCTTCGTCAGGACCTTGCTGTAATATTCGACTACTCTTTCTTCACCGCCTTGAACTTGGGACAGCACAGCCTCAATGCCGACATTGCTGGCATCAGTGTCCAACACGAACTTCCCATTCTGCTGAGGATACGCCAAGATAGGGCTTGTACACAATGCGGACTTCAGTTTTCGGAAAGCGGTATCACAATCGGGAGTCCAGACGTACGGCGTTCTTCCTTCCGTTAGTCGATGCAACGGCGCAGCGATGATGGCGAAACCTTTCACAAATCTTTTGTTATAGGTGCATAACCCAAGAAACTTCCTCAACTCCTGTTTATCTTTGGGTCTTGGCCAGTCACGGATTGTTTGAGTATCGCGTGCTACAGTAACCTTGACTCCTGTGTCCACCGTTGACTGCACATTTCTTCCATTCCCGCTGGCTTCCACCACCAAACTCTCTTTGGTCCTTTTTATCTGTTTGATGGGAAGAATTCTGGGGACTGCTTTCTTCACATTAGTTAGTGAGTTCTCTTTCTCGCCATGTCGTCTTCTTACTGTGGGGCTTGTCGACTTCTTGGGGGTTGACCTGCAATCCTTCTTGATGTGTCCCGGTTTGCCACAGCCATAACATGTTATGCTTCTGCTGGAACTGCCTTTAAGAGTTTCTACCAGTTCTTGGATACTCGCGTCAATTCTGTTGATGTTAGCAATCAGGTTCACGTTCATTTCCTTTATATTAGCGTTTATGTTTCCGTCCATTTTCTTTAAGCTAGCGCTTATGTTCGCGAGATCAGGGTCATTCGTAACCTCTTCGATGTCGGATTTCCTTATTCTGCGTGATGCCCCTGGCTTTGAAACCTTGTAAGCAGCTTCGACCTCCAAAGCTCTAATCAGTGCCTCCCTTGATGTTCGGACGTTTGACAGGCGTATCACTCTCTGAACTTCCGGGTCTCTTATTCCTTCTATGAAGATTCTAACTGCGTGGAGTTCCAGAAAGTCGGTTGGTGCTGTTGGATAGGCAATGTACGCCAATCTTCTAACGTCAGCCTCGAATTCTTACAGCGTTTCTCCACTTTTCTGTCTTCTTACTAGCAGCTGCGACTGGACAACTTACTCCAAATGTTGGTTCCCAAATCTCAGCTCTAAAGCCCTAACTAGATCTTTATAATTGGCTTGTTCTTGATCCGATAGGGTTCGGAGTAATTCCAGAGCATCTCCACACAGGGATACCACTAATGAGGTTGCCTTTGCTTCCTCCGTCCACTGATTGGCCTTAGCAGCAGCTTCGAACTGTTTTCTGTAGGTGTGGAAGGATGTTTTTCCGACATAGGTCGGAGGTTTTACCTTTTGGGAAGAACTAGCAGGTACACTTTCGGATTCATGTTGTGTGCTTTGTCCACTTAGCAACTTTTTCATGTTATTTTTTATGTTGCTGATCTCCCTCTTTGTTGCATTTTCCAAATCAAGAAGCTTGTTGTTGAATTTTTCCTTTACTTCCCCAATTTCTTCCTTAACTTCGCCAATCTCTTCTTGCATTTCTTCTCGCATTCCTGTAATTTGTTCATTCACTTCTTCTTTCATTTTTTCAGTTATATTTGCTAGTAGACTATGCAATTCTTGTTTTTCTGTATTCCTTTTCTGATCTTCTTCTTCTTTTTCTTGTCGTCTTCGTTCTTCCTCCTGTTCTTTTTCTTGTCGTCTTCGTTCTTCCTCTTATTCTTTTTCTTGTCGTCTTTCTTCTGCTTGGTCTTTAAACATTGCTAATAAAGCTTGCATTTGTTGTTCCATTTTGGCCGATTTTAATCTCGTATCCATAAAGTGTATCTGAATGTTCAAGATTTTACTTGACGCGCCTCGTATAACTATTTAACATTTTAAAACGTCCGAGATAAAGTCAACTACGGCACCTGGCACGAATTTTTTTTCGAGTAATAAAGCACAATTCACGAATAATTCCGCTTCTGACACCAGATATTACGGGCTTATCGGTTCGATTGATTACACTTATCGAATAAGACCCACTTTATTACTGAACTTAACTTGGATCACCACAATTGACAATTAACTCACTTATTATTGACTTCTACTAACTCACTAATTACACTGACTCTAACTGACTGACTCAAGGCCTTTTTATAGTTTTGGCCCCCGGCTTCTAGAACTTTTCGGCAGATAAGGCTTATCGTTTGCCGAAATTTCTGGAACGCTTATCTGCCATTTGTTTTGTTATCGCGGCCGCTTTCCCCTTATCAGATCCTTCTAGAAACTTTTTTTTATTTACTAAATTCTATAATTCTATTCTAAATCCTGTTTCATCTATTTACATTGCGTTACACTATGGAACATTTTTCTAATTTGTCGTTATCGAATGGTTATGTTCGGGACCCTTCAAACTAACCAGAAGCTTCATTCGAAACTGAATAGCTATTTTCATTATCCTACGTATTCGCATACCATTAATCCATCTTGGTAATCATTTGGTGGTCAACATTTCAATGAAAAACGAAAGTTCATCAGTAATATATTCCTTTTTCACTAGAATTTTGTCTTGGTGTGGTACATTTTCCTAAGCTGTACCTTACCGCGTGGTTATGCTAGAGACCCTAGAAACCAGAAGTCTCATTTGCTATTAAACAGCATATCGCTATCATAATCTTACGCATTTGGACACAATCATCCATCTTAATCATCATTTGGTGGTCAAAGCTTCAACGAAAAACGAAAGTTCATCAGAAAGAATTTCTTTTTCCACCACAATTTTGTCTTCATGTGGTACATTTTTCCAAGCTATGCCTTATCAATTGGAGAGACCATATGGAAAAGACTCTAGAAACTAATCAGAAGTTTTATCTGGAACTGAATAGCATATCGCCGTTTATGTATTCAGGTAAAAGAGATCCGTGTTAATAATTAATAATCATTTAGTGATCAAAATTTCCACGAAAATCGGAATTTCAACAGTAACATTTTCTTTTTCCCTTATAATTTTATCTTCACATTATACACAATTTTCTAAGTTGTGCATCATCTTTTGCGTATGTCAAAGGACTGTAGAGGACCGGAATAGAACCTTCGTTTGAAGCAAAACGTTTTCGTATTTGGTGCATTCAGTTAGAAGTCAGACATTACTGATGGTCAAGATTTTGGTAATAAGCTAAAGTCCATCAATAATATTTTCGTTTTCCACTATAATTTTATCTTCATAAAGTGGAAATTTCAAAGTTATACCAGATTGATTGGATATTCCAGCGACTCAAAGAGCTGATTAGAAACTTTTGTTTAAACAAAACATTGTTTCATCATGGCGTATTAGGTTATAATCAGTTCATTTTAAAATTCATAATGTTTTTGGTGGTCAAACTATCGAGAAACCAAAGCTCATCACAGTGGTGGATGAACCATAAGCTAAACCAGGCGGGTATCTAGAGACGTAAGGGGGCCTGGGAGCTGGTTACGTTTTGGGGGTGCCAACTAGTCCTTGGTGCCAACATTTATTCCGAAACTAACTGCAGACACAATGCCAATGTATGTACCACAGTTGTGCGGTAGCTGCATTATCTAGTGATGTCTTGCACGTTAATAAGACGATTCAAATAATTAAATTACAGTTTGGCATCTATGCTTATCTCATTTTTCTCTCCTTCTTGTCTTATTTTATTTATTTGTTCTCTTATTGTCAATTATATTTGTTAAATGCAAGGGAAACGGTACCTCGATAGAAAATCATGTTTACGCAGGTAAGGAATTTAGCAATGACAAACGAATAACTTTCAACATAAAAATACTCGAATACTCCAATGACAACACCAAAGCCATAACGCAATGGAATGGGCGACAGTTACATTATTTTGTAAAATGCAAAATATCGTGACTAATAAATAGCAATAAATAGATTCCATCAGCTAGTGTATGGTAATGTTATCTTTTTCCTAATCATTTAACAAAGGAGGAAAACGCATGTTCACGTATAGCAAATTTGTGGAAGGTTGACATTTACATTACTATGTTGTTAAAGCTGGCAGAGTTAAATGTTATTAATGCATGATTACAGGTTATTTCAATGATAACTGGTACACGTAGACAGGCGGATCTAATACCTGATGTATAAGGGAGGTATAAACCGAAGATAAAGAGGTTGGTATTGACTGATACCAGTTTCAAATTAACTAACCAAACGCATAAACGCCTGTGGAGCTACGCTACGGGTAGGTATAGGTAGCGTAGCGTACGATACGTTTGCTTAACCGATAATTTAGCGGGAGTAATTTCGCTTCGCACATAGACGAATAAACACGACTACGAGCGAGGCGTTTTAATTTCTATCATTATTATTGTTCTAGGTCGGTGACAAATCATACAATAAATAATATTCCGTCTCCTGTGCTCACCGCGCCATCAAATATTATCTCTTGATTTCTACTGTCTTTCTCGTAAATGGGGAAAGCAGGAAAGCACCGATTTCGTATTGTTCTACTACGCTGAAATTAAGACAATTTATAATCAGAAATTTTTCATGGAGATCTTACTTGTGGACTCAATCTCGAAAGTCTCCTGTTAATTATTAAATAATAAAACAAATTCTGCTTTGTTTTTGTAAGATGATACTTACCAGTGGTGGGCTTAAGGCAAAGACTTGGGAGGCTTAAGCTTCTTTAGTGCCGAATTTATATCTTTTTTAATACGGGGTGCATAGGCGCAGCTAGAACAGGGCAGGGGGGGACGCTTCCCCCTGGTTCATCCAGCAGGCAGAAAATGTATATGTAGTCAACTAAGGGACCTTTTCCAAAAAATGTCTTTTCTTCTTCAAAATTCATCCTTTCCTTGGAAATGTTTTTTTCAAAAATTTCGACTTTTTTTCCAAATTTCGTAATTTTTTACAATATTTGTTTTTTTCTTTTGAAATTTCGCAATTATTCATAAAATTCGACTTCTTTTATCAAACATGACTTTTTTTCGAATCGTATTTAAAAATTCGTCGTTTTTTCTGAAATTTCGCCATTTCTCGAAATTCGACTTTTTCTGAAATTTTCGCCTTTTTTTTCTGCCAATTTCAGCTTGTTTATTAAATTTTGCCTTTTCCTCGAAATCTGGTTGAACTTCTGATAAAAAAATTATATTTTTTGGAAATTTAAAATTATTTGAACGAACAAAAATTAATTAGGTAAATTTCAACTATTTTTTATTTAAAATGTCTGAAAATTTCAACTTTTTTGTCAAAATTTTAACGTGTATTACAATATTACCACATTGAGTCAAGGTAGAGCGCTCTGTCTCTAGCAATCGAGAGAAAATAAATATTCACCCAAGACATTTCAATTTTTTTTTAATTTCGATTTTTTCCTTCAAATTTATTCTTTATCTAAATTTCGATAACTTACTCTTTCTGGGAAATTTCGAATTTTCACCAAAATTAAACGCTTGCTCTCAAAATTTAGATCTTTTCTCAAATTTTCTATCATTTTCTCGTAATTGCTTCTTTTTCTCGGAGTTTTGACTGCTCTTTTCAAAATTTCGGCTTTTTTTCTAAAAATTTGACTTTCTTTGGAAAATTTTTAATTTTTTGCCAATTTCGAAGTTTTCTCAAAATTTCGATATTTTTGCCAAATACAACATTTAGCTTTTTCTGGAAATTTCGGTTTTGTAGAATTGGATTTTTGGAAATTTTGACTGGTTTCTCAAAATTTACTCTTTTCACGAAGTTTTGATTTTTATCTCAATATCCGATATTTAATATTTTTTGAAATTGGCAAATTCGTCTTTTTTTCAAAATGTTGACTTTTTTTTAAATAGTCGTTCGTTTTTCTAAAATTCGCCTTTTCCTCAGAGTTTGTCCTTTCCGATATTTCGGTGTTATTTTCAAAAGCATCATTTTTGAGAAATCGTTTCTCTCTGAATATGATAGCTTTTTAAAAATTGCCACATTTGTTATATTTTTGATTTTTTATTAAATTATGAGGTATTTGCTAGTTTTTGGGGTTTCTGACCATTTTTCAATATTTAGACTTTTTACCAATACATGTGAACGATTTTGTTTAAATCTCTGTTTTTGAACATTTTGAATTTTTTGAAAATTTTAGCATTTCATACAAATTTCGATATTTCTCAAAATTTTCCTTTAAAGTTTTACTTTTGTTTCAGATTTTCTCATCTTTTTGAAAGTTTAACTGTTTACTAAAATTTCAACTTTTTTCAAAATGTTGACATCAGAATTTTAGCTTTTCATAAAAATTTAGATATTTCTGAAAATTTTGCTTTGGACTTTCTACTTCTTTTTTCAAATTTTCTCAATTTTTTGAAAATTTCGCCGCTTTTAAAAGTTTTTGAATTCTTTGGCAAATTTTGATTTTTTTCAGAATTTCACTTTCTGAAATTCCGAATTTTTTTTGAAAATTGTCACATTTGCTATTATTTTGATTCTTTTAAAATTATGAGTAGTTTCCCATTTTTTGGGTTTTCTCTCACCATTTAGACTTTTTAAAACTGTAAGAATTTTATTTTTAAATTTTTGTGACTGAAAATTTAGATTTTTTTGGAAAATTTTAACTTTTTAAAAAAATTTCAATACTTCTCAAGATTTTTTAAACGTCTCGCCTTATTTTTCAAATTTTCGAATTAAAAGATTCAAAATTTGGATATTTTTCAAACTTTGGACTACTTCCTAAAATTTAAACTTTTTTTTAAATCTCAGTTTTTTTTTATAAGATTTTTTGAAAGCTTTCACATTCTATAAAATTTTCGAATTTTTTTGAAAATTTTGATTTATTTTTAAATTTGAACATTTTGCTAAAATTATGACATTTCTCAAAATTTTACTTTAGAATTTCTACTTTTATTTTCGCCGTTTTTATGTTTTTACGTTTTGATTGTCAAAATTTACCAAATTTCGACATTTTTCAAAATTTTCGAATTTATTAAAAATTTTAACTTTTTTGAACATTTCAACTATACTTTTCTAAAAATTTTGTACGAATTTTTTAAACGCCTTGCCTTATTTTTCAAATTTTCAGATTAGTTTCGGCTATTTTTCAAAATTTGTACATTTTTCAAACTTTCGACTGCTTTCTAAGATTTTAACTTTTTTTTATGAATTTGTTTCTAAATTTTCGGATTTTTTAAAATTTTTGTTTCTAACAAAATTCCGAATTATTTTGAAAATTACCCTGTTTTTAAGTTTTTGAATTTTTTGGAAAATTTTGATTTTTTCAAAATTTGATCTTTTTCGTAATTTCTGACCATATTTCCATATAAATAAAGACTTTTTTAAAAAATAGATACGAATTTTTCCAAAATCTGAATTGTTTTTTAAAAAATTTGATTTGTTGAAAATTTTAACAATAAAAATTTCGAAATTTTTGAAAATTTTGACTCTTGAAAATATTGATTTATAAAAATTGAAATGCAGAACTTGTCCTCTGAAACCAAGAAAGATTAAAAAACAACAAAGGTTGCTCTAACGCGTTTCAACAGCCAAGTTGTCATCTTCAGAGAGAAACTGATTTATGTGGAGATTTGCATGTTTGCGAAAATTTCGACATTTCTCAAAATTTGACTTTAGCATTTCTAGTTTTATTTCTGTCGTTTTTAGGTTTTTAAATTTTCGATATTTTTCAAAATTTTCGAATTTATTTAAAATTTTAACCTTTTTTGAACATTTCGACTCTACTTTTCTAAAAATTTTGTATGAATTGTTTATACATCTCGCCTTATTTTTCCAATTTTCGAATTAAGTTTCGGCTATTTTTTAAAATTTGGACATTTTTCAAACTTATGACTGCTTTCTAAGATGTATACATTTTTTATGAAATTTTGTCTAAATTTTCGGATATTTTTTAAAATTTTTGTTTCTAAAAAAATTCCGAATTTTTTAAGTTTTTGAATTTTTTTGGAAAATATTGATTTTTTTCAAAATTTCACCCTTATAGTTTCTGGCCATATTTCCATATAAATATCGATTTTTTTTTAAATTAGATTCTAATTTTTTCAAAATCTCAAATGATTTTTGAAAAATTTGATTTGTTGAAAATTTTAACTGTAAAAATTTCAAAATATTTAAAAATTTTAATTTAGAAATTCTAGTTTTATTTTTGTCGTATTTAAGTTTTTAAATTTTCAACATTTTTCAAAATTTAGACCTTTTTTGAACATTTCGACTCTACTTTTCTAAAAATTTTGTATGAATTTTTTAAACATCTCGCCTTATTTTTCCAATTTTCGAATTAAGTTTCGGCTATTTTTCAAAATTTGGACATTTTTCAAATTTTCGACTGCTTCCTAAGATTTTAACTTTTTTCTGAATTATTTTCTAAATTTTCGGATTTATTCAAAATTTTAACCTTATTTGAACATTTCGACTACTTTTTAGACAATTTTGTACGAATTTTTTAAAAATCTCTACTTATTTTTCAAATTTTCGAATTAAGTTTTGGCATTTTTCAAAATTTGGACGTTTTTCAAAGTTAGACTGCTTCCTAAGATTTTAACTTCTCTTTTAAATTTTTTTCTGAACTTTCGAATAATTTTAAAATTTTTGTTCCTAAAAAAATTCCAAATTGTTTTGAAAATTACGCTGTTGTTTTAGTTTTTTAATTTTTTCAAAACTTTCCATACATTTTTAAAAATTATATTCGAATTTGTTCAAAATCTCATCATTTAAAAATTTGATTTGTTGAAAATTTTGAAATACCGAACTGGTCCCCTGAAACCAAGAAAGATTAAAAAACACAACAAACGTTGCTCTAACGCGTTTCGACAGCCAAGCTGTCACCTTCAGAGAGATACTGAAAATGTTAACTATAAAAATTTCGAGTTTTTAAAATTTTGACTCTTAAAAATATGTTAATATATTTTCAAAAAAGTCAAAATTTTAAAAAAATTCCGAATTGTTTTGAAAATTACCCTGTTTTTAGTTTTTGAATTTTTTGGAAAATTTTGATTTTTTCAAAATTGCACATTTTACAAAATTTCTGACCATATTTCCAAATACTATCACCTTTTTTAAAAATTCGATACGAGTTTTTTCAAAATCTCAATTTTGTTGAAAAATTTGTGTTGTTGAAAATTTGTGAAAAATTTCGAAGTTTTTAAAAATTTTGAGTTTTTCGAAAATATCGATTTATGTGGGAATTTGCATTTTTGCATATTTCAGATTTATCAAAATTTTACTTTAGAATTTCTACTTTTTTTTAAAATCTTTGCCTTTATTTAATTTTTTTTAAACTTCAACATATTTTCGAAATTTTGATGGAACGGACTGGTCCTTGATAATCTTCAAAAACTGAAATACAGAATTTGTCCTCTGAAACCTCTCTCCTGAGGTATCCCTCTGAAGATGACAGCTTGGATGTCGAAACGCGTTAGCACGACGTTTGATGTGTTTTTTAATCTTTCTTGGCTTCAGGGGACAAGTTCTGTATTTCAATATTTTCGAAAGCTTCGAATTATTTTGAAAACTTTGTTTCTTAAAATTCCCAAATTTTTAAATCCCTTTGAACACTCAGTTTCTCAAAACAATTTCCTATTTTTTTGAAAATATGAAGAATTGGGGGGCGTAGGTGAAAATGGGAGGGGGGGAGGTACAATGAAAAAATGGAGGGGGATAAAAAATGAGGAGGGGCACCATGAAAATACATAAAATAGAAAAATGGATGAGGGTTAAAAATGGGGGGGTACCATAAAAATACATAAAAAAGAAAAAAGGAGGGGGTTAAAATGGGAGGGGGCACCATAAAAATACATAAAAAAGAAAAATGGAAGGAGGGAAGCACCATTAAAATATATAAAAAAGAAAAATGGGGGAATGAAAAAATGGGGGGTGGGCAAATGAAAATACATAAAAAGGGAAAATGGAGGGGGGTTAAAAATGGGGCGACACCATAAAAATACATAAAAAAGAAAAAAGGAGGGGGTTAAAATAGGGGGCACCATAAAAATACATAAAAAAGAAAAATGGAGGGGGGAACATCATAAAAATATATAAAAAAGAAAAATGGTGGAATGAAAAAATGGGGGGGGGGCAAATGAAAATATATAAAAAAGAAAATTTGGGGGTATATGGGGGGGGACAAGCGGATATTAGTCGCCGCCCTCAATTATTTGTACTTCTCAACTGAGAAAAACCGCTGAAAGGTTGGAAAAAGATTTTTTTGAAATATCTTGAAATTTGTTACATCATAGTTTTAAGTTTTCACTTTTGTAGGCAGTCCCCGTAACTAGCGGCCAATTTTTAAAATGATTTTCCCATTTGATTTCAAAACCAAAACATTTGTAATTTTTGAGAAACGTCTCCGAGAGAGGGCCTGCATTAATTAAAAAGGTGACGAATTTGGACAAAAGCAGCGAAATATACCGCCCCCAGCGCCAATACTGATCAAATGAAACTTTTTTTATATAAATCAAATCATATCCTATAAATTAATTGGTCGCTTTACTAATTAATTAAATTGATACAGTTGAATTTTAATTCATAAAAAAATTGTTGTCGGCAATAAAATCATATTAGTTAATGAATATCAAATTTATGGTACGTAATGTCATTTAGCATGGCTATCAGATCGAATATTCAGTTGTATACCTTCCATCAAAGAGGCAGAGAGCATAATAAAAAGTTGTTATGTGAAAATTACTTTAGATGAAAACGCAAACTCTGAATGTGCTGGGGAATGCGCATCGGTGGCAGGTATACGTGCTGTGTGCTCTACATCACAATCTCCGAGTGCTTTAGAACTGTTTGATGTGATCTTCTAGTTAAGTTGCGTGCAGAAAGAGACAGAACGCTATCCACCCACGGTATCGGTCGCAGAGAACTGGCAACCTCGCCCGCTATAACCGATATTGTGGCCGCATGGAATGGAGGAGAATGAGCTCGGGTCAACTTCCCCTGAACCCCTCCATGGCCGACTACGTGCCGTTGTTTCTCCCACAGCCAGCAGACAGTTGAACGTCGCGCTTCGCATAGATCGTACACGGGCGTTGTACCGCCGTCTAGTCTGTGTATAAGTTGTGGTATATGGTTGTAGTCGTATGAAGTGTTATTAATAAACAGCTTTATGTTTACCTACAAATGTTGGGATATACTTCCTATAGGTATATATATTTTGTTTTTCGAGAGTTTTGAATGAAAAAAGTGGTTTGGGAAGATAGTGCGTTTATGCATTTCGTAGTGAAGTTCCAAACAAAACCGATCGAAGTACCCATATTTTGGATTATTGTGATCAACTGATTATTAAAAATATTAGGATGTGTTTCTATAAGTGTGGTGCATATGCAGGATAACGTTTTGTAGTCATGCTGCCCTAAGGATATTTATGATCAATCATAAGTATATACATATACATATACACGTAAAAATTGAACATAAATAAACCAGAAACTTTTAAGCAGTGATTGATAGATACGTAATTTAGCTATTTACTTGTTTGGCAACTAGTAATATATAATAGTGGCATATATCAATAATAATCATACAGTTTCATGAAATTGTAACAAAGATTGTAACGCATCATCTTTGGACATCAATAAAGCAAATTGAAAACGAACTTGTGGTTTCATTTTACAATTCGTCATATTTTCTAAAGCATCAAAATGGTAATTTTATTACATTACCAAATATACACCATAAAGGTGAACGTTGAAAACACACACCTTTATGAGCTAAAACCTTGAAATATATTATTTTGTCGCATAATTAGGTATTATGTCTATTCATTTTAATGACGGCACTGCTTCAATCGACAATAAAACAGAGAATGTATGATGTCATTATTTCAAAAAAAAAAATCTTTGTTACGAGTTTCTTGAAAGTACGCAAAATTTTAAAAACGCGATGCATAATGATTAGATATTTTATCTGTTCCGTCATTGCACTGCATAAAAGTAGAACAAACGGACGAAATCGTAAACAAACTAATAGCAACAACAAATAATAGTATTTAGTACTTCTCGCATTGGTTTAGTCCTCGACGACACTACACGTGGTGGAAGTTGCGATGTTGCCACATAATTTTCAAGGTGTACCGATAATGGTATATACCTATAGGTCTTATAATTAATCAGTAGATAACGTTTTATTGCTTATTTTATGGTAGTGAACATAAATGCCGTCTTAATTAACTTAGATTTTTCTATATTTTAGTTTAATGGAGTATTGTGTGCATTGATATGTGGCAGTGCATAAAACAATACCATTTTTTAAATCCAACTAGTTTTATATTAAAATACATCGTAAGTAAACTTGAATTTCAATGACATGGTGCTACTTTTATAATAATTAATTTTTTACTACATACTGAAATATTTTGTCAAAATTTACGTCTTAGTGAACAACCATAAACATATAAATACTTTTCATGTACAGGTAAGATGAAATAACGAAGATTTAATTTAAAATTGTAAAACTTTAATTACATATGGCACTACTTATTATTATTACAAATTACAAATAGTACTCTATAACCGTCATTGAAATAATTGACAGTTACTGAAAATCAATAAATGCAATAACAAAACATAAAATGAGATTATAAGACCAATAGTGTCGTAACAACGAAATCCAAAATTGACCAAAGTTGCTAGTTATTACAAGACAACCGGCAACGCCGTAAAGAAAGTGTTTGTTTTAGGGACTGGTCGCCAGCTGGCGCCACGGCCCAGCAGCAGTTGTCTGTCGTGACCACGGTGTGGGGAGTTACTACATCCACACAGTCGGGCCCCCACGGAGGCTTTTCGGGTGGCCCGACACCTACAGGAAACGCCAACTACGGTAACACCCTTAAACAACAACACACTTCATATGAACAAGGATATCGACAAACTGGATCGGGGTAAGCGCTCATGGGTTCCGTTTGGCTGCGAAAATTATGCCGCCTCCGCTTAATGTTTCTTTCTTTATCTCGTAACCTTTGTTTGATCAAGTCCGAAGGCTGATGATCCTTTCTCGTTTAATAATTTATGATAATTCGAGAACTGGGACTGACGTAAATGGAGGAGATCCTTTAATTTGGTTTTTTTTTTAATTTCGAGCGACAATGAGTTTAGTACTCTGCAAACGTATAGATTGAATAGATCTTCACCAGTTACTATGTGGGTTAATTGATTGATAATCCGAGAAAAAGGATAATTAAATTGATTAGATGATGAAAGTCTACAAACAAGAACGAATTTTATCAGTTCGTTAATTAAGTGATATTAAAAAATAAATTAATAATAATAATAATAAGAGGGCGAGTTTTGTGAACGTTTTCCTACAAACTACACATTTTCATTCGGTTTCTCTCAGTTGATTGAGAAGTACAAATACTTGAGGGCGGCGACTAACATCTCCCCCCCTCATGCCCCCCATTCTCGCTTCTGGATCTGAATTATAAAAAATAAAATGGGGGGCACCGTAAAAACTATAAAAAAATAAAACCGTTCCCCCCATTTTATTTTTTATAATTTTCACGGTGCCCCCCATTTTATTTTTTATAATTTTCACGCCCCCCCATTTTTTTTCAATTTTCACGGTGCCCCCCCCCAAATTTTGTTAAATATATTTTTATGCCCTCCCCCATTTTCTTCATATTTTTATTTTGCTCCCCCCTATTTTTTCACCCCCCCCCCACTAATTTTTCTTGTTCATATTGTCATTTTGCCCTCCCTCATTTTTCACCACCCTTCCAATTCGTCTTCATATTTTCACCCCCCCCCAATTTTCCTTTTTTTGAATTTTCATTTTATAATTTGTACAAAAAACTCTTTCTACAATCGTGAAATTTTCGAAATTGTTCCTAATATTTTCGAAATTTTTCCTAATATTTTCGAATAAATTACATAATTTATGAATTTTATTCCAAACTTGATTTTAAATTTTTTTCGAAATATTCTTTTATTTTTTACTTTTTTCTTCTCCGAATAAAGGTTTGATTACAAACTCAAAATTTTACAATTTTTCTAAATAAATGTTGACTATTTTCCATATTTCATCTTTATCAAAAATTTCTTGTTTATAAATTCTGAGATTTTTATTGTAATCTTAAATTTTTAAAAATATTTTCCTAAAATTCAAGTTCGAATTCGAAAATTACTCATAAATTCCATGTTTTTCGATTTTTTTTTAATGCAAATTTTTCGGAATTCCGAAGTTTTCATTTCGAGAAAAACGGTCGAAATTTCACGGTCGAATTCGAAAGTCAATTTTAGGAAAAAGTCAATTCCTAACACATTAACTAAAATGAAAATTTGAGAAGAAAAAACGAATTTAAAAAAAATAGTGTAATTGTCGAAAAATACGTATTTCGAGCAAAAAAGCGAGATTTCAAGAAAACAATAGAAATTATCTACTGATATTTTCCACAGAAAGTTAAATTTTTAAAAAATTCTGAGATTTTTATTGTACCTAATCGTAATCTTAAATTTTTAAAATTATTTTCCGAGAATTCAAGTTTGAATTCGAAAGCTACTCATAAATTCCATGTTTTGAATTTTTCGATATTCAACTTTTTCAGAATTCCGAAGTTTTCATTTCAAGAAAAACGGTCGAAATTTCCGGTCGAATTCGAAAATCAATTTTAGGAAAAAGTCAAATTTTAGGAAGAAATCAAATTTTAAGAAAAGTCAAATTTTGGAATAAAATAAAAATTTGAGAAGAAAAAAACGAATTTAAAAAAAATAGTGAAATTCCAAAATACGTATTTCGAGCAAAAAAAAAACAAAATTTCAAGAAAATAAATTATCTACAGACATTTTGTAGAGAAAGTTAAATTTTGAAAAAATGATCCAGTTTTGACAAAAGTTGCTTATTCCACAACTTATGGATTTTGTCCCAAACTTGACTTCAAAATTTGTTCGAAATATTCTTTTAGTTTTTACTTTTTTCTTCTCCGAATAAAGGTTTGAGTACAAACTCAAAATTTTATATTTTTTTAAATAAATTTTATTTTATCTTTATCAAAAATTTCGTGTTCATAAATTTTGAGATTTTTTTTGTACCTAATCGTAGTTCTTAAATTTTTAAAAATATTTTCCGATAATTCAAGTTCGAATTCGAAACTTACTCATAAATTCCATGTTTTGAATTTTTCGATTTTTTTTAATGCAACTTTTTCAGAATCCCGAAGTTTTCATTTCGCGAAAAACGGTCAAAATTTCACAGTCGGCTTCGAAAGTCAATTTTAGGAAAAAGCCAAATTTTAGGAAAAAGTCAAATGTTAGGAAAAGTCAAATTTTGGAATAAAATGAAAATTTGAGAAGAAAAAAACGAATTAAAAAAAATCGAAAAATACGTATTTCGAGCAAAAAAGCGAAATTTCAAGAAAATAAATTATCTACAGACATTTTGTACAGAAAGTTAAATTTTGAAAAAATGGTCAAATTTTGACAAAAGTTTATTCCACAACTTATGAATTTTGTTCCAAATTTGACTTCAAAATTTGTTAGAATATTCTTTTAGTTTTTACTCTTTTCTTCTCAGGATAAAGGTTTGATTACAAACTCAAAATTTTATAATTTTTTAAAATGAATTTTGACTATTTTCCATATTTCATCGTAATCTTAAATGTTTTAAAATATTTTCCGAAAATTCAAGTTTGAACTCGAAAATTACTCGTAAATTCCATGTTTTGAATTTTTCGATTTCTTGGTAATGCAACTTTTCCACAATTCCGAAGTTTTCATTTCGAGAAAATCGGTCGAATTCGAAAGTTAATTTTAGGAAGAAGTCAAATTTTAAGAAAAGTCAAATTTTGGAATAAAATGAAAGTTTGAGTAGAAAAAAACGAATTAAAAAAAAATAGTGAAATTCTAAAATACGTATTTCGAGCAAAAAAACGTAATTTCAAGAAAATAAAAATTATCTAGGCAAATTCCCTACAGAAAGTTAAATTTTGAAAAAATAATTAAATTTTGAGGAAAGTTGTTAATGAAAAGGACGAATTTTGAACAAAAACATCGAAATTGGAGGACCAATTTCGAAAAAATGATGTTGACATAAAAGTCTAAATTTCCAAAAGACGATGCTTGAGAAAAAAAATTAAGAGAA
This sequence comes from Dastarcus helophoroides, assembly GCA_028583605.1. Taxonomy (NCBI): domain Eukaryota; kingdom Metazoa; phylum Arthropoda; class Insecta; order Coleoptera; family Bothrideridae; genus Dastarcus; species Dastarcus helophoroides. The sequence goes on from CM053327.1 coordinate 30,783,674, forward strand.
AAAAAATTAACTTCATAAGAGAAAAAAAATTAATTTCAAAGAAAAGAATCTAAATTTTGAAATACAAATTTTGCATAAATAGAAATTTCGATAAAAAATCGAAATTTCAAAATAAAAGAGACCAATTTTGAAGAAAGTCGTCATTTCCAAAAATATTAAATACCGAATTTTGAGATAAACTTGAAAATTTCGAGAAAAACATGAAATTTTTGAGAAAACGTTAAATTTTAATCAAACATGTAAAATATCTGAACGTACTGATTCTAGCAGGCAGAAAATTTCAGAAAACGGAATTTCGAAAAGGACAATTTTGAGAAAAAAACTTGAAATTCAGAAGTGAAATGGAGAAATTCCAATTTTTAGAAAAAAGTCAAGCGAAATAAAAAAGAGACGAATTTTGAAAATCGGGATCAAACCTATTTAAATTAGAAGCAACCAAAAATTGAAATTTCGCTTAGAACGTCAAATTTTGAGGATAGATGTTTCTGAAAAAAAAAAATTTTTTTTGGAAAAAATCTAAATGTCGAATTTTGGTGGAACGGACAGGTCCTTGGTTATTTCAAAAATTGATATACAAATCTTGTCTTCTGAAACAAAGAAAGATTAAAAAATACAACAAAAGTTGCTCTCCGAAGATGTCTCGGCGGTCGAAACGCGTTAGAGCATCTTTTGTTGTGTTTTTTAATCGTTTTTTGTTTCAGGGGACAAGATTTGAATTTCAATTTCTGCATGTCGAGAAAAAGTTGAAATTTTCAGAAACTTTGGGAATCAGATTTTGAGATAAAGACGACGAAAAGACAGATTAAAAAAAATACGGACCTTCCGAAAAAAGACGAAATTCGAAATTTGGAGAAAATGATCGAAATATCAAGAGAAAAATGAAAATTATGAGAAAAACATCGAAATTTCAAGAAAAAAGTCGAAATATTGTAAACATTCAAAATATCTCAGAGATTTACATTTTGTTAAATTTTGAAGAAAGTATTCTAGAACGTTTTGTCTTTTTACGAAAATTCACAATTTCCCAAAAAGTATTTTCTAAGTTTTTATTGTTTTTATCAAAAGATTGACGAAATTTTGAGAAAAAGGCAAATTTTGATAACTAAATCGAAATTTGCAGATTGCAGATTGATAAATAAGTCGAAATTTGCAGAAATTCCGATTTTAATAAAGTGAACATTTTCAGAAAAAGTGGAATTTTGAAAAATCGAAGTTTTGAAAAAAAGCGAAAAATTTTGAGATAAAAATACAAAATCTTAAAGAGGTCGAATTTTGGTAAAAAAAATTGGAAATTTCTAAGTGAAAAGACAAATTTTGCGAAAAAAGAAGAATGTTGAGAAAAGAGTCCATATTTCGAGAGAATTCAGTTTCAAGGAAACGACGAATTTTGAAGAAAAATGGTAATTTCTAGAAAATATGCATTTGTTAGATGAAATATGCGATAACTTGTAAAAATGGATTATATGCTTCTTCTTTTCCTTCTTCTTCTCCTTCTTCTTTTCCTTCTTCTTCTCCTTCTTCTTCTCCATCTTCTTGTTCTTGTCCTTCTTCTCCTCCTCCGTCTTCTTCTTTTTCTTCTTCTACTTTTCCTTCTTCTCCTTTTTCTTCTCCTTCTCTTTCTTCTTCTCCTTCTTTTCCTTATCCTTCTTCTTCTCCTCCTTTTTCTTCTTCTTCTTCTTCTCCTCCTTCTTCTCTGTCTGCTTCTTCTTCTTCTCCTTCTCCTTCTTCTTCTCCTCCTCCTTCTTCTCCTTCTGCTTCTTCTTCTTCACCTTCTTCTCCTCCTCCTTCTTCTCCTTCTTCTTCTCCTTCTTCTTCTCCTTCTTCTTCTTCTCCTCCTCCTTTGTCTTCTCCTTCTCTTTCTTCTTCTTCTTCTTTTTCTCCTTATCCTTCTTCTCCTCCTTCTCCTTCTGCTTCTTCTCCTCGTTCTTCTCCTTCTGCTTCTTCTTCTCCCCCTCCTCCTCCTTCTTCTCCCCCTCCTTCTTCTTCTTCTCCTTATTCTTCTCCTTCTTCTTCTTTTTATCCTTCTCCTTTTTGTTCTTTTCCTCCTTTTTGTCCTTCTCCTTTTTCTTCTTCTCCTTCTTCTTCTTCTTCGTCTCCTTCTTCTTCTCCTTCTTCGTCTTCTTCTTCTCCTTATCCTTTTTCTTTTTCTCCTTCTTCGTCTTCTTTTTCTTCTCCTTATCCTTCTTCTCTTTCTTCTCCTTCTTCTTCTCCTTCTTCTTCTTCTTCTTCTTCTTCTTCTTCTTCTACTTCTTCTCCTTCTTCTTCTCGGTCTCCTTCTTCTTTTTCTTGTTCTTCTTCATTCTCGGAGGTAGGTTTCTCAACCTGTTCTGGTCTTCAAGCCTCTCGTTCTTCTGATGAAGAATAGTGATTAGGATGGGATAGCCCTAGCTATTTCGCAATTAATAATTAAAATTGTAAAAAGATTTGCAATATGTACTTATTAATATTGCAATAAATACTTACCTAAAACATTATTTCTATAGAACTTCCAAGCTATGGAACTCGAACTCATTACCAAAAGAAATTTTCCCCAAAAATTACAACCTATCCTTGCGGCGGTTCATCGCCATCTATCCTTGTTTCCGCATCCTACTCACAGTGCTTTGAAGGCATAATGGGGTTACCCTTTGCGAGTGGATTAAACTTAAAAAAAAATTACCACCATACGTCGTGTATATGAACTATTTGATGTTTTGTATATATGAACTATTTGATGTTTTGTATACATGAACTTCAAAAAAATAAAAAAACATGAAAAGATATTTTAATTTTAAACATAATATAGAAGCAAAACACTAAAAACCAGTAGAAAGAGCACAATACATAATATAATATTAGGAAAATATTAAATGAATTAAATATCGTAATCAAAAAAAAATGTTTTGAGGCGCAAACGTTGCAACTAATTGATAGTTGACACTCCTGACTACTAACATTAACATAAGCTTTCACTAATTAATATAAACAAAGATGAATAACTATTAAGTATCATGAAGTTGTGATAAAAATGGGAAAAAATATGTACATGGAAAAGAAACGTTCATGACTGAAGCAATTTATAAGCAAACATTAAGTTAAACTAACCTACCTTTAGTTCACAACCTCCACCTAAACAACCTTATTTCCCAATTTTACGTTTTCACTTCTGTCGGCAGTCCCCAGACTGTCTATTTATTTTTAAGTTCAAATTCCACCTCTAGTTCTAAATTCTCAAAAAATCTTTCAAAATTTCGAGTCTAATTCTCTTTCAACTTATAGTTTCTTCTTAATTGAAAATACTATTCGAGTAATATATTCCCGCGCTAGTCTGGAGGTGAAATATTTACATATTCTTTGTGACCTCGATATATTGAACTGTCTTAGTTAAGCAGACTACTGAGATTAATGTAGTTCGGGTCGTCGATCTGAAGAACCTTAAAAGCAAGGTAACAATGAATTAAATGTTGGCTTTCCACAATCATTCTTTATACGACTGTCAACTGCATCATAGGTTTACGTCTTGAACAATATATCTTTTTTCACAAGATTTTAAGTTATGCAACCAAACGTGCCGAATTCAGAATAGTATTATATAATCTGGCACCAGTTTTTACAGCCGACCGTAATCATGGCAACGTCGGAACCTCGGAACTATTGTCATCATTAGACGAGCATTTGTAGCAAATGCAACAAAGTTTAGTAAATGGTCTACTAGTTAAAATCAATTTCTGTTTTTTTTTTCATGGTAATGAAATTATCCATTTTATGGAGGTTGTATAAAGGAGCGCCATGAATGTCATTAATTTTAAACACGTATTCGGAAGGTTTAAATAAAGACAGAAAATCGAAAACATTGTTATTCGATCGAGAGCAACCCATAAGTTCCTCTAACGGGCGCTCCTGATTCGCAACAACTCTCTGAATCTTAATAGATATTATTTCACAACATAAGTGGACAGAGGTGTTTATCACGTTATAACCAATAACCATACTCACTCACCAAAGTATCATCTTTTATGTACAGGATGTTTCAGTTATGTCATTATCTTTAGGGACGTATTCGACGATTGATTAATAGGCAGATAATAGATGTTATTCTACTTTAAAAAAAAAGGGGACAAATCAACTCATAACATCCCCCAACGGGGCGCTCCTGATTCGCAACAAACTCTTAATCTTAATAGATATTATTTCACAACATAAATGGACAAATATGCTTATCAGGTTATAATCAATAACAATACTTATTCACCAAAGTGTCATCTTTTATGTACAATATGTCTCAATTATGACATTAATTTTAGCGACGTATTCCACGATAGATTAATAGACAGAAAATGGAAAAGAAGTTATTCTACTTTTTAAAAAAAGGAACAAATCAACTCATAACTCATCGTAACAGGGCGCTCCTGGTTCGCAATAAACTCTCTAAATAGACATTGTTTTATGACCTCTGATATTGACAGACGCGCCCGCCACTTACCAGTTGTCATTGACAACTAGCTGGCGAGAGAATTTCGCCTAATGGGCAACAAATTTTCGCCGTATTCTCATTTGTAGTCCACACAGTTGAAACTAATACGAAAATAATTGCATTGATTTTACATTTTTGTTCAATTTCTTTGACCAGTCTAGCGAAAAATAAAACAAGAATTCTAAAAAGTAAATAATGTAGCAAGCGTATAAAAATACAGTCAAACCACACCATAGCGAGTTCCTTAATCCTACAAAAACAATTCGTTATAGAGAGGTTTTCGTTTTAGGGAGGTAGCAGCAAAAATACACAAATTATATGTAAAAGTTCATAAGCTTGCAGAGATTCCAAACTTGTTGCCGATGTACTTTTCTTTTAAACCCTGATTTTTAACACTATTGATCAATTGAACTTTTTCGTTGAGCATTTTTTCTTCGACATTTTTTTGCATTTTTACTCTTCTTACTCTTCTGACACACGAAATCAGGTAAAAAGTAAAACCTTTTTTGTGCTAACATCAGGCACGAGAGAATGTCGCCTAATGGGCAACAAATTTTCGCCTTATTCTTATTTGTATTTCCACACAGTTGAAACGAATATGAAAATAATTGCATCGATTTTACATTGAAATTAAATCTATTGGATATATTAAAGCTTGGCATCATTCAACAGTGGCGAAGTTCTTGATAATACGATTTCAGTTTTAATTCAGTCGTGATAAATTTTATCATGATCTTCATCTGGAGAGTTACGTTCAATCTTGAGCTGGAGAGTTAGGTTCAAAATTGGGGATAAATCAAATACGTTCATGCAGAAAATCGGCGTGCACAACTCCTTTAAAATCCCAAAAAAAACTGTCGCAAGAACCTTTCCTGCTGAGAGACGAGTTTTAATCTTGACAGGTGCACTTTCCCCCTTTCTTCTCTTGTTTGGATTCAGGGGTGTAATGGTGGACCCAAGTCTCATCACACGTAACGATTCGTTGCAAAAAACACTTCACTTTCACGTTGAAAAGGTACAAGATGGCGCTGACAAATCTCCAGACGTTGTTGTTTCTGTTCTTCAGTCAAAAGACGAGGTACCCACCTGGGAGAAATTTTTCTAAACCCCAGCTCATCTGTAATGATGGACTGAGCACTCCCAAAGCTGAAATTTTACCAACAGTTGAACGGCGATCATCTTCGAAAAGGCGTCGAACAGTGTTAATCTTGTCCCCAGTCACATTGGTCCGAGGACGACGGACATGGGGTTCATTTTCAACTTTAGTTCGTCCTTTCAAATATTTTGCGTTATTCATACACTTGAGTTTTCTTCAAACAAATATCCCCAAACTGTGCTAGTTTACGAAGAACTTGGGCGGGCTTTACACCTTCAGCGGCAAGAAATTTTACAATAATGCGTTGCGCAACGTGCGGATGAATCTCTTTCCCACTCATTGTATTTACAACTGACGAATGGCAAGAACGGAATTCGATTGAGTGCAGGAAGTCACGTAATATCCCCACCTAACATGTCCAAGAGTATGCACACACTCCAGGCGCCCTCATGGCGACAGGATGGAAATTCCGGTTCATATTTGATTTACCCTCGTATATCAGAAAGTTAGATTAAATCGATTGCATTTGTACCGAGCAGACAGCAGACGAACAAAAAAGCGAGTTAATAAAAACTTGGTTAGTAGAAAAAGTAGGTGTAACAACACTAAATCGGTAAAGCTATGAATATTATTAATTAAAGTTGTAGCAGGATAATGGGTATTTATCAAGGAAATGCATTTATAACGTCATACAGAGCAATTAATACTTTTACGTATTTTAAGATTATTAAAAATTTATTATTAGCAGCACGTGTGTATATCGAAACCAATCAGTCTGCTAATACATAAGTAAATCAGCACAATGCAACAATTTTGGAAATATGGATGAAATTTGCTTCCAAATTTTCTTTACAATTCATCGACATCTACACACGATAACAAGTTAAACTTCCTAATTCATCATATTTTTTGGGAATTTTAGAATAATATTTGGCTTTAAATTAAAAATATAAACAAAGTGATTAAGTTTAATAGGTAATTGTTACACTAGAATTTGTTTGACCTTTAGTAGATACACGGAAAGCATATCAGATGAATTAAATAAAATTGTTGATAAACATTTTTTTTTAGTATTTACGATTTAATCGCGACCTCAAATTACAAAATTAGAAAAGATAAATCCATAAATTGCCGACATTTTCATGAATTATAAGTATCACTTCATAAATCTTTTCTTAATCGTGGTAATTAAATCAAGGATCATAATTCGGACTCGTATTAAACGTCTAAAATACCGATGGCCTTCGAAAGTATTATTTTTAGATCCGAATTCAATAAAGTACGATTTTTGAAATGTATACTGCGTTTGTCAATTGAAGTAGTTTACTGACAATAATCAAAAGTTTGTAGAATATATAGATGTATGCTGCGTATAGCGAGACATAAGCGCCAGACTACCACTACTACTCGATTTTTAGCATAGACTATACGCGTGGATACAATAAAACAAATCCCAGAGTCGCTTCACATTAGATTTTCTGAGCCGACAATTTATTGGAAATATTTCCGGAGCGGAGGTGAAACCAAGACTGATAGAGCTGCTGTGTTGTTACTTTAAGATGTTTCCCTAACTCGCGGAAAGAAGCATCGAAATTCCGTGAGATGTATAATTTTAGATTGTGATTATGCAAAAGTGGTATCGCTAGAAATCCTCATATTTTACTAATTCAACCACAATATTGCTCTTCATAATACATTACGTTTTTGTCAAAATTTGTAGGAAAGTTTGGCTGCGATAAATTAAAATCTCTTTCAGAGCCTTCTTTCGCGCCTATAACTAACACTGTTAGTAACATCTGACAGAAATTGAAAGGAAAGAACAGCAATTTATCGATAAACTGCCTTAAATATTCTGTAATAATGTAATGAACAAGATCGTCCCAAAGACCTGTAACCTTTGTGACGTTAGTTACATCATACATAACCTGGTTTTTATACTGCGTTAGTTGAAACTAGGAATGTTATGGAACTTAATAACCGTAACCGAAACTGCCGGATTTCAATCCGTTCTGAAACCGGTATACATGGTTCGGATTCCAGTCGACGACTTTGATGGACTAAAATTATGAGACAAACCAACTGTCTTATCACCTAACCTTACTCACTATTACCACGGCCACTACTTTAGACTAGCAATTTATTGGTAAACTGTCTTAAAATTCTTTAATGATGTAATGAACAAGATAGTAGCCAAATACATGTAACATTTGTGGCTTTAGTTACATCGTACATAACCTGGTTGTTATATTGCGTTTGTTGAAACTAAACATGTTATGGAATTGAATAACCGTAATCGAAACTGCCGGATTTCAATCCGTTCTGAAACCGGTATAGATGGTTCGGATAATTTCGGATGTTATTTGAAGTAATTTTGCCAATTCCAGTCGACGACTTTGATGGACTAAAATTATGAGACAAACCAGCTGTCTTATCACCTAACCTTACTCACTATTACCACGGCCACTACTTTATACTAGCAATTTATTGGTAAACTGTCTTAAAATTCTTTAATGATGTAATGAACAAGATAGTCGCCAAATACATGTAACCTTTGTGGCTTTAGTTACATCGTACATAACCTGGTTGTTATATTGCGTTTGTTGAAACTAAAAATGTTATGGAATTGAATAACCGTAAGCGAAACTGCCGGATTTGAATCCGTTCTGAAACCGATTTAGATGGTTCGGATAATTTCGGATGTTATTTGAAGTAATTTGACCAATTCCAGTCGACGACTTTAAAGGACTAAAATTATGAAACAAAGCAGCTGATCTATCACCTAACTTCACTCACTATTACCACGGCCACTGCTTTCTTTAACGCGTTAAATGCCTCTTATTTTCTTTAAATTTAAATTTTTTCCGAAATTTCGTGATTTTTGAAATTGTCACATTTGTCATTTTTTTTTATTTTGGCTTATTATGAAGATTGAAATACAAATATTGTTCCCTGAAACCAAGGAAGATTTGAAAATACAACAAAGTGTGCTCTAACGCTTTTCGATAGCCAAGCTCTCATCTTCTTGGTTTCAGGGAACGAGATTTGTATTTCAATTTTTGAAGATAACCAAGGACCAGTCCGTTCCACCAAAATTATTATGAAGATATCAATTTTTCTCAAAACTTCAACTTTATTTCACAATTTCGACTTTTTTATCGAATTTTTTCAAAATCTCGGTTGTTAATTTGACTTTTCAACATCTTTTCAAAACTATTGAAAATTTCTCGTTTTTGAAAATTTCGTATATTTTCAAAACTTCTACCTTTCGAAAATTTCAGATTTCTTTGAAAACTTCACATTAAAGATTTTCGATAGTGTCCAGTTTTTTGAAGGATTGATTTTTTCAAAATTTCGTTATTTAAAAAATCTCACTTTTTACAAAATTTGGAGTTTTACCAAATTTTTTCTGTTTTAAATTTCGTTTCATTATGTTTCAGTTGTTTCTACTTTTTTGGAAATTTCGATATTTTAAAAATTTTGACTTGTTTAGATTTTTCGAATATTTAGCACTTTTCCTCAAAATCTCGATTTCTGAAAATTTTGACACTGTTAGCAAAATTTCTATGTTTTAAAATCCTTAACTTTTTCAAATTTTTAACGTTTTTAAAAATTACGTTTTATTATGTTTGAGTTGCTTCTACTTGTTTGGAAATTTCGATTTCAGAGTTTAGATTTTTTCGAATATTTCGCATTTTTCCTGAAAATTTCCACATTTCTGAATACTACTGCTTAAAAATCTTGATTTTTCTGAAAATTTCGCCATTTTTTTGCAAAATTTCTACTTCTTAAAATTCTCACTTTTTTGAAAATGTAGTTTTTTGAAAACTAGACTTTTTAAAAAGTTTTGACGATTTGAAATTTTCAACTTTTGATAATCGTAATTTTTTTGAATTTTCGATTTTAATAAATTTTCAAAATTCTGCCTATTTCAAAATTTCGACTCCATTTGAACGCTTTCATTTTTATTTGGGACAATTTTTGGATTCGATTTTTTGAAATTTTATATTATAATTTCCTGGTCGAAATTTTTTTTTTATTTAGTTTTTCGGAAATTCCGGTTAAATTTTTTTTAAATATAATGAAAACTTTTAACTTTTCAATATTTCGACTTTTTTTGAGATTTCGACATTTTTGAGGACCTCGTCTTTTTGGAAAATTTTGACTTTTCTGTTAATTTTGACTTTTCTTCAACATAAGTAGATACACAAATTTAGAAATGCTTGAATTTTAACGTTTTCAAAATTGCATCGGTTTTTCAAATTTTTTACTTATTGTTTTTAAATATCTCGACTTCAAAATTTCATCTGTTTTTTTTGACTTGTTTTCAAAATTTGGAATTTTTATAAAAATTTTGACTTTTCAAAGTTCGGATTTTTCGAATATTCGAATATATTTTACTGTTTGTAAAAATTTCGCCTTTTCTATTTTTCAGTTCTTTCTACTCTTTTTGAATATTTCCACTTTTTAAAAATTTAGACGTTTCAAAATTGAGGTTTTTTTCGAATATTTAGCATTTTTCCTGAAAATGTTAACATTTTTTGCAAAATTGCTATGTTTTTAAATCCTCTCAGTTTTTTAAAAATGTAGTTTTTTGAGAACTAGATTTTTCGAAAATATCGCGCTTTCAAAGTTTCAACTTTTTCAAAATGTCACCTTTATCTTAAAATTTTAATTTTTTTCTAAATTTCAATTTTTTAAAAATTTTTGAATTCCGACCATTTCATAATTTCGACTCTATTTGACATTTTTTTGGATGTTGATTTTTTGAAATTTTTTACTATAATTTCGTGATCGATTTTTTTTTCAAAATTTCAATTTCCTGGAAATTTCAGATTAAAAAATGTTTAATTATCCAAAACTTAACTTTTCAATATTTCGACTTTTGTTTGGAAATTTTGACTTTTTGGAGATATTGACTTTGTTTGGAGATTTCGACTTTCTTGGAAATTTTGACTCTTCTAATAATTTTGGCTTTTCTTAAATATTGAAACTGTTCGGATTTTCCTAAAATCTGACTGAATTTTTTAAATGTTGACATTCAAAAAATTTGACTGAATTTTTTAAATGTTGACATTCAAAATTTCGGCTGTTTTTGAAAATTCAGATTATTTTTCAGAATTTCAACTTTTTAAAAATTTCGAATTTTTTAAATGTTGACATTCAAAATTTTGACTGTTTTTAAAAATTAGATTATTTTTCAGAATTTCAACTTTTTAAAAATTTTGAATTTTTTGAAAAAATTGCTCATTTTTTAATTAACGAATTTATTTTTTAAAATGCCTGCTTTCCAAATTAATATTTTATCATTATTTTGAAAATTTTACCTTTTTTTTAAATATTAACTTTACATAAAATTATCGACTTTTTTCAAAATGTTGCCTTTTTCTGAAAATTATAACTTCAAAATTTGAAACTACAAAATTTTACTTTTTTTAACTTTTTCGAGTTTTTTTCAAAATTGCCACTCTTACCAAATTTTTAGGTTTATTTTTGAATATCTCGACTTCAAATATTTCATCTACTTTTCAAAATTCTGGTTTGTTTTCAAAATTTCAACTGTTTAGATATTTTCTCTATTTCAAAATATTGACATCTCTCAAAATTTTAAAATTTTTCGTTAACTTATTAAGATTGTGACTTTTTTTGAAAATTTTGACCCTTTTTTTAATGTAGACGTTTTTCATATTTTCGATTTTTTTAAAAATTCTAACTTTTGCAAAACCGACTATTTCCAAGTTTTTACTTTTTTTAAAAATTTCGACTTTTTTGTATCAGTTTGTTTTTTGAAAATTTCGATTTTTTAAAAATGTTGACGTTTCAAAGTTTAGATTTTTTCGAATATTTAACATTTTTCCTGAAAATTATGACATTTGAAGGATTGGATGTTTTCAAAGTTTCGATTTTTAAAAAATCTGACTGCAAAGTTTTTAATTTTTTCAAATTTTTTCTAGTTTTAAAAATTTCGTCTTTTTGACGATTTAGTTGTTTCTACTTTTTTGAAAATGTCGATTTTTTACAAATTTTGACTTCAAAGTTTAGGTTTTTTCGAATATTTAGCATTTTTCCTAAAAATCTTGGCATTTCTGAATACTATTGCTTGAAAATCTTAATTTTTCTGAACATTTTGACATTTTTTTGCAAAATTTCTGTTTTAAAATCTTCGCTTTTTTGAAAATTAGATTTTTTGAAAAGTAGACTCTAAAAACTAGACTTTTTAAAAACTATCGACTCTTTTAAATTTTCGACTTTTTCAAAGTTTCATCTTTTTCTCAAAATTTAAATTTTTTTGAAAATTATAATTTTTTTCCAAATTTCGATTTTTAAAAATTTTTCAAACGCCGCCCATTTCTAAAATTCGACTCTTTTTAGAATTTTTAATTTTTTTTTTAGTTGAGCATTTTTTGGAATGTCGACTTTTTTTTTGAGTTTTTTTACTATAATTTCGAGATCGAATTTTTTTTTCAAAATTTCAATTTCTTGGAAATTTCAGATTAAAAAATGATTAATTATCCAAAACTTCTAACTTTCCAATATTTCAACTTTTTTTTGGAGATTTTGATTATTTTTGAAAATTTTGACTTTTCCGAAAATTTTGACTGTTTTGATAATTTTGGCTTTTCTTCAACATTCATAGAAACTTGGAAACTTTTGCATTTTACCGAAAAAATTTGATTATTTTTTTTAAATCTTGACATTTCAAATTTTGACTGTTTTCGAAATTTTAGATTATTTTTCAAAATTTCAACTGTTAAAAATTTTGAACATTTTTTAAAAATTGCTCATTTTTTTAATTTACCAATTTTTAAAAATCCGACTTTCAAGATTGAAAATTTTTTTCTCAATATTTTGATTTCTTTGAAAATTTTGTGTTTTGTTTTAATTTTAACTTTACATAAATGTTTGGACTTTTTTTAAAATGTTGACTTTTTCTGAAAATTATAACTTCAAACTTTTAAACTTTATCAACATTTTATCCTTTTTTTAGCTCTTTCGAGTTTTTTCAAAATTGCAATTTTTTTAAAATTTTTTAACTTTTTTTGAATATCTCGACTTCAAAATTATTTTTCAAAATATTGACATGTTTTGTCGTTTTTTAAAAACATTTGCCTTATTTCTAAATTTTCATTTAATATGAAAATATTTTCTTCAAAATTTCAGCTGTTTGAAGATTTTCTATATTTCAAAATTTTCACGTTTATCAAACAAAATTTTGGCATTTTTCAAACAAAATGACATTTTTTTGAAAATTTTGACATTTTTAAAATTTTGACTTCTCAATATGTTGACATTTTTAAAATTTTGACTTCTCAATATTTTGACATTTTTAAAATTTTGACTTCTCAATATTTTGACATTTTTCAAAATTTTGACATTTCCCAATATTTTGACATTTTTCAAAATTTTGACATTTTTCAAAATTTCGATTTATTTTCAAAATTTTGACTTCTGTTTGAAAATGTTGACCTTTTTTAATGTAGACGTTGTATCATATTTTCAAGTTTTTTAATAATTCCCACTTTTGAAAATTTTCGATTTTTTTAATATCGACGTTTTTTTGAGAATTGATCAAAAATGAGGTACACTTCCATAAAAAATTTTATCACTCATTTAATACTCTTGCAGACTGAATTTTCAAAAATCTTTTCTTAGTGCTCACCTACGTTGTATAAGGAACTCATGTGCGAAGTTTCATGCTTCTAAACCGATCGGTTTAGACTACTCACTGATTGGTTTAGACTATGAGCTGTCAGTGAACGTTTAAGAGTTTTATTAAGTAGATTATAACTCCAAAACCTCTTCTTGATCGTCAAAAATAATTTAAACATATTTGTAACGGAACTATCGGATATCTGAAATAATTTAATATCAACCTAGGTAATATTCAGAATATATTCGTATCCAGATCCGAAATATCATATCCATAACAACCCTAGTTGAGATGTGCATTTTTGATTTTTCTATTTGAAGAGAAACGAAAGTAATGTTTGTTGTCAGTCAGTAATTATTAAACTAATTATCTTGTCATATTTGAAACTGTTTCTGTATTAAGATGAATTAGACAATTTCACAAACTACGTGATGTTTGCAATATTCTTTCTCGATTTAATTAAGATTGCGGTTGCCTAAGAGCTTATCAGAGAGATTGAAAATTCAATTAACAAATTGCGTCAAACCAAAAATCATTCGTTATCCCAATCACGTGTAAAAAGGTTAAAATAGCAAAAATATTAATTTACATCAATATTTCGACATAAAGAAAATGATGCATCATTTTAGCAAATAATCCTTTTATTTTAATTGAATTTTCAATATCCCCTCCGTCCCCATTCCCCAATCCACTAAATTAATGAAACCTTGATTAGAAGCATCCTTGGACAGTTCAAGGCGAATCCAGGCTTGCAGTTCAGGTCGTATTCTATTTGCAGAAGGCTTATATCAGCTATTGCACAGTTTCTTTTATCGACCGATAGATGGCGCTATTTTAGGAACCACGCAAACGAAATCTACTAATTTCTAAGTGTGTACTGCGCGGAACATTTGTCATCATTCGAGTTACCAACGAGAAACGTTCTTTGGTAGCCAAAATGTATCTGATAATTATTCAAACTATTAATTTGTGCATTACAATCAAGTGTCAAGACAATGACGCCACAATAGATAGAATTCTGGAAACTTGTTAGTTTTACTTGTATCAAGCCAAGGAAAACTTAAATATTTTATCCGTTTTTTCTATACATTGCATCAGCTAGCCAAGACGTGAAACCTTCCAAGAATTTGTTCAGTAATAAAATCGTGAATAAGCACCCTGTTAACCATGCCGTTGACAATAAACCGAGGGCGGCCACAAATCATACCCAAATATTTTGTCATTACAAAAGACCGTTTTTGATGTATTTATGGTCGTCGAATATCTGTCGAATCTGTGAAATGCTTCCAGCGCCCAAACTCAGGTATTCAAACAAAAATATACGTCCAATTAGGGTAGTTTAAACGCTCAACAAAGGTGACCCAGTCAAACATAACCTATGGTGGGGTTGAGGAGAGCCGAAGGGTAGCAGGAGGGTGGAATCAGGAACTGTCAATATAACGGGAGCGTTGGTTTAACGAAACTTGAAAGCGAGACAAAAACACTTCAGCGGTTCTCAAAATTTCGCTCGAGACCACTACTACTACCACTACTCGAGATACTTGAGGTTACAGGTAAAGATTGTGCATTTAGCTCAACAAATGCACCGCAGACTACTCGACTGGATTTTTATTGATGAATATCTCGAGCTGTGACGTAGCACATGAGTTCCGGAAAGATACCGCCATTGAAAGGAGCGAGGGGATTTCTTTATGCTCGGGAATCAACGAAACTAATCTGTCTAGAAGTGACAGTTTTTTTTACATCTTGATATGAATATTTATTTTATTGTCTATTATGGAAATTATTAATTTCGCAGCTAAATTACTAAAGTACTGAACTTAACACTGTGGCTTAGGATTAAGTCCACCCTTTTATCACATCTGTAATTAATCAATGATACGTATTCGCCAGCAGAACTCTCATTTTCAAACGCAGTAATCTCAATTGATTAGCAAGAGAAACATCAACATTATCTGCGTTGAGATTCAAATTTGAATAAGGCAGTCACAGGGACTGCCATCAGAAGTGAAAACTTAAAACTAGGAAACAACCGTTTTTTTGGATTGTCTTGCAGCGCAAATATTCAAATAGTTGGAACTAATGTTTAATTGTTCACATAATCCTGACTTCGCCTCCCCTCCCGTCCTCACCCCGTAAAAATATGTCTCAATAGCAATATTTTGAAAAGCAATAAAGTCTATTTTTATGAGTTATGGTTTTTTTGTATAACAAACTTTAAAATAGATTCGTCAATTATTCGAGAGTTATCTTGAAAGTTTTTACAAAACTAGCCTTCGCGTAAACATGGAATAAGCATCCCCCCACCACCACACTCGTACATATTTAGAGATCTTTGTAAAATACGAAAAATTCTGATAACAAGCGATAGCAAGCTTCAATTTACAAATATTTAGCTTTGTTTTAATAATGTTGCCAGTGTTAAAATTTCAAAATCTATTCAAGCAGTTTTCGTTCAGTAGAGATCGCAATCCAATAATTTGACTTGGGGACGCTGCATTAAAGGCATACAATTTATTAACTGAATATTTCCTGGCTGGGTAGTAACACCGTCATCAGTTTCATGGGAAATGTACATACATAATTGTGGGGTTGTTCACAACAATTGAAAAAGCTGTTCTTTAACCGGTGGGTAAAGTCTGAATTAAACAATAACTTCGAGAAGGGCTATTGATGATTGTCGTGGGGCCTGTGATGCGACAAAACACGACTAGCCGATAGTTATTGCCTGCTTGGATCTCCGACGCTGACGCTAAACACGCTAACGCTACTCTATACAGCATGGGGCAGCTTGTTTTGTGCCTTGCGTTGAATAGTTGAGGGAGGCTTTTGCTTTTGGAGCTACAATGCGCCCGGCTATGTAAACCGGCCAGCGGTTCCCAACAATTCCATTTCCTCCGGCCTCCAATAATGATATTTAAATGGTACATTAAGGCGTTTTGTGCAAAAGTGGCCCAAATGAATCCATGGATATACACTGAAAATTAATAAAGAAAAGTCTCATTTGTAATACATAATGCAAACATGAAATACTGCTGCCATCTGCTAAGTAGTAAAAGTATGAGTTTGTGCTGCACTGTCACCGTTGCACTTACAGATATCGATGTTCTGAATAAAATAAATTAAAAATCAAAAAAATGTCTAAATATGTTAATTAGGCCACTTTTGCACTAAAGGCCTCATATTACTTTACGTTTTAAATCATTATTACTAATGTATAAATGCGAAAGTGGTTTGTCTGTTGGCTTTTCACGAATTAATTACTGAAGCGATTTTAACAAAATTTAAACAAATTTAAGTTCTAAGGAGGTGAAAATGAACCTTTAATCGAATATTGAAAAAATTTAAAATGTTCTTTTACAAGCTAAAAATTGAGTTTTCAGAAACAATTTTGGCTCAACAAGATTAAATTTTTAAAAGTCAAAAGTTTCAACATCGAACATTTCAACAAAGTAGAATATTTTGAGAAAGGTTAAGCAGTTAAATTTCCCAAAGAAAAGTCGAATTTTTAAAAGAGACCGAAAATTATAAACCAAGGCAAAATTCTAGAAAAGGTTTACGATTAAAAAAACAAATTTTCATAAAATTTGGCTTTTTTCAAATAAAAATCGAATTATAGAGAAGCCAAAATTGCGGAAATGAGTCGTAACTTTCAAAAGAAAAAGTCAAAACGCCAAAAGTTCGAAAATTTAAAAAATATTGGAATTCTCAATAAAAGTAAAAATTAGAAAAAAATTTCGAAAACTGAAATTTTGAAAAAATAATAAATTAATAAAAATTTCATAACCGCACAAATTTACAAGAAAAATTATCAAAAGTTTGAGATAATACCACATTTATAAATAAAATCGAAATTTCCAAATAAGGTCAAAATTTTAAAAAAAAGACGACATTCTAAAAAAGTCGAAATTTTGAACATTTCAGAATTTAACAAAAGTTAAAATTTTCACAATGATTTAATTTTCTGGAGGTAAAAATATTTATAAAGGTAAAAGCTAAGAGAACAAATCATTTTTTTCAAAAAAATTGTCGTTTTAAAAATTCCAAATGTTCAAATAAGGTGAAATATTGAAAGAAGCAAAATTGTTTTCAAAATACTGAAAATTTTGAAAAATTGCAATTCTTAAGTCATAATTTGGAGAGTTAAAATTTTCTGAAAAAACGAGAAGTTTTTAAAAAAGCAAAATATTTTAAATTCAGTCGAAATTTAAGATAAAGTGGAAACTTTGAGAAAAATCCGAAAAGTCAAAATGTTTAAAAAAATATCAGAATTTTGAAAAAAATGGAAATTTTGATATAGCTGAAATTTTCGAAATTCCGAGAAAAAAATCTATTTGAAATAAAAATGAAGATTTTAAAATATCAAAATTTTCAAAATAAATCGCTCAAAAGAAGGTAGAAATTAAAAAGAAAGAAATTTTCCATAACATTAAATTCTCGAAAACAAATAGGAATTTTAAGAGTCGAATGTTTTAAAAAACCAAAATATTCAGAAAAAGTTGAAATTCTTCTTTTTTTCGTGTTCTTTCTCCTTCTTCTTTCTTTCCTTTTCTTCTTTCTCTTCTTCTTTCTGTTCTTCTTTCTCTTCTTCTTCCTCTTCTTCTTCCTCTTTTTTTCCTCTTTTTCTTCCTCTTCTTCTTCCTCTTTTTTCCTCTTTTTCTTCCTCTTCTTCCTCTTCTTCTTCCTCTTCTTCTTCCTCTTTTTTTCCTCTTTTTCTTCCTCTTCTTCTTCCGCCTCTTTTTCTTCTTCTTCTCCTTTTTCGTCTTCTAAAAAGAATTTCTTCCTCTTCTTCTTCTTCTTCTTCTTCTTCCTCTTCTTCCTCTTCTTCCTCTACTTCTTCCTCTTACTTCTTCCTCTACTTCTTCCTCTTCTATTTCTTCTTCTTCCTCTCCCCCCTCTTCTTCCTTTTCTCTCTCTTCTTCTTTCTGTTTCTCTTCTATTTCCTATTTCTTCTCTTCTTCTTCCTCTTCTTCTTTGTCTACTACTTCTTTTTCTTCGTCTTCTTTTTCGTTTTCTACTTCCTTCTCCTTTTCTTCTTTCTCTTCTTCCTTTTCTTTTTTCTCTTCTTCTCCTTTTCTTCTTTCTCTTCTTCCTCTCCTTTTTTCTCTTCTTCTCCTTCGTCTTCCACTTCCACCTCTTCTTCTTCTTCCTCTTCTTCTTTTTCTTCCTCTTTTTCGTCTTCTACATCCTGCTCTTTACTTTTTCGTCCTCTTCTTCTTCTTTCTCTTTCTTCTTCCTCTACTTCTTCCTTTCTTCTACTTCCACTTCTTTTTCTTCCTCTTCTATTGCTTCTTTTTCCTCTTCCCCCTCTTTTTCTTTCTGTTTCTCTTCTTCCTTCTCTTCTTCTTTCTCTTCTTCTTCCTTCTCTTCTTCTTTCTTTTCTTCTTTCTCTTCTTCTTTCTCTTCTTCTTCCTTCTCTTCTTCTTTCTTTTCTTCTTTCTCTTCTTCTTTCTCTTCTTCGTCTTTTTCTTCCTTTTCTTTTTCTTCTTCTTCTTCGGCTTCTACTTCCTCTTCTTCTTCTTCTTCGACTTCTACTTCCTCTTCTTTTTCTTCCTCTTATTTTTCGTCTTCTACTTCCTCCCCTTCTTCTTTTTCTTCCTCTTTCTTCTTTTTTCTCTTTCTTCTTCCTCTTTTTCTTCCTCTTCTCCTTTTTCTTTCTCTTTTCTTCTTCTTCTCTTTCTTCGTCTTCCTCTTCTCTTTCTTCCTCTTCCTCCTCTTCTTCTCTCTTCCAACTCTTCTTTCTGTTTCTCTTCTTCTTCCTCTTCTCTTCTTCTTTCTCTTCCTCCCTTCTTCCTCTTCCTCCTCTTCCATCTCTTCTTCTTCCTCTTCCTTCTCTTCTTCCTCTTCCTCCTCTTCCATCTCTTTTTCTTCCTCTTCTTTCTCTTCATCTTCATCTTCTTCTTCTTCTTGTTAAATATTTAAATGATGGAAATTTTTTAAAAAATTAACTAGTCGAGAATGATTCCAAATTTTGAAGAAGTGAGAATTTTCAAAAGAAAAATGTCGAAATTTTTAAAATAGCCAGAATTGCAGATGCAGTCAAAATTCTTAAATGGAGTTAAAAATGTTCATACTTCTACTGCTTTCCTCAAATCGTCAAGGCTTAAAAAAGTTGCAGAGAAATACGCGTTTGGTATTGATCGAATTTCGACCACAAATGATGCTAGTTACGTATCAAATTTTGAAGTTAGCTAAACCGATTCCAAACGCAATTTATTTAACAAGTGATAGCAATCACAGGATATAATTGTATGTACTTGAAACGACACCTCAAAAATAAATTTTAATTAATGTGGTGGGTTGATGCACCAAAATTTCATTTTATTATAAATGAGGCGTGCAGCGTACTTCTTTATTTAGCTTTGGCTTAAATTTATTGAGGAGCTTGAGTATTAACTATTTACAGGTAATGGATGATTCTCTACAAACTAGAAGATTTTGTATAAAACGCTGTTCAAGCATTATTTTTGTTTATTAATTTTATTTAACATTTCTGCGACACAGCTTGGAAATATTTAAATTTTTATTAATGAATGTTGACAATATTCTGAAACATTTTTTGAAATATGACTACGTGACAACTAAATTTATTTAAAATCTCACCTTATGACTGTTAACAAAAATAGGTTATTTTATTTTACATAGAATACAAAAAAATATAGAAGACCAAAATTAGACATGAAAAATATTTGTTTAAAAATAAGTTATGAAAATATAAAAAATGTAAAAAAAGGTTGTAGCACTGGACATCCATGTTTCGCCATCATTTGAGCTCGTTAACAGTGCATATCATGGAAAGGGAACAATGAGGAAGAAGTACTTAAAAATAATAAATTAAAAGATATAAAAAAAATTTAACACGAATAAACGGTGGTAAAAATTTAAATATTTATAGCCCGATCCACAAGAAATAACTACTCCGAGGGCTAATACCTCTTCCGGCATAATGTTCCGACCAATAAGAGTCCATCATGAAGAATAATTATTTTTTGTTATTTAGTAGTAGCATTTTTGTTACATCCAAGTTAAATAAAATTGTCTGATGCTGAAGCTCGAATTTTTTTTTTTAAATACAAGAAAATAATAAAATGGAAGAAAATTTAAACTGTGAATGTATCAAAGCATTTTTTTATGTTCAAATTTCGAAAAAAATATGATAAATGCATAAAATCATTTATATGTGTATCAAAGTAAATACTGCTGATCAAAATGTTACAAAATGGTGTTGCCGTCTCAATTTTATCATTATAAAAACAAAAAATATGTTTTTGTAAATAAGATCTTCAATTAACTAATAATAGCCAGTCTGGAAATCTTTAAAAATATTGAGATTGGTCTAAACACAAATAACCTATTAATACTCGTGGACATACATACGAGAGCAGTCAAATAAATAGCAACTCTTACGATGACCTAGCATTTTATCATTATTAGTTGGATGAAGGACAACTGAGAAATTCTTTGAAACGAAATTTCTCAAGAGAAGTTCAAAATTCGAGAAATGTTTTGAAATTTCCATATAAAAGTAATTCTTAAATTCGTAAAACAAATTCAAAAAAAAAATTTAGATTTTGTGGGGGAAAACCCAAGTAACTTTCGACTTTTGAGTCCGATTTACAAAAAAGTCGAAATTTTGAAACAAATTTAAAAAAGGAGTTTTTTTAATAAAACGGGAATTTAAAAGAATCAAATTTTCACAATTTGAAAAGAAATTCCAAAAGGAATCGAAAGTCGAAAAAAATTGGAATTTTGAAAAGGAGGCGAAACTCACAAAAGTGGAAATTCACAAAAAAAGAAAATTCTTTATAAAGACAATTCAAAATCAAAGTACGTAATATGAAAAAACGCCAGGATGTTGAAAATGAAGGCAAAATTTCCAGAAGTCGAAATTTAATTTTTTTAGATATTTTTTTATTTTTAGTCGAAAGTAAAATCATTTAAATTTGATCTTTTTTTACTAAAATCAAATTATTTGCCGCTTCATTTAACTATCCTAGGGGCTAGATTACTTGAATGTAAAGGGCCTGTACCTCTCCTTGGGCCCCTGTTTTTGTCAGCCTAGTCATCTGAAAGGTTAAAACATGTTTGCAGTTTGTTTCGATGCTTAAAAATGCTTCGTGTTAAAAATGGTTAAAAAGCTTTAGAAAATAATAATACAGTTGACATTCCTAAACAATTTTCCTTTTTAATTGTTGAAAATTTTCTAACCAATTACTTCGAATTTTCCAGTAAATTAGGAATCAATATCGCTTATCGTTTAATTAAGTAAAAATAGACTAAAAAGCTGCAATTATGGTAATTACTAATCCGTAATCTAAAACTAAAATGTTCTAATTAGAGTAGGGCGATATACGAAAATAATTTTAACTTCAACCAGCCGAAATTAGAATACCGAGTTCCATTTTTAATTAGCTTCTCACTTCTTGGTAATATTTGCAATAGTGTGATTACACGTCATCAAGACTTCAAGAACGGTAAAATAAATCCATAAATAAATAAGTATTGGTTACATAATATGACCCAATCGACATTACTTATCCCAGTAGAGTAGCAATATAGTTGAGTTCTTAGAACTATTTTCCCTGTCCATATGCAGTGGCAAAAAATTATCGTTTCTTTTACAAAGGGGACGTCACGGAAAAACTTTATTGCATTTACAATGCAGCGAGTCGTACAATAATAGAAAATGCAGAATTCAAAAGTATTACACCTACATTTTAGTAGCCAAATGAATAGATTTGACCTACAAAACGTGCAGTTCACAAGTACTTCGTCATGGAGCTAAACTATCAGCCAAGGAAGTCAACTTCCCTGGATAATTATACTTTCTTTTCACTTTATCTTGCTTTATCTGTACTAATTTGCACTTTTGCGTTTTCGAGTGAATAACTAACTTGTTGATTAACGTTGTTATGCTATTAATAGTTAGTTATATTTGACTATCGTTCTTTCGGTCGTTGAACTGATTTTCCATTTTGTGAAATATGGTAAAATAGGAATATTTGATAACACTGATCAACAAAATTCAAGTTTTGTCAGGTCGCATGAGCTACTTTTGTATTTTTTAATAGTGTTAGTTGTTGTCATTTAAAATAAGCAGTTGTGAAATTTTCATCACCCACGACCTTTGTTAAATGTTTGAAAAATGGTGGGTCTCAAGAAATATAACATAAAAAATGTACATTAGCAACTTACGTTGTTTTAAACCGAAATTTTCAGTAAAAGTTGAAATTCTTCTTTTTCTTCGTCTTCCTTCTCCTTGTTTTCCTCCTCCTCCTCCTCCTCCTCCTCCTCCTCCTCTTCTTCTTCCCCATTTTCCTCTTTTTTTCTTCTTTCTCTTCTTCCTCTTTTTTTCCTCTTCTCCCTCTTCTTCGTCTTCTACTTCCTCCTCTTCGTCTCCTTCTTTCTCTTCGTCTTCCTCTTTTTCATCCTCTCCTCTTCTTCTTTTCCTTCTTCTTTTTCTTCTGCCTCTTCTTCTTCCCCTTCCTCCTCTTCTTCCTCAGTCTCCTTTTCTTCTTCCTCTTTATTTTGTGAAATGTGGTAAAATAGGTATAATATTTGATAACGCTGGTCAACAAAATTAAAGTTTTGTCATGTCAGATGAACTTCTTTTGTATTTTTTAAGTGTTACTTGTTGTCATTTAAAATAAGGGGTTATGAAATTTTCGTCACCCACGACCTTTGTTTCATGTTTGAAAAATGATGGATCTCCAGAAATATACCATAAAAAATGTACATTAGCAACTTACGTCGTTTTAAAAAGACGAAATTTTCAGAAAAAGTTGAAATTCTTCTTTTTTGCCTTCCTTCTTCTTCTTCTTCCTCTTCCTTCTCCTCCTTCCTCCTTCTTCCTCCTCCTTCTTCCTCTTGCTTTTGCTTTTCCTCTTCCTCTTCCTCTTCCTCTTCCTCTTCCTCTTCCTCTTCCTCTTCCTCTTCCTCTTCCTCTTCTTCTTCTTCTTCTTCTTCTTTTCTTCTTCCTCGTCGTCGTCTTACCCTTCCTTCTTTCTCTTCTTTCTCTTCTTCCTCTTCTTCTTCGTCTTCTACTTCCTTTTCTTCCTCGTCTTTTACTTCCTCTTCTTCCCCCTCTTCTTACTCGTCTTTTACTTCCTCTTCTTTATCTTCTTCTTTTTTGTCTTCTACTCCCCCCTCTCTTCTTCGTCTTTTACTTCCTCTTCTTCCTCGTCTGTTACTTCCTCTTCTTCTCCCTCTTCTTATTCGTCTTCTACTTCCTCTTCTTTATCTTCTTCTTTTTTGTCTTCTACTTCCCCCCCTCTTCTTCGTTTTTTACTTCTTCTTCTTCATTCTCTCTTCTTCTTCTTCCTCTTCTTCCTTTTCTTCTTTCTCTTCGTCTCCTTTCCCTTCCTTCTTTCTCTTCTTCCTTTTCTTTCTCTTTTTTTTTCCTCTTTTTCTTTCTCTACTTCTTCCTCTTCTTCTTCCTCTTCTTCTTCCTGTTCTTCTGCCTCTTCTTCTTTTTCGTCTTCTACTTCCTCTTCTTCTTCTTCTTCGTCTTCTGCTTTCTCTTCTTCGTCTTCTTCTTCGCCTTCTACATCCCCCTCCTCTTCTTTGTCTTTTACTTCTTCTTCCTATCCCTCTTCATTCTCTTCTTCTTCCTCTATTCTTTTTCCTCCTCTCTGCTTCTCTTCTTTTTCTTCTTGTTCTTCTTTTCTTCTTCTTCTTCTTCTTCTTCCTCTATTCTTCTTCCTCCTCTCTGCTTCTCCTCTTCTTCTTTTTTTTTCTTCTTCTTCTTCTTATCCTTCTTCCTTTTTATCCTCTTCTTCTTCTTCCTCTTCATTTTGTGAAATATGGTAAAAGAGGAATAATATTTGATAACACTGGTCAACAAAATTGAAGTTTTGTCATGTTCCTCTTGATTAAGCAGTAGTAGTAGCAGTAGCTAAATAATCTAGAAAAACAAAGATTATAAGTTCCTAGTTTGTTATGTTATATTTTTGGAGATCCATCATTTTTCAAACAATTAACAAACAAATGAGAAAACTTAACCAGGGTAACTAACAACAAATATAATAATATAACAATAAAACATGAATAGAAACAGTTAGATAAGTAGTTAATTAAAAATATTTTCTTTTTACTTGACTGTCCCTAAATAAAATGTCTAATTGCGTTTTATGCAGCATATATCGATTTCATTCAATTTGATTTTCTGCGTTTTTATAATTACGAAAACCAGAATGTCCACTATGTCGTAAAAAATGAGTATTTAGATGTTAATTATGAGAGTGCATACTCCAAACAAAATAAACCAGCCAATTAGTTTGATTTTATAGACATCATACAACACAAAAAGTGCAACGCGTAATCCTACTTCATTAAAAAAAAATGTCTAAAAATTCGCCGTGAATATTTAAATGTTTAAAAGCGATTACGTAAATGTTAAATTACAATAGTAAATCGAAATAAAAGAACTTTTTTCTGGCGATTAATTACGTTACTCTAAAGCTATGCATTTAATGTTTCATGTTACTTGAACATTTTCATACGCACGTGTATAATAAGCGTTGCACTTTATCTTTCATTACTTTTTTAAGTAGGAGTATTTGTAATAAAACCTTATCTCAGCAAACTGTTTATTGTAATTACCGCCGATTACTTATTTTAGTGAAGTTATTAAAACTATTTTTAGATTTGAATTTAAAAAATCCGACGCAAGTACGATCGCGTTCAATTTCCACATCCATGCATAAAGATCGTAACAACTTTTTTTTAAAAAGTGTAATTTATATAAATTGTAAATGCAACAACTGATAAACAAATGTCACTAAATCAGGTCTTTCTTGATAACCTTTATTATCACGTTATTAAAGTGTTTCTTGTCACTTTTTACTTATTAAAATGCATTCAGATGTATTAAATAACCATAAAAGGAACTAAACTAATTGATATAGTTTACAGCCTAGACACTATTTTGAAATACCATAAATAAATAAACTTAAAATCCGTTCTATCTATAAATTGAATAGCTGTGAGTGTAACGCTGCCTACATAGGTCAGACGTCAAACAATTTTCATATTAGCTACAATGAACATGTTGCTTTCTTTCTAAAAAGGTCAAACTTCGGTCATAAAATAAGTTCTTATTTATTTTGTGCTTCGCTGTCGATCACGTAGTTTTTTAATTTTATTACTCATCATATTCATAGCTATATTTAGTGCTAGATTGAAAAACAGTTTCGGGAAAGTGGGCATTTAAAAAAAAAACTAATCCCCTTCAGAATGCGCAATGAAGATATCAAAATACTTCTCTCGGTTCAAGAAAATCCTCATGTCCCTACTAGTCAAATAGGTATAGGGAACTCGAAATTAGCCAGTCTTCAGTTGCAAGAATTCTAAAAATGCAAAATGTCTTCCTTATGAAATGACCAACTATTAGAAGCTGATCCGGATAGAAGACTCCAGTTTTGCGAACAAATGATGGATCTACTGGACAGAAATGTTCCAAGCATAGAAAATATCCTGTTTTCAGATGAATCAACGTTTATGTTAAATGGTGAGCTAAATCGTCAAAATTGTCGTTACTGGGCGCAAACAACAATCCACTCTGAATGAGGGAAGGCCACACTCAACATCCAGAGAAAGTCTATGTTGGGCCAGGGATTGTTGGTGATCGAGTTGTAGGACCAATTTTCTTCCAAGGAAATCTCAGTGGGGCAGGATATTTAGAATTCTTGCAGGAAGAGCTAATTCCTGATTCCGCTATTTTGTTTCCTAATCCGGTGGAAGCTGATGTCCCCAATAGAAACATTTGGTTTCAGCAAGACGGTGCCCCTCCTCATTTTGCAAGACCTGTCCGTCTCGATGATATATTTCCAAACAGATGGATTGGTAGAAGAGGACCTTTTGAATGGCCATCCAGGTCTCCGGACTTAACACCTGTGGACTATTTCTTATAGGAGTATTTGAAGAGCACTTAAGAAGAGAGAAGAGACTTAAACTCAAAACTTCGAGGAACATTTTTGTTGCAATTCCGATGTTTTAAAGCGAAAACTCATCACGCCTAAGCGGGAGTAAAACTGTTCCATCACCGTCACGCTAATCTCCTTACCAACATGTTCTAAACGTTAACGCTATTGTGTAGCTATGAGTGAGACGTGTAATGGAATAAGAAATTCTTGTTTTGGATATAGTTGGATATGTCAAAATTTTATTTGACAAAGTATTTTTTTGTGAAACGAACTGGTGCTTGGTTATCTTTTGAAATATTGAAATACAAATCTTGTCCCTTGAAACCAAAAAAGATAAAAAAACATAACAAAGGTTGCTCTAACGCGTTTTAAACATTTTTTTGTTAAAGATTTTAAAAAGACTTCTTTAACGACAGCTTTCTCTTCCAGAGTACCCAACTACGTACCTAATAATGGTATGAATGTTGGAGACGGTGGTTTTGGTGGCGGTAGTGCATTATCTACGGCTGCTATGGTAGCTGCGGCGACGGCGACTGCGACTGCCACCGCTAGCGTGGTGGCACTACAAGACAATAGCCAGTTTTCTAATCAACAGTATTCACAAAATTACCAGCACAGAATGATGCCCATGAACACCATGAATCCGATGAATAGCATGCCTAACATGCCAATGGGTGAGTACTAAAACTTTATGGTGCGTTTAGACTAGACATTTTATTCCGTACATTTCTCGCTATGTCTTCCCAGCTGGGTAGATAAGTCTCGGATAGCTTCTCTCAGGACAGTTGACACTTATGTCGGAGAGAAATTTACCGAATAGAGTGTTTAATTTAAGCGCACCTTTACAATGACGTATGACTCAAAAAATTACTAATTCTCTCCTATCCTCTGTATGTATATTTGCACTACTGATGAGTACAAATGAGAACGAAACATCAGTATCTAACCATTACAATTTCCATCTGTATCGATTTGTTTCATTTAAAAAAAAGTCATGGTCAGAATGTAGCTCGATTAATTCCAAAATGGGTTGTTCCAGTGTTTTATTTTTGTGGAAAAGTAGATCAAATATTCCAGTGGTTTCGACATTAAATGGCACCTTTCATCGCGCTCTGATAATATTATTTTAAACCGATCGTTATCATGTAAACTGTGTTCTTTAATGCAGACCTTAAACACCATTCGATGATTTTATGATTATGTTTCGTGAAAAGACGAGCACCACGACCCTTCTTCCATTCCCCTCCTGTTCGATATCCTGTATCATTGGTTTAAGTCAACAATATTACTGTTAGTAAAACGTAATAATGAAGTAGCAAAATCAATACATGGATTGGGGTTGCGTGAAAATTGAGAACAAAATCAATGACAATAACACGAATTAAATTTCATCATGAACTACGAGGAATCACTCGAATAAAGCACTTATTATAATTTATTATTCTTGTAATGCGCATTAAAAGTGACATTATAGCATTCAGCTTTATTTGATGGATTTGAATATGCTTCATTTTAGCTTTAATTTAACCTATTGATTATATAACATAATCATTATTAATAAAATTAAAGCACCAAAGTGTCTGCCTGTCTGTCGACTGATCTTTTGTCCGGAGTAATCTCGGAAACTGCTAAACCGATTTTAATAAAACTTTTACTAAAATGTTGAACATTTTTGGGGGTACCTTTTAGGTTATTTTTATTTCAATAAAACTCAACCAGTCAAATTCAACATTTCTTTTCTAAGAACTCGTTATTGATTTAAGGTTATAACACACAACATATAAAAAAGAAACGAATCCGCAATGTTTATGGCTGGTATAGTAGTGCGCGCCATCTACAGTTCTAGCGGGTACTAGAATTAAGCAGGCGCCAACCTTTGACCCGAATAACCTTCTGAAAATTTCGGCTTTTATGCTCCAGATTCTAACTTTCTGAAAATTTTACTACTTTCTCAAAATTTGCTCCTTTCTGAAACTTTTCACCTTTGCCCCAGATTTCGATATTTTATGCTTTTTCAAATTTCGAGCTTTTTCTCGAATTTCGTCTTTCTTCGAACGATCGACTTTGTTCTCAAAATTTGTGTTTTTTTTTCTTAGCATCAGTGTCGAACTTAAAAGTCGAAATTTTCTAAAGAATATCAAATGTTAAGAAAAAAAAAAACAAAACAAATTTTGAGAACAAAGTCGATCGTTCGAATTTCTCGAATTTCGTCTTTCTTCGAACGATCGACTTTTTGAGAAAATCAAAATTTTGAAAAAAATCGAAATTTTAAAGTCGAAATTTTCAAAAAAGTTTAAATTTTCAATAAAAATCTGTTTTAATTTTTCCTTTTTTTCAAAAAATACTGCTTTTTTGGAGGAACGGGGTGATCCTTGTTATCTTCAAACATTTAAATACAAATCTTGTCCCCTGAAACCAAAAAAGATTAAAAAAACACAACAAAGGTTGCTCTAACGTGTTTCGATAGCCAACCTATCTCTTTGAAGGTGATGGCTTGGCTGTCGAAACGCATTAGAGCAACCTTTGTTGTGTTTTTTATTCTTTCTTGGTTTCAGGGGACAAGATTTATATTTAAATTTTTAAAAGATGTATTAAAAGTATAAATAAAAAATGTTTTAAATGCTTTTAAGTGTTTAAAGATTATTTTATACATTGAAGCAAAGGACACATTATTTAAAAAAAGTTATTTTCCGCTGCATAGAGATTTTCAAGAAGTTTGTAAATCGAATACTAATTACCAGGTAGCTGTAGGCCCTAGGTGTGTCTAAAAAAACAATGTTTAAATTCTGAGCAATTTTCAGTATTCTGAACTTTTTTTTTACAGGTGGCATGCACAATAACATGATGAGTGGCATGGTATCGAAAATGGGCATGCAAAATCCAGGCGTGGGACCAACGACTAACTCGATGTACCCTCGCAGAATGGCCCCCTACCCTTCCCCTTCTATGCACATGAATCAACAAAGGCACCAAAACTACCCCAAGTCGGGCATGAGCCCTAACTTTAACCCCAGCCAACAATACGCCAACTACCCCACAAGGCAACCGACCTTCAATCAGTATCCTACGCAGCAGTCTTTAGGGCCGACGGGTAAGTGCATCTATACTTTTTCTCCCTGCATATTTCACACCCTTCGCTTCGGATCTATTATAATATCATCCAATCGCCGAAGTGCACTAAACTGAGTCTGTTTCACAAGAGGAAATATAATTTTATTTTTAGAATTAAAGTAAAAGAGTTGAATGTTCCAGGCCCCATTTTATTCAAGCAGAGCGTTCGAATATACCTTTAAATAGCTTGTTGTCAACATTTATTTATGAATGTCATCGTCCAACAATGAAATTCTATCTTAAGAATGAACATTATACTACTATTTAAAAATTTACTAAAATAGAATTTCAAGAACGTTCCGCATGGAAGAGCTTCTTGACTAATTTCCAATTCGTGTTAACTTGTATTATTTAACATGATTTACCTTAGAGGTGAAAAAAGTGTCATTTGTATCAAAGAATAATTAAAAATGCGTTTCATGGTAAAGAACTGTGCTTGATGGATATGAAAAAGAAATATTCGAAGACATACTTAACGAATTTTTAACATGCAGCCCCTAAAAGGGAAAAAGCTATGTTAATTTAATTGCAAAAGAAAATGAAACAGGCGTTTTATAACCAAAAGTCTGTCTAAAAGAATTTGTGAAAGAAATAGACAGATCTTTGAATAATTTCGAAATATCACCTCTAAGAGGGTGAAAAAAGGTTTCATTTACTATCGAAAAAATTAGAAGTGCGCTTTATAGTTAAAAACTGCATAATGGATTTGCACAAGAAATAGTCAAAGGTGGACGAATTTTTAAAATTTAGTCCCCAATGAGGAGGCAAAGTCTTATTTAGTGGAAAAAATGAAAAAAGCGTTTTATAATAAACGAATCTGTGAGAGAAATAATTAGGCACATTCTAGATCAACTTCCAAAATTCAACTCTAAGGGGGTGAAAAAAGTTGTCAAATTTACTATCGAAAAATAATTAAAAATGTACTTTCTAGTCAAAACCTGAGTAATGGATAAAAAAAAATATTCAAATAAGAACTTGGCGAATTTTTAACATTCAACCTCTAAAAGGGGAAAGTTTATATCAAATTTAGTGCGAAAAAAAATGGAAAAATCTCTCCAAAAGAAATTGTGAAAAAATAAGCTCATACTTGATCAATTTTAAAAATTCAGCCTCTAAGGGGGTGAAAAATGACGTCAAATTTACTTTAGAAAAAAGTGGGAGTGTGCTTTTTAATTAAAAACGTTATGGATTTGCAAAGAAATATTCCGAGACGTATGTGGCGTACTTTTAAATTTTGGTCCCTAAGAAGTAGAAAAAGGATCTCAAATTTAATGAGAAGAAAAAAACGAAAAAGAGGCGTTTTATATTTAAAAACTTATCTAAACAAATCTGTGAGAGAGATTATTAAACACATAAATTTGAAGATTATATTAAAATTTAAATAAAGAGAAATAAATTTAATAGAAATTTCGACTTTTTCGCAGTACGTCGAAACTTTCAGTCAAACTTTTCAATAAAATTGAAACTTTCAAAAAAAATTTATATAATTTTTGAAAAAGCCAAACTTTTGAGAAAGTCCAAAATCTGAAAATTTCGAAAATGACGAAGTTCTGAAAAAAGATTAAAATTTTTTAGAGTCGAATCTTGCAAAAGACTTCGAAATTTCAAGAAAGTCAGAACTTGAAAAAGGTCGAATCTTAGAAAAGAGGAAATTTTCAAAAAGACGAAATTTTTAATTCTTAGATTTTCAAAAAATGAGAAATTTTTAAAATCCGAATTTCGAGGAAAAACGAATACTTTTGAAAAAAATAAGTGTTTTTGACACGTGTCATTATAAAAGTCAATTTTTAGTTCACTTATCAATGAACTAAAAATGTCACTTTTAATGACAGTTTTACAAAAACAAATTTAGATATTCAAAAAGTCAAAATTTTGAAAAAAGTCGAAATTTTGAAAATCGAAAGTTTTTAAAAAAGTCGAGACTTGCAGTCAATCAATAAAATTGAAATTTTGAAAGAAAAAGTAAAAAGTAGGAGAAAAATATAATTTTTGGAAATACGTATCGAGAAAAATATTTCTTGAAAAGATTCAACTTTTTTTGAAATTTCAAGATTATATTAAAATTTAAATAATGAGAAATGAATTTTATAGAAATTTCGACATTTTTCATATTTCTTCGAAACTTTCACACTTTTCAATAAAATTGAAATTTTTAAAAAAAGTATTAACATTTTTGAAAAATCCACAAGTTTGAAAAAAAGTCAAAAGTCTGAAAAATTCAAAATGTCAAAAGTGACGAAGTTTTGAAAAAAGATTGAAATTTTTAAACAAGGACGAATTTTTCAAAGTCGAATTTCGACTTCGAAATTTCAACAAATAGACATTTTTTGGTTATCTTCAAAAATTGAAATACAGAACTTGTCCCCTGAAACCTGTTTTTTAAACGTTCTTAGTTTCAGAGGACAAGTTCTGTATTTCAAATAGAAATTTGAAATCAAATAATAATTTGAAATATGATGATGATTTTATTTGATGTATGTAAGTTTGATCTTATGAATTGAAATTGTTTTTCAGGAAATTTTGGCCCAGCTACCATGGGCAATGTTAGAAACACTGCGGGGAACCTTCGTCAAGCCACTCCTCCTTATAACACTCAAGGGCAGTATTTTCCTTCCGGTTCTATGAACCAATTTCCTAGTTCAAATTCTGGTCAATACATAAATGGTAATATTAATGGGCAGTATGCTACCAACAGTCAATTTCAACAAGATGTTGTGATGAGGAACAACATGAATTACCAACACAGTCCTATTCCTGGAAACCCAACCCCACCGCTTACACCTGCCAGTAGTATGCCTCCGTATATCAGTCCTAATCCAGATGTGAAACCGACCTTCAGTGATATGAAACCAGCTATAGCTTCTCAAAGTAAGTCTAAATTGTATAGTTAGTAACGTAAAATGACTTTTACATAAAGTGGTCTGACATGAAAATTAAAAGTGGTCTGTCATAAAAATTAAAAGTGGTCTGTCATAAAAATTAAAAATGATCTGTCATTTGGCAAAATTAAAAAAAATATTATCTGTCAGTTAGGTAATCTTCAGGATGTCTCAGTTACGTTATTATTTTAACCACATATTTGAAAGGCTTAATGAAAACAGAGAATTAAAACAAAAATGTTATTCCATTTTTTAAATAGAGGACAAATGAACCCATAATCTTCCTAACAGATCGCTCCTGATCCGTAACAAACTATATAGCTTCACAACTTGATATCCTGACTAGAGACAACCAGGTGCATCAAGCAGACTCGAGAAAAAAGTAGAAATTTAATAAAAATTGGAATTTTTCCAGAGTCAAAACTTGCCGTAAATTCAGGAAAAGACAAATTTTGTAAAAAAATCAGGAAATGTGAAAAATACTGAAATTATCAAAAACTGTCGGAATTTGAAAGAAAGAATATTGATTCGATTTTTTAATAAACTTCAAAAACGCAACTATTTATAAAAATTTCAGTTTTAAAGCTTTAATTTTTTTGAAAATGTCGAATTTTGGAAAAGATTGAAATTTTTTACGATTTTACTTGAGAACAACGACTCTTTCCAAAATTTGCACTTTTTTAACATTTTTGACTTTCCCAAATTTCGATGTTTTTCAAAATTGTTACTTTTTTAAAATGTTGATTGATTTTTGTTTGATCTTTTTAAAAATTTCAACCTTTTATAGTAAATTTTGAAATTTCAGAAATTTATTTGTTTCTAAAATCTCAATTTTTTTTGAAAATTTCGATTTTTTTGAAAATCTCAACTTTATCGACAATTTCGACATTTTTTTTAAATTTTGAATTGTTTTTTCAATTAAGAATCTTTTTCCAAAGTTTAAAATTTCTTTGGAAATCCTCATTTTTCAAAGTTCCATTTTTATTAAACTCAAAAAGCATGTCAGTTTGTCAAAATGTCAATTTTGTTGACAAATTTCGATCTTTTCAAACTTTGCTTCGACTTTTTTTTGAAATTTGTTACTTTTTTTTGAAAACCTTCATTCTTTTTGAAAATTTCGAAATTTTTCAAGTTTTGACTTTTTTCTAATAATCAAATTTCGATCTATTTTTTTAAATTTATTTATTTTTTCAAATTTTGACTTATTTGAAAACTTTTAAACTTTTTTGAAAATATTTTTTAAATCTTTTTTAAATTTCGAAGATTTTTTTTTGTGGAACTGACTGGTTCTTGATTATCTTCAAAAATTGATTTTAGTATCTCTGAAGATGATAGCTTAGGCTGTCGAAACGCGTTAGAGCAACCTTTGTTGTGTTTTTTAATCTTTCGTGGTTTCAGGGGACAATTTTTTTATTTCAATTTTCGAATATTTTTGAAAGTTCTCCCATTTATTCAATGTTTTTTGCAGTTTTTTTTTCGAAAATTTTGATTCATTTCGAAACTAGCCTTTTTGAATTGTTTTTGATATTTTTCAATATTTTGATTTTTTAAATTTTTCAGAATATTTTTACAATTTCGACTGATTTTTTTTTGAAAATTTTAACTTTTTAAACAAATTTCGACATTTCTCAAAATTTTTCTGTAATATTCTTTTTTTTTAATTTTAACTTATTTGGAAAATTTTGCTTTCTTTAAAATTGCGCCATTTTTTTGATAATTCGTCTACTTTTAAAAATGTTAAAAATATTTCTGTCTTTCTTTAGGTTTTTAAAAAATCTATTAAATTGCGTGGTTTTTTTTTAAGACTGAATTTTTAGGAAACTTTACTTTTTCAAAATTTCACTTTTTTTGGACTTTTTGACTATGTTTCAGTATTTCGACTTTTTTAAAAATCAAATACAATTTTTTTTTCAAAACTTCAATTATTTTCGAAATTTTTATTTTTTATGAAAATTTAAAAGACGTAGAAATTTAAAGAAAGTAGAAATTCCCCACCCAGTAAAAATTTGAAACATATTGAAAAATGTAGACACTTTCATAGAATGTTGAAACTTTCAAAAAAAGTTAAGGAATTTCAAAAAAAGAATCTTTGAAAATTGGCCAAATTTTCGAAAAAAAAAAGTTTTAAATTTTAAAAAATAGTCCGCAATTTAAAAAATATTCGAAATTATAAAGAAATGTCGAAGAAAGAAACGAAGAATGTTTAATGAAATCTCCTGAGCACCCAAATTTTCGGAAAGCCCAAATTTCGAAAAAAGGTCAAAATTATCAAAAATTTTGACATTTTTGTTAGTTGAAATTTTGAGAGAAAAGATAAAGTCACAAATCTTAAAAAGAAAGTCACT
Organism: Dastarcus helophoroides; assembly: GCA_028583605.1. Classification (NCBI taxonomy): domain Eukaryota; kingdom Metazoa; phylum Arthropoda; class Insecta; order Coleoptera; family Bothrideridae; genus Dastarcus; species Dastarcus helophoroides. The sequence continues at coordinate 30,818,129 of CM053327.1, forward strand.
TTAAACCAATGTCAAAGATAAGATTTTTTAAAAAAGCCTAAATATTGAAAAAAAATCGACATTTTGAAAGAAGTTCAAATTTTCGAAATGAATCAAAGACTTTAAAATGCAATGACATTTTTGGAAATAATCCAAAATCTTTACACGAGTCGATTAAAAAAAATCAATATTTTCAGATAAAGGCAAAAGCTCAAATTTTCGAAATAATTCAAAAACTTTAAAATACAACGAACTTTTAAAAAATAATCCAAAAATTTACCAGGAGTCGATTTACAAAAAAATCGATATTTTAACGGCGAAATTCTAAATAAAGTGGACATTTTTAAGTCGAAATTTTGAAAAATGATAGTTTCCAAAAATTTCGAAATTTTCATGGAAATGTAAGATTTAAAATACATCATACTTTTGAAAAATAATGTCAACATTTTGAAAAGATAGTGTTAAATGTCGAACTTTCCACCAAATTCATGGATTTTGATAACTTCAAAAAACCTTTTAGAAAAGTTGAAATTTTGAGAAATAATCTGAATTTCAGAAATAATCAAAATTTTGAAGAAATATGCTGTTCAAAAAAAGCCGAAATTTTCAAAGAACCTAATTATTGAAGAGAAGTGAAAATTATTAAATATTTCTAAACTTTAAAAAAAGACACAATGTTGAGAAACGGAAATTTTTGGTTAGTTAAATTTAAAACAAAAGGTAAATGTCATTTTTTGAGTTAAAATTTTTGATTGAATATTTTCAAATAGTTTTTGTTTTTTTTTTCAATTTATTTAACATTTCTTCGGCCCAGTTTGGAAATATTTAAATTTTTATGGTTTGTTGACAAATAGATTGAAATTTTGAAATGATGTCGAAATTTTCAAACGAGTCATAATTAAAAAAAAAAGGTGTAAAAAGTCGACACTTTGAAATTTTGAACTAAGCTGGAATTTATAAAAAGTTGAAAATTTTAAAAAGCAGCGAAAGAATCGAAAAAATTCGAAATTCTGCAAAATAATTACAAATGTCAAAACAAGCCAAGAAAATGTCGCCATTTAAGCAACTCGAAATTTTCGAATGAAATCGAAATTTTAAAGAAATTTTCAAAAACATCCAAAGTTTTTAAAAAAGGTAGAAATTTTTGGAAAAGTCGAAATAAAAATATCTTAATTCAAAAAAGTAAGAATTTTCGGCGTTGAAATTTGGAAAAAAGTCAGAATTTTTAAAAAGCGAAAAGGTGTCCAAATTTTCGAAAATAAAATCCACATTTTTAAAAACCAAAATTAAAAAATAAACAATTTTTTTAAAGACAGAGATTTAAAAAGTCGAAATTTTAAAAATCGAAAGTCTTAAAAAAACCCAAATTTTGACAAGTCGAAATTTTGAAAAAATACATATTTTCAAAAGAATGGACATTTTAAAACAAATTTCGGGGTCAAGCTTTCCAAAAAATCTAGAATTTTCGAAAGAGAAAGATTTTTTAAAAAGTCGAAATTAACAGAGTCGAAGTTTTCCAAAACGTAAAATTTTGAAAAAAATAGAAATTTTGGGTAGTCGAAAATTGTGTGAAAAAAAAATTTAAAGCGAAAGTTTTGAAAAAGTGAAATTTTGTTTAAAAATTCAAAATTTGGAAATAAAATTGGAATTTTAGAAAAATTTATTAAAACAAACGCGATATTTTGATTTTTTCAGAAAAGTTCAAATTTTAGAAATTTTAAATTAAAAAATTGAATTATTTAAGTCAAATTTCGTGTTCGATACATTAAATAAGCGAAAAAAATCGAAATTTTCAATAAAGTGAAGTGGGCAAAATTTCGAAAAAATGAAATTTTCGGAAAAGTTGAAATTTTCGGAAGAGTCGAAAGTTTGGAAAGAGGCGAATTTTTAAAAGTCGAAACTTTGAAAAAAGTTGAAATTTCAGAAAAAGACTAAATTTAAAAGCTATATTTTAAAAAATTGATTTATTTAAACAAATTAAATATAGTAGTGGTTATGAAATGGGGAATGGAATTAGGTGACAATCAGCTAGTCCTTAAAAGAAATTTTAATGTGCTTTCTGCGTGCAAGTGCCGGAATACTTGAGTGCCTATTCTTTGAGTTATTTGAGGGTTTGTGAGAAAAAAAGACTGAGATACCCCTATGTCACTTTAAATACGTAATTGTTTTATTTTTTCTTTTCTAGAAGATGACGAGCTAAGATTGACATTCCCGGTCCGCGACGGTATTATACTTCCTCCCTTTAGACTGGAACATAACCTAGCTGTTAGTAATCATGTATTTCAATTAAAACCCACCGTTCACCAAACGCTAATGTGGCGCTCCGATCTGGAATTACAACTTAAGTGCTTCCATCATGAAGATAGACAAATGAACACCAACTGGCCTGCTTCAGTACAAGTATCAGTCAATGCAACTCCGTTGATAATCGACCGAGGTGAAAACAAAACGTCGCACAAACCATTGTACCTTAAAGATGTCTGTCAACCCGGCAGGAACACCATACAAATCACAGTGTCCGCCTGCTGCTGCGTAAGTTGCCACACTTTGTTACTTCTGCATGTAAATCTAAACCTCTCGCGTTTAGGTAGTATGTGAAAAACGAGATTTTTCCAATATTTTACTGGAGAAGTGGAATTTTGCGGTTCAAAAAAAATTGATGACCAAAAGAAAAGCTCTTTAGCTTCAGATGTAAAAATGTATCCTAACCGTTCCATAAGAGTCTGAATAGAAAAAATACTATTTATTTATAGTAAAAGCTATACCAGGGGTCGGCAAACCCCGGCTCGCGAGCCGCATGCGGCTCTTAAAAGAAAAGTGCGGGTTTTTTAAATTCCCTTAATAAAATAAATAATAAAAGTTAGAGCGGACAGACACTTAGACACTCATTAAACAAGTGACCTACAGAAGTCGAAATTTTCAAAAACACTTTTCTAGGAATTTTTACGTTTTACTAAAATTTTGACAAAAACTTATGATTTCAAGAAGTAATTTTCCGAAATATTTGATTGCTTTGTATTAACATTTTGATAAAACACATGAAATTTGAAATTTCTAGAAAAAGATCAACTTGGGGAGTCGAAATTGCTAAAAATTATTTTTCTCATAATTTTTACTTTTTTATTTGTAATTTTTTTAAAATCTTGGTATTTTGTGAAAAAAGGTGAATTATTTTTTGTGTGAAAAAAAATCTAAATTTTTAGAAACAGCAAACATCAAAGTTTGAAATAAAAGCTGAAATTTCCAGAAAAAAACCGAATTTTGAGAAAAAGAGATTTCGAAAAAATTGAGACAAAGAAAGAAACTTCGAAAATATTGAGAAAAAGGAACAGATTTCGAAAAAATTGAGAAAAAGGAATTTATTCTCAATAAAAGGTAAAATTTTGGAAAAAAAAACGTAGAATTTCGACAATAGATTGAAACCCAGGACAAATTAAAAACCTGAAATTATTAGAAAATTTTGTCTTTTTGAAATATAGTAAAATTTCAAAAAGAGAAATTGTAAAAATTAACTGAAAGCTTATAAAAAATTGTCGATCTCTAAAAAGGTTAAAGTTTTTCAGTGAAGAAGAAAAAACTTTAATTTTAGGAAGATTTTCACGGAAAAAGTTTAGAACAACTCGAAATTTCGATAAAAAATTTGCAATTTCAAGAACAGGACGAATTAAAAAAAAAATCCAAATTTTCAGTTAAATTCGAACGGTAAAATAATTTCGAAAGAAAATTCCAAGAAAATTTCGAGAAGAGTTGAACTTTAAAAAAGGTCAAAATTTCCCAGAAAAAGCCAAATTTTGAGAAAAAGGAAGAGATTTCGAAAAAAACCTGGGAAAAATGAAGAGGTTCAAAAAAATGAATTTATCTAATTCGGCAAAAGGGAGAAATTTGAAAAAATGAATTTATCGAAAGTTCTCAAAAAAGACAAAATTTTAGAAAAATTTCTGGGATTCAATCTAATGTCAAAATTCGACGTTATTGTTTCTAAAATTTTGCTGTTTTGAGAATTTTTGACAAATTCATATTTTTCGAAATCTCTTTTTTTCAAAATTTAAATTTTTCCGGAAATATCAACTTTTATTTCGAACGAAATTCATCTATTTTCAAATCTCAAAATTTAATTTTTTTTCTTAAAATTTGACTTTCTCTTGGGATATGTTGACGTTTTTTTAAAGTTTAAGTTTTCTCAGAATTGGACGTTTTATCAACGTTCCCTTTCCTTCCGAAATTATTTTACCAATTTTCTCAAAATTCAATCTATCTGAAAATTTGGACTTGTTTTTAATTCGTCTTGTTTTCGAAATTTTAAATTTATTCTCAAAATTTAATTTTCTCTGGAAAATTGCAAATTTTTATCGAAATTTGGAACTTTTCTTAAAATGTTGACTTTTCCTTGAAATTTTTCCTAAAATTTGACTTTTTTCTACTTCTCTGAAAAACTTTTTTAAGTCCGACACTTTTTTAAGCTTCCAGTTCATTTTACAATTTCTCTTTTATTTCAAAATGTCAAGTTTTTAAATTTGCTTTGGGTTTCAGTCTATTTCGGAAATTTGACCTTTTTTTTTCCTGAAATTTTGCCCTTATTTGAGAACTTTGGACCAATTCATTTTTTTAAAAATCATTTTTCCCAATTTTGACGTTTTTTTAAAGTTAAAAACACGTTTTTCGAAATTTTCTTCAAATTTTTTTTGAAATTATTTCACAAATGTTCTCAAAATTCGAATTGATCTCAAAATTTGGATTTTTTTTAAATCGCCTTGGTTTCGAAATTACAAATTTAATCTCAAAATTTAACTTTCCCTGGAAAATTGTAAATATTTTGTCGAATTTTCCTTAAAATTTTTCCTAAAATCCGACTTTTTTCTTCTTTCCTGAAAAACTAACTTTTTTAAATTTTAACAATTTTTTTAAGCTTTCTGTTTATTCTTACAATGTCGCTTGTCGAAATTCTATAATTTTTCAAAAAAATCAAAATTGTCTAAAAATTTCAGGTTTTTAGGTTGGTTTTGAGTTTCAATCTACTGTCTCTAAATAAAAACGAATGTGGGTAAAACTTCCAGTTTCGAGAAAAGTGTTGAACTTTAAAAAAAAAGTCAAAATTTCCCAAAGAAAGTCAATTTTAAGAACAAAATCAAATTTTTAGATAAAATCAAACATTCTGAAAATGGGTGAATTTTGTCGATAAAATCGCAACTTGCAGAAACATAATAAAGTGTCGAATTTTCAGTTAAAAGTTGGAATTTCGAGAAACACCTAATTTTGCGAAACAGGTCGAAATTTCCAAAAAATAAATAAAAGTTTAAATATTCATCAAGTCAATATTTGGGGGAAATTGTGAAATTTGAAAAGAGAACGTAATTTAAAAGGGATAGAAATTTCAAGAAAAATGTCGTAATTTAGAACAAATTTAAAAAATATAATTTTGGGAAAAACTATTTTTTTAACATTTCCAAATTTTTACTTTTTTTTATTACGAAATCGACAAAAAATGAATTTTTGAGAAATAAATCGAATTTTCCAGTGAATTAAAAAAAAAGTAAACATTTTTACAAATTGTCGAGTTTTGAGAAGAGAGGAAGATTTAGGGAAAAAAGTCTAAATAACCTAGCTGTTAGTAATCATGTATTTCAATTAAAACCCACCGTTCACCAAACGCTAATGTGGCGCTCCGATCTGGAATTACAACTTAAGTGCTTCCATCATGAAGATAGACAAATGAACACCAACTGGCCTGCTTCAGTACAAGTATCAGTCAATGCAACTCCGTTGATAATCGACCGAGGTGAAAACAAAACGTCGCACAAACCATTGTACCTTAAAGATGTCTGTCAACCCGGCAGGAACACCATACAAATCACAGTGTCCGCCTGCTGCTGCGTAAGTTGCCACACTTTGTCACTTGTGCATGTAAATCTAAACCTCTCGCGTTTAGGTAGTATGTGAAAAACGAGATTTTTCTAATATTTTACTGGAGAAGTGGAATTTTGCGGTTCAATTGATGACCAAAAGAAAAGCTCTTCAGCTTCAGATGTAAAAATGTATCCTAACCGTTCCATAAGAGTTAATAAATATTTCTGAATAGAAAAAAATACTGTTTATTTATAGTAAAATTTACAAGTAATTGAAAATGTAATTAATTCCTTTTTCTAATTAATGGATAATTGAATTTTTAGCCAGTGGTAATGTAATTCGAAATAATTTCATTCCTTTTTCTAAAAAAGTAATGCGTAATGTAACGATTGCTTTTTAAAAGTAATTTACCCAAGTTTGTCAAATGAATTCTATTAATCACGAATTACTTTTGTCACTGAACTAAAATAAATGATACACTTAAGGCTCCTGTGGAGCCAAACGCCTCAATGAAGCAATGTTTTCTGTTAGCTGACTTCCAACCATGAATAATTAGGATATGGCCCAAGAACGCAGCTCAACTATCACCAATTTCTGCTAATATTCATAACTATTAAACTTTATTAACAATTAACAAGCAACATATATTAAAAATTCCACAATGTTTCGATAAATATTTGCTAACACCGGACTAGGTTTCGCATTGCAGTCGACTCCCGCTAAAGTTGCGCCCGTTAAAGTTGTCCGCTCGTTAAAGTTGTCAGGATACAAACGTTGAAGTTGCGCGGATGTTCCCCCGCTCCAATTTTCGAACAACGAATTGGACTTCCGAGCTTAAGTGCCACTTTTAAATGTCCAACTCAACTACTCACGGAGCAATAGCACATTTTTCGACAATGGTAGGGATAACGGGAAGTAGCAACTTAACGGTCGATCCAGTACGGTGAGCGCAACTTTAGCGGAAGTCTACTGTACTGCTAATATAAAAATAATAAAATCAATTTGCCAATTTGTAATAATGCTGTTCTTTTCAGTCGCATTTGTTCGTGTTGCAACTGGTTCATAGACCAAGTGTTAGGTCGGTATTGCAAGGTCTTCTGAAAAAGAGACTCTTGACCGCCGACCATTGTATAGCGAAAATCAAGAGGAATTTCAACAACACTAACACTGGACCAAATATGGACAGAGATCGGGATGCAATAGAACAAACAGCTCTTAAAGTTTCGTTAAAATGTCCGATCACGTTTAAGAGAATAACACTTCCTGCCCGGGGCCATGAATGCAAACACATCCAGTGTTTCGATTTAGAATCCTACCTTCAATTAAATTGTGAACGAGGAGCATGGAGATGTCCCGTTTGCAAGTAAGTTTATCTAATAGTGATTGATTTGACCTACTACATGTTGTGTTTCAGTAAACCTGCTCAATTGGAAGGGCTTGAAGTAGACCAATATATGTGGGGAATTTTGAATACGTTAAATAGTTCCGAGGTGGAGGAAGTTACTATTGATAGCTCAGCCAATTGGAAAGCAGCAAAACCTATAGGAATTAAGGTAATTGCTACTCAATCGATGGTGTTATCATTGCTTATTTAAAATCATATTTCAGGTGGAAGAAGACACTGACTCCTGTGGAGCCAAACGCCTCAATAAAGCAATGTCTCCCGGTAGTATGACTCTTCCCACTATGAATAATTGGGATATGTCCCAAGCAATGTCTCCCTACTTACCTCCAGATATGAATAGCATCGCTAGTGGGTCCATGATGAACGGCCCATCTAGTTACAATAATACAAGAGCTAATCAATACGAGTTCAACACGACAACGAACTCCACAAACAATGAATATACGAATGGAAGTGGACCATTATCACATTTAAGTGATTCTGTCAATTCACTAGATCCGTTGAACGCAATGGAAAAAAGTCTCAATGAACAGGTAAGTTTCTTCACTTTTTCGCTGCTGCGCGCGTAAAAGGAATTAAGACGAAAAGAGATAAAATTGGAGAAAACAACTCTGTTTGCACATGACCTCAGACTCAGAACGAGCACAATTAGACAGTTAGTGATACTCCAAATGACTTAGCTTCCTTTAAAGATCTAATCTATCTATCCTAGGAGTAAATGCGAGCACTAACTTCTCTTGGGAGGATCATGTGCGCGCCATTGCCAAATCCGCCTCTCAGAAGCTAGGCTTTCTTTTTAGAGCTAAAAAGTACTTCACATCTCATCAGCTATTAACATTATACAAAACTCAAGTTAGGCCAACACTAGAATCGTGTTCTCGTGTTTGGAGTTCAGCCCCAAAACACACTTTAGCTCTATTGAATTCAATTCAAAGGAGAACGATTCGCCTAATTGATGACGAGAGTCTGACCGATTCTCTCGAAACACTAGAGCACAGGCGTATGGTTGGTGACTTGTCTCTTTTCTACAAGTACTATCATGGAAGATGCTCGCAGGAACTAATAGGATTGATCCCCCCAAGGGCAAGATTCTTGAGGCATACTAGACAGTCGGTGACAGCAAATGTGTGCCGTCCAGCTTGACACAGTGAGGACTTCTGTCTACGGAGACTCTTTTTTTCTATAGAACTTCCAAGCTATGGAACTTGTTACCGAAAGGAATTTTCCCCAAAAATTACAACCTATTCTTGTTTAAGAAGGCGGTTCATCGCCATATATCCTTGTATCCGCATCCTACTCGCAGTGCTTTGAAAGCATAATGGGGTGTTACCCTTTGCGAGTGGATTAAACTAAAAAAAAAAACACAACGACAGTAACTTCAAAATTATATATAAAAACGACTTGAACACATTTTCACGAAAACTGGACTTTGACCACACGCAGCAGTGAATCGGATTTCAACAACTACTAATCGAAATGTTTTCAGATGCCTCACACGCCGCATACTCCACATACGCCTCACACTCCCCATACTCCAGGATCCGCGCACACTCCTGGTGGAGGTACTGGTCCTCCGAGTGTTCCGCCCTCCACGGATCCGCACAATAACAGCAATAGTTCAAACACCAGCACAGGAAACAATCAAGCCAATGAGAATACAGTTCCTGATTTACCTTCTGACCTTAACTTTGACCCTGCTGCTGTCATCGACGGAGAAGGAACAGGTCAAGAGGCCCTCAATGTAAGTTTTTATTGCGGGATCGCGCCTTTTCGCAATTCACTTTAGAAGTAACTCCAATTTGGATGCATAACTTTGTTAAGACGGTCGTTGCTTCAGCTACTTCATCTGTATGGTGATGTAACGAATGTGAACATGAACACTGTCTTTTTTTTTTCTTTATCAAATCAATTAGGTTTCCTAATAGCGCTTCACTTTCCCTTGCCACTTTTTTGGGCTCTATATTAAGGGCTAATACAACCGTGTCAAAGTTGTAGGATATTAGTTTTCAACTAAATTTCAATCAAAGTTTCAAAATTTGAAACCCAAAGTTTCAAAATTTGAAACCCAAAGTTTCAAAATTTGAAAGCCAAAGTTTCAAGAAAATGAATATTCCAGTTTAGTCACATTTTATGGATTAAACTTGAAATGTTTCAATCTTTTCCATTATATTGATTTTAAAGAAAAATGTCAACATTTGTAGAAAAAAATTAAGTTCGAGTTTGAAACGAAAATTTAAGATGAACGTTTTAAAAAGTTAACATCTACATTTAAGCTTGACGCACACAGAAAAAGCAAAACAGTTTTAGTCAAAAACGTTTTTGAGTAAAAGTGATCTATGTTATTACTTCAATGTAAATTAAATAAATTGACGCACACTGATTAGTCGCATATCTTAAAGCACGTTTAGGCTCGTTAAAGTCAGGCTTCGACGTCAAGCGTTTTCGGCTTGACGCACACAAAAAGCAAAGCGTTTTTTGTTTGAAACAAAACGTTTTTGACTAAAATTATTTCCCTCTTTTTATGTCGGTCAAGCCTTAGACGCTAATCCAGAAACTAAAATATCAAATGAAATTACAAGCTTAAAATTCAATATATGAACATTTTTAGTGTAGTGGCGAAATTAATCTTTTGAACTTAATCTGAAAATGAAGTTTTTCAGGAATCGGGAAGCTATTTATAGTTTACAAGTCAAGATTTTGACCAAAGTTGAACATTCAAGTTCAAAGTCAAAACTGTCATGATCTCGAAATTACAGTTAAATTGTGGAGATTTTTTGTTTACTAAATTTCGAGTTTGTCAAGAAAATTTGAATTTTTCTCTAAAAATTCCGATTTTAATGAAAAAAATCACCGAAAGTCAACACTCTTAACAAAAATTAAAAATTGCCAACTTCCACAATTTTGGAAAGTAGTTCTTAAAATTTCAAGTTTTTCTCGAATTGTAACCGTAAAATTTCGACCTGAAGCTTAAAATTTGTAGAATTAGTCCAAGTTTAGATTGACTTCAGTCGGAGACAGCAAATTCTGGTGCGGTCCAACTTGACACACTGAGGACTTCTGTCTACGGAGACTCTTTTTTTCTGTAGAACTTCCAAGTTATGGAACTTGTTACCAAAAGGAATTTTCCCCAAAAATTGCAACCTATCCTTGTTTAAGAAGGTGGTTCATCGGCATCTATCCTTGTTTCCGCATCCTACTGGCAGTGCTTTGAAAGCCTAATGGGGTTACCCTTTGCGAGTGGATTAAACTTGAAAAAAAACTGGAGTAAAAGACATAATTTTAAAGAGAAACTTAAAATAGTGACCAAAGTATCTTTAATAAATTAAGTTGTTTTTCCACATTTCATCTATTTTACACAAAAATTTATTTCAATAAATAAATAAATAAAACCCTAAAGTTTAAGGGTTTTGAATATTGAACCTGCGGTAGATATTTTGAAGACATATTAGAAATTTTTTAAATCAAAATAGGAAAGTGAAAAGTTTTCTAGAAGAAAATTAGGATTTTTAAATCAAAGGCAAAATTTCGGGAGTCTACGCATAAAAAAAACTTTTCTAAACTTTTAACTTCTAAAAAATCTTCTTCTAGGTCTAGACCAGGGGTGGCAAACCGCGGCTCAAGAGCCGCATGGGGCTCTTTTAAAACAAAATTGAGGCACTTTAGGTTCCCCTAAAAAATAAATAAAGAAAAGCTAGGGTGGACAGACACGCAGACATTTATTAAACAAGTGACCTACAGAAGTCGAAATTTCCAAAAATACTTTTCTAGGAATTTTTACTTCATTTTACTTAAATTTTAACAAAAAGTTATGATTTCAAGAAGTATTTTTCCGAAATTTTTGATTGATTTGTATTAACATTTTGAAAAAACACATGAAATTTGAAATTTCTAGAAAAAGACCAACTTGGGGAATCGAAATTTCTAAAAAATATTTTTCTCATGAATTTTATTTTTTTTTATTTGAAAATGTTCTACAACCTTGAGATTTCGTAAATTACTTTTTGTGAGAAAAAAAAAATTAAATTGACAGAAACAGCAAATATCAAAGTTCGACATAAAAGCTAAAATTCCCAAAAAAAGGCCAATTTTGAGAAAAAGAGATTTCTAAAAAATTGAGAAAAAGAAAGAGACTTCGAAAAAATTGATAAAAAGGAAGAGATTTCGAAAAATATGAATTTATTAAAAGTTCTCAATAAAAGGTAAAATCTTAGAAAAAAACGTTACAAGTTCAATAATAGATTGAAACCCAGGACAAATTAAAAACCCGAAATTTTTAGACAAATTTGAATTTTCTGAAATATATTAAAATTTTGAAACGAGAAATTATAAAAATTAACTGGAATCTTCAAAAAAATTGGCGATTTTTAAAAAAGTCGTAATTTTTCAGTGAAAAAGAAAAAAGTCTAATTTTAGTAAGAATTTCATAGAAAAAGTTTAGAACAGCTCGAAATTTCGATAAAAATTTGCAATTTTCCAGAGAAAGCTAAATTTTCAGAATAAATTTGCAATTTCGAGAACAAGACGAATTTAAAAAAAAACTCAAAATTTTCAGATAAATTCGAATTTTGAGAAAATTGGTAAAATACTTTCGAAAGAAAATTCTAAGAAGACTTCGAGAAGTGTTGAAGTGTAAAAAAAGATAAAAATTTCCCAGAAAAAGCCGAATTTTGACAAGAAGGATGATATTGGGAAAAATGAAGACATAAAAAATGATTTGCCTAATTAGAAAAAAAGGGAAAATTTAAAAAAAAATCAATTTATCGAAAATTCTCAAGAAAGGCAAAATTTTAGAAAAAAAACGTCGAATTTCGATAGTATATTGAAACTCGAAACAAATTTAAAAATCTGAAATTTGTAGACAATTTTGAATTTATTGAAAAATTTCAAAATTTCGAAATGAGAAATTATAAGAATAAACTGGAAGCTTAGAAAAAAATGTTGAAATTTAAAAGAGTCGAAGTCTTTTAAGGAAGAAGAAAAAACTCAAATTTTAGGAAAAATTTCAAGGAAAAAGTCTAAATATTAAGAAAAGCTCGAAATTTCCACAAAAAAATTACAGTTTTCCAGAGAAAGTTAAATTTTGGAAATAAATTTGAAATTTCGAAAACAAAAAGATTTTAAAAAATCCTAATTTTGAGATAAATTCGAATTTTGAGAAAATTTGTAAAATAATTTCAAAAGAAAATTCCAAGAAATTTTCTAAAAGTATTTAACTTTAAAAAAGGTCAAAATTTCCCAGAAAAAGCCGAATTTTGAGAAAAAGAAAAAGATTTTGAAAAAACATTGGGAAAAATAAAGAGAGTAAAAAAAATGAATTGGTCCAAAGTGCTCAAATGAGGGCAAAATTTCAGAAAAAAAAAATACGTCGAATTTCCACAATAGATTGAAACCCAAAACAAATTTAAAAACTCAATTTTTATATAAAAGAGAAATTGTAAAAAAACTGGAAGCTTAAAAAAGTGTCAGTCTTCTAAAAAGTCGAGGTTTTTCAGAAAAGTAGAAAAAAGTCAAATTTTAGAAAAAATTTCAAGGAAAAAGTCTAAATTTTAAGGGAAGCTCGAAATTTTGACAAAAAATTTCGAAAATAAAATGATTTTTAAAAATCCTAATTTTGAGATCAATTCGAATTTTGAGAAAATTTGTAAAATAATTTCGAAAGAAAATTCCAAGAAAATTTCTAGAAGTATTTAACTTTAAAAAAAGGTCAAAATTTCCCAGAAAAAGCCGAATTTTAGGAAAAAGGAAGAGATTTCGAAAAAACATTGGGAAAAATGAAGATATTAAAAAAAATGAATTTGTCCAAAGTTCTCAAATAAGGGCAAAATTTCAGAAAAAAAAGACGTCGAATTTCAACAATAGATTGAAACCCAAAGCAAATTTAAAAACTTTGAATTTTTATATAAAAGAGAAATTGTAAAAAACTGGAAGCTTAAAAAAGTGTCGGTCTTTCAAAAGGTCGAGGTTTTTCAGAGAAGTAGAAAAAAGTCAAATTTTAGGCAAAATTTCAGGGAAAAAGTCTAAATTTTAAGGAAAGTTCGAAATTTCGACAAATAATTAGTTTTCCAGAGAAAGTTAAATTTTGGGAATAAATTTGAAATTTCGAAAACAAAATGATTTAAAAAAATCCTAATTTTGAGATAAATTCAAATTTTGAGAAAATTTGTAAAATAATTTCGAAAGAAAATTTCTAGAAGTATTTAACTTTCAAGAAAAATTCTAAATTTTGATAAAAATTGTTAATTTTCCAGAGAAAATTAAATTTTGAGAATAAATTTGGAATTTCAAAAACAAGACGAATTAAAAAACTTTAAATTTTCAGATAAATCGAATTTTAAGAAAATTGGTAAAATAATTTCGAAAGGAATGAGAATATCGGTAAAACTTTCAATTTCGAAAAGTGTTAAACTTTAAAAAAAGGTCCAAATTTCCCAGAGAAAGTCAAATTTTAAGAAACAAAAATCAAATTTTGAGATTTGAAAATAGGTGAGATTCGTTCGAAATAAAAGTTGATATTTCCGGAAAAAACGAATTTTGAAAAAAAGATTTTTTTTGTTTGTTTGATGGAACGGACTGGTCTTTGGTTATCTTCAAAAACTGAAATACAGAAGTTGTCCCCTGAAACCAAGAAAGATTAAAAAACACAACAACTTCTCTCTGAAGATGACAGTTTGGCTGTCGAAACGCGTTAGAGCAACCTTTGTTGTGTTTTTTAATCTTTCTTGGTTTCAGGGGACAAGTTCTGTATTTCAATTTTTGAAATAAAGAGGTTTCGAAAAATATGAATTTGTCAACAATCATCAAAAAAGCAAAATTTTAGAAAAAAAATGTCGAATTTTGACAATAAATTGAAACTGAGAACAAATTTAAAAACCCCAAATTTTTAGACAAATTTGAATTTTGTGAAAAATTGTAAAATCTCGAAAAGGTGAAATTGTAAAAAAACTCAAAGCTTAGAAAAATTTGTCGAATTTTAAAAGGCCGAAGCTTTCCAGAGTAAAAGAAAATATATAATTTGCAATTTTCCACACAATGTTAAATTTTGAGAATAAATTTGGAATTTCGAGAACAAGACGAATAAAAAGAAAACTTTAAATTCAAAAATTCGAATTTTGAGAAAATTGGTAAAATAATTTTTAAATAAAAATAAATGTCGATAAAACTTCCAGTTTTCAGAAAAGTGTTGAACTTTAAAAAAAGGTCAGGTTAGGTTAGGTTAAGGTCAAAATAGAGAAAGTCAAATTTTAAGAACAAAATCAAATTTTTAGATAAAGTCAAACATTTTGAAAATAGGTAAATTTCGTCGATAAAATTGCAGCTTGCAGAAACATAATAAAATGTCGAATTTTCAGTTAAAAGTTGGAATTTCGAGAAACACCTCATTTAGCAGAACAGGTCGAAATTTCCAGAAAATAAATAAAAGTTTAAATGTTCAGCAAAAGTCAATGTTTGGGGGAAATGGTGAAATTTGGAAAAGAAACCTTATTTAAAAAGAATAGAAATTTCTTGGAAAAAGTCGCAAGTTAGAAAAAAGTCAAAAAAATATAATTTTGGAAAAAAGTCAAATTTAAGAATAGATCTAAACTTCGAAAAAAGAAAACTGAGAAAAAGGTCGAAATCTTCAAAAACTATCTTATTTGGTGGTGAAATTTGGAAAAGAAACCTTATTCAAAAACAATAGAAATTTCGAGAAAAAAGTCGCAATTTAGAAAAGTCACAAAAGTGTAATTTTGGAAAAAAGTCAAATTTAAGAATGGATCTAAATTTCGAAAAAAAAATTGAGAAAAAGGTCGCAATCTTTAAGAACTATTTTATTTAACATCTCCAAATTATTACTTCAAATTTTTACTTTTTTTTATTAAGAAATCGACAAGAGATGAACTTTTGACAAATAAGTTGAATAAGCTGAATTAGAAGAAATTGAACATTTTCACAGATTGTCAAGTTTTGAGAAGAAAGGAAGATTTAGGAAAAAAAGTCTAATTTTAGGAGTAAAATACATAGTTAAAAAAAGACGAAAAGAGAAGAGTTAAAAAAGTCGAATTTGCGAGAAAAAGGCAAATTTTGAAATAAAACTCTAAATTTTGAGAATTAAAAGGTCTCTTGGTCTGAATATGTTTTCGTTTGACTACATGAGTCAATAGGGTCTCTCCCTGTCCCATATTTTGTCTAATTTATCTGATGTAATTTCGAAATAAAATGTAAAATCAGAAATAAAACTTTGTAGCTCTTTGAAATTCACGAAGCCAATTTTTTATTGCAGTTGTCTCCTTTGACTTAATAGTTGTGACTGTTTAGATTGGTTTAGATTGTTAGATTCTTCAGAAAACGTATAGTTATATTCTCAAAAGCTGCAAATTTCAACTAGGCAGCCTAGCAAACGTAGATAATTTGAAGACATATTGGAAATTTTTTTCAATTAAAATAGAAAAGTGAAAAGTCTTCTAGAAGAAACAGAATTTTTGAATGAAAGGCAAAATTTCGGGAGTGTACACATTTATAAAAAATAACTTTTCTAAACTTTTACTTCTAAAAAATCTTGAAGACAAGTCTAGTCTATTAGATTCTTAAGAAAACGTATAGTTATATTCTCAAAAGCTGCAAATTTCAACTAGGCAGCCTAGCAAACGTAGATAATTTGAAGACATATTGGAAATTTTTTTCAATTAAAATAGGAAAGTGAAAAGTCTTCTAGAAGAAACAGAATTTTTGAATGAAAGGCAAAATTTCGGGAGTGTACACATTTATAAAAAATAACTTTTCTAAACTTATACTTCTAAAAAATCTTGAAGACAAGTCTAGTCTATTAGATTCTTAAGAAAACGTATACTGAATTAAACTCTAAAAAGCTGCAAATTTCAACTAGGCAGCCTAATAAACGTAGATATTTTGAAGACATATTAGACATTTTTTCATTTAAAATAGGAAAGTGAAAAGTCTTCTAGAAAAAATATAGAATTTTTAAATAAAAGGCAACATTTCCGGAGTGTACACATTTATAAAATATAAATTTTCTTAACTTTTATTTCTAAAAAATCTTGAAGACAAAACTAGACTTTTCTAAACTTTTCCTTCTAAAAAATTTTGAAGACAAGTCTAGACTGTTAGATTGTTAAGCAAACGTATCTTGAGTTATATTCTCAAAAGCAGCAAATTTGAACTAAGCCACTTAGAGAAAGTTATTTAATAAACAGAGCGCCTTATACCCGCGAAAACCGAAATTACGGACTCTTTAGCCCTAAAAGTCAGAATATATTTTAAATTGATCACTTTTATTGTTATATTAAAGAATTCTGTGGCTTTTTCTTACAATATACTTTGTTTCAGCTTTTACCTGATAGTGTAGATCCCATGGAACTGCTCTCTTACTTAGATCCTCCGGATTTAAACACGCCCCCATCTAGTGGAAGCAGTTCGGGACATGCAAACACATCTGCAAACGATGACATCCTTGCATTATTTGAATGAGTTCCTCAACTCACAGTCATTTAATGTGACGGACAAGTGAGTGAAATTGTGTGATACAGATATATGTGTTAATTCTTGAAGGTCTAAATCAAACTATTTTCACTGTATTATTTGTACATAACTACTTAATGACACTTTTTACTTCATTGGTTTAATTATATCGATTTTAAATTGAGCTACTTCCATTCTCTGTAAGCTCTAAGACTTTTGGTTATTCTAGTCTAATTAACAAGTTACCTTTAATAATTTCATTTTTAATACGAGCGTATTGTATATTCAGAAAAGTTCTTTTTGGTGTTGGAATTAGTTCCACTACTGGTTAAATTAACTAACAAATTTTATTGTTTTTGTATTTCAAAACATAGATTTTTGACAAAAAGGAGAATTTTCAATCATTTGTATTAAACAAGTTTTGTGGACACAAATGTCAATGTTTGGAATCGAAATTTCAGAACAAACTAATCAAAACTTGAGTTAAAACCGAATTAAAACAACTGTAGTTTTTGAGGTTTCACCAGCCTTATAGAAAAAAGGCGAAATTTTGAAATTAAGGTGAAAAGGAAAAAAATTTAAAGGTTTTAAATTGGATTTTTGAAGAAAAAGGTCCAAATATATCAAGGGACTAATCTAAATTTATAAAAGTAATATTCGGATGGTTGATGTTAGAAAAATTATATATTCAAAAATATTCTATTGATAAATGAATCGTATGTGGTTTAACTCGATATTGATCGAGAAAATTAAGTACGCTGGCTGATTCAGATTCATTTTTTTATAATCAGTGTAAATTTCAAAAAGAACTTTTATGATTACCTATTAAAAAGTAAAAAACCTGTTTTATAATATAATGGGAAAGAGTCCTGGTTAAGTATTACTCTTAGTTATTTTCATTTTATAGGTAAGTTGATCTCAAAATTAAAATAAAAATATGAATCACGAATTCCAACATTCCTTATAATTTTTGCATTTACTTCTTTGAGATTTAAAACTGTTGATATCGTTTTATCTACTTTGTTTTATTTTGATGAGGTAATTTTCCATTATTATTGATAACCAATGAAGTAAAGCTGAGCTCGAAGTGGCCAGTTTAGGATAGTATTATTAATAAATAGATATATATTTAGTAATAGAAATTGGAACCAAACAATTTAGTACTTCTAGATTGGTCTTTTATTGGCCTCCTAACTTTGCATATTGATGTGCATAAGCTTCAAGTATTATAATGCTAAAAATCGATTCTATGAACCTAATATACACATGTAATTATTTGGGATGTATTACACCATGACATATAATATTTAAATATTTAATTGCAGAAGCATCCATTTTTAATACTTTAAATAAGAACTCTTAAGACTGTGATATTCTTTAATTATAGGTAATTTTAAATATTTGATAAATGTATATTTATAATGATGTATTGGCATCATTAATTTGTAGAAAACATATATTGTATTGTGGCTGCTGATGCATAAAGTTAAATATTTAAAATATCCTATATACTGTAGGTTTATTACAAGGGTTTGCAAATTCTTACATGTGTTTTTATCAACTTTGTATTAATACTGTAGGAAGAGACCAAGTTCCTAAGAAATATTCTTTCTCTTTCCATTAATACAAACAGATTTGGACTGAAACAACTAATATTTCATTCGTTTATTTTCCTCAAAAAGAATTATAACAATAACAATACTAAACCATGATTGGAATAGTTCAAATTTTGAATTATATAATGCAGTAAAGTAAAAACAGTAAACAAAACACCGGAATATGATTAAATTGATTTGGTCTAAATCAGAAGCGGTTCAATTGAATCTACAAATTTATTGCCAATAATTCATTCTAAAATTAGAAAAACTAGGTGTCAATAAGTTACATGTAAGTAGAATAAAGTAGACAATATTTATATGGTTTATTAAAGTTTACAATTTTTGTTTAATAAACGCATTTACAAGTATAATAAAATTGTAAACTTTATAAACACTTACTTTATTTATTTGATACCTATAAAATGTTGCCAATAATTTATTAATATTAAAATTTCAGAAATATTGCAATCAAATACTTAATCAAAAAATCTAACCTTTTTTTACAAAAATAGTTTTATAACAATAGTAAAAAATGATTTGGACCAATTTTTAATAAAAGATTTTTTCCGGATTCAATTAAATAGACCAAAATTAACATATCTGACTAGATTTTTTTTATCAATTCGGACCAATAAAGTAAGCTCTTTTGTTGGTGTGTTAATTATTTGAAAAACAGAATGTCATTTTTATACGAATCCTGTTGACATGATTATTTAAAAATTTGAACTGATTATTGGCAATTTTATAATTTCTTATGGTTGATGTAAACCTAAATATTCTAGTGAAAATAAAATATGCATCAAGAATTTTGCTAAATATTGTAAATATATTGTACATTCGATTAATGAAATATGTCTCTGCATAATTAAATCTTGTTTTACTATTCTCATTCTAGTATTACATGGGGATTATTTTACTTATTACACCTATGTTTATATTTTTAGTACAAATGAAATTTTTATTTTATTTTCTAAATTAGTCCTTCTGTATTATTTTTAATTTGAACATGACTTTGTGTTATTTTTAACGTCAGTGTTTTGTGCAATGAATAAATATGTAGACTGATATATTTAATATTCAAATTGATTTTGGTTTATTTTGTTATTATTTTCAACCTCATAATTAAAAAAGGATCACAAGGTAAGTGAGAGCATATTTACCAATAAAGAAATCTGTAGGCTGCTTTATTTTGTTTGCCTTCACTAATTTTATTGTGTTACCTCCACTAAATATTTACTTATATCCTGTGATAGTATCCCTCACTATTTAATCCTAGTTTAGCGTTCTACACCTGTAAGATATAATTAGAAAAGCACAGGTAAGTACCCAAAGTATCTAACAAAATTGCAAAGTGGTAAATATTTAAAATCTAAAATCCAATCGCATTTGAAGTAGACATTTTGAATTTAAAATCGAAATATGGAGACTGAAGGAATAAAGAAAATATTTTTTAAAAACCTCACGATCAAATTTCCCATAAGTAAGAATCAGGGCTTCGAACCGTTATTTTCTTCGTTCCGGTTTTCGGTTTTGGTTCCAGCAAAAGATTTATATCGGTTTAGTTCCGGTTTTCATTCCGACAAAAATGACGGTTTTTTCCGGTTTTCGATTCAGCTCCGGGTGACTTATTTTCTTGATTTTTAAAAAGTTTTTCGAATTAAAAATTGATTTGCGAGCATAATTTAGCAATTGTTATGTCTTTTTTTTTCTTTAACATTACAACATGCAACATGTCTAAAAAAAAAGGAAAATATTTTTTATTTTTCAAGTTAAAAAATGTTTAGCTGAATTTTGAGATCAAATTTCAAGAAAAACCTGAATTTTATAAAAAAACTTAATCGCATTTACGGGTTTAGAAATTTTAAGTTAAAATTATTCTTCATTGTAGACTCTTAATTGATTGGAAACATTATCCTTATTAATTTTATTGAACATTTCTGCGTTAAATATTTCCAAATTAGGTAGCAAAAATGTTAAATTTAAGTTTAAACTCGGAATTTTTGTGAAAATATTTAGTTATATGGCCAAGAGTTAAAAAGTTCTAGAATATACAAAATTTGGTGAATAAAATTGAAAATTTGAGAGACTGCTTTCATAATTCGTTTTTTCTAACAGAACTGATTTTTGCTGTTTTGACTTCGGTTTCTTGAACTTTGGATTAAAAGATCAGTTAAAAACAATAAATGAATATGAAAAAAAAAAACAAAAAATGTAAAATGAAAAGCTTTAAATTGAGATTTTGATGAAATAGTCAAAATTTCGAAAAAAGAACTTGAAAATTTAACAGAATTTTTAGAATTGCTGACAACCTTAAAATTTCAAAAAGAAAGTAAAACTTTTAGAAAGTTTTGGTTAGTTTATTTACCTTCTTTCAATATTTAACTTTTTTTTAAGTTTCAAATTTGTATGTACTTTTTATTATTATTTTTTTCTCTAAAATTTCGACTTTAAATAAAATTTAGTCTTTCTCTAGCAAGTATAACCGTTTTTATCGAGATGTCGACTTAATTGTAGACATTCTTCTCGAAATTCTGAGTTAAGACTCAGACTATAAGTTTAAGTTTGAAATTTTCGACTTTTACCTCGGCAACTTCAACTTTTAAGAACTTAAATTGAAATACAAAACTTGTCCCCTGAAACCAAAAAAGATTAAAAAACACAACAAAGGTTGCTCTAACGCGTTTCGACAGCCAAGCTATTATCTTCAGAGAGATACTGGATTTGAAACTGAGATTAATTTTGAAAAATTGTTAATCATTAATTTAGTTAGTTTTTCCTCAAAATTTAGACTTTTTTCCAAGAATGTTAATTTTTTTCTTTAAATTTGGATATTCCTTCGAGATTTTGAATTAAGATTCAAAATAAAAAATAACATAAAATATTCAAATTTAAATTAGCACTTTTGCATTTGAAATCTAACTGCTAATATTTTTAGCAAAAATTCGAAATGCAATTTAAGTTATTTCTAAACTTCATTTTTTTATCGAAAAATTGAAATTTCAAGATCAACGACAAATTTTCTGAAAAAGAATCGCGAATTTCAATTTAAAAGACGAAATTGTAGAAAAAATTTTAGCTGCAGGTAAAAAGTTCCTGAAAAGGTTTAACCAGTGGCGGCTAGTGCTAAGGTTTGCAGGTTTGTGCAACCTCCAAAAAACGCTGGGATAAAAAAAAAAGTAAATTGTTCTTTATGTTATTTATTTTATTTATTGATAACAGATTTATCATTACCAAACATACTGCTGACTGTAGTGGATTCCGCCGATTCGTAAGGGTTTGACGACATTATTGGGTCCATTGTTTGCAAAGTTTGCAGGCTAGACTGCAAACTTTGCTTTACCCATATGTACCTGCGCCTTAACACATATTTTGTTCGCTTAAAATACTTGCCCATAAGCAAGCATTAGGTTGCACTTGTGGGTGCAAACCAAATATTGATTCGCTATTAAAATCTATCATCGTCAATGTTGCGAGTCTTGAAACACAAATAAAAATGAATTCAGTGTAACGTTTAATTGGACAGCCATTCTGTAACCGATCTGTGTTGAAAAAACTGGAAATTAAGCGACGTGGATGACCTATTCCAGACTTAAATATTGTGCAGATGGTGTTTTGTAAAAAGCGAAGTTTTAACAGAAGTAGTTCGCGAAGCTAAAGAAGTACCTATGTGACATTGTTATCTGTTAAGCTAAAGAACGATTCAGCTTCACTGGCCATTTAATTGCAGCAACCTTATTTTTTTATGAAAAGCTTAACCAACATATAATCACTTTTCCCGAAAAGAATTTTAAAGATGCCGCTAAGGTTTATTAATTTTTTAATTTACAAAAACTAAGAACTGAATTATCTGTAATTTACGAAACAGAAAAGTTTTAATCGGCTTTTGGTTTACTTATACTCTATAACATTATTTCAGAAAACAGCGAGCTTAGTGAAACTCTAAATCTTTTAAAAATCCTGATAAATATCCCACTGGCTTCTGCTGAAACAGAGTGGTGCTTTTCCAGTCTGGAAAGAATACTTTTTTAAAAAATACATTATGCCAAGAAAAATTCTCCCCATTAACGATGTCTTCAAAGAAAAGGACTTAATTCAAGAAATTCTCGACTTGAGTAAAAAGTTATTGATAAATTTGCAGCTGCCAAAGATCGTCCGTCGTATGGACTTCCTCTTTTTTTTTCTTTCTGTTTTTTGCGAATATAAAAAAAGAGAATTTTAGCAATATACTGTATATGTATAACATATATCAATTTAATATTAATTTAAAATTTCCAGTTTCGGCACATTTTTGCAAATGTCTCTTTGCAACCCCCAAATTTTATTAGCACCAGCCGCCACTGGGTTTAACATTTTGAGAATCGATTTTGGACACAAAGTTCAAGGATCAAAGGGCCGAACTTTCGAGTTTATACCAGAAGTTTCGCGAAAATAATTAATATTTAAAAAACACACAATTTCGACTTCTAAATTCTAAACAATCTGAAAAAAAAATCTTGAGAAAAAATCAAAATTTCCAGAATAAAAATTACTATTTTAGCGTAAACAAAATCGTTGGAAGCTTAAATTAGACATTTTCTAAGATGTCACCATTTACTCTAAAAATTTCGACCCCAATTTCAAGATCCCATCTTTAGCTTGGAATATAATGTTGTATTTTCCCTCAAATTTGTACATGAAATTTAAAAATTTCAAGGATAAATTTGAAATACCGAGATTTCAGTTAACATTTTAAGAAAAAAACCTTTTCTTGGAATTTTAGGAAGTCGGCAGTATATAAAATCATAAGAACTTAAATTTGGGATTTCTAAAAAAATTGATATGCTAAAAAAGATGGAATTTAAAAGAAAAAATTGGCGAAAAATCGAAAATTTGACTAATAACTTCAAAAAATAGAGATATCAAATTAGGAAAGGAAAATCGAACTTTAAGAAAAGAAGTAAATTTGGAGTTTTCTAAAAAAAGTTCAAATTTCCAGAAAAGTTTGAATTTTCAAATAAAAGTGTAAGTAAAGCCCAGTTTCCTTAGGTTGAATGAAAAGCACGCTGCTGTTTTATTCTGAAGTTAGAAGATATTTTTTTTTGTTTTAAACTCGAAATTTTATGGGAAGTAAAGAAATATTTTGAGTAATTTTTAGATAAAAGTCGTAATTTCAAAAAAAAATGTCAAACATTTTGAAAAAATATTCAAGTTAAAATTTTAATTTGGTTCGAAATTTTGATAATATTCAATATTTTCTAGAAAATGTGGAAATTGTTAGTTTCTAATCTAATTTTTACAGAAATGGGAGACTAAAAGTAAACTCCTAATTTTGTGATCAAAGCACGGATTTGTGTAAAATTTTGAAAAAGAAATTGAAATTTCTAAGAAAAAATCCTAAAAGTAAGGGTAAAATAAAAACTGTTATAAGTACATAAATTTAACGAACCTAAATAAAACGATGTTTTTTCCGGTTTCGCTCCGGTTTTTGTTCCGACGAAAAAACGGTTTTTTTCGGTTCAGTTCCGGTTCGATACCCTGGTAAAAACCAACAAATACGCATGAGTTCAAAAACGCAGTAACAAACCAGCACTGTTGCTTCCCAATGGGCCCCCAGTAGAAATCTAGACTTGAGAAAACTGAAATTACAATAAATATCTAATTAAGCCAACGAATATTCCAAAGGTCGAAATATTAAGAGGATCAAAGTCGAAATTAAAAAAAGCTTAACATTTATTTAGGATGCAAGAAGAATGCAATCTAGACTACAAATTCATGCAGCCCTCCAGGCGGGTATAGTGAAACACTGCCACCTAGCGAAGCGGTTGCTCTCTAGGAGAGTTCCCAGAAGACAAGGATTCTATAATGCACAGACCAATGTTTGAACATTTATTAGATTCGAAGTTTAGAAACCAAATACCGGTTTCGATCTTGTTAGATCTCGTCAGTTTGGTATATCCAATTCGAATGCTAATAATACTTGTCGGAACATTTATTAGCATTCGAGTTGGATATACCAAACTGACGAGATCTAACAAGATCGAAACCGGTATTTGGTTTCCAAACTTCGAATCTAATAAATGTTCAAACCTATTGGTCTGTGCATTATAGAATTTATTTAGGAAACTATCGAACTTTCAAACAAAAATTTCATATTAAGGTTGAGATTCCAGAGAAAATCAATAAATGTCGAAAATTCAGTTTACAAATTCTGAAAATAATTTTTGTAATAACAATTTTGAACCCAAAATTATTTTAGAGTACAATACCTCTCTGAAGATGTTAGCTTGGCTGCCGCAACGCGTTAGAGCAACCTTTGTTGTGTTTTTTAATCTTTCTTGGTTTCAGGGGACACGATTTGTATTTTAATTTTCTATATTAGAGGAAAAAATTATTATTTATCATTGTCAGTGGCGTCTGTGCCTTTTATAAATAAAGAAGTTATCCAGGCACGAAAGAGTAATTTATTTTTTTTTTTTCATGTTTCAGGTTCAAATCTAAATGAACAATTCTTCAAATTTCACTAAAAATATCCACGTTTTTAAATCCAAATTTTGATAAAGTGTCTGCTGATAGATTTAACTTTTTTTTTTGAAATTTCGATATTTTTCCCAAAATGTATTTAAATATCCAATTTTTATAGTTTTTTTTCCAAAAATTTTGACTTCAGTCTTGTAATTTAAATTTCGTGCAAACTATAACTTATTTTTTCTACAAATAAACATTTTTCTCGAATTTGGAATCCCAACTTCAACATTTCGTACGAAGTTTGATTGACAAAAACTAGAACATTCAAATTGAAAACGCAAAATTTCGAGAAAAAATTGGAATTTTCAATTCAATGAATTTGATATGTTTTTTAAATTTTCGAAGTTGTGCGAAATTTTGAAACAAATTTCGACAAAGAATTTGATGTATACAAATAAATTGCCAAAATTTGAATTTTAATCACAAAAGATTGACTTCAAGCTGGAATATTTTATCTAAACGAACAGTTCTGGAAATTGGAAATTTCTTCTCCAAATATCGCTAAAACGATCAACATTTTTATATCCAAATTTTGATAACGTGTCTGTTGATAGATTTAATTTTTTTTGAAATTTTGACATTTTTTCCAAAGTGTTTAATTAAATATTTCAATTTTTATAGTTTTTTTTACCAAAATTTTGACTTCAGTCTCGTTATTTAAATTTCGTGCAAATTATAACTTATTTTTCCACAAATAAACATTTTTCTCGAATTTGGAATCCGAACTTCAACATTTCGTACGAATTTTAATTGACAAAAACTAGAACACTCAAATTAAAAACACAAAATTTCAAGAAAAAATTGGAAATTTGTGATTATATAGACAATGAATTTAATCTACTTTTTAAATTTTCGAAGTTGTGCGAAATTTCGAAACAAATTTCAAAAAAGAATTTTATTTTATTTTGTTTTTAAGTTTAATCCATTCGCAAAGGGAAAACCCATTATGCTGTCAAAGCACTGCGAGTAGGATGCGGAAACAAGGATAGATGGCGATGTATACAAATAAATTGCCAAAATATGAATTTTAATCACAAAAGATTGACTTCAAGCTGGAATATTTTATCTTTAGAATTTCTCTGGGAACTTCAAAATTATTAGAAAAAATTGAAATTAGAACATTAAATTATTAATTCTTTTTTAACATTTTGATTATATTTAATTTCGAAATTTGGACTTTTCTAAAAATATTGACTTTTTTTCTCGAAAATTTCCACTTCAAAATTGAAAGTGATTGAGAATATTTTTGACAATTTCCTTTTAAAAATTGTTTTTGTCTTTGATTCCCAAATTGCTACCTTTTTTCAAAAATTTTGTATATAAATAAGAAATTTCATTTTTTAGAAATCTTGTCTGCTTTTTTTCCAATTTTTAGCTTAATCTCTAAATTTCTACCTTTTTTTTTACAGTAATTGCAATTTTAAATTCGAACTTGAGAATTTCAAGAATAGATATAACATTTTTTTTTGGTGGAAAGGACTGGTCCTTGGTTATCTTCAAAAATTGAAATACAAAACTTGTCCCCTGAAACCAAGACAGATTTAAAAAAAAATCTGCTACTACAGGTTCTCTCTGAAGATGATAGCTTGGCTATCGAAACGCGTTTGATGTGTTTTTTAATCTTTCTTGGTTTCAGGAGACAAGTTTGGTATTTTAATTTTAGATATAACATTTCTAGAAAAATTGGAAATTTGGTTTCAAAATTTTCTTAGGTCCTACAATAGTCGTAATTCTTTTTAGAGAAATCAAATCGCAAGCAAAGTTGAAATTCAGAAGGTTCACTTTCTCTTCAAATTTCAATATTTTTCTTAAAATTGTCTTCTATCTAAAATTGGAATTTATTTTCTCTAAATTTAGGCCTATTTTTTGAAATTTTAATTGAAATACAGAATTTGTCCCCTGAAACCAAGAAAGATTAAAAAACACAACAAAGGTTGCTCTAACGCGTTTCTAATCTTTTTAATCTTTCTTGGTTTCAGGGGACAAGTTCTGTATTTCAATATTTGAAGATAACCAAGGACCAGTCCGTTCCATCAAACGACATTTTAATTATTTTCAAATTTCTGCAAAAATCTATCAGTTTCTTATCAAAATTACAAAATAAAATGAACTTTAAAATATTAACACTTCGTGAAAAACTTTGAAATTTCTATTTTTTTTTTTTTGTTTAATTAGAGAGAAATCAAAATTTCTACAAGAAAAGATTAAATCTCCGGGAAAATTCGAAAATCTAAGAAAATTTCTTTGCATACAATTTTTAGAGAAAAACACGAATTTCATAGAAAAAATAATCAAAGTAGAAAGAAAATCGAAGTTTCCAGAAAAAAATCGATATATCTGTACAAAAAAGTCGAAATTGAAATATGAAAATAATCTAACTCTCGGTTATTAGTATTTTGGATAAATATCAAAATGCGAAAGCAATTAAAAATCAAATTTCTTTAATTTTTCCAAGATGTTGACATTTTTGTAGAAATTTCAGGGTTTTTTCTCAACATTTTTTGTCAAAATTACAAAATAAAATGGATTTTAGAATGTCAAGAAAAAACTTTAAAGCAAATTTTAGAAAAATAAAAAACAGATCTGAAGTTGAAATTTCTAAAAGAAATGTTAGTAACAACATTTTCAGAAAAAGTAGAAATTTCGAGAAAGTGTCTTTACATAAAATATTTAGCAAAGACAGAAACGTAGCAGAAAGAATCAAGATTTCCTAAAATAAATTCGAAAAATCTAGCAAAAAGTAAAAATTTGTATTCAAAAGTCAAAATTGAGATTTCAGGTAAAAACTGAAATATTCAAAATATTAACACTTCGTGAAAAACTTTGAAATTTCCAAAACAAATTAGAGAGAAATCAAAATTTCTACAAGAAAAAATATTTTAGGGACAAAATCTTCGGGAAAAGTCGAAAATTGAATAACATTTCTTTGTATACAATTTTTAGAGAAAAACAAATTTCATAGAAAAAATAAGAAAAGTAGAAAGAAAATCAAAATTTACAGAAAAAAAATGATTATCTGTACAAAAAAGTCGAAATTGAAATTTTATGAAAATAATCTAAGACTTGGTTACTAATTTTTTGGAAAAATATCAAAATGCGAAAGCAATTAAAAATGAAATTTTTTCAATTTTTCTAAAATGTTACCATTTTTGTAGAAATTTCAGAGTTTCTTTGCAACATTTTTTGTCAAAGTTACAAAATAAAATAGAATTTAAAATGTCAAGAAAAAACTTTTTACATTTTTAAAGCAAATTTTAGGAAAATAAAGAAACAAATCTGAAGTTGAAATTTCTAGAAGAAATTTTAGTAACATTTTCAAGAAAAGTAGAAATTTTGAGAAAGTGTCTTTATATAAAATATTTAACAAAAACAGAAACTTGGCAAAAAGAATCAAAATTTCCTAAAATAAATTCGAAAAATCTAGCAAAAAGTCAAAATTTTTATACAAAAAAGTCAAAATTGAGATTTCAGGTAAAAACTCGAAGATTCAGTATTAATTTTTTCAGAGACATCAAAATGCGAAGAGCTGGATTTAGATTTTTTCTTGAAATTTTAATTATTTTTCAAAACTTAATTATTTTTCAAAGTTTTAACATTTTTAGAGAAATTTGAATTGTTTTTTCTCTCCAATTTCAATTCTTTCTCGAAATATTGATTTCTTCCTCAAAATGTTTAGAAAAATTAGTTTCGGAAAATGCGTTTTTGGTCACAATTAAAAATAAAATAGATTTTAAAACGTCATAACTTCATGAAAGAAACTTGATATTTCTATAAAAAGAAGACAGAAAAAATTTCAAATCTCTACAAAAAATGGTTATAGGAAGTCTTCAGTAAGACGTAAAATTTTAAGAAAAAACTCGGGGATGCTTGCCACTGCACTGGAGCTTTGTTATAAGCAGAATTTATATATCAAGAAAAAGAAACACGACTGAAAGTCCATAAAACTTTATTTAACTCTTGAGGAAAAAGTTAAATACAGCGTCATTTTATATCATAAGACTACAACGAAACAGTTTGACAATTTTAACAGCTGTCACAACAATAGCCGAAATGAAATGCAATCAAAGCAACTTATGGGACGACGCTACTTATCCATTTTAAATACTGCTCGTTACCATTCTGAATAGGCATCGAGATGACCTCGCATACTGTATAAGGATGATTAGACTTGACATATTCTGTTAATTCATCAACTTTGGAAGTTTTTGTTTTAATCATCATCAGTGCTTCAGAATCCTCATTAATTTTATCTTCCCACTCATAAATTGAGGTTACTTTAGGAACGATATTCACACATGCGGCAAGTTTTTTACTAACTAAACCGCGAGCTATATTTTTGGCAACTTCTTCACTCGGGGTCGTAACAAAGGCGACCGAATGTACACCGGCCAAACAATCGGTGGCATTGGCAGTATTTGCGTTGCATTTTAACATTTCGCCAGACATTTCCTTGGTTAGAACTGAAGATCTCCTAAATAAACTACAAATTGCGTGAATTTTACAAACTGGAGTTATAAAATGTTAGGTTATACTTTATTAAAAACTAATGATGAAATCAATGCTGATCTTCCAAAAAGTCTCGACATTTAAATAACTGAACCGAAATGGTCAATTCTTCTCAGAGAGTGCGTATTTTATTTTAGAAATTTATTTATTATTGACAATTGTTTATTTATTATTGACAATTGACGTTGAAGGTTATGAACAAAGACAATGTAACAGTAACAAATAGACCTTACCTGTTCTCATCAAACATAGAATACCAAACTTATAAAGCTTAGTTCACCGATTAAAATCGTTGTTGCCAGTTGAGGGCATAATTCCCGCGTCCAGTAAATTTTTGAATCTGAACGGAAATCTGGCCAAAAATGCGGAATTTTTTGAATCTTGAAGCTGATCGATATACAGTTGCGTGCAAAAGTTTCCGGCCAGCTGCGATTTTGTTAATTTCTTGAATACTTTTAGTTTAACAATCACTGTTATTTACAGCAGTACTTGGGTCGTTGATCGATAAATAAATTTCCTTTCAAATATCAAAATTGCTGGAATTTTTAATCTCGAGACTTTAAAATTTTTAGAAATAGACAAGATTTATGGTCAGCTCGAAATTTGAAACCATTTTTTAATAAATTTATTAAAAATTTTGAAATTTTTCTCTCACAAATTCAACACACACAATTCAAAAATCGAAAGTTTGCAGAAAGTCGAAATTTTGAAAAATAATTGAAATTAAAAAAAAAGGTATAAGAATCAACATTTTTAAAAAGCTACAGTTTTAAAAGCATTTAATTTTTCAAAGAATTTCATAGTAAAGTTTAGAACAGCTCAAAATTTTGATAAAAAATTGCAATTTTCCAAAAAAGCTAAATTTTCAGAATAAATTTGCAATTTCGAGAACAAGTCAAATTAAAAAAAAAACTCCAAATTTTCAGATAAATTCGAATTTTGAGAAAATTGGTAAAATACTTTCGAAAGAAAGTTCCAAGCAGATTTTGAGAAGTGTTGAAACTTTAAAAAAGATTAAAATTTCCCAGAAAAAGCCGAATTTTGAAAAGAAGGATGATATTTAGAAAAAAAATATGGGAAAAATGAAGAGATAAAAAGAATGATTTGTCTAATTGGAAAAAAAGGGAAAAATTTCGAAAAAAAATGAATTTATCGAAAATTCTCAAGAGGCAAAATTTTAGAAAAAAAAACGTCGAATTTCGACAATAGATTGAAACCCAAAACAAATTTAAAAACCTCAAATTTGTACACAATTTTGAATTTTTTGAAAAATTGCAAAATTTCGAAAAGAGAAATTATAAGAATAAACTGGAAGCTTAGAAAAAGATGAAATTTAAAAGAGTCGAGGTCTTTCAGAGAAGAAGAAAAAACTCAAATTTTAGGAAAAATGTCAAGGAAAAAGTCTAAATTTTAAGAAAAAGTTGAAATTTCCACAAAAAATTTACAGTTTTTCAGGGAAAGTTAAATTTTGGGAATAAATTTGAAATTTCGAAAACCAAAGGATTTTAAAAAATCCTAATTTTAAGATAATTTGTAAAATAATTTCGAAAGAAAATTACAAGAAAATTTCCAGAAGTATTTAACTTTAAAAAAAAAGGTCAAAATTTCCCAAAAAAGCCAAATTTTGAGAAAAAGGAAGAGATTTCGAAAAAACATAGAGAAAAAATGGAGAGAGAATTTTAACAATTAGAATGAAAGAAATTTAAAAACTTTGAATTTTTATATAAAGAGAAATTGTAAAAAACTGGAAGCTTAAAAAAGTGTCTGTCTTTCAAAAGGTCTTTTTCAAAGAAGTAGAAAAAAGTAAAATTTTAGGAAAACTTTCAAAGAAAAATTCTAAATGTTGATAAAAATTTGAAATTTTCCAGAGAAAATTAAATTTTGAGAATAAATTTGGAATTTCAAAAGCAAGACGAATTAAAAAACTTTAAATTTTTAGATAAATCGAATTTTGAGAAAATTGGTAAAATAATTTCGAAAGGAATGAGAATATCGGTAAAACTTCCAATTTCGAAGAGTTAAACTTTAAAAAAAGGTTAAAATTTCTCAGAGAAAGTCAAGTTTTAAGGAAAAAAAATCAAATTTTAAGCTTTGAAAATAGATAAATTTCGTTCGAAATAAAAGTTGATATTTCCGGAAAAATTCGAATTTTGAAAAAAAGAAATTTCGAAAAATATCAATTTGTCAAAAATTATCAAAAAAGCAAAATTTTAGAAAAAAAGGTCGAATTTTGACAATAAATTGAAACTCAGAACAAATTTAAAAACACCAAATTGTTAGACAAATTTGAATTTTGTGAAAAATTGTAAAATCTCGAAAAGAGAAATTGAAAAAATTCAAAGCTTACAAAAAATTGTCAAATTTTAAAAAGTCGAAGTTTTCCAGAGAAGAAGAAAATATATAACGAATAAAAAGAAAACTTCAAATTTTTAGAAAAATTCGAATTTTGGGAAAATTGGTAAAATAATTTCTAAATAAAAGGAATGTCGATAAAACTTCCAATTTCCAGAAAAGTGTTGAACTTTGAAAAATGGTCAACATTTCCTAGAGAAGGTCAAATTTTAAGAACAAAATCAAATTTTTAGATTAAGTCAAACATTCTGAAAATACGTGAATTTAATCGATTAAATCGCAGCTTGCAGAAACATAATAAAATGTCGAATTTTCAGTTAAAAGTTGGAATTTCGAGAAACACCTAATTTTGCAAAACAGGTCGAAATTTACAGAAAATAAATAAAAGTTTAAATGTTCAGCAAAAGTCAATATTTGAGGAAAATGGTGAAATTTGGAAAAGAGAAGTTATTTAAAAAGAATAGCAATTTTGAAAAACAATTGAAATTAAAAAAAAAATTTTAAGAATCAACATTTTTAAAAAGCTACAGTTTTGAAAGCATTTAAATTTTGAAAGAAGATCTACTTTTTGAAAAAAATCGAAGTCGAAATTTTCAAAATAAAAATCTAAATTTTTAAAAACCTAGAGATTTCTAGAAAAGTTTGTCGAAACGTAGAAAAATTTATATATTTTCATTTTGCCCCTCCCCCCAATTTTCTATGTTTTCCCCCGGATTAGCGGGTGCCGGATTAGCCAGATGTCGGATCATCGGAGTGTTGGAAAGGTTTTAAGAATTGTCATTAAATGTCCGGAGTGGCGCAGTGGTAGAGCAATCGACTAGTAATTAAAGTAGTTCATATCGCCCTTTTTGGTAACGCAATAAGTATATTACATCTATGGCAACTCCATGCATTTTTTCTCTATCTGTAGTCGCTGCTTAGCGAGTTTTCACTTCAAAAATAAAATTTTCAAAAAAGTTTTAAATGTCTAGATAAAAAAGTTACAAAAAAAGAGAAGAAAAAAGTGGATTTTAAACTATAAAGAAGTAGGATGGTTAACTTCGCCCATGGTGTGTCTGCAACAAGAAGTATTTTGATTATTTCCGAATATTTAAAAAATGGGCAATTATGGGGACTGCCATCAGAAGTGAAAACTTAAATCTAGTATATAGCAGTGTTTTACTCAAAGCTACACAATTCTGTTAACGTTAGAGTATGTTGGTAACGAGAATTAGCGTGACGGTAACGTGAAACCATAAGTTTTCCCCTACCAAAAGTAGCTCAAGAAGTTTTCACTTCAAATATTCTGTTCCCAGTTGGTTAAATACCATCCACGATGTTTTTATTGGTTCGAATGTTTTCGTTCGTTGATAAGGAGATTACGATGCGTTTATAATTAACGCTGTTGCTCTAATTAGGTAAATAAAACTGCTAAGTTATTCAATTAGCTCTTTCGATTGATTTTAATCAAATACGTCGGATTAGAGACATGTTTGTTTCAGTGGAGGGGAAACAAGTTACGCATCGAAACATTTGAACTTTCAGATGTAAATTTATTCAGTGTTCTGGATTCAGTGGAGGTTTATCACTTCTTTACATGTTACAGTTCACCAATTTATTTCACTATTATTTTTAGGTAAGAATTTTAGAGCTTTTTAATTTATCAATTAAAGTAAATTATTTATCAATAAAATCATACCTTAAATTATTTAAGCGATATCTTATTTTTTATCGTTAAATGGTACTATTCTTACACCTGCGGTTGTTTACTTTGCAAATTATGCTGAAATGCATCAAATTGGAGGGTTGACAATATTCAGTATCGTGTATTTTAATTTAAAAATGATAAGCGGATTCAATTTTTTTAATAACTTTCAAAATAACTTAATTTATAATATTTTAATGATTGTTATTTTTTCAATGATGCATAAATTATTATTAATCATTCTGATTAAATCAAACTACAGTTTTAGTTTACTGACCTTCCATAAAAAAACTGGTTTGGCAAAATAAAACCTGGATAGAATGTTAAAGCAGGTGAATACCCTTCGAAGCGCAAGACATAAGACACGAATGAAATTTTAAATTAAACGTTATAATTAACATATAAAAATAACCATGATTATTTTACAGGGAAAAGGCGCAGATTTCCAATTTGCGATTTATTCTTATTTTTAATATCACACGATGCTTCAAATCAAATTTGCAATCGTGTCAAAGTTCATCTGCGCGTAGTGTTTGTATTTTCTTTATCTCGGAATTATCGTGGTTATACGCCCAATTTCATTCTTAATTTAACCAACCAGGCGACCAAATTTTTAGACGTCTGGAACGAGTTTTTTTCGCGCCACTATGTCTTTTATAAAGAACCTATTTCTTTGTAAGAACTTTAAACACTGAAGTAATTTGGTCTCTAAACGGACGGCGACTTTTTGGTGAAAGTACGACTACGTTTTTTAGAACACCCTTAAGAATCGTTTTTTTGTTGTAAGAACTTTAGGGTAATTTGGTAATATTTTTAGACAATATTTACAAATTTTTTTATTAGGCATAAGACACCTTGGACATTCCTAACTTGACACGACCAGACAGAAGAATTACTAAATCAAGGTTCAAATTTTTACGAAGGTTTGGTCCAAATTAGGAATGTAATCAATGTTGGTTTTGGCATATTAGCGAATGCGAATGCGAATGCGAATGCGAATATTCATTAGCAACATTCGCGAATGCGAATGTTGACTTTTTCACTAAGAATTAGAAAATTTTGCGAGAAAAGTCGCAATTTTCAGAATAAACCGAATTTGGAGAAAAATTAACCAGTTTCTAAAAATATTTCTCTGACCATTTTTATTTTCATTTAAATTTTGACATAATCTCGAAATTTACAAGAAATATTTTTTTATAAATTTCGTAAAAATATTCTAAAAATTTCTGTACTTTTGTTAAAATTGTAGAAACATAATTGAATTTTGAGAAAAAGTCAAATTTTGCCTTAAAAAGCTCAATTTGAATCTTCAAGACAGGCGAATTTTGAAAAAGAGGTTGAAATATCTGGACAGTCAAAATTTCGAGAAAAATAAGACCGAAATGTCTATAAAATATTCAAAAGGTCCAATACAGTTAACTTTTGAGAGGAAACAGTAGAATTTTGATTATAAAGTCGTAATTTATAGAAAAACGAATTATAATAAAAAAACAGTTTTGGGATAAAGTCGGAATTTTCAAGACATTAAATTTAACATCAAAATCCAACCTTTTTTAAAAACTTGAAAGATATCTTAATTTCGGAAAAAGAGGCAATTTTCGAGATAAACATTGAAAATTTCGAAAAGCCAAACTAGTTTAAAAAAAAATCAAAAATTCGAAAGAAAAGGTCAACTTTTGAGAAAAATGTCAGAAAAAAAGTCGAAATTTTAGGAAAAAAAATGTCTTGACTCTATATTTATTTTTTAACGACTACCAGTGAAGGACAAAGCTCCCCTCCCCTGCCTCACTGCGATATCAGCAAATATTCACTGTTGAGATAAACATCGCCGAAATTTTGAGAAGCAAGTTAAAATTTCAATTTTCTGGAATTTCGGTCTTTACAAAAATTGAAAATTCTCAAAAAATTACTTTTCAAAATTTCCAGATGAGCACTTTCTAAAACTGTTTAATTGTTTATCAAACGATCCACCAAATTTCGAAGGCGAAGTTTGATAAACGAGTCGAAATTTGCAGAAAGACGAATTAGAAAAAAAGTCGAAATTTTCAGAAAAAGTCGTATTTTGTAAATGACGGACGAATTTTCAGAAAAAAAAACTCGAGATTTTGAGAAACTCTGATTTTGAAAAAAGAAGTCGAATTTTAAAGAAAATTTGAAATTTCCAAAGAAAAGGAGAAATTTTTTGAAAAACAGGACGAAAAAGTCGAAATTTCGAGAAAGAGTCGAAACTTTAAGGAGGGGGCTAGTTTTCAGAAAAAAATGATAAATGGGAAATTTGCAGAAAGACAAATTGGAAAAAAAAATTGGAAAATTTAAGAAAGTTGAATTTTGAAAAAAGAAGTCGAATTCTAGAATAAATTTGAAATTTCAAAGGAAAAAGGGAAACTTTTTGAAATTCTGAGAAAAAAGTCGAAATTTCGAGAAAATGTCGAAACTTTAGGAAGAGGGCTAGTTTTCAGAAAAAAATGGGAACTGTGAAATTTGCAAAAAGTCGAAATTTTCAAAAAAAGTCGTATTTTGAGAAATCACTGAATTTAAAAAATAATGACGAAGTTTCAGAATAAAAAATCGAAATTTTGAGAAAGTCGGATTTTGAAAAAAGAAAACGAATTTTAAAGAAAATTTGAAATTTCACAGGAAAAGGAGAATTTTTTTGAAAAATAGTATGAATGTTGGGAAAGTCGGCTTTTGAAAAGTCGAATTCCAGAATAAAGTCGAAATTTCAAAAGAAAAGGAGACACTTTTTAAAATTTTGAGAAAAAAATCGAAATTTCGAGAAAGTGTCGAAACTTCAAGGAAGGGGCTAGTTTTCAAAAAAAAATGGGAACTGCGAAATTTGGAGAAAGACGAATTAGAAAAAAAGTCGAAATTTTCAGAAAAAGTCGTATTTTGAAAAATGACGGAGTTAAAAAAACGACGAATTTTCAGAACAAAAAATCGAAATTTTGAGAAAGTCGGATTTTGAAAAAAGAAGTCGAATTTTAAAGCAAATTTGAAATCTCAAAAAAAAGGGAGACATTTTTTGAAAAACAGGACGAATTTTGAAAAAGTCGGCTTTTGAAAAGTCGAATTCTAGAATATAGTCGAAATTTCAAAGGAAGAGGAAATATTTTTTAAAATTTTGAGAAAAAATTGAAATTTCGAGAAAGTGTCGAAACTTAAAGGAAAGGACTAGTTTTCAGAAAAAAATGGGAACTGCAAAATTTGCAGAAAGACGAATTAGAAAAAAAGTCGAAATTTTCAAAAAAAGTCGTATTTTGAGAAATGACGGAATTTCAAAAAAAACACGAAAAAAAATCGAAATTCTGGGAAGGTCGGATTTTGAAAAAAGAAAACGAATTTTAAAGCAAATTTAAAATTTCAAAGGAAAAGGAGAAATTTTTTGAAAAACAGGACGAATTTTGAGAAAGTCGGATTTTGAAAAGTCAAATTCTAGAATAAATTTGAAATTTCAAAGGAAAAGGAGAAATTTTTTGAAAAACAGGACGAATTGGCTTTTGAAAAGTCGAACTCTAGAATAAAGTCGAAATTTTGAGAAAGTCGAATTTTAAAGCAAATGTGAAATTTCAAAGGAAAAGGAGAAATTTTTTGAAAAACAGTATGAATTTTGAGAGAGTCGGCTTTTGAAGTGTCGGAACTTTAAGGGCTAGTTTTCAGAAAGAAATGGGAACTGCGAAATTTGCAGAAAGACGAATTAGAAAAAAAGTCGAAATTTTCAGAAAAAGTCGTATTTTGAGAAATGACGGAATTTAAAAAAACGACCAATTTTCAGAAAAAAAATCGAAATTTTGAGAAAGTCGGATTTTGAAAAGTCGAATTCTAGAATAAAGTCGAAATTTCAAAGGAAAATGAGAATTATTTGAAATTTTGAGAAAAAGGTCGAAATTTCCAAAAAGGAAGAGGAAATATTTTTTAAAATTTTGAGAAAAAAGTCGAAATTTCGAGAAAGTGTCGAAACTTTAAGGAAAGGGCTAGTTTTCAGAAAGAAATGGGAACTGCGAAATTTGCAGAAAGACGAATTAGAAAAAGTCGAAATTTTCAGAAAAAGCCGTATTTTAAGAAACACTGAATTTAAAAAAAATGATGAATTTTCAAAAAAAAAATTAAATTTTGAGAGTCAGATTTTGAAAAAAAACGAATTTTAAAGCAAATTTAAAATTTCAAAGGAAAAGGAGAATTTGTTTGAAAAACAGGACGAATTTTGATTTCCGATTTTGAAAAGTTAAATTCTAGAATAAATTCGAAATTTCAAAGGAAAATGAGAAATTTAAAAAAAAATGACTAATTTTGAGAAAAAAGTCGAA
Source organism: Dastarcus helophoroides (assembly GCA_028583605.1). Lineage (NCBI taxonomy): Eukaryota > Metazoa > Arthropoda > Insecta > Coleoptera > Bothrideridae > Dastarcus > Dastarcus helophoroides. The sequence continues at coordinate 30,855,761 of CM053327.1, forward strand.
ATTTGGAAAAAATGTCGAAACTCCAAGGAGAGGGCTAGTTTTCAGAAAAAAATAGACACTGGTTCCCGCAGTTAATTAGCTGATACCCACGCCTTCGTCCGCCTGAAAGAAAAAAAAGAATTCTTGGCTCACTTTTTTGAAACTAGCGACTTTTTTTAAGAAATCGATTTTTTTTGGAAATCTCTTCATTTTAGAATATCCCCCTGTTTCCAAATGTTGACATTTTTTCGTTCAACTTCAAAAATTCTAACCTTTTTTTCCAAATTTTGACTTAATTTTGAAAATTTTCCACTTTTTTCTAAGTTTCGATCGATTTTTTTAAATTCCCACTTCTTTTTGTATATATTTTGATTTTGGTGAACACTTTTTTTGATAATCTCTGTCCTTATTAAAAATTTTATGTTTTAATGATTTCCACTTTTTTGAAAACTTTCTTTTCACCATTTCGAAATTTTTTGAATAATCTAATCTCAAAGTTTTAAATTTATTGGAAAACTAAATTTTTAAAAAATTTTTAATTTTGTTCAAATTTTTGATTTTATTTTTGAAAATTTTGACCTTTTTTCAAACTTTCCATCGTCTTATCTGATTATTGTCTAAGTTTTTTTTTAAATCTGACTGTTTTTAAATTCGATTTTGTCAAACATTTAAATCCTTTCTGAAAATTTGAACTTTTCGGCATTGATTCACTTCAATTAATTCTGTGGTTACAGAGTAAAAGTGCTTAAGTCATAATGTATATATTTGAGATATTGCCAAAACAAAACTTGTTCGTACTTGAATAAATAATAAAAACTTAAGAATGCATGTATGCCTGTATGTAAAATTTACTTGTTTCATAAAGGGGGCACTTAAAAGACTTCTTCCCCATAGAATCGCGAAGTGTAACACGCAACAGTGGCCTAGATCCACTTTCTCAAAAACTTGACTTACGCAGTTTTACCCTGAAACCACAGAATTGTTTTTTTTAATTCGACTTTTATTCAAAAACTCAATTTTTTATAAATCTGATTATGTTGAAATAATGTTTTTTTGAAAACCTCCAACTTTTCACAAAGTATCCACTTTCTTATTGTTGCTTAAAATTTTAACTATTTGTTGAAGTTTTAACTTTTTTTTTTAATTCCGACTTTTATTTTCAAAAATTTCAGTTTTTTTCTCCAAGTTCGCGTATTCTAATTGGTCTTTTACTTGAAAAATTCGACTTTTTTTGAAAATGTTCACTTTTTTAAAAAATTAGATTTTTTTTGAACAACTTTATGTTCAAACTTTTTTCACAATTTTCACTTTCTTTGAAAATTTCCACCTTTTATCATCAAAATGCCACCAAAGTTGCAGATTTTTTCAAAATTTAAACTTTTTTCTATAATTCTACTTTCAAAATTTCAACCTTTTGTAAAAACTGTATCTTTTATTCAACATTTTTTGAATATATTGACCTCTCTCTCGAATTGTATAAAACGAATTCGAAATATTTAAACTAAATTTCAATTGCAAAGCGCGCATTTTCAAAAAAAATATTTTTCAAGTTTAAACCAAAAAGTTCCAAAAAAAGTTGAAATTGAGAAGAATCTTCGAGTTCAAAGCATAAGTAAGAATTTTTGAATAAACGAGCACAAAGCAAATTTTTGGGTTTGATTTAAAAATTTGAATTCCTGCAAAGATAAAGTGTGGAAATGATGTTGAAATTTCGACAAGAAGTTTCAAAATGCCAAAAAAATGTTCAGCATTTCGATTCAAATGTTGAAACTGGCAAATTAAAGTCAACATTTCGATTTTATTCAAGAAATGATGGTGCTAGATCAAATAAAAAGTCAGTATAAATCAGGACTTTTTCAAAAACTAATTCTACTTTATAAATCCCAAATTTCGACTTTAGTTAATCAAAATTTCGACTTTTAAATTTAAATGCACTGATCACTTGCAAAAATTTGGATAAATTCGTATGAAGACTAAAAACTCCTTCATCGGCGACGTCAGACCTCAACGTGTATAGGCAACTTTAAATACAATCTCGTGTATTATTCATCCTATACATTTTAAGTGGCTTTTAATGCTCACTTTTATCAAATCAGAGGCTGAATTTTGAAAAATCTTTTCTTAGTGCTCACCTACGTATTACATGAAACATCTGCATGAAATTTTACGCTCCTAGACCCACCGGTTTAGACCGTGCATTGTCTGTCAGCCAGGGCTTAGAAATTTATTAAATACATATTCTCGATATTTTGAATTTAAGCACAATACATTTTAAGTAGTTTTGAATGCCCATTTTCATCAACTTAGAAGCTGAATTTTTAAAAACCCTTTCTTAGTGCACACCTACGTATTACAGCGAAGGAGTCTGAAATTTCACACTCCTAGTCCCACCGGTTTAGACCGTGTGTTGTCTGTCAGTCAGTGCTCAGAAATTTTAAATTTAAGCACAAGAAGTTAAAATTGAAATCTCGAATTATAATAATCAAAATTTCTAGAAGAATCCAAATTTTTAAATGAAAATCAAAAAATAAATATTACAGATTTAGGAAATTTCACGTAAAAAGTTGAAATTAAAACAAATTGAGTATAAGAGTATAATTTCGAAAAGAATTTAACATTTTAGTTTAATATTGAAAAGTTAATAAAAGAACGTTATTATCAGTTAAAAGTTAAAATTTTAGGAAAATTGCTGTTTGAAAATACGTGTTATTTTTTTACCTTAAAGGGGTTGCATGGTCCCCCTGAAGGTTGGGTTCCGTGCACATATTGCCCTGTCTAGTTACAGTACTTATTAACGTTTCTGTATTTTTTGTATTTTAATTTTTTTAAATTCTAATAAGTAATTTAGAAAATCCATTAATTTGACAGTACTTACTTTGGAATTCAAATCTTGTCCCCTGAAACCAAGAAAGATTGAAAAACACAACAAAGGTTGCTCTAATGCGTTTCGATAGCCAATCCATCATCTTCAGTATCTCTCTGAAGGTGAAAGCTTGGCTACCGACACGCGTTAGATCAACTTTGTTGTGTTTTTTAATTTGTACTCTCTGAAGATGACATCTTGGCTATTAAAACGCGTTAGACCAACCTTTGTTGAGTTTTTTAATCTGAGTATCTCTTTAAAGATGATAGCTTAGCTATCGAAACCCGTTAGAGCAACCTTTGTTGTGTTTTTAAGCAGCATCTCTTTGAAGATGATAGGTTGGCTATCGAAACGTGTTAGACCAATCTTTCTTGTGTTTCTCGGTTTCAGGGGACAAGATTTGCATTTCAATTTTTGCAAATAACCAAGGACCAGTCCGTTTCACCAAAAGTACTTACGTTTTTAGTGCCCGGTTATTGAAGTTAAACTGTAATTTGTTTTCAATATGTTACATTTATTTAAACATTAAGGTTGAATATAACACCTTCTAACTTTCAGCGCAAGCTCTTTTTTCAGAATTGTGCAACATTTAATCATAGGTAATAAATTCCTTCTTTCATAGCAGTAGCTATAATTTTAGTTTTTGCCAAAAATATCTGAGATATATTATAACTGGAAGCTAAAAAGCTAGAAAGTATATCTGTCAGTGAATGTGAAAAAAAAGGCCCAGATTGGCAAGTTGACTTGCTTACAATTAATAGATTACTCTTAAATGCAACAATTCGAATTCGTCATACAAAAAGCGATTACCATCCGGCTTTCTATTTTGCATTTTATTAAACTATATTCACTGAATCACTGAAATATTGAACAACTTTTTGTGGACACAATTTCAATAGATTGCATAATACAATGTGACAATAAATAATTATAATTGCCACAGCACGTAATTAAATTATACTGGTCATGGTCACAAGTTCTTGCAGAAATACAATCACATGCTAAAACTTGGTGGCTTAAATTTGTGTACTGTATGATACGTACTAATATACTAAATTGTGCAAATCAAATTGTGCTTAACAGTTTCCTAAGATACACATTTTAAAGTAAAACGAGTGGCAAACAAAACAAAAAATAATACAACTCATCTGAAGAATTTTCAAATTTTCGACATTTTTCGTTCAAAAAACTTTTTTGTTGTTGTTGCTAATGCAAGATTAAACTAGAATCTTTTTTTGTTTCATTTCATTTACAGAATTCTAGAAGTCGAATAAATGAAAATAAAATGCATTAACAATTTTCAAACTGGTACGATGTTAAAAAAAATCTTTTAAACGTTACTTCATGACCCTATCAAAGAACTGGTTAAATTTCACATAAAATACAATTAAATTTGAAGTGGTTGAAAATTAAATTGGGACATATAGTTAAATTAAAATATTTTTATGTATTTAGGCAAAAAGCATAAAAAATATATTAAAGAAAATTCGAAAGAAATGCTGAACATTAAACATTGATATTTAGTTCTCATTTGAACTTCCCAATAATGCATATAAACGCAGAAAAAACATAATAAAAGGTAGGTAATTGTTTAAAAAAGAATTCTTTTGGTTTTTTTATTTTAAACATTTGTTTAAGTCATGCATTAACATCTGAGAATGCTTTACTTCCAAATCTTAATCAAATAAAAACTTTCATTGGATTATTCAACAAATGATGGTGGGCATCAAATAAAAAGTCACTCTAAAGCAAGGCTTTTTCAAAAAATAATTCTACTTTACAATTCCCAAATTTCGACTTAAGTTAATTAAAATTTCGGCTTTTAAACTTAAATGCACTTATCACCTGCAAACATTTGGACAAATTCGTATAAAAACTGGAAACCATGCATCAGCGACGCCTGCTCTCAACGTGTATAGGCAACTTTAAATACAATCGCGTGTATTATTAATTGTTTACATTTTAAGTGGTATTTAATGCTCATTTTTATCAACTTAGAGGCTGAATTTTGAAAAATCTTTTTTTAGTGCTCTGTGATCTGTGTGAAATTTCACGCTCCTAGACCCACCGATTTAGACTGTGGGTTGTCTGTCAGTCAGTGCTTAGATATTTATTAAATAGATATTGTCGATGTTTTAAATTTAATCACAAAAAATGTCAACGTGTACAGGCAACTTTAATTACAGTCGCGTGTATTATTCATTGTATACATTTTAAGTTGTATTTAATGCCCATTTTCATCAACTTAGAGGCTGAGTTTTCAAAAATCCTTTATTATGGCGAACGTGTGTGTGAAATTTCACGCTGCTAGACTTATCGATTTAGACTAGGCGTTGTCTGTCAGTCAGTGCTTACCAATTTATTAAATAGATATTGTCGATGTTTTGAATTTAAGCAAAAAAATTGAAATGTCGAATTATGATAATCAACATTTTTCGAAGAACCAGAAATATGAAAAAAAATCAAAATTTTGAGTTTAAAATTGAAAAATCAATAAAAGATCGTTGTTACCAGTTAAAAATTGAAATTTTCATTTAAATTTCATTTTCATTTCATTCGGGTTTGACTATTCAGGAAATGATGGTGCTAGATCAAATAAAAAGTCACTCTAAATCAGACTTTTTCAAAAAATAATTCTACTTTATAATTGCCAGATTTCGACTTTAATTAATCAAAATGTTTACCTTCGTTTTCAAAACATCGCGTTTAAATTTAAAATATAGACTTTTTTTTCAAAATTTGACTTAACATTGGACATTATTTTATAACTTTCGATATTAAGGTCGAAATTTGAAACCAAAATTCGAAATTTTAAAATTAAAATCAACATTTGAAATTGAAGTCGATCCAAAACTTAAAACTGAATCGTGTCGACCTTAAGGCCGTCGTTTTAGAAAAAAAATAGAAAATTCGAGTTGATGTGATCAATATTCAAACTTTTTCCAGAAATATCGACAGTTTGAGCTTCAAACCGAAGTTCTTGGAGCACTTTTTTCGAGACTGAACTAAAAATAGGACTGGAGCATGCACTAAAATAAAATATTTGATATTTTTAAAATAGACATTTTAAATTTTGAATTTTCAATCTACTGCTGCAGTATCCCTCTCTAACGCGCTATCGAAACGCTTTAGAGCAACTTTTGTTGTGTTTTTTAAGCTTTCTTGGTTTCAGGGGACAAGATTTGTATTTCAATTTTTAAAGATAACCAAAGACCATTGCGTTGCACAAATTCAATCTGCTTCTCAAAATTTTGAATTAATGTGCAAAATTGAAGACTCTCGTTTCAACTAAGAAGTACATTATTGTATTATAAACGTTGTAGCAGAACATTTTGATACAACTCTTTTAAAAATTAATATTACTTACCTTTTTCTCTTTCTTAATTCCATGCAAAAATGATTTCTGCAAATTACAATTGAGCCAACTTACCTCATGTATATACAATGATAAAAAATTCTATTTCTTTCTTAATTTCTTAACCTTGTGTTTATGTCACTGAAACGATTTTGATGTGCCATGCATTTTAATAAGTTGTGGCGTCCTATATATTTTCAACGAAAACTTCTAGATTAGGTTAATTTAAATAAATACTCAGTCATATAGTCAATAGATTACTCTAATTGACCATGTTATTTAAAACGTAAATAAAAGTTATACATTAAATGTTCCTTTTTGTAACGATAAAACGACAAATTTGGATTTAATTATGCAATTGTAGGTAAAATTGCATAATTAAATCCAAATTTGTTTATCACATAATTAGCACCAATGATTTATTTTCAGTTAGAATCTAAACAGTTATTAACTATTACTAGATAGATACATGGAAAAAATGAGGTCGAGAAATTAAACAACTTTTTTTTTTAAGTTTAATCCACTCGCAAAGCGTAACCCCATTTTACCTTCAAAACACTGCGAGTAGGATGCGAAAACAAGGATATTTTTTTTAAGTTTAATTCATTCGCAAAGGGTAACCCCATTCTACCTTCAAAGCACTGCGAGTAGGATGCGGAAACAAGGATAGATGGCGATGAACCGTCTTCTTAGACAAGAATAGGTTGATTTTTTGGGGAAATTTTTTTTCAGTAACAAGTTCCATAGCTTGGAAGTTCTATAGAAAAAAGTCTCCGAAGACAGAAGTCTTGACTGTGTCAAAGTGGACGGCACAGAAATTTGCTATCTCCGACTGTCTTGTATCAAGAATCTTGCCCTTGGGGGGATCAATCCTATTAGTTCCTGCGAGCATCTTCCATGATAGTACTTGTAGAAAAGAAACAAGTCACCAACCACCCGCCTGTGCTCTAGTGCTTCGAGAGAATCCGTCAAACTCTCGTCATCAATTAGGTGAATTGCTCTTCTTTGAATTGAACCCAAAAGAGCTAAAATGTGCTTTGGGGCCGAACTCCAAACATAAGGACAGTATTGGCTAGTGTTGACCTAACTTGAGCTTTATATAGTATGAGTAGCTGATGAGATGTGAAGTACTATTTAGTTCTAAATATAAAGCTGAGCTTCTGAGAGGCGGACTTGGCAATGGCGCGCACCTGTTCATCCCAAGAGAAGTTGGTGGTCGAGAGCGATTCGCCTAGATTCGCTCTTCTTTGAATTGAATAAATTTGATATAACAAAAATTAAAAATTTTAATTTATTTTTCGAAATTGCTATATCAGACCAAAAATGTCTAGAAAAAAGTCGAACTGTCAATTAAAAAGTTGAAATTTCAATGTTAACGTGGCAAATGTAGCAAAAAAGTAAAACATTTCAGATTTAAACTTGAAATTCTCAGCAAAAACTCGAAATTTCAATACAAATCTGAACATTTATAAACATAATATTACAAATAAAACTGTCCTCAAAATTCGAGGGGAACTAAAAGTAAAATTGTCAATTGAAATGTAAAGAAAAAAGTAGAAAATTCGAATAATACTCGATTTTGTACAAAATACAAAACGTTCGAAATTCTAAACAAAAACTCGCTTACACATGAAACAAAATTTTTGATGGAACGGACTGGTCCTTGGTTACCTTCAAAGATTAAAAAACACAACAGAGGTTGCTCTAACGCATTTCGACAGCCAAGCTGTCATCTCTGAAGATGACAGCTTGGCTGTCGAAACGCCTTAGAGCAACCTCTGTTGTATTTTTTAATCTTTCTTGGTTTCAGGGGACAAGTTATGTGTTTCAATACATGAAACAAAAGTGTTCAAAACTTAAAAGTAAAAATTTTAGCTAGAACGAGGCATTTTAAAGTCCAAACTTTGAATTTTTAGAAAAATGTGTAGATATGTAAACCTCGGACAACACTCGAAATTTTAAAAAAATTCAATTTAAAGTCGAAATTCGTCGAGGAAGAATCGAATTTTCGCAATAAAATCAAAATTGTTAGAAAACTCACGATAATTCCGAGATCACATTCAAAGAAAAATGTGTGTAGATATGTAAACCTCGGACAACACTCGAAATTTTGAAAAAACTCAATTTAAAGTCGAATTTCGTCGAGAAAGAATCGAATTTTCGCAACAAAAATTAAAATTGTGAGAAAACTCACGATAATTCCGAGATGACATTCCAACAAAAAAGAAATAAAGTATTTCACGTTGGCACCCTTTAGAAAAAGGTCGTAGTTTACAAGAGAACTGGAAATTTATAGAATAAAAGTTGGAAATTTCAACCGAATGTGATCTACATCTGGCTAGACCGCAAGAGTCACCCTTGTCGCCGAACACCGATGGTTGATGAGGGGGAAGACGACGGTCGATTGGGCGATGAGGCAAGGGAGAACTTTAGCTGGATGTTGGCTTTTAAGATTTTTAAATTCATTCAAAATAAACGTTTCGGTTTTTATTACGAAAGCGAGGTTTACATTAAAAAAATGACTTTTTTCAAAATTTAAGTCGAAATTTTTAGAAATGAATAACAAAAACGTTTCACTAAAATTGAAAATTTCAAGAAAATACTCAAAGCTTCTAAATATTTTTAGTTTTCTCTGGAATTTTGTTACTTTTTTGGAAAATTTGAAGTTTTTTTTCCAATTTAAACTTTAAAGTCTAATTTTCGATTTTAAACTTAAGATTTTAACAGAAATTTTGAGTATAAAGTTAGAATTTTGTGTTGTAATTTCGCGAAAAAGGTTGAAATTTAAGAAAAATGGAATTTCAACGAAAAACAACAAAAATGTTATGATTTGAAATCAAAATTTCGAGACTAAAATTAAATCTAGCGAAGAAACTCGAAAGTTTGGAAAAAATTAAAATAAGAAAAAATAATTTCAAAAATGTTATTTCAGCTTACCGAGTCCAGTTTGTAGGATATTTAAATTATTATTTAAATGATTGAAATTGTTTACTTTTAAAAACATAGCTCGGTAATCTAAAATAAAATTTTTGAAATTACTTTTTCTCATTTTGATTTTTTTCAAGCTTTACAGTTTCTTCACTAGTTTTTAAAATTTCAGTTTCGAAATTTTGATTGCTTTTTACTGAAATTCTAACTGGATGGTGGATGATTAGAGGATATTTTCAAAAATAAACAATTTCACTTATTTAAATAATAATTTAAATATCCTTCAAACTGGGCTCGGTAACCTAAAATAAAATTTTCGAAATAATTCAAGTCGAGTCAATCAATAATGATCCAAAAATGAAAAAAAATAAATTTTCAAATTTGACTCTAATTTCAATTTTTTTTTGAATTTAAAGTGAAACTTTTAAATTTTGGTGGAACGGACTGGTCCTTGGTTATCTTTAAAAATTGAAATACAGAACTTGTCTCCTGAAACCAAGAAAGATTAAAAAATACAACAAACGTTGCTCTAACGCCTTTCGACAGCCAAGCTGTCATCTTCAGAGAGATTCACATTCAAACTATCAACTTGATTCTTGCCTTTTAAGTTAAATTTTTATAAAATCGAAAATTTGAGGTAATTGGGATTAGGTGAGAAATTTCCAAAATTTAACAGGAGACATTTTGAGGCGATAATCGAAATTTCGAGATTAAAATCCTTTTTAAGAAAACTGTTGTTGGAAAACCCCAAAATGTTGCGAAAAATCCAGAAATACAATAATTTGTTTGAGAAATTTTCTTCAACTTCAACTTTAAATTAGGATTTTCCTTGTTAAATTCGAGTTTTCAAATTTTTTTCCGAAATATTCAGGATAATTTTGGGGTGGATGAAGTTGAAATTGTAAGATTAAAGTCAAAGTGTAAATAATGAATTTTTAAAAATGAAAACGTCCAAGAGAATAAAACGATAGAAATTTTTGAAAAAAATCCAAAATTCTTCAAAGTTTCTGAAAATCCGAAGTTTAAACTTCAAATTATTAATTTTCTTAAAATTTTGACTTAAAAGTAAAATTTTCGCCCACTCAACACTAGTTTTTAATTTGTTTTCTGATATTTCAAATATGAGATCAAACTTTATGATTAGACTAGAACAAGGGTCGGCAAAACCGAAAGAGCCAGCTGCAATTAAAAAAATGATTTTGTGAATTGAAAGAGCCAGAAATTTCTATTTCTGATTTTACATTTTATTTCAAAATTAAATCACATAAATTAGACAAAATATGAACAGAGAGAGATCCTTCTGACTCGTATAGTCAAACGAAAATGTATTCAGCCCAAAAGACCTTTTATTTCTCAAAATTTAGACCTTTACTTCAAAATTTGTGTTTCTTTTTCGCAATTTCGACTTTTTTTTAACTCTTCTCTGTATTATTCTTTTTTTTAATATCTATTTTGTTCCTAAAATTAGACTTTTACCCCAAATCTTCCTTTCTTCTCAAAACTTGACAATTTATGAAAATGTTCACTTTTTTTTAATTCAACTTACTGGAAAATTCGACCTATTTCTCAAAGATTCATCTTTTATCGATTTTTAATGAAAAAAAGTAGTAATTTGAAGTAGAGATGTTAAGTAAAATTTTTGGAGATTTCGACCTTTTTTTCAAAGTTTTTTTTTCGTAACTTTAATCTATTCTCAAGTTTCACATTTTTCCACAAAAAACCTTTTTCCAAATTTGTTCTAAATTGTGGCTTTTTTCTAGAACTTTCTACATTCTTTTTAAAATTCTTCCTTTTACCAAATTTCGGAAATTTCTCCAAAATTGACTTTTACTAAACATTGGAACCTTTATCTATTTTCTATAAATTTTTGTTACGCAAAATGTGGTTCTTTTTCGAAATTTCGCCTTTTAAAATTCGACATTTTATTGTTTCTGTAAACTCGGATTTTTTCGACGAAATTTATCCACATATTTTCAAAATGTTTGACTTGTTCTCTGATTTTCTCTGAGAAATTTTGACCTTCAACACTTCGCACTCTTTTCTCGAAATTTTTATATTCTTTTTAAAATTCGTCATTTTTCTAAATTTAGCCATTTTGCCCAAATATTGACGTTTACTGAACATTTTTTTATTTATTTTCTACAAATTTGGACTTATCACGCTAAATTAGGTTTTTTTCGAAATTTTTACTTTTAAAATTCAACGTTTTATTGTTTATTCTTTATGGTACACCCTTATTGACCGGAAATATTATGTTTTTTTTTCAATTTACTTAACATTTCTTTGGCCCAAGTTTGGAAATATTTAAATTTTTATTTATTTAAAAAAAAACGTTTTATTGTTTCTGCAAGCTGCGAGTTTTTCGACGAAATTCACCAATTTTCAAAATGTTTGACTTAATCTCAAAATCTGATTTCTCTTTCTTAAAATTTAACCTTTCTTTAAAGTTGAAAATTTTTTCCAAACTGGAAGTTGTATCAATATTGTCTTCGCTTTCCAAATTATTGTACCAATTCTATCAAAATTCAAATTTATCTGAACATTTGGAGTTTTTTTAATTCGTCTTGTTCTCGAAATTTCAAATTTATTCTCAAAATTTAATTTTCCCTGAAAAAAAGCGAATTTTTTATTTTCTTCTTCTCTGGAAAACTTCGGCTTTTTAAAAGTTCGACGATTTTTTCTATAAGTCTTTAATTTGTTACAATTTCTCTTTACGAAATTTTACAAAATTTTAGTTTGTCTAAAAATGTCAGGTTTTAAATTTGTTCTCGATTCAATCTATTGTCGAACATCGATGCTTTTTTTTAAATATTATTTTTTTAAGAACTTTTGACAAGTTCATTTCATTCGAAATCACTTATTTGTCAAAATTCGGAATTTTCTGAAAATTTGAACTTTTATTTTGATCTATATTCATCTATTTGCGAATTTCAAAATTTGATTTATTTCATAAAATTTGGCTTTCTCTGGAAAATTTTGACCTTCTTTTAAAATTCAATACTTTTTTCGAAACTGAAAGTTTTATCCGCATTTTCTTTTCTTTCGAAATTATTTTATTAATTTTCCCAAATTCGATTTATCTGAAAATTTGGAGTTTTTTTTTAATTCTCGAAATTTCAATTTTTTCTCAAAATTTAACTTTCTCTGAAAATCCAAGAAGAATACAACCTAGACTGCAAACTCATGCAGCCCTCTAGACGTGTACAGTGAATCATAGGTAGCTGAACTACCAACAGTTGAAACACTACCACTTAGCGAAGCGGTTGCTCTCTAGGAAAGTTCCCAGAAGACAATGATTCTAATGAACATACAACTTATTCTCAGAAATTTAACTTACTCTGGAAATTTGCAAATTTTTTATTTTATTGTTCTCTAAAAAATTTCACCTTCTGAAAAGTTTCGACAATTCTTTTAAGCTCTTAATTTTCTACAATTTCTCTTTTCGAAATTTTACAGTTTTTCACAAAATTTAAAATTGTCTAAACATTTCAGGTTTTTAAATTTATTCTGCGAATTTCAGTCTCTTGTCAAAATTTGAAGTATTTTTCTAAAATTTTGGTTCTTTTGCAAACTTTGGACGAATTCAATTTTTTCGAAATCTCTATTTTTCAAAATTAAGATTTTTCTGGACATTTCGACCGTTATTTCGAACGAAATTCATCTATTTTCAAATTTTAAGATTTGATTTTTTTTAAATTTGACTTTCTTTGGGAAATTTTTTTAAAATTCAAAACTTTTCTCGAAACTGGAAATTTTATCGACATTCTTTCCTCTCGAAATTATTTTACCCATTTTTTTCAAAATTCGAATTTATCAGCAAATGTGTTTTCTTCTTTAAATCGTCTTGTTCTCGAAATTTTAAATATCTTCTCAAAATTTAAATTTCTTTCGAAAATTACTTCGTTACTTTCGTTTTGTCGAAATTTCGAGTTTTTCTTGAAGTTGTGACTATTTCCTTGAAATTTTTCCTGAAATTTGACTTTTTTTTCTTCTCTGAAGTACTTCGCCTTTTTTAAGGTTCTACAATTTTTTTTAAGCTTCCAGTTTATTTTTACAATTTCGCTTTTTGATATTTTACAGTTTTTCAAAAATTCAAATTTGTCTAAAAATTTCAGGTTTTCAATTTGTTCTAGTTTGCAGTCTATTATCGAAATTCGATGTTTTTTTTTAAATTTTACTTTTTTTTATTTTTTCGAAGTCTCTTTTTCTCAATTTTTTTCAAAATCTCTTCCTTTTTTTCGAAGTCTCTTTTCCCAATTTTTTTGAAGTCTCTTTTTTCAATTTTTTAAAAATCTCTTCCCTTTTCTCAAAATTCGACTTTTTCTGAAAGTTTCAGTTAATATTTCGAACTTTGATTTTTGCTGCTTCTGTATTTTTTTTACAAAAGTAATTTACCTTTTTTTCGCGAAATTTCAAGGCTGTAGAAAATTTATAAAAAGAAATTATGAGAAAAATATTTTTTAGAAATTTCGACTTCCCAAATTGGTGTTTTTCTAGAAATTTGAAATTTCTAAATGTTAATACAAATCAATCAAATATTTCGGAAAAATACCTCTTGAAATTATAATTTTTTTGTCAAAATATAAGCAAAACGTAAAAATTCCTAAAAAAGTATTTGAAATTTCTAAATGTTAATACAAATCATTCAAATATTTCGGAAAAATAACTCTTGAAATTATAATTTTTTTGTCAAAATATAAGCAAAACGTAAAAATTTCTAGAAAAGTATTTTTGAAATTTCAACTTTTGTAGGTCACTTCTTTAATGAGTACTCATGTTCTGCGTGTCTGTCCACTCCAGGTTTCATTTATTTATTTTTTTAGGGAAATTTAAAGAGCCGCATGCGTCTCGCGGGCCGCGGCTAGTCCACCCCTAGAAGTTTGGAAATAAAGTCGAAAATTCACGAAAAAAAAGGTGAAAATTTAGATAAATGTTAAAATCTCGTAAAAGGTCCACAATTTTTGGAAACATATTTAATATTTTGAAATAAAATTTATTGAAAAAGTACCTCTGAATGATTTCTTCTTTTAAAATATTTATCCATTAATTCAACTTTTAAATTTAGAAAAAATAATCGATTCCGAATACATATTTCTTCTTTCCAGATATTCAATTTAAACATTTTTTAACTCGTGAAAGACTTTAAATTTTCTAGGTTTATCCTTTCTTAAAATATTTGTAATAAACAATCGCTAAGATACTCATCTCAAATATAACAATAAAAGTGATTTTTTTTCACTTTGAGACCCTTATCGACTCAACTTGAATTACACAATTTTTTTTTATTTTGGACTTGGAAAGCTAAAATAAAATATTGTATGTAATAAATGTGATATTAACTGACTTAAAGAGGGTAGGGGGGTTATCTTTGTACAAATGAGCTCAAAAAGCTATCCACGAACACGCCCTTAGAAGATTATTAATGGTTTAATTTAAAGCATTTTTTTTCTGTATCATTCGCAATAAACAATCATGACATTTTTTGTAGTCCATTTTAAATCAGGCAGAACCTCAAAAAAACAAACCAGAGTACCCCAAGGATACGAATAAATAAAATCTAAAAAGATGTACGAAATATTGCAGTACAAATTGTAACACAAAGTTTGACAGAATATTCATTATTAGACAATTAAGTCGATCGTAAAAAATCTGGAAATTTTGAAAAGTATTTTTTCGAGAATTTTCAATTTTTGTAAAGATCAAAATTCCAGAAAATTCAAATATTAACTTGCTTCTCAAAATTTCGACGATGTTTATCTCAACAGTGGATATTTTCTGATATCCCAGTGAGGCAGGGAGGGGGAGCTTGTCCTTCACTCAGGTAGTCGTTAACAAATAAATATAGTCAAGAAATGTCTTTTTCTTGACATTTGACTTTTTTCCTGACATTTTCCTCAAAAGTCGACCTTTTCTTAGAAATTTTTGATTTTTTTTTCAAAACTAGTTTGGGTTTTCGAAATTTTCAATTTTTATTTCGAAAATCGTCTTTTTCTCCGAAATTGAGATATTTTTTAAATTTTAAAAAAAGGTCGAATTTTTATGTTAAAGTTAATGCCTAAAAATTCAGTTCAATTTCAGTGATTCAAATCGGTAATTTTAATTAAAATGGAAATTTATAACACTGACTAACAATTTTTTAATCCCAACCACAGAGCATAAGTGGAAAATGATTACTAATTTCAGTAAAAGACATGATCCTCATTCAATGTAGCTGAAATAGGATTGTCATTTAAGTCATGTGACATTAACTTCCTGATTTTTTTTCCAGAATGCCTACAAGAATATATGGCATTATTTGTATCTGGCTGACAATATCATGTGGTTTTGCATACAGACTTCCTAAAGATGTCACCCCTGAACATTACAAGTTGAAAATAATTACGAACTTGGACGACTTTCTGTTTAAAGGACGTGTAACTATAAAGGTAAATTATGATTATATTATTAATAAGGCAATTAAAATATTGGATTAGTTAGTTGTAATTATTGTAATTAGCACTTGTCCACTTTATTACCTTCAACATCAGGATTGATCTGATATGACCCATTGGCTAAGGCTAAACAAGAAATTATTAATAAAAATTAAATCGTTTTTAATATGTACTAGCTGAGCCCCGTCGACTTTATCTCCGCAAGGTCTAATAATGTCATATTTTAAAATAAAATTGATTTTAACAGAATAATAAATTCAAAAGCCAGCACTCCTTATTCCACTACTTGCTAAAATCCTTGGTAGCGCGTATATCAGCCACTAGCATTGCAGATTGGTTTCTCTTTTATATGTTCTATATTATAACCTCAAGTAAAATTGTTAGTATACCTCAGTCTTAGAAGTGAAAAGTTGAGTTATATTGAAATAAAAATAATCTAAAAGGTACCCCCAAAAATGTTCAACATTTTAATAAAACTTTCATTAAAATCGTTTTAGCAGATACCGAGATTAGCCCGGACAAAAATCAGTCGACAGACAAGCAGACACTTTAGACGTTTAAATTTTATTAATACATATACATATATTTATCTATTTATTTTCCATTAGCACCAAAAAACAATTATATACATAAAAAGAATATTAGAACGAATCAAAAAGTAGAAATTTTGCTTGCGAAATAAGTACGACAATAATATGTAATAGATTTTGATACAGCACATTGTTAAAAGTGAGTGTCTTGTTACTACCCTCAGATAATATAGTCAAAGTTACTACCCAACAATCCTGAGTTTTTGATTTTAAACACCAGATGAATACACTAAAATTTAGTTTCTTTCTACTTGTTTTTTCCAACTATACCTCTTCAAGGCTAGTTGTACCTGGTAAATTCTACAGAAGAAAAGTACATGGTTTTTTGAATACGTATTTCAAGTATTCTGTTATATTGTTAAATGATTTCCAGGTGAACTGCCATGCACCAACTTCGAACATAACACTTCATTCCCAAAATTTGACCATTGAAGGCAAACCTACGCTGAAACAACTCGGAACAAAAGAAATAAACCAAAAAAGCATCGACATCAGTAAAGTTGAACACCAAACCGATGATAAATTTTTGGTCTTTCATTTAAACGAAGAATTAAATAAAGGACATCAATATGAACTGGACATACGATTCGAAGGAGTCCTCACTGAGGAGCTGGCTGGATTTTATAAAAGCAGTTATCGATCTGGAAACACCACGAAATGGATGGCAGTAACCCAATTTGAACCGGTCAGTGCCCGAAGAGCATTTCCATGTTTCGATGAACCTGCCATGAAGGCCACTTATAAGATATTCTTGGGAAGAAAAGTAGGATACACATCGGTCAGCAACATGCAAATTAAATCCACGTATGCGATGTATGTATCATGTTCTAGTAATTTATTTTTCAAATTCCATAGATGAATAGAAGATTTGAAATTGGTTTGATAAGAAGAGTCGTGCAAGACTCCTCTCAATAACTAATTTCAAATCACAAGACGAAAGAAGCAACCAATCCCAATGTTACCGAAAAATATTTGAATTCAAAATTTGAATCGGTTTTGGCCACGAATATTGATTTTGTAAAATAACAATAAATCTTCAGAATTCGCTTTCAGACCCAAACTCGATGGATACGAGTGGGATGAATATGAAACATCTGTTCCCATGTCAACTTACCTCGTCGCATTCATGGTTAGCGACTTCGGATATGGGGAGTTAAAAGACAAAATTGTGTACAAGGTTTGGGCAAGGAAAGAAGCACTGAATCAGGTGAACTGTCCCCAGTTGCAGCTCTGATTGTCATTTTAAATCAGTCATTGTTTTAGGTCGAGTTCTCAAAGAATCTCGGCCCCAAGGTGTTGAATTATTTCGAACATTTCTTCGGTATTCCATATCCGCTTCCTAAACTGGATATGGTTGCTGTGCCGGATTTTAGCGCAGGCGCTATGGAAAACTGGGGCCTTGTTACTTATAGGGAACAATACCTGTTGTATGATCCCAAAATTTCCAGTACCACTAGTCAGTATTACATTGCTAGAATTATAGCTCATGAGTTAGCTCATCAGTGGTTTGGGAATTTGGTGACTATGAAGTGGTGGACGGATTTATGGCTGAATGAGGGTTTTGCAACTTATATGGCTTCCTTGGCTGTTAATGATATCTTTCCAAAATGGGATTCGTTAAATTCTGAAACTGCCGAAAATATTCTTAGTGTTTTCTCTCTGGATTCTTTGAAGACTTCCCATCCAGTAAATATGATTTTATTACAAAAATAAGGCATTCGATGATTCTAAACGTATTACAGGTTTCTGCCCCGATTGGTAATCCGAGCGAAATCCGGGAAAGATTCGATACTATTTCGTACAAAAAGGGGGCTTTTCTTATTGGTATGATGACTAATTTCTTGGGAATTGACACATTTAAGCGCGGGATCTCCAATTACTTGAACAGTTATAAATACAGCAACGCGGAACAAGATGATTTGTGGAAATATTTGACAATGCAAGCACACAGTGATGACTCACTTCCTAAAAATTTGACAATTAAAAAGATAATGGACACGTGGACTTTGAAAACTGGATATCCAGTATTAACGGTGCAAAGGAATTATGAAAAAGGATCAGCGGAAATCACGCAGGTGAGTGAGTTTTCAATAAAGTAACAAATTGGTTATCCATCAATAGAGCCATCGCCAAGACGCTGGTCATCAGGAAAAATTTTTCTAAATTTCGAAGTTCAACCTAATTTCCTTCCTGAAATTTCCATTTGAAATTCGAAATCGACTTCATCAATCAAATAAATGATTTTTTTGAATAATGATCTCTCTCTGTCATCTATTTGTATTCCTTTCTTATCAGCCTATGTGCTCTTCCATCTCTCGCTGTTTCTCTTCCTTTTTTCTTTCCTTTAATCTTCTCCCTTTCCTTCTTTCTTCTCTCTTTCTCTTCTCTTCTCTCTTCTCATTTCTCTCTTCTCTATTCGCTCTTCTCTCTTTGCTTTTCACTCTTCTTCTTTCTTTCTTCTCATTTCTTCTTTCTCTCTTCGCTCTTCTTTCTTCTCTTTCTTCCCTCTTTCCTCTTCTCTCTCTTCTCTCCCTCCTCTTCTCTCTCCTCTCTCCCTCCTCTTCTCTTTTCTTTCCCCTCTCTTCTCTTCTCCCCCTTCCATCTTCTCTTTTCTCTCTTCAAACTTCTCTCTTTTCTCTTCTCTCTTCTCTCTTTTCTTTTGTCTCTTCTCTCTTCTCTCTTCTCTCTCCCCTCTTCCATCTTCTCTCGTTTCTCTTCTCTCTTATCTCTTATTTCTTATCTCTTCTCTATTCTCCATTCTCCATTCTCCATTCTCCATTCTCCATTCTCCATTCTCCCTTCTCTCTTCTCTCTTCTCTCTTCTCTCTTCTTTCTTCTCTTTTCTCTCTTCTCTCTTCTCTCTTCTTCCTCCTATCTGCTATCTTCTCTCTTTTCTCTTCTCTCTCCTCTTTTCCCTCTTCCATCTTCCCTCTTCTCCTGTCTCTCTTCTCTATTTTCTCTCTTTGCTCTTCTCTATTATTTCTCTCTCTTTTCTCTTCCTATTTCTCTCTCCTTCCTTCTCTGTTATCTTTTATCTCTTCTCTTTTCCCTCTTCTTTCTTCTCTCTTGTCTCTTCTCTCTCCCCTCTTTCCCCTTTCATCTTCCCTCTTCTCTTGTCTCTCTTCTCTCTTCTTTCTTCGCTCTTCTTCTTTCCCTCTTTTCTTTTCTCTCCTCTCTCGCCTCTCTTTTCTTTTATCTCTCCTCTATTCTCTCTTCTCTCTCCCCTCTTCCCTCTTCCATTTTCCCTCTTTTCTATTTTCTCTTCTTTCTTTTCTCTTCGCTCTTCTTTCTTCTCTCTTTTCTCTTCTCTCTTGTCTCTTCTCTCTCCCCTCTTTCCTCTTCCATCTTCCATCTTCCCTCTTCTCTTGTCTCTCTTCTTTTTTTTCTCTTCTCTCTTCGCTTTTCTCTCTTCGCTCTTCTTTCTTCTTTCCCTCTCTTCCCTCGTTTCGTTTCTCTCCTCTCTCGCCTCTTTTTTCTCTTATCTCTCCTCTATTCTCTCTTCTTACTTCTCCCTTTTCTCTTCTCTCTTCTCTATTTTCTCTTCTTTTTCTCTCTTCTTTTTTCTCTCTTCTCTTCTCTATTCTTCCTTATCTTTTATCTCTTCTCTCTTCCCTTTTCTCTCTTCTCTCTTCCCTTTTCTCTCTTCTCTCTTCCTTTGTTTTGCCCTTCTCTCTTCTTTCTTCTTTCTCTCTCTTCTTTTTTCTCGCTTCCCTCTTTTCTTTTCTCTCCTCTCTCGCCCCTCTTTTCTCTTATCTTTCCATTATTTTCTCTTCTCGCTTCTCTCTTTTCTCTTCTCTGTCCCCTCTTTTCTCTTCTCTCTTTTCTATTTTCTCTTCTTTCTTCTCTCTTCTTTCTCTCTCTTTTCTCTTTCCTTTTCTCTCTTCCCTTTTCTCTCTTCTTTCTTCTCTCTTTCCTGATTCCTCTTCCATCTTTCCTCTTCTCTCTCCCCTCTTTCACTTTCCCTCTTTTCTCTTTTTTCGTCTCTCTTCTCTATTTTCTCTTCTCTTTTCCCTCTCTTCCCTCTTCTCTCGTATATCTTTTCTCTTCACTCTTATATCTTCTCTATTCTTTCTTCTCTCTTCTCTCTTTTTCCTTTTCCATCTTCTCTCTTTTCTCTTCTCTCTCCTCTTTTCCCTCTTTCATCTTCTAACTCATCTCTTCTCTCTTCTTTTTTCTCTTTTCTCTCTTCTCTTTTCTCTCTTCTCTTCTCTCTTCTCGCTTCTTCCTTCTCCCTTTTTTCTTCTCTCTTCTCTCTTTTTCTTTTTCCATATTCTTTCTTTTCTCTTTTCTCTTCTCTTTTCTCTCTTCGCTCTTCTCTGTTATTTTTCTCTCTTCCCTTTTCTCTCTCTTCTTTCTTCTCTCTTCTCTTTTCTCTCTTCTCTTTTCTCTCTTCTTTCTTCCTTCTTCTCTCTTCCCTTTTCTCTCTTCTTTCTTCTCTCTCCTCTCTTGTCTCTTCTCTTTCCCCTCTTCCCGCTTCCATCTTCTCTTGTCTCTCTTTTCTCTTCGCTCTTTTTTCTTCTTTCTTCCCTCTTTTCTTTTCTCTCCTCTCTCGCCTCTCTTTTCTCTTATCTCTCCTCTATTCTCTATTTTCTCTTCTTTCTTCTCTCTTCCCTGATTCCTCTTCCATCTTCCCTCTTCTCTTTTTTCTCTTCCCTCTTCCATTTTTCCTCTTCTCTCTTCATTCTCTCTTTCTTTTTCTGTCTTCTTTCTCTCTTTTAGTTTTTCTCTCTTCCCTCTTCCCTTTTCTCTCTTCCATCTTCCCTCTTCCGTCTTCTTCTCTCTTCCGCCTCTCTCTCTCTCTCTCTCTTTCTTTCTCTCTCTTTCTCTCTCTCTCTCTCTCTTCCGCTCCCTCCCTCCCTTCTTCCCTCACTACCTTTCCACCCTTCTCCCTCTCGCCCTTTTTCTCTCTTTATGGAGATTTAGTTTGATTAACTTTATTAATATATTTCAGAAACGTTTTCTTAAAGATCTGACTGAGGCTAAATTAAAAAGAAATGATTGCTGGTGGGTTCCTGTAACTTATGCCACTCAAAAAGAACCACTATTTAATAACACTAAGGCTAAGGCTTGGATGACATGTAGCGAAAAAGAGCAATCCTCAGAACCAATAACATTAGATGGAATGCCTAATGAGAACAGTTGGATCATTTTTAATAATGAAGCATCAGGTACGACATAATACGGTTTAATATTTTGGCAAAATAAATTACGATTCTCTCACTTCTTCGAAACATTCTTTGACTTCTTTGAAATATCGTTCATCTTCTTGTTTTAGGACTGTACAAAGTTAACTATGACGAAAAAAATTGGAATTTGTTAGCAAAAGCATTAAACCATGAAAATCACCAAGGGATACCAATGTTAAACAGAATACAATTAATTGACGACAGTTTCGACTTGGCATTCACGGGGAATCTGAAATATGACGTATTTTTTGCTATTATCAAATATTTACCCCAAGAACATAAGTATCTCTCATGGAAAGCAGCTATTTCGAATTTAAATGTTTTAGACAGATTACTTTTCCAAACCACAACATATGGAAAATTTAAGGTACTATTTCCACTTTCATGTCACGAAAACTTCAGCCCATTCTAGTGTTAATTAATATAACAGTCTAACAATTTTACGAATTATAGACGTTTATGAGGAAACTATTTACTCCCGCATATAAACAAGTTCATGGATTCGATATAAAACCCAACCCAGACAAACTTGACTCCATTAAACATCAAGTTTTAATAGTGGCCAAATCTTGTGGGAAAGATGTACAAGAATGTGTAACGGAAGCTAAAGATTTATTTGCCAAATGGAAGTCCAATCCTGATGGTGAAAATCCGTAAGTAAATGCTGTTAATCAATTCCTTTGTTTCTCAAACTAATCAATTATTGATCAACAAAATTGAGGTTTTGTCATGTCACATGAACTTCTTTTGTGTTTTTTAATAGTGTTAGTTGTCATTTAAAATAAGCAGTTTTGAAATGTTCATCACCCACAACCTTTCTTAGTTAAATGTTTGAAAAGTGATGGACCTTCAGAAATATAACATAAAAAATGTACATTACGAACTTATAATCTTTGTTTTTCTATATTATTTAGCTTTTAATTGGTCCCTCTTGCTTAAGCAGTAGTATTCAGTCAACGTCCTTGAGTTTAAGCTGCCCTAATAAAAGTTTTTCCATCATTGGAGTGTACGCATGATACTTTTATCAGTTCTGATCACTTAGAGCCCCCTAATTCGTAGGCATAAAGTCAAGATAGGTGTCTAAAAATGGTAAACCAAAAAATTTCCAATTAAATTCTTGAAGCATCTTTATGCTGATTTTTTGAAAACATTTAATTTTTCTTTAAACAACAAGTCTTTTGTTAATTTTTTTAATTTGAGGTTCTACTACTACTAACCCCGGAATTTGTAGGTACAAATTAGGGGATTTTAAAAAATTCGTATATGTGATAAAATGTTGAGTTTTACTGGAATAGATAGTCTAAAAGGTATCCCTGAAAATTCCCTATATTTTCGTAAAAGTGTCATTAACATCGATTTAGCAATTTTCGATATTATACCGGACAAAGATCAGCCGACAGACATGCAGACACATTTAGATGATTTATTTTTATTAATATAAATACAAATATAACGAAACATTCTCTCTAAACTGGAAAGGTATCATAAATGATCATAAAATTAATTATATGTATTATTAAATTTACTACAAATATAACTTCTTTTGCAAAATTTAAAAAAACTGTATATCTGGCAAAATATCTGATGATATGTTTTAAATTTTAGCATTCCTAATGATATGAGAGGCATAGTATACTGCGCGGGCATTAAACATGGAAATGAATCTGACTGGGACTTCCTTTGGGGGCGGTATAAAAAATCCAATTTGGCTGCAGAACGAAATACAATTCTTAATGCGTTAAGCTGCACCCGCGAACATTGGCTGCTAAGGCGTAATTTACAGTGGTCCATAACACCGAATTCTGGTATCAGAAAGCAAGATTCCCCATCTGTATTCCAATCAGTTTGTGGCAACGAAGTTGGATATTATATCGCTCGCAGCTTCTTCTATCACAATATTGATAAAATATATGAATAGTAAGTGAATGTTAATAACATACAAGATATTAACTTGCTTTGATTTCAGTCTTGGGACGAATACTGAGAGGATAAGTAGATATATAACAAGTATCGTTAGTCGTATGATCTCAGAGAAGGAATATGAAGAGGTAAGATGATTTTCTTATATACAATCTGTGATGGTTATGGTAATTCATAATGTGGGGAGTTGTTGCTAACAATTTTATTACTGAATAGGGGAGCCTCAAGGCAGTCACTTCAGCTAACAATACTGTATTGCACACAAATACCTCAGGAAAAAGTCGAAGACAAAAACTTTATAATCCACATACCAATAGGTTTCAATGTAGATTCGGTTTGGAAACCAAAGACTGGTTTCGATCTTATTAGATCTCGTCAATTTGGCATACCCAACTCGAATGCTGACAAACGTTCCAGTCAGTTTACTGATATAAAGGCAAATTACTGATACAATCAGCCAGCAAGGCGAGGCCGAAGTTGTGAAGCGAAACCAGTCTAAAAAATCTAACATTAATAATTAAAATATAGCGGAATTTCCACATTTATTGTTTTATATAGTTTGAGTTATAAATTATATTTTCTTTGCAGTTTCAAAACTTTGTGAATGTCAATCAGAAGTACGTAGGACATGTGAAACAAAGCATCGACCAAGCATTGGAAAACATAAAAATAAACATTCAGTGGCAGCAGCACAACAAAGAAACAGTATCTTCCATTTTGGAAAAGGAATTGAAAGAGTGATATTCAAGTATTTTAGGAAATAAATTTAATATTATTTTAAAAATTTGTACTGTAATTAATTTAAATCCAAGACATGTAATTTTAGAATTGTACTAGCTAAATAAAAAGTAATGATTTTATTTATACACCTGTTGTTTTAATGAAATTGAATATTTTGCATTTTTATCAAAAGTTATCATTGTCCGAAAATTTTTAATTCAATTTTTTCTTCTGAAAAGTTCGATTTTTAAAAATTTTGACATTGCAGAATATCTACCTTTTCAAAATATCTGCTTTTTCCGTTTCGCAAGTTTATCAAAATTTCGACTTTTTTCCAAAGTGTGACACAAAGTATCGGTAAGTTTTGGTAATTTTTGATTATTGTAAATTTAACTTAAACAAATCAACATTTAAAAACTTGCACTTTTTTTTCAAAGGTAAATTGAGCCGATTCTTAGGATTTAAAATCGATTCATTGGATCAATTTAGTATTTTGAGATCGATCTAAAAAATCGACCTTGAGGTCGTTACAAAAAGATCGAAATTAATGTTAAAAATATTTATTAAATACCAGGATGCAAAATTAATATAATATGTATGTAACCTATAAGTTTAATAAAATAAAATTGCTTGCTTTTAAGTAATAATCATACAAATTAAAGTACATCATATATATAATATAAAGTCTCAATTATAAAAGTATAAAAATACAAAGTATTGGTGGTATACTGGGTATCTAAGCACTTTTTTCTTGATCGATGATTTCTTTCGTTGGCAATGGGTTCTTCTCGCATGTTTCAGCATGCTTCAATTTGGTGCTATCAAAATTTTCAATTCCAGAAATTAGCTTTTTCTGCCCCTTCTCCAATTCAATTACTGCAATTAAAAAATTAAATGTAAAACGATCGCCAACACTCCAAACATTATTATCTTTTAAATAATCACAAAACACCCATTTGTTAAAAATGCGTTAAAAATTATAAAAAAGTACAACTAAAGGACAACAGATGTTAGTAAGTTTACCAAATAGTAGCTCGAGTAATAAACTGGAGATTTGAATGTCGCGCCCCCAAAAGTAAGAGAGTGGATATTCTAAATTTATAGGCCTGACAATAGTGCTATCCCCTAACTACAATTTGTAACACTTTTGACTCAACATTAAAACAAGGATATCTCAATTTTTTTCAAGATAAATTTTTCAAAAAATGAGTTATTAGATCGTAAGGAAACGTGCGAAGAAAACGAGAAGATGACATCTTCAACAAATCGGCATAAAATAGTAACACAACAACCTGAGAACAACTTGAATTGTTAATATCAACGAGAAAAGTTGTTTTACAATCTAATAATAATTACATGTTACTTACCATCTTTATCTGGAAGGGGATTTTTTTCATTAGTTTCGGTATGTTTCAATTTTCCGTGATCGAAATGTTCAATGCCCTCAATCAAAGCCTTTTCGGTTTTTTCAGCAGCAACATCTAAAAAGAAAATATAAAATTGTGACTGCTTCAAACTTTATATTTTGAAATAATCTCGATTAAAAACACGGTAACTAAAAGGAAGTTTTTTATTCCAAATTTTATTTTCTCACTTGAGAGTGAAAGATATACCTCTTTCAGGATTGGGCAGTGTCAAAGAACTATTAAAAGCGCTCGACGTTTCGCCAACCAATCTAAGTGCTTCTTGGGGAACAAAAGAAATACTAAATGAAAATTACAATAAAATACAACAAATGAAAGAAATTCAAAATAAATCAAATCAAAACATCAGACCACGGCAACTCAGTATGTTTACCATACCAGAGCATGATCTTTATTGTATCATAATACCAGAGACAGATGAAACTGTTCTGAAATTAAAAATGATTCAAAAGACAAGGTTGCTTAGAAGAAGAGCTTAATATGTCCATGATATTAGAGGCGAAACTTTTCTGAAAATATGTTATCAAAATGGTACAAAGAACCACACAGATAGGGCAGAAGCGAACTCATCAACCATACCAGAGGCCATAGAAGAGTTTCATCTCTTTTTTCTATCAATGTAAATACGAATTTTTTAATTCTGAGATTTTTCTTATAATACCAAGTTGACATATTTGTTTCTTTTCTAAATTTCCATCGTAAATCTGAATTTTTTATACATTTCTTTATCCGAAGAAAACTTTGGGATTAGAGCATTTTTTTCGTTCGTTCAAAATGTCGATGTTTACTGGATGTTCCCAAAGAAGAGTTTTTTTTTAAGTCTTAACTTTGACTTTAATTTTTGTATTTTGAGTACTTGACACGCACAAGAGATGAAATTTCTTAGGAGAGTGAAAGGTTGCATAAAACTGGATAGAATAAGAAATAGAGATATAAGACCAGAATTAAGCATCTTTGATATAAACGATAAAATAACAGAAAATAAAATTAAATGGAAAGAACGAAAGAATGAAAAAAAAACATTGCCTGCCAAAGCAAGATTTTATAGATGGATTGGAAGAAGTATTGGTAGGCCAAGAAAAAGATGGGTATTGTAACAGGCTATAATGCCTAGAACCTGAAGAGAAGAAGAAGAAGGAAAAGAAGAAGGTGAAGAAGAAGGTGAAGAAGGGGAAGAAGAAGGAGGAGAAAAAGAAGAATAAAGAGAAGGAGAAGAAGGAGGAGGAGAAGGAGAAGAAGGAGGAGGAGGAGAAGAAAAAGGAGGAGAAAGAGAAGAAAAAGGAGAACGAGGAGGAGAAGAAGAAAGGAAGAAGGGGAAGGAGAAGAAGAAAGAGAAGAAGGAGGAGAAGAAGAAGAATGACAAGAAGAAGGAGAAGAGGGGGGAGAAGAATAAGGAGGAGGAGAAGGAGAAACAGAAAGAGAAGAAGGAGAAGAAGAAAGCGAAGAAGGAGAAGGAGAAGAAGAAGAAGAAGAAGGAGGAGGAGGAGTAGAAGAAGAAGAAGAAAAAAGAGAAGAAGGAGGAGAAAAGGGAGGAGAAGAAGAAGAAAAAGAAAGAGAAGGAGAAGAAAAAGAAGAAGAGTATTTAACATTCTCGAGCGCGCAGTTATATAGGGATTATAGGGAACGTGATTTTAAGATGATAATTATTTTGGGTAGCAAGTCGGACATCGCATTTAAAATCGATTTGTTTGAGAATCTCGACCTAGGTAATCCATTCATTTTACCTTCAGCAGATGGAAGCACAATTTTCTCTTGAGTTCCCGTATTTTTCAATGCAGTAGAATTAAAAGCTTCTAATTCATGTTTTAAATCTCCGGATACTCTTGGGAGATCTTTAAGAGCTGGTGCTGGGCAAGACATCTGTAAGAAAAAAACACTTTCGTCAATATCTCAGTTATGTTATTAATTTTAAGAAAAGACAGAGGAAAATGGGTGCTATGCGAATTCATAAAGTAACATTTTTTTGGCGGGTAGTTGAAAAAAATGATTAAATCGTAATTGGAAATCCTTTTGGGGCTCCAAGCGACTTCCAAATTACTAAAGAAGCAAAAGAATGCAGCAGTTGCGCAATCGATAATACAAACAACAAAACATTGCTTAAGTTATGGCTTAAAGATAAAAACATATAAATTGTTATTTTTTTTTGACTTATTTTCAAAAATTGATATACAAATCTTAGCCACGGAAACCAAAAAAGGTTTAAAATGCAACAAAAGTTGTTCTAACGCCTTGGAATTTTTTCTAGAATTATTTAAAACTCGAAACTTTCTAAAAATGAAATGTAAACGAGGCTAAAATTGATATTTTCAGTAATAATTCCAAATTTTTAATCAAAATATAAATCTTGATTAAAAAAAAGTAAATTTCAACTTTTAAATTCGAATTTTGTAAGAGAAAGTTGAAATTTCGGGCTCAACCAAAAAAAAAAGAAATTTTTATTTAAAAGTCGAAATTTTTATTTAAAAGTCGAAATTTTAGGAGGAAACAAAAGAAATTTCGATTTTAACTGAAAAGCTGGCGAAAAAGTCACAATTTTGAGAAAAACAACTCGAGCTTCAGTGTTTTGATATAAAAAACTTGTCCCTTGAAACCAAGAAAGATAAAAAATTAAAAAATCAGTTGCTCTAACGCGTTCCAAAAGCCAAGCTATCATTTTCAGAGATACTGGACATTTAATAGAAAAAATCAAGGAAGGGGACGAATTTTAAGAGTTCAAAGTGAAAAATTCGGGAAAACGTGTAACTTTCTAAATTAAACCGTTTAGAAGGAAAAATTTAGAAGTTGCCTTTCAAATACAAACATTTTATAAAAACACCCACAATTTCGATGTTGAAGTCGAAATATTCAGGAAGAAAATCGAAATTTTGAAAAAACTGGTAGACATCTAAAAACTGGAAGTTTCAATTACGAATTTTTATGAAACGGGTCACTTTATGTTTACTCTAAAAATTTCAGCACATAATTCCAAAATTTTGAATTTAAAGAATGTTCTTACTTATTTTTGTTGAAATTTTTACCTCGAAACTCCAAATTTGAAATCACCGAAATTTTGGTCGAAATAGGAAACAGGTACACGAACAAGTTTGACAAAATAGCTCAAATTATGAAAGAATGGTAAAAAATTCGTCAAAGTTTAGTATTTACACTCAAAATTTTGAGAAAATGTTGAAATAAAATTAAAAGTTAAAAAAAAAGTATTCCTATAGGCTCAAGGCATTGAAATAATATGATTACGACTTTTTTGAAGAATAATTATTGAAAATTTCGACTTATTTCGACATTTTAAAACACCCAATTTTTCGCAATGTCGATCATTTCTCGTTCGATTTCCGAAATTTCAAATTGTTCTCCAAATGTTGACTTGATTTTAAAAATTTTGACTTTTTTCGGAATTTTGACTTTGACCTTTCCAGTTTCTCCAAATTCTTCAAAATTCTGGCTTATTTGGATATAGTTAAGGCCAACACTAGAATACTTTTCTCATGTTTGGAGTTCAGCCCCAAAACACACTTTAGCTCTCTTGGATTCAATTCAAAGAAGAGCGAATCGCCTAATTGTTGACGGGAGTTTGACCGATTCTCTCGAAACACTAGAGCACAGGCGTATGGTTGGTGACTTGCCTCTTTTCTACAAGTACTATTAAGGAAGATGCTCGCAGGAACTAATAGGATTAATCGCTCCAAGGGCAAGATTCTTGAGGCGTACTAAACAATTTTTATTTTTTGGAAATTTCAACTTCATTAAAAATTCCCTTTTGAATATTTTGAATTTATCTCGATTTAAAGTTTTTCAAAAATTTCGACATTTTTCAAATGTTTGACCTCAGTCTTGAAAATGTTAACCTTTTATGAAATATTCACTCGATATTTTAATTCTTTTGAAAATTTGAATTTTTTGAAAGTTAAGATTTTTCAAAACATCGACTTTCTCGAGTTTCATTTTTTTTTAAATTCGATTTTTCATCAAAATTTTGTTTTTCTAAAAATGACGACTTGAAAAATCTGCCTTCGATTTTTATCGAATATTCCTAAACATTCGTCGACTTTTTTTAAACATTTCGTCTCTATATTTTGAAAACTACGAATTTCAAAAAAAAAAATTTAATTTCCACTTTTCTCAACTTATTTTATTACTTGTAATACTTTCACAGTTTCGCCTTTCTTTAGAATTTTGATTTATTTTCTGAAAAACGATTTTTTTGAAAACTTGTACACAAAATTTCGATATTTTCTCAAAATTGTGATTTTTGCTATAAATGTAATTATGTTGAAAAATTGACTTTTAAAAACTTCTATCCTTTTTTTTTGAAAACTTTTCACCTTTGTCCAACTTTTTGACAATATTTCGAAGTTATTGACTTTTTTTGA
Organism: Dastarcus helophoroides; assembly: GCA_028583605.1. Taxonomy (NCBI): domain Eukaryota; kingdom Metazoa; phylum Arthropoda; class Insecta; order Coleoptera; family Bothrideridae; genus Dastarcus; species Dastarcus helophoroides. Next base: position 30,885,524 of record CM053327.1, read on the forward strand.
AAATTGTAGGAATTTTTTTTTGAAAAGTTTCAACTTTATTTTAAAAGTTTCGACTTTCTCTCTGAAGTTTCGACTTTTATTAGTCAACTGAATTTTTATTTGAAAAATTGGATTTTTCTTTAAAAATTCGACATTTTTAAAATTTTGGAACTTTTTTAGTTTTTATTTTTTTGAAAATTTCGATCATTTATCATCAACTTTTCGACTTTTTTTTCAGGTATAACTTTTTACAGAATTTGATTTTTTTTGAAAATTTTTCCCATTTTTGTAAAAATCTTTATAAAGCTATTTATCTCAAAAGTCGATTTATTTCAAAATTCTGGTTTCTTTTATAAAATGTTTTTTTTTTGAATTAAAACCTCTACTTTTTTTTTCAAAACATTCACGTTTTTTGCTAATGTCCACCTTTGGTCAAACTTTTTACTATTTCTCAAAGTTTTGACTTCTTGTTTGAAAATTACGACTTGTTTTCAAAACTGCCTTTTTTTCGAGGTTTTGACTTTTATGTAACAAGTTCGGCTTATAATTGAAAAACTCAAATTTTTCCGAAAATTTTCACTTTCTTTGAAAAATTGATTTTTTTTCAAAATTGCAACCTTTTGACACTCAATTTTTTTTTCAAAATTGCAACCTTTTGACACACTCGATTTTTTCCGAATTTCCCCCTTTTTTAAAAATTTCCAACTTTTATCCTTAAAATTCGGACTTTTTTCAAAGTTGTGGTTTTTTTTCGAAGTTGTGGCTTTTTTCGAAATTTGAACATTTTTCGAAATTTCCGTCTTTTTCCAAAAGTTCGGTTTTTGTGAAAACTACAACATTTTTTCAAAATAAGTGTTGAACGTTATCTGGGAATTTCGAATTTTTGTAACTTCGACTTTTTGAAAAATTCACCTGTTCTTGAAAATTTTTATTTTTTTTTTGAAGAATCTAACTTTCCCAATTACAAGTTTTTAAATTTTGAACGAATTCTAGATCGCGATTTTAAAAAGGAGCATTTTTCAAATTTAAACTGAAAAGTTTCAAAAAAAGGTCGAAATTTAGAAGAATTTTCGAATAAGAGGAATTTCGAAAAAAAAGAGCACAAGCGAAATGTTGGCTTTAATTTAGAAATAAGAATGTTTAAATCAGGGCCCGTGCGGTAGATTTTCTCAGTATGATGCAACTCGTCGAAATACCTCCCCATAAAAGTTTTTTCTTTAAAACAAACAAACAACCTTCGATTATGTTTAAAAAAACAAATAACAATAAAATCAAAAGTTAATTGTAAGCTTAAAGCGGAACTGTCAGCACATATTAGCAATTATTTCCTCCTTGGAACAATTTCAAATTTGACATTTTTCCTCAAATTCTAGCTTTGAATTTGAAATTTCGACTTTTTCTCAAAGATTTGCGAACTGTTTTTAAATTTAGATCTTTTCGTTACATATTCAGTCTTAACATTACGAAAATAACAAAAATTGAAAGCAAAAAATAGGAATCTTATAATAATATAAAAAAAATCACGAAATATTTTTATTTAAGTCTGTTTATCAATCTCAAAACTTAATTTTTTTTAATGAAAATTTCAACTTTTTTCGGAATAAAGTCCACACTTTTTATTTTTACCTGTTTACCTGTAACTTTGGTTTTAATATCAATATGTAGACTTCTTTTCGAAATTATTCAGTTTATTAGCTTTTTTTTTGTAAATTTCGACTTTTTTCTATGGATTCTGACTTTTCAATTCCGATTTCCACATTTTTCCTAAAATTTCGATTTAAAACTTAAAATTTTGACTTTCTCTAGAAATTTTTTCTCAAAATAAAAAATTCGCACTGTTGCTTTTTAAATTTTTATCTAAAATTTTGACTTTAACATCAACATGTAACTTTTTTTTCAAAATTTCTGAAATAGCCTTTTGTAATGAACACAACTTATTTTTTAATTTGATATTATTCTGGAATTATTGACTTTTTTTTTATATTACGTAAGTTATTATTTTTTCTAAATTTTGAAAATCTATCTGATTTCGATTTGTCGACATTTTATCTCAGAATTTTCGAACATTTTTCAACTTCGATTTTTTTCGAAATCTCTAGTTTAGCCTCAAACGTAATAGAAATTTTAAAATGTAAACTTAGGATTTTGAGAAAAAAGGAAAATTTTGAGAGAAAACATGACATTCATACAAAAAATAGCAAACTTTTTTTCTAGTTTTTTTCTTTTTCATAATTATCAATTTTATTCTGAAAATTTGGCTTTTTTCTAAAAATTTTGTATTTACCCATTCAACTTTTATTTTTTTTTCCCTAATTTTCCTTCTATTTGCGAAATTAGATTGCCCACTTTTTCTCTATTTCCACCTTTTTTTTTAATTTCAAGAGGTTTTATTAGATATGTTCGATATTGTCTCTAATAATTTCCATTTTATCTAAATTTTGTATTATTTTAGCAAATTTTGTCTGTAGAGTTCTAAATTTTTTCAAAAATCGTAATTGTTATTTTTAATTTCGAACATTTTTTATATACTTTGGCACCTTTTCTAACATTTGGCTTAAATTCTAGGCAAGAATATTTAAAAAAAAATTCGAATTAATAGAAAACATTAAAATTTCAACGGGGGCCGCACGCCACCCTTGACATAAACCGATATAGAAAAGCGATGTGTATGAATGGCTCAAACTGTATTTTGGCACGGCACGGCCCTGGTTTACATCAAAATGTGGGGAAAATTTTTTGTTGAAACAAGTTTTTTTTTTCGGTATGAGGACATAATTTTCACATTTTGCCTTTTAATTAAAAATTTTAATTTTTTTATATTTTATTCCCTGCATTGCGATTTTAGTCTATAATTTAGATATGAAATTTCAACTATAAATTAAAAAAATAATGTATAAACCGACACAGATCACCTGCAACAATTTGAACAGAGTGTAGAGACACATTGATCAACGATATCAGTTCTGAACGCGTATATTCAACTTTAAATACAATTTTGGGTATTATTCATTACATAAAAAGCGTCTATCCGTTAATGTTCATTTTTACCATCTTAGAGGCTGAATTTTGAAAATTCCTCTCTTAGTGCTCACCTACGTATTACGGGGAACACTTCTATCAAATTTCATACTCCCTCCACGTGTGTTGTCTGCCAATCAGTGCTTAGAGATTTATTAAGTAGAATATTAACGTCAAACATATACAATACTAGCGATTACGTCCGCGAAATTACATGAATAATTGTTTTTAGTACAAAAAAAGATAAAGTATCAATAACAAAGTGCTATGACGTTACATGACTGTCAAACCAAATTTAACCTACATTTCCTGGATGTAATATTAGTTTGGTAACACTTGGGACAGTTTTCCGGGATAAAATGTAGCCTACTAACTATCCTGGTTTGCAAGGAACATCTATATCAATTTTTATCGAAATTAATTCAGTAATTGAGATGTGAAAGCCAGCAAACAGACAGACAGACAGGCACGTTTTAGCATTTATTTTGTTAAATAATCTTTAACCAAAAATTATTAACCAAAATTCTAGTAAACAGAAAATCTTCAACATCTGTAAATATGGAATTGTAAAAGAAGCTTTTTCTATTTTTTTATATAACAATCAAAAAAACTCATAGAAAAAGTTCCTTTTTATTAAACCATTTTAGAAAATATTAAACACGCTTCGTATTGGTCCAAATTTACAAACGTCGACTACGAAAACCAAATCTAACGGTGTACGTTCTTATCGTTAAATTGTAACATATGTTAGATTTTCCGTCCATTGTAGTACATTTACAATTTAAAATACTAATTAATGAGACCAATGGTTCAAGAAAAATTAACATCACGATACAGCCAGGCGATGTTTAATTAAGAAAATTGTTTCAGAATATTAACATAATAAGTCTATGTTACAGATATTTACCTCTAAAATATTAGGAACGGAAATGAATACGTGCCAGCGAATTGTAAACTTCACGGAGACGTTTGAATTAAGTTACCATTATATTTATTTGTATTCATTGTAAATGTTACACATGGAAATAAATTCTTTGAATCGAGAAGGACTACCACTACTTCCTGCACAAACGGAAGTGTTACGTACTTGGCTTGAGATAATTTTAATAAATTTGAAAGCCATCGATTGATAAGATTGCCCAAAGATAGTACACTTTTATCACTAAAATTTGGGGAAATGCGTGACAAATTTTCCGAAATAACTTAAAAGAATTCACATTTGATTCCGACTATGATTCAGAAATATGAAGACGGTTTACTACTTTTTACGTTTTTGATAATGCTTCCAGTGAGTGAGTTATTTCAACTACGCTTTCCTACATTCGAATTTTTAAAACCTTATGAAACAAAAATGATAAATTGCTCTTGTACATGAATTATGATTAATATTATTGAGTATTATTTTGTAAGATAATCATTAAGATTAATAAAAATAAACACTTTTGTAAATAATAAAAGATAAGAAAGGGGCTTTCAATACTAAGTATCGTCATTTTCGATAGCAATGTTATATTTGCCAATTCTTATCACTATTTGCTTCTTTACTTATGATATTGAAACGCAACACAAAAATAAATTAATAGGAATATATTGTGAGTCACTTTTGGAGATTCCAGTCAATTGCATTATTTACTTATCCACCAGATTAATTTTTATCAAAAGTTTTATTTGTTGTTATTTGCAAAAATAGATATGAGTATACTTTTATTTCTACTAGATTTCGCTCAGGATGTCGTCTCTTTTTAAATTTCGTGAATATTTTTTTCCCAAAAATAGTAAAAATGTACTTTTATGCGTTTTGTCAGAGTTCAAGGAACCTCCCGAGTCGTTTGTTCAGTGGAGGCTCGCGTATAGGCACTATGGAACTACAAAACCCCAAACTGCCACTTGATGTTATCCATGGCATTTAAGGTGATGGGTCATTCCGACTTTTTTCAAAATTGTAACCTTTTTGAAAACTCGATTTTTTTGTTGTAAATTTTGGCTTTTCTTATGTTGGTTTTTCTGTCGAAAATTTTTCTAAATGTCGGCTTATTTTCAAATTTCCGCTTTACTTGAACATTTCAACTGTTTTTGATAAAATTAGGTTTTTTGAAAGATTGAACTTATTCGAAATACAGTCAAACCTCCCTACAACGAACCTCCATATACCAAATTCCTCTATATAACGAATTTTTTCGCGGAACGCAGCATTTTAAGTAAATTAATACATAAAATTACCTCCATTTAACGAACGCAATATCTCCATACAGGGAATTTTTGAACCAAGGTTTAATTAGTTTTTAAATGCTTCCGTTCAGAAAAATTTCTTAATTTTTGAGATACCCATACTGATGACATTTCCAAGGTTTAATTAGCTTTTGATTGCCTTCGAGAAAATTCTTAATTTTTGGGGTATCCCTTGCTAATGACATTCTTTGCCTGTTTGCACAAAGAGCTGATTTCTTGTGCCGGAAGAGTACGAATAGAAAATTACAAAAAAATGACGAAGAAAAAACTTTAGTGCTCAGCGAAAAAGTTCAATTGATTAATAGTGTTATAAGGGTTTAAAAAAAGGACATCGCCAAATCGCCATCCAACTTTTGAATCCTCGCAAGCATATGAACTTTTACATATGATTTGTATATTTTTAATGTTACTTCCCTATAACGAAGACCTCTCTATTAACGAATTTTTTGTAGATTTAGGAATTCGCTGTAGAGAGGTTTACCTTGTATCAATTTTAGTTCAAAATTTAGACATTCCTTTTCAAATGTTTATTAATTTTATTTAAAATTTCTGCGACCCAGTTTAGGAAATAATTTATATTTGGGAATAATTTCCTTCCAAAATTTAAACAACTATTTTGAAAGATCTAATTTCTTCGAAATATCAATTTTAGTTCAAAATTTAGACCTTCTTTTCAAAATTTAAACTTTTTGCTAAAATTTGGACTTTTTTGAGGCTTGGTACTTTTTATTAAAATTTCCTCTTTTTTCAGAATGTTTTTTTTAAATTATGATGAAAAATTTCGACCATTCAAAGTTGAGATTATTTCGAAAATTTCGACCTTTTTGCAAACTTTGACTGCTTTGAAATTTTTGACAATTTTCCCAAATTTCCACTCTTTGAAAATTCCTTATTTGCCGAATCGAGTTTTCAAAAGTTGGAATTTTTGGAAATATTTCAATTTCTTTAAAATTTTCGATTTAATAAAAATAATTTTTCCCAATTCTTGTTTATTTTATTTTGTTGAAAATTATGATTAGAAATTTCGACCTTTCAAAGTTTAGATTATTTCGAAAATTTCGGCTTTTTTGCAACTTTTGACTACTTTGAAATTTTTGACATTTTCCAAAATTTTCACTCTTTGAAGATTCCTTACTTTTTTTGAAAATACTGAATCGAGTTTTTAAAAGCTGGAATTTTTTTAAAGTTTTGACTTTCGAAATTTTTGATTTAAGAAAAATTACTTTTTTCCCAATTCTTGTGTTTTTTTTTTTGAAAATTACGATTAAAAATTTCGACCTTTTAAAGTTTAGGTTATTTCGAAAATTTCGACTTTTTTGAAAATTTTGACTGCTTTGAGATTTTTGACATTTTCCAAAATTTCCACTCTGAAAATTCCTTACTTTCTTTAAAAATACCGAATCGAATTTTTAAAAGCTGGGATTTTTTCCAAATGTTGACTTTACTTTTTGAATATCAATTTTTTTGTTGAAAATTGCAACATTTTTTCAAATTTTACATCCTTTGACAACTCTACTGTTTTAAAATGTTTTACTTTCGTTGACATTTCTGAAAATTCGCCACTTTTTCAAATTTTCAATTTTTCTGAGATCTATTTTGAAAATATCAATTTTTCGTAATCTCGACAATTTTTTAGAATTTTTGATTAATTTCGTTGACTAGTTTTTAAGCTTCGCCATTTTTCCAAGTTTTTAATTTTTTTGAAAATATCCACTTTTTACAAATTGTAGAAATTTTTTTCATAATTTCGACTTTTTGAATATCCATTTTTTTTGGAAAATGGCAACATTTTTTCAAATTTTATATCCTTTGAAAATTCTACATTTTTTTCAAATTGTTGACTACTTTCGTAGACTATTTTTTCAAATTCGCCATTTTTCAAATTCCCAATTTTTTTCAAATTTTACATCGTTTGAAAAGTGTACATTTTTTAAAACGTTGAACTACTTTCGTTGACTATTTTTAAAACTTTGCAATTTTTTCAAATTTTGAATTTTTTTTAAAATATCGTCTTTATTCAATGGTAGACATTTTTTTCATGATTTCGACTTTTTGAATATCCATATTTTTTGGAAAGTTGCAACATTTTTTTCAAACTTTACATCCTTTTGAAAATTCTACATTTTTTAAAATGTTTAACTACTTTCGTTGACTATTTTTGAAAATTTGCCATTTTTTCAAATTTTCAATTTTTTAAAAAGTATCGTTTTTATCAATTGTAGACATTTTTTCATGATTTCGACCTTTTGAACATCTTAATTTTTTGAAAATGGCAACATTTGTTCAAATTTTACATCCTTTGAAAATTCCATATTTTTTAAAATTGTTGACTACTTTCGTTGACTATTTTTTCAAATTCGTCATTTTTCAAATATTCAATTTTTTTTAAATATTGTCTTTTAAATTGTAGTCATTTTTTTCATAATTTTCAACTTTTTGAACATCTTAATTTTGTTTTAAATTGCAACGTTTTCATCCTTTAAAAATTCTACATTTTTTGAAAATTTCAAGTTTGGTAAAAGCTGGACATTTTCAAAATTTTGACTCGCAAAATTTTTGACTTTTTCAAAACTTTCTTCTAAAGCTTTTGAGGATTTCGGATATCTTGAAAAATTTTTACTTTCTTCGTAAACTTTCTTCCAAAATTTAGAGTAGTTTAAAAAAGTTAATTTTTCTTGAATATTTCAATTTTTTTAGAATTTCGATTTTTTAATCTCACATTTTTTTAATATTGAAATACAAATATTGTCTCCTGAAACCAAGAAAGATTAAAAAACACAACAAAAGGTTGCTCCAACGCATTTCGATAGGCAAGCTAGCATTTTCAAAGAGATCTGGTACATTTTTGGAAATTTTCGACCATTTTTGTCGACTATACTTCAAAATTTTGAGTATTTTCACAATTTTTACTATTTTTATTTATTGCTTTTTTTAAATATTGGATTACTTGAAAATTTCGATTATATTTAAATCACGATATTTTCGTTGATTATTTCTCAAATTTTTGAACTTTTTCGAAACTTGCCATTATTTAATCTCTACATTTTTAAAAATTAAAATACAAATCTTATTCCCTGAAACCAAGAAAGATTAAAAAACACAACAAAGGTTGCTCTAACGCGTTCGCTAGCCAAGCTATCATCTTTAGACAGATACTGGTACATTTTTTGAAATTTTCGGCAGCTTTTGTCGACTACACTTCAAAATGTTGAGTTTTTTCAAAATGATTGCTATTTTTTCAATTTATTGGTTATTTTTAAATATTGGACTAGTTGAAAATTTCGATTATATTTGAATCACGATATTTTTGTTGATTATTTCTCAAATTTTTGAACTTTTTCGAAACTTGCCATTTTTTCAAATTTTCGAATTATTTTAAGAATTACGAATTTTTTGCGAATTTGTCGAATATTTTTAAAATTTTCGACATTTTGAACATCTCGACTTTTTAAAAGAGTCACCAGTTTTTCAAAATTTTAACATTTTTTTAAATTTCGACGTAAATTTTTCCACATTTAGAAAAATATGTCACTTTTTTTAAAATCCACTAGCCAAAATTTCAAAGTTTTAACTTTTTAAATAGTTCGACTTTTTTTAAAAAAATTTCGACATTTTTATTAATTTTGACATTTCTTCAAAATTGTGAACATGTTGACTGCTTAAAAATGTCGCCAGTTTTTCAAAATTTTAACATTTTTTTAATTTCGACTTAAAATTTTCTACATTTTTTAAAAAAATATTTGACTTTTTCTAAATTCCACTGTACAAAATTTTAAAGTTTTAACTTTTTAATATTTCGACTTTTTCAAAAAATTTCTATTAATTTTGACATTTCTTCAAAATTTGGTCCTTCTAAAAATTTGGGTTTTTTTTTTAATTTTTCTCGATATTTTTTAAAATTTTGACTATTTCCAAAATTTTAGGCCATTTTCGAAAATTGAAACTACCAACATTTCGTTCTTTTTCAATGGACTTTTCCTGAAGTATTGACACTTCCAAATTTTCGAATTTTTTCAGCATTTTAATTTACTGAAAATTTTAAAAGTTATTGTTCAAAATTTAGACTTCTTGGAACATTTAGATTTTTTTCAAAATTTCGCCTTATGTTTAAATTTCCAAATCCTTTGAAAAGGGTTTACATCGAAAATAACAAAATCTTCTTGAATTTCAGCTTGTTGTCAAGATTCAGAATTTAAACTTTCAATTACTACTTTTTTTCTCATTCTTTCGATCAATTACTACTTTTTTTCTCATTCTTTCGATTTATAAACTCAAAATTTAAATTTTATTCATAATTTAGAAAATTAATCTTGAAATGTGGAGCTTTTTTATTTCGAACTTAACGTAAGTTTTCTTTTTATAAAAAATTAGGGGTTATTTTAACTAAAGATTTTACTAAATTTCGAATTTACATTTTCACCTTTTTTCTCAGATTTTTTCTGGAGGTTTTGATTTTTTTATATTTTCGACCGCAGCTCCCAACTTTTTGGGTTTGAATTTTTGTTTATATAAATGCAGTGTTTCTTCATAATTCCCATAGATTTTTCGAAAATTCTAGTTTATTTTAAGATCTTGGGATTTTTTTAAATTTTAATAAGGATGTAGATAAAGATCTAATTTTTTAAAGTGTTGTATTAAAAATTATTTTTTTTTTAGATTTTCTGGGAACATTTGAGTGAAAACTGAAAATTTTAATATAAATTTTAATTTTATTTCTCAAAATTTTATTTTAAATATTTAAGTTGTTTTGAAATTTTTCGAAATTTTGTGTTAAAATTTGAATTTTTTTTGTAAATTTAGATTTTTTACCCGAAATATGGCATTTTATCTCCAAACTTCTAGATTTTTTTTTTTACTTTTTGTCACAATTTTGACTTTAATCCTGAAGTGGGCATCATTTTTATTAAAATATCGATGACATCTTTTTTTGATTTATTTTTCAAATTTGAAGAGTTCTTCAAAAAAACCAAGATATAACTTTAAATGTTTAATTTTGTTGTAAACCGTTTTACAGTTTTCTAAAACAATGAGATCTTTTTTTTGAAATTCCGACTTCTAATCTTGTAATTTAGACTTTTTTCCAAAATGTCGACAAAATAAATTTTTAATACAAATAAAATTTCCAAAAAAAAAAATTAAAATGGGCCAATCTGAATTAAACTGAAGTGCACTAAAAATTTTATTTTTGTCAGAAAAAAACAGACCCCGAATCAATATAATTTTTATTTATTCGTACCGGAACGAAAATTGACTGCAACATTTTAACCTCAAAATATTACAAAGAAACCCTAAAAATTTCCAACATTTTTTTATGTTCGTGTTAATTAAATTTGTCGGTTTTACTAAAAATCAATTTTATGATGGATTTTTAGCTCTTCATCATTTTATAAGTTAAAAAAGTTTGTATTGGCAATAATTCATGTTTTTTTATCAATCAATGTTAATCATTTAAAAAAATGATTTTTTTCTGGCAGTTTGCCAAAATTCATGCTGGGAAAATTGAGGAAAAAAAAGTTAATTTAGCTTTTCTTTAATAGAGAATGGATTAATAATTTATAATAATCAAAACATACTAAACTAAACAGTCCAAAAAAAACAAAGGCGACAAATATACGAGCGATAATGTCCAAGTTAAATTATTAATCGTCTTTAAAATTACTGTTTTGCCATATTGTTTATCAAGTAAAATGGCGATAGACGTTATCACTGAATATTTAACTGTAACATTAGATATATTACAATGTAGAACCGTGTTTCATGTTTAAATTGAAATATTCTTTTTTTGTTAGTAATCCACTTGAGTACTTTAGTCGAAATTTCAAAAAAAAAATCTAAATTCCAATGGCAAAATGTTAAATAAAGCACAATCTAGATAAAACACTTTTCCACGTTTATTTTTAAATTTCGTGTTAGTTTTTCAAATTCTTACACGAAACATCAAACTGGATCCACATTAATATAAATTTGTGTTATTGTATTTTGAAATTAATAAAATATATTTTTCAATTTTTTTGGGCTGTAAATTTTTTGTGTGTGATAGATTATAGATCCATCCAGGTGTGATCTAGATGACCATTTAAGCGGAAATCTTACCGCTTAAGCAGTGCAGTGTTGTCAGCCCAGAAAATCTACTGTAAATCGACTTGGGCATTTCTTATTATAACCACGCGGACAGTCTGTGCTGAAAATATTGAGTAATGTGGCAGTTTGGCGCTCATCTCGCAGATCAACACGGTTCTATCATTGCTGCAAGCGAACCTAACTTCAAGATTTCAGGAAGTACTAAAAACTGAAATTTAAACTCGAGATTTTCGATTTTTTTTCCAAAATATCAGGTTTTTTCTAAATATCAGGTTTGAAATACAAATCTTGTCCCCTGAAACCAAGAAAAATTTAAAAAACACAATAACGCGTTTCGATAACCAGCTATCATCTTCATAGAGATACTGCATCTCTCTCAAGATGATAGCTTGGCCATCGAAACGCGTTAGGGCAACCTTTGTTGTGTTTTTCAATCGTTCTTGGTTTCAGAGGACAAGATTTGTATTTTAATTTTTGAAAATAACCAAGGACCAGTACGTTCCACCAAAAAATATCAGGTTTTCAACTGAAAGAGTTATTTCTCAGATTTTCAACTTTATTTTCACCTTTTTAATCACCACTAGTCAATTTTAGTCCAACTTTTATGTCCATATTTTGGGCAAAAAGGCGAAAGCTGGACTCCGAATTCGCCATTTTTCACTTTTTGGAAGTTTTTTCTGGAAATTTGGTTTTTTTGAATTCGATTATTAAATGGCTAAAAAAATCTAGCAACTTGTAATGTACAATTGGGGCAACCGCTTTTCATTTGTTAAGAGATTGGTCATCAAGTATAGAATTGTGTTTGCGGATTGCTTATTCTATTTTAAATTGATATGACAATATCCATGTTTCTTAACTAGTCTTTATTAGCAGCGATTTACAGTTTTCTAATTAATCTTGTAGCTTTATGATGTCAAGATCTATAACGCAAGACGTGAGTCATCTGCTTGTTTAAGATGCCAGCCTCCTTACATATTTGGCGCCCATTGAATTAAATAAGAATTGCCCAAATATGACAAATTTATGAATTCTGACTGAGCGAAATTTAAATCAGGAGCCGTACCTTATTATATTCACTGGTTGTTGTCAACTCATTTAATTAGGCAAATTTAAATTCAATTTGTTTTTGAACGCGATAGTCGCTAAAAATGCTGCAAAAAATTGAAATTACTCAAAGGGTGTGAAGTTCAGTCATTGATGTAACTAAAAATCGTTGATAAACTGGTATACAACCTCTAGAACATACTCGACTTATCCGGTTTTTATATGCGAATAGCAATGTTTTCGAGCATTGCTATTCGCCTAATTCAGGGGTCGACAAACCGCGACTCAAGAGCTGCATGCAGCTCTTTTAAAAGACAATTACGGCTCTTCAAATTCCCCTAAAAACATAAATAAATAAAAGCTAGAGTGGACAGTACACGCAGAAAATGAGTACATCATTAAACAAGTGGCCTACAGAAGTCGAAATTTCCAAAAATACTTTTCTAGGAATGTTTACGTTTTGCTTAAATTTTGGCAAAAGAGTTATAATTTCAAGAATATTTTTCCGAAATTTTTGATTGATTTGTATTAACAATATAAAAAAACACAGGAAATTTGAAATTTCTAAAAAAAGGCCAATTTTGGGAGTCGAAATTTCTAAAAAATATTTTTCTCATGATTTTTACTTTCTTATTTATAAATTTTCTACAACCTTCAAATTTCATGAGACACTTTTGTGAGAAGAAAAAAAATCTAAATGTATAGAAACAGCAAATATCAAAATTTCGAAATAAAAGCTGAAATTTCCAGAAAAAGCAGAATTTTGTGACAAAGGAAGAGATTTCGAAAAAATTAAGAAAAAGAAAGTCTTCGAAAAAATTGAGAAGGAAGAAATTAAAAAAAATGAACTTATCAAAAGTTCTCAAAATATGTAAAATTTTAGAAAAAAAAATGTCGAATTTCGACAATAGATTGAAACTCAGAACAAATTAAAAACTTGAAATTTTTAGGCAAATTTGAATTTTTTGAATAACTGTTACAATATTAAAAAGAGAAATTGTAAAAATAAACTGGAAGCTTAAAAAAAATTGTCAAACTTTTAAAGAGTCGGAGTTTTTCAAAAAAGAAGAAAAAAGTCAAATTTTAGGAAAAAGTTCAAGGAAAAAGTAAAAATTTGAAGAAAAGCTCGATATTTCTACAAAAAGATTGCAATCTTTCAGAGAAAATTTAAATTTTAAGAAGTTTGAAATTTCGAGAACAGAACTATTTAAAAAAAACCAAACTTTCTGATAAATTCGAATTTTGTGAAAATTGGTAAAAATAATTTCGAAAGAAAAAAAAATGTGAATAAAATTTGCAGTTTCGAGAAAAGTACTGAATTTTAAAATATGGTCAAAATTTCTCACTGAGTCAAATTTTGAGAAAAAAAATCAAATTTTGAGATTTGGAAATAGATGAATTTCGTTCGAAATAAAGTCGGAGTTTTTCAGAAAAGAAGAAAAAACGTCAAATTTTCGGAAAAAGTTCAAGGAAAAAGTAAAAAAATTAAGAAAAGCTCAATATTTCGACAAAAAGATTGCAATCTTCCAGAGAAATTTAAATTTTAAGAAGAAGTTTGAAATTTCGAGAGCAGAACTATTTAAAAAAATCCAAACTTTCTGATAAATTCGAATTTTGAGAAAATTGGTAAAAATAATTTCGAAAGCAAAGAAAATGTGAATAAAATTTCCAGTTTCGAGAAAAGTATTGAATTTTAAAATATGGTCAAATTTTAAGAAAAAAATCAAATTTTGAGATTTGGAAATAGATGAATTTCGTTCGAAATAAAGGTTGAAATTTCCAGAAAAAACTTAATTTTGAAAAAAAGAGATTTCGAAAAAAAATGAATTCGTCAGTTTTGACAATAGATTTAAATTAGTAGAATAAATTTAAAAACCTGAAATGTTTAGAAAAATTTATATTTTGTGAAAAATTGCAAAATTTGAAAAAAGAGAAATTGTAAAAAATTAAAAGCTTTAAAAAAATTGACGAACTTTTCAGAAGTCGAAGTTTTTTTTTTTAGAGAAGAAGAAAATAAAAAATTTGCAATTTTCCAGAGAAACTAACGCACAGAACAATAGGTTTGAACATTTATTAGTTCAAAGTTTGGAAACCAAAGACCGGTTTCAATCTTGTTAGATCTCGTCAGTTTGAATGAGATCTAGCAAGATCGAAACCGGTCTCTGGTTTCCAAACTTTGAATCTAATGAATGTTCAAACCTATTGGTCTGTGCATTAGAATCCTTGTCTTCTGGGAACTTTCCTAGTGAGCAACCGCTTCGTTAGGTGGCAGTGTTTCAACTGTTGGTAGTTCAACTACCTATGATTCATTATGCAGCCCTCTAGGCGGGTATACGTAACCGGTTTAAACATCAATGAAATTACAATGCAAATAGAATGCTACCACACGTCTAGAGGGCTGCATGAGTTTGCAGTCTAGGTTGAACTCTACTTTCATCTCCAGAGAAAGTTAAATTTTGAGAATAAATTGAAATTTCGAGAACAAGACGAATTAAAAAAGAAACTCCAAATTTTCAGATAAATCGAATTTTGAGAAAATTGATAAAATAATTTCGAAATAAAAGAAAATGTCGATAAAACTTCCAATTTTGAGAAAAGTATTGAATTTTAAAAGAAAGTCAAAACTTCCCAGAGAAAGTCAAACTTTAAGAAAAATATACAATTTTGAGATTTAAAAATATATGAATGATAAATTCGAATTTTGAGAAAATTGGTAAAAATAATTTCGAAAGAAAAGAGAATGTGGATAAAATTTCCAGTTTCGAGAAAAATATTGAATTTTAAAATATGGTCAAAATTTTTCAGTGAAAGTCAAATTTTAAGAAAAAATCAAATTTTGAGGTTTGAAAATAGATGAATTTCAGTTCGAAATAAAGATTGAAATGTCCAGAAAAACCCGAATTTTGAAAAAAAAGAGATTTTGAAACAAATAAATTTGTCAAAAGTTTTCAAACAGGATACATTTAAAAAAAGTCGAATTTCGACAATAGATTGAAATCGTGTACAAATTTAAGCCTGAAATTTTTAGACAAATTTAAATTTTGTGAAAAACTGTAAAATTTCGAAAAAATAAATTGAAAAAAATTGCTTAGAAAAAATCGTCGAACTTTTAAAAAGCCGAAGTTTTCCAGAGAAGAAGAACATAAAAAATTTGCATTTTTCCTAGAGAAGGTTAAATTTTGAGAATAAATTTGAAATTTCGAGAACAAGACGAATTAAAAAAAAAACTCCAAATGTTGAGATAAATTCGAATTTCGATTGAATTGGTAAAATAATTTCGAAAAAAAGACAATGATGATACAACTTCCAGTTTCAATAAAAATATAGAACTTTAAAAAAGGTGGAATTTTAAGAAAAAAATTGTTGGGATTAAGTCGATCATTTTGAAAATTGACGAATTTCGTCAAAAAAATCCCAGCTTGCAGAAACAATAAAATTCGAATTGTAAAAGTCGAAATTTCGAGAGAAAAAACGAAAGTTGCGTAACAAGTCCAAATTTGTAGAAAATAAATAAAAGCTTGAATGTTTAGTAAAAGTAAATTTTGAGGAAAATGCCGAAATTTGCTAAAAGGACGAATCTTAAAGAGAATGTAGAAAGTTCTAAAAAATAGCCGCAGTTTAGAACAAAGTCCAAAAAAAAAGTCAAATTTAAGAATAGATTTAAATTTCGAAAAAAGAAAACTTTGAAAAAAGGTGGAAATCTTTAAAAACTATTTTACTTAACATCCCCAATGATTTCAAATTTTTACTTTTTTTATTAAAAAAATCGACAAAAGATGAATTTTTCAGAAATAAGTCGAATCTTCAAGAAAGTCAAATTAGAAAAAATATATATTTTCATAAATTGTCGAGTTTTGAGAAGAAAGGAAGATTTGGGGTAAAAGTCTAATTTAAGAACAAAACAGATATTAAAAAAGAAAACTAGTATACAGAAGAGTTAAAAAAATTGAAATTTCGAAAGAAAAGCGAGCATTTTGAAGTAAAGGTCTAAATTTTGAGAAATAAAAGGTCTTTTGTGCTGAATATATTTTCGTTCGACTATATGAGTCAAAGGGGTCACTCTCTGTCCCATATTTTGTCTGATTTATCTGATTTAATTTTGAAATAAAATGCAAAATCAGAAATAAAAATTTGTGGCTCTTTGAAATTCACGAAATCAGTTTTTTTATTGCGGCTGGCTCTTTCAGTTTAAAAGTTTGCCGACCCCTAGCCTAATTAATCATAAATTTTTTTGATGTGCATTTACAATCATTTATTTTCATTTTAAAATGTCGTTGGGCCTGTTTCTAATTTTCAAGCGATCTTACCAATTATAAGTCACGTAACAGTTGGCTCTACTTCCATCCACAACAAAACAACTTTGATAAAATTGTCATATGTCTTCCAGATGAACTAAAACATTTTACTGTGAGTATTTACAAGTGTGGTAGGGTTAACTTCGATATAGAAATTATTTTTCAGTTTAAATTATGTTATTAAGGTTGCAAAGGTTAATAAATATGAAGTTAATAAATAAATCATTCCAAAATTAAAATATTATTCTAAATTTTATCTACATGAGATTTTATTTGTTTTTCTTTGGTGGGTCGTTATACTAACCATAATTAATATATCTAGTTACAATTGATATTTACCGGATGTCCCATTTTCGGAACTTTTAGAGCGTACTAGACTATCTCATAAAATAATATCTCTCAAAACGAACATTAAAAAATTGAAATACAAATCTTGTCCCCTGAAACCAAAATGGATTAAAAAATACAACAAAGCTTGCTCTAACGTGTTTCGATAGCCAAGCATCTCTCTGAAGATGACAGCTTGGCTATCGAAACGTCTTGGAGCAACCTTTGTTGTGTTTTCTAATCTTTTTTTCTCTAATCTTCAAAGGTTTCAGGGGACAAGATTTCTATTTCATTTTGTGAAGATAACCAAGGACCAGTCCGTTCCACCGAAATTAAAAAAGTGGGTACATTACACTTTTACGTAAAAAACTTAATGCCAGTTAAAACCTTTATTTTTCTTTAGCAGCACACTTCCAAGACACAATAATTAATTTATTATTATTATTACTTTATGGTTTTAGAGTTTATACAGATAAGGAAAAATTTTCATTGTCCATGTAAAACGCTAAGAATTGTCCCTTCCATAATTTTCTACGGCCGCTGAACGTATTTCCCTATTTTGACGCTGCATGCTCGTATCTTCCAGTTTAGATGTTAGAAAAAACTCGTCGAGAGTTTTACAACAGACTAAAATATTGTTTAGCACAGTCTGGCGGCCTCTTTGAACTCTTTATATTGTTATGTTTAAAGAGTTAAAGAATTATTATTAATTTTGTTTAGGAAATCTCGTTTATTTATTTTGGTTATCAAAGAATATCAGTTTTATTTTACCTCAGACGTTGATTACATCAACGGACTAAAAGAACAAACAACATGTGGTACGCAAATTTTAATAAATTTGTTGCCTGCCAGTAGTAATCCCGTAACAAAACACGTTGGAAGCTATGATGTACTACTGAAATCTCCACCAGCACTGATCGCTGCGATCTGCGTTGAATTGTTTACACCGGTGTAGGAGAATACAAGGCACCGCCCATCTATCCTACTATTAACTCTTAATGTTAAATCTCTCATTAACATTCTCCCTATGGACAGTGTTTGACTTTCATGATGTGTATATTGAATCATTGAAAGAATGTGTATCTTTTTTCTTGGAAACACTGTATACATACATGGATATTGTGTCTGGCCAAGTCGGATGGCTGCATATTAAATTTTTATCAAATAAAACATTCCTCTTAATTGCTTTTCAATGGAAAACAAATTGCTTAATTATACTTAAATTATATGGACTGGCGTTGGAATAATTCATCGATATATTTATTGGTTTTGTTAACAACAATAGATTCATTTATAAACAGAAACACGTAATCAGCCACAACCGGGAGAAACAATACAAGAATATAATTAAGAAATTAAACCTTTAGTCTTCTACGTAAAAATATACTTTTTTTCTACTTAAAAAAATGACACTCTTCTGTTTCTATGAATAACCTTATATTTTAATTGTAAAAAACTATGTTTCACGATGAAAAACCATGTTTCACGGTGAAAAACTATGTTTCGCGGTGAAAAACCATGTTTCACGGTGAACAAATACCATTTTTTAAAAGTGTCTTTAAATTTCGAATTGAAACCCAGAACTTTGCGTTTTTGTTATATAAATTACAGGTTTTTTTAGAAACTTCAAATTTTTCTCAAAATTCCAAGTTGAGCCTTTGAACTTTAGTTTTTCCTTAAAATAAATTCCAACCTCAGCACTTTCAGAAATATAGGATTATCAAAAAGTCGTTCCTGATTTTAAAATTTCGATTTTCTAAATTCGGAAGGTTTTTTCGACGTTTCGACTACTTTTCTCATAATTTTATGTTTACATTTTCATTGCTACTTGATTCCTGAATTTTATATTCTAAACTCGATTTTTAATAAACCGATTTTTTTTATAAACCAAAGTTTTTTGGTTTGGTCTTAATCTTTCGAATTTTTCAGATATTTTAATTTTTTGTTGTCAAAATTTTTACTTTGATCTCAAAACAGTTTTTTTTTCAAATTTCATGAAAATCTCTTTTTAAACGTCTAGCTAGTTAGCTAGCGATCCCGAAATTGCAATGTTTTTCTTATAGATATCAAATTGTTTTTGTTAATTTCAAATTGACAGGTTTCTAGACACGAATTCGCGAAGCGAACCATGGCAGTTGAAAACAAAATTGTTTCATACATTTGACCTTGAAATCAGGAAAAATTTATCTGCAGCGCATTGTCTGCAATGGTCAACATTTTGATAAAAAATGTATGTTTATTAAAAAACAATTAATTTTGAACTTTAATTTCTTCTCGTCTCTTTTTGAAAACGATTATTTTTCGATTTTTTTTTCTAACTTTGACGTTTTCCAAACATACTGTGGTGAGTCGAGTTCTACTAAACTGTTCTATTTCCTTGTTTGTTTTATTTAATTGAATTTTATTCAATATTTTTCTTGGAAATATTAAATCTCCAAATATTGTACTATATAAAATTCTTTGTAACAACGTTTTGCGTGAGAAACAGATTTCTTAGCGTTCACAAATTAGATAAGGGTTATTTGTTAGGCCTGGTTTGTTTCAAGCACAGATACCTAAACTGAGTAAAATAACATGTTAGTTTTGAAGGACCGCTGAAAAGTAGAGTAATAAATAAGGGTAAAGTGCCGATAACGGAGACCGTAGCAAATATCTCGGCAAGACCATGTGGTGGTATACTGGAGGAATTTGACGTTCAAAAAACGCCCTTATAAACACGTACAATTGTAAGTTATTTAAATTTCAATTATCGAAGTAAAACTTGCAAGATAAAAGGGACGACATCATTCAAAATGGGTTTGCAGTTTGATTTGCACTTTAAGAATCCTTTTCAAAATTTATTTAAGGGCTAATTTGGATTAGAAATATTTAAATTAGTAGAAATTCTGCATTCTCATGCCCTCTAGCGAGATGCAGAGGATGTCTTTCGGTCCCCAGAAGTTAACGGTGCAACTACCAATCTCAGTTTCAAAAAAAAGGAAACAAAAATAAAACAAAATAAAAAAATACAAGGACAAGAAAACGAAAAGGAAATAAAGCGCATTCGCTTCAGACAAACATTTTCATTTCCTTAAGGTCGATGTTAGTGTTCTGCTGTTGGAAGCTGAGTTTCCAGGGGTTCCAAAATAATTTATACCCATCACCATAAAGGTCCGGCAACTGGCAGCAGACACATATATTTGGGTTTTGCTGATGATGTTCTGCAAGTTCTAGAAACGTGGGCATTGTACACCTTGACATCCTAGAAGCATAAGCCACAATGAGCTCTTACCTAGTTCTTGTTTTGGTGTATTCACCTAGTGCTACCTCATTCGCAGATTCTCCTTCGTAGGTTGCTTGAATCCCAAAAATATAGGACAAGACAACCTGGCCCAAAGAGAGCCTTATAGATCTGTTGACAAATGAGGAGTACTAACGTAGGTGAACGAGCAGTATCAGCATCAGCTCTCGTTAGGGAGATGTTTTGACGAAAGGAATGAGAACTTCTTGCCAGTTTCTAATTTTAATTTAAATGTTTTTTTGTGCTAAGTCAAGCTTAGCCACTTTCTAAGCCAGAAAACGCCCATTCTATTAGAACAGTAGCCGTAGAAGTAGATGTAGTGTTGGAAGGGAAATTCTGCTCAGAAAGTTTCTACGAAATTTGAACAATATTTCTAGTCTATTTTATGACACTGGTTTATGTTCGAGTAATTGAGTTTGGTATGAGAAAAAGAGAAAAAAAAACAAAGGAACAAGTTAACAAAGGAAAGAAAGAAAGAGTGAGAAAACGAGAGAACTGTAAGATTAAATCAACATTTATAAATTTGATTTATTACGATAAATCACAACTTCATTTCCAAGCTTGAGCTCCATTTTCTCGTAGCATTATCCTTTGGATATTGTTAGCTCAAAGCTTTAACAGAAAACTGTATGCTATGTGAAGTATGCTTGAATAAAGAAGCGACAAAAATACAAAAGAATTGGGGAATAAAACAGACACCTGAAAATAGTTTGAGAATCTCTGTGTACAAACTAACCAGCGAACGCCCACCGATAATCAGGTACAAAGTTAGCTACATTTGGTTTGAAAACCTTCGAGTACAAACTAAATGGCCCAGCTGGGGAAAGCATTGCGATTATTAGCGTTAAAATAAACTTTGGGAAATTAATAACCGACGCACCATATACGAGCGAAAGAGTTAGACGAAGAATGTCAGATTACTTGTGCTTAATGAATTCTCTTAATTTTCTAAAGAAATATTTCTCTCAGATCTGTGTCCAGCAAATTTAAACAAGTTGAAACAAACAGGTTTACTTTTATTTTGTTGTATTATGTTTAAGAACACTTGATAATCACAAACTTGAAATTTTGTTGATTTATTTTTTGACCAATTGTAATAAAACGTTGAGGTCAATTGTTGTTTGAATTTGATAACACTTCCCTGTCGACTCTACGAGCTGGGGTTACAATTTATTGAAATAAAATAATTTTAAACACAACGTAGAAAAAAAATTGGGTCCGAAAATCGAAGGTAAATTATTCTTCGAAAATTTTTAACGATGAGCAAAATTCGACAATTTTGAAAAACTACATACAATCACTGGTTTTGGTCGCGCTTCACATTTAATCGACTTGACCTGGATTTAATCACGACGGCTGCTCATCACAATACCTTTTTTCTTTGAAAATACCGATTTTCTTAAAAATTGTGGCTTTTACAAATTTCGAACTTTTTCGAAAAATCCAAATCTGCCAAATTCGATCATTTTTCCAAATTTCTACTTTTTGTTAAAATGTTAGCTTTTTTTTCGAAAAAGTTGACTTTTTTCGAAATTGCAACTGCGTTTTCAAGTTTTTTTTAAACAACTGTTCTTTTTTCAAAAAAAAAAACCTTAAAATCGCAGTTGCAATTTCGGTTTTTTCGGGATTTTGATTTTCTCGACATTTTCGACCTTCCTCAAAATCTTGACCATTTTTGTAAATTTCAAATTTTTCTAAATTTTCAATTTTGATTTTCTCTAGAGGTTTTTCACGTTTTGAAAATAACTATTTACACTTCCTAAATACAACGTTTTAACATCGATGCCGTAACACGAAAACTTTGGTATGATTCAAAAAATTTGCAAAATATCACATTTAAAATTTCGAAAAAAAAATGTTCAACATTTTGATAAAAAATTTAAATTTATTAACAAACAATTAATTTTGAAATTTAATTTCTTCTTGTCTTTTTTTCTAAATTAGATGTTTTTGAAAAATCCCTTTTTTTTTAAAATACCGATTTTCTTTAAAATATTGGCTTTTAAAAATGTCTAATTTTTTAGAAAAGTTCAAATCTGCCAAATTTGGCCATTTTTCAAAATTGCAACTGCGATTTTAAGTTTTTTTTTGAAGAAAGAACACTTGTTTGAAAATTTCGGTTTTTTTCGGGATTTTGATTTTCTCGACATTTTTCCTCAAAATGTTGACCATTTGTAAATGTAATGTAAATTTCGAACTTTTTTTAAATTTTGATTTTCTCTAGAGGTTTTTGACGTTTTGAAAATACCTATTGTTTCATTTTTTTAATTCGATATTTCTGAAAAATTCTACGTTCTGAAAACATCAATTCTCTTGAAAATTCATCATTTTTGATGAAATTTTACGAGTTGTTTTGAAAAGTTTGATTTTTTTCGGAAACACTAACTTTTTGAAAATTTCTATTTACATTTTAAACCCGAAAAGTCTTCCAAACAATGTCTTCTTAACTTTTTTCTTTAAACTAGAAAAACACTGCTTTTTCAAATGCCAGCTTTCAAATCGAAATTTAGTTAACTAGTTGGTTTTATACAATTCGTAGAAAATTTTAAAAATTTAGAAAATCAAATTCTTCAAAAAAATTTAAAATTTTTACGAAGAGGCGAACTTTTCAAAAGATGGAAGAAACAAAAATTGAAATTTTCGAGAAAAAATAGAGGTCTTCAAAAAAACACTATTTCAACATATTCAGATTTATTGAAAAGATCAAAATTTTGAAATTAGTCGAAGTTTTGAAAAAATATCAAACGTTATGTAAAAATTTTTAAAAAATTCGGAAACATATCAAAATCTTGAAGAGAGACAAAACTGTGAAAGGGTCGAAATTGACATAAGACATTAAAATTTGGGAGAACTGGACAATAGAAAAATGAAAAATTGAAATTCGAAATTTTCAAAATATTAAGTCAAAATGTTCAAGAAATTCAAAATTATCAATAAAAATCGTACTAACGAGGTTTCAAAAAAAATCGATACTTCAGAAAGTCAAAATTTTGAGGAAATGCCGAAATTTAAAAAAGTCTAATTAAAAAAAACAAATAAGTGCTTTCAAAAGTAAAAACTTTCAAAAAAAATAAATATTCAAAAATATTTTAAAAAAACGAATTTAAAGAGTCACGACTTGTAAACAAGTTTAAATTTCATTCGAAATTTTACAAAAGATATACATTTTCAATAACAAGATGGGAATTTTGAAAAAAGGTCAAAACTTCTAAAAATAAGGTTGAAACTGTGAAAAAGTCAAAATTTTCCAAAAAAAAACCCTGGAAATAAAGTCAAAATATTTTAAATATTAAAAAGCAAATTTCCAAAAAAATCAAAATATAAACTAAAAAGCCAGAATTTTAAAGTTGAATATTTTTAAAAAAAGTCAAAACTTCGAAAAGTCGAAATTTTCAAAATAAAATGAAAATTTCGAGAGTAAGTCGAACAAGAAAGTATTGACATTTTAAAAAAGATATTTTAAAATGTAGAAATTTTCAAAATAATTTGAAATATTTAATAAAAATCGAATTCTTCAAAAAAAGTCTGAATTTTCAAAAAGTTGACTTCTTTCAGGCGGAACAAGATGGGAATTTCGAAGAAAGGTCAACATTTTCAAAAATAATTTAAAAATGTGGAGAAAAATCAAAATTTACCAGACAAAAATTGGAAGTGGACAATTCGAAATAGTCAAAATATTAAAAAAAAATCAAATATTGAAAAGCAAATTTCCAAAATGAGAATTTTTAATAAAGATAGAAATTATCAAAAATAGTTTTCAAAAAAATCAAAATATTGATAAAAAAGCCAAAATTTTTATGTTGGAATTTTCAAAAACATCAAAAAAATCGAAATTTTCGAAATTAAATCAAAATTTCGAGAACAATTTGAAATGTTGGCTGTCGACCGAAAAAGTTTTGACATTTTAAACGCAGACATTTTAAAAGATCGAAATTTCCAAAATATTTCGAATTTTTTCGAAATTTTCAATAAAGATCGAATTCTTCAGAGTCAACATTTTCAAAAATGTGACTTCTTTCACGCGGTAGCAAGACGGGAATTGTGAAAAAAAATCAAAATGTTCAAAAATGAGATTAAAAATGTGAAAAAAGTTAAAATTTTCCAAAAATAATAATTCAAAACTTCGAAACAAAGTCAAAATATTTAAAAAATAATTCAAATATTGAGAAGCAAATTTCCAAAAAAGAAAATTTTTAATAAAGACAGAAATTATCAAAAATAGTTTTCAAAAAAGTCAAAATATAGATAAAAAAGCCAACATTTTTAAGTTGGAATTTTTAAAAACATCAAAACTTCAAAAAAATCAAAATTTAGTCAAAATTTCGAGAAAAAGTTGAAATGTTGGTTGTCGACCGAGAAAGTGTTGACAGTTTAAAAGCGGGTTTTTGAAAATGTCGAAATTCTCAAAAGAATTCGAAATTTTCAATAAAAGTCGAATTCTTCAAAAAAAGTCAAAATTTCCAAAAAGGTGACTTCTTTCACGCGGTAACAAAACGAGAATTTTGAAAAAAAAGTCGAAATGTTCAAAAATGAAGTCAAAAATGTGAAAAAAGTCAAAATTTTGAAAAACAAAAATTCAAAACTTCGAAATAGTCAAAATATTTTTTAAAAAATTCAAAGATTGAGAAGCAAATTTCCAAAAAGGAAAATTTTTATAACAGACCAAAATTTTGAAAAGAAACTTCCAAAAAAATCAAAATTCAGATATGCAAAAAAAGGCAGACTTTTAAAGTTGAAATTTTCAAAATAAAGTCATAACTTTGAAAAAAATCGAAATTTTGAGAAATTGAGATGTTAGGGAGTCGATCGAGAAACTGTTGACATATTCTCGATCGACAAATAAATTTCTTCTTTCACGCAGTAGCAAGATGGAAATTTTGAAAAAAAGGTCAAAATTTTCAAAAATTAGGTTAAAATTTTCAAAAACAAAAAATGTGAATTTTCCAAAAGAAAATCAAAACTTCGAAATAGTGAAAATATTCTAAAAGAAAATTTTTATAAGAACAGAAATTATCAAAGAAAGTTTCAAACAAAATTGAAATATATACAAAAAAGAGAGAATTTTAAGGTTGGAATTTTCAAAAAATTTCAAAACTTAGAAAAGGTCGAAATTTTCAAAATTAAGTCAAAATTTCGAGAAAAAGTTGAAATTTTGGAAGTCGACCGGCAAAATATCGACATTTTAAAAATAGTGAATTTTGATATTTTTAAAATAATTCTAAATTCTCAATGAAAATCGTCAAACTCTGAATTTTCCAAAAGGTGGCCCAAGAATTCTTTTTCTACTGTCACGCAGACGAAAGCGAAGATATCAGCGAGGATATTATGAATAAACGGAAGATTGTTTATTGTAAATGTTATCGATGATATTTTATCTTTCTACGGAGACGACATAGAGGCTTAAATAATGCTGAAGTGTAAATACTTTGTTACATTAAAATAATCGGCGACTGCATACTTAACGACAAGAGAAAGATATCCATCAGTAGGCAATTATTTGTCTGAACCGGAAACAGCATACGCCGGCCGGCGAATTTATTGAACCTCTGAAAACTGCTGCAAAAACACGCCCTAAATAAAACGTTGAATGAATCATGCTAACTCGACCAGAAAAGGTAAAAGGTTTAACTTTTGTTTAAATCTTAATACATATCGTAGGCATAACATTTTTTTACAAAGTTATGAAGTGATTTTTTTTTTGATAATCGGAAAATAAATTACTAAAATACACAACGATCATCCGACAAGAATTAAATTGTCAAATTAAACTCACAGTGTTTATTGAATAAAATAAAGTCTCGGCATATTATATTGAAAACCCCACCCAAGAATTTCTTGTAATTTCATTCCAATCAAATACAGTGAAAGAATTGTAAAAAATATCTCACCTTGAATTAGTTGCGTTGGTCTTGACCGACGAAATATAAAAGTTGAATAGAGAGCTGGGTAATTTTTGTAAGAATTTTTGTTATATCGGCACCTGTTTCGCTCAGCTGATATGCAACTTGGCCACGATTGCACTGGAAATGAAACGAAACCGGCGAGAGAAGAGAAAGAGAAACGACGAAACGATGACGCTTCGGGGTCCGACACTCCGACCTCCACTTCGATAATCCGAGTCTTTGGAAGAATAACGGGAACAATTCGGTATGCGCAATGGTTTATACACCATAGTAGTAGACGCGATAAACTATGACTCATTGTAAAAAATTGTTAATATGTCGTTAACTTCAAAGGCGATACACAAATCAATTTATATTGTTAATTTGCTCTTGTTATTTGAATTTATTGTACCGGTTGTTGCAACTAGTCATTCGTCTTTCATCAGGATTCTGTATGCATCCTGTTCTCCTGGAGATTTTTTAAGAAAGATACATATTGTAAAGTGACTCCAAATTTGGTCTTATTCAAGAACGTTGTTACCAAATTTGTATAATAAACAATAGCGCAGTAAACGATGCAATAATTCGTCAACATAAAACTATAAATTACATCTGAGTCGTTTATCCTTAGATTTTCTCGATGTTTATAGAAGCAGCAATAGGCCAGGGTAGAAGCCTTTAAAAACGATAAAAAGTAAAAAAAAATTATAGTAGGATAAAACCTATTAGAAAAGGAAGATAATGCAACAAAAATGAAAGGAAAAATAAATTACGGGCGATCTGAGGTAGGGAAGGGGTAGGGGGTGAGTTTTTAAGGGTAAAAAACGGTTTATCTCGATTTCTGGCAAAACTACAAATCCTATGGAAAAAAGTTAAATGGCAAAGTTATAGGTAATAAGAAGATCTACAACTTTTGTATCTACACTTTTTTAACATAACCTCAAAATTCACGTGAAAAATTCAAAAAACCAGGTTTATGGTTTTTTATTTTTATCTTTTACAAAAAAATATTTTTTTTCAAGAAATTGGTGAAAACTTACCTTTTTATATCCCAAAGACACTGTAATTTTTTTGATTTAAAATATTTATTTTTTCACCTTATTTTGATTCAATATCGAAAAAGTACCCTAATTTTTAATCGAAAAATCTCACGTTAAAATTTTAGCTTTTTCAAAAAACTCGATGGGCTTTTTGTTCGCTGAAATGTCTACTTTCTGATGGTGTAAAAAATATACATTATTATGGTAAATCTTCTAATAAAATTCAAAAAAACGAAAAGTACTCCAATTCGAAATTTTTTTTTATCTTTATGTACAATTTTGAGCTATTTGTTAAAGTTTATACTTTAATTACTCGAAAAACGTAAGATTCCATTTTACATTGATAAACAAAAAATTGTAAATCGAAATATACTACTCTAATTAACAACCAAATAAGTTAACTAAAAGAGTAGAAGTCAGTCGTAGAAAGACCTCAGACAATATTCCAGAGTTCAATTATCAAAACCATACAAAAATACCATTTTTGCAAGAAAAATTTTTATCTAACGAGAAAAACAAAGACAAAATAATAAAATCGCTAAGGAAAATATTACAGTCACAAGGATTTTCCTGTAAACAAGCAAAAGAAGATGCTGATGCTGTCATAATTAAGACCTCGATAGAAATTGCCAGATATACTAATAAAACTGTCATTGTTGTGGGTCAAGATATTGATCTTTTGGTCCTTTTGAATCAATTAAATTTTAATAATCGTGACATTTATTTTCTGAAGCCACGTTCTGGAAATATAAAAGATCTTTTTTTCACGTCTAATAGTTTCAAATATGAATCCGTCAAAAACATCGTTGCATTTTTGCATTGTTTTTCTGGTTGCGATACAACATCTGGATTTGCCGGAAAAGGAAAGAAAAGTATCCTGAATTCACTAATAGGCGATAAAAATTTATCAAATTTGGCTAATATTTTTTTTTTAAAAAGATGCAAACAAAGAAAATATAAAAAAAATGGATTACAATTAATGAAATCTATTTATAAATGTAAAAATGATATTACACTAAATCAATTAAGATTTCAAAAATATCAATTAGCAAAAATTAAATCGTCTTTTACATTGGCAAATCTCCCACTCACAGAAGCTGCAGCAGAACAACATTGTTACAGGGCATATTATCAGCTTCAAACTTGGCTGGGTAACGAACTGACACCAACAGATTGGGACTAGAAGCAACATCTACGGGGCATTATGCCCAAATTTACAGAAAAAGAATTAATTCCAGACATATTGCTGAAAACTATTTGCTGCAGCTGTGAAACTGGATACAATAATTTAAAATGTGGCTGCCGAAAACATGGTTTAAAATGCACAAATTTATGTTCAAATTGTCATGATTCTGAAAAATGCGCCAATGTGGTAGAAGAAACCTACGAGGAAGTTAATGATCTAGATGAAATTGTGGATGAAGAACCAGTGCAAACTAGAAATGATGTTGGAGACAAAGACGATGATGGTCTTGAAGACTTCGAAGATCTAGTAGAATCGGAAAGGTGTGCTGAATCTAACGATGAAGAAATACCATCAAAGAGACAAAAACTAAGGGATAAGTGATTAAAATTGAAGACAATGTTTTGGTAAATAAAAAGATTCATTTTCTATGACATAAATGTAATGAGAATTTAAGAAATAAACTTTTTTTACTGAAAACCGTAGCTACAGTCATATTTTTTAGATTAAATCCCCTTAAAATCCAATCTTTAATATTTAAAACAACTATGTTTTTTGCAATCTTTATGTTTTTTGGATTTGCAATTTTTTTGTTTATCAATGTAAAATGGAATCTTACGTTTTTCGAGTAATTAAAGTATAAATTTTAACAAATAGCTCAAAATTGTACATAGAGATAAAAAAAAAATTTCGAATTGGAGTACTTTTCGTTTTTTTCAATTTTATTAGAAGATTTACCATAGTAATGTATATTTTTTTACATCATCAGAAAGTAGACATTTCAACGAACAAAAAGCCCACCGAGTTTTTTGAAAAAGCTAAAATTTTAACGAGAGATTTTTCGATTGAAAATTAGGGTGCTTTTTCAATATTGAGTCAA
Organism: Dastarcus helophoroides; assembly: GCA_028583605.1. Lineage (NCBI taxonomy): Eukaryota > Metazoa > Arthropoda > Insecta > Coleoptera > Bothrideridae > Dastarcus > Dastarcus helophoroides. The sequence continues at coordinate 30,914,762 of CM053327.1, forward strand.
AATAAGATGCAAAAATAAATATTTTAAATCGAAAAAATTACAGTGTCTTTGGGATATAAAAAGGTAAGTTTTCACCAGATTTCGTGAAAAAAAAAATTTTTTTGTAAAAGATAAAAATAAAAAACCATAAACCTGGTTTTTTGAATTTTTCACCTGAATTTTGAGGTTATGTTAAAAAAGTGTAGATACAAAAGTTGTAGACCTTCTTATTACCTACAACTTTGCTATTTAACTTTTTTCTATAGGATTTGTAGTTTTGCCAGAAATCGAGATAAACCGTTTTTTACCCTTAAAAACTCACCCCCTACCCCTTCCCGACCTCAGATCGCCCGTAATTTATTTTTCCTTTCATTTTTGTTGCATTATCTTCCTTTTCTAATAGGTTTCATCCTACAATAATTTTTTTTGGTTTCAAAAATTATCTATCCTGGACTACAAGGTGCTCACTGTATCTAATGTGAAAATTGTCCATCTGGTCTGGTCTGCCCTATGCTTACAGCCAATGAATGGACAAAGTTAGGTCTATGAACTTTTTTCTCGAAATTCTTCTGTTTTTAGATGTTTTTTCTTTCGAATATCGAATTTATTTTTAAAATTCGACTCCTTTCATCAAATTCTGACTTTCTCAAAATTTCGAATTTATATTTCAACATTCGTCGTTTTTTTCCCGAAATTGCGCAATTTCCTAAAATTCGACTTTTTCTGAAAATTTAATTTTTTTAAAATTCGAAATCAGGGATGGACTGGCTCTAAATTTTGAGGCGGGTTGCCTAAAGTCATTGTGTAGTAAATATATTTTAATATTTCACTATTTTTGATTTGAAGCAAAATATTTCAAGAGCCATTAGCATAGACGCTTCAATATTGTTTTGGTTTAAATTATTTCTAGTTAAGCGTTTCCCAAACTTTTTTTGTCAGGGCACGGTTATTTTTATGCTTCCTTTTCGTGACTCCCTAAGGGATTTTTTAACTATCTTAAAACTTCATTTTTATTCTCAAAATTTCAACTAGGTATCTCATGTTAAAAGTCAAAATTTTGTCTTTTATTTCTAGGATGTTTTAATTTTCTTTTCTCAAAATTTCGTCCTTGATTCTAAAATTTTGCATGAAAATTCCGAGTTGAAGCTTCAAAGTTCGACCTGATTCTCTTTAATCCTAAAACTCGTTTTTCACCATTCTTTCTCTTGAAATGTTAGTACTTTTTTGAAACTTTTTCGGGTGCACTTAATTCTTTATATTTTCTTAGAAGTTCGACGTTAAAATCGAGCTTTTGGTCTTTTTTTTGTTTCAAAATTTATGTTAAAATCTTGCTATTTTCAATTTCAGAATCAAAACTTCAAAAGAAATGTAGATTGTTACAGCTTGAAGCCAACATTTGGAAAATAAGGTGAAATTTTTGAGAGCAAACATGAAATTGTAAACTTTTTCAAGAAATTACCCATTTAAACTTCCAATTTTCGATATTTAACCTATTTTTTTTTTATTTTGTTATTTCGATTTTTTTAAGAGATTTCGTATTTGGAAATCGTAAGGTTTTTTTTTTAAATTTTTTGTTAAGAAATTTAAGTTAAACCATTGCCTTCTGTCCAAGAAAAACGTTTATGTTTTTTTCTCAACTTTCCATCTAAACTCAAAGTAACCCTTTTTCCTCGAATTGGTAGAAGCAATTTTAGCCCAAATTTTTCTTATCATTAATTGATTCACCATATTTTTTTATATTTTACAAAAGTTTAGTGACAACTGCAGTTTTTTTTAACTTTTATCAAAAGATACCGACTTTTTTTGTTGAAAATTAGAAATTAAAAGTTATACTTGGGTACTTTTTTCTAGAATTGTTCAATATTATTACTCATAATTTCCATTTTCGAAATCGACTTCTGGTTAACTGATTAAAAATTTCGAAATTTCAAAATACGAGTTTAAATGTGACATTTTTATTTTTATTTTTTTTTCGAATGAAAAATTTCAATTTTTATCAGTACTCCAAATTTATAACTTTAATTTTTACTTTCTGTAAGTTTAAACCAATAAGTTAAAGAAAAATTATAGAAAAATTAACCCTTTTTTTAAAAAATGCATGAAGCATGGAACGAATACGTTGGCAGAATGAAGTACGACAGAACAGCAAAAATAGCACGAGACGGAATTCTACCGACGCCGACCTTTAGGTAGTCCCCAAAAACATGGAAAGACTCCTGGACATTTACATCAGAAGAGTTGAAACTTACAGGCCTAAATTAAGAGAAAAAAAAAAGAAGAAAAAAGGCACACTTTCGAAAAAAAATGGAAATCTCCAAATATATCATCCTTTTAAAAAAATCGGAAATTTGATAAAAAATCGAATTTAAAATTACTGAAAACTATGAAAAAAAGCAGAAATTTTGAAAAAAGTAGAAATTTTGAAAAAAGTAGAAATTTAAAAAAATAGAAATTTTGAAAAAAGTAGAAATTTTGAAGATACATAAAAGTTAACATTTTGAAACGTCGAAATTTTAAAAAAAAAAGTACAAATTTGGAAAACGTTGGAGTTTGGAAGTCAAACTTTTCAAAAAAATTAAAAAAAAAAGGGCCAAATTGTAAAAAAAGTCAATACTATTAGTCCAAAAAATCGAATTTAAAATTAGTGAAAACTAACTAACTATGAAAATAAGGTAGAAATTTTGAACAAAAAAGTAGAAATTTTGAAGATAACATAGAAGTTAACATTTTAAAACGTTGACATTTCCAAAAGGTCGAAGTTTTCAAAAAGAAGTCGAAATTTGAAAAACGTTCGAATTTGAAAGTAAACTTTCCAAAAAAAGACAAAATGTTAAAAACAGTCAACATTATTAGTCTAAATTATCCAAAAACGTAAAACTTTGAGAAAGAGTCAAAATCTTCACAACTAAAATTTCAAAAAAGGGGAACGTTCTAAAATATCGAATTTTTTTGGCTAAGACTACAAAAACGTCGAAATTTCAAGAAAAAGTCAAAATGTTGATAAAACTGGGAACTTGAAAAGTGAACATTTTGAAATATCACCATTTTTTAATTATTTGATATTTATAAAACCATTGAAATACAAATCTTGTTCCCTGAAACCAAGAAAGATTAAAAAACACAAGGGTTGCTCTAAAGCGTTTCGGCAGCCAAGCTATCATCTTCAGAGAGATACTCTCTCTTCAATTTTTGAAGATAATCAAGGATCAGTCCGTTCCACAAAAAAAAGTCAAAATATCTACGAAATTCGAAAATTTGAACGCGAAATTTTTACAAAAAGTCATAATTTTCGTTACAATTAAATTCTTTCAGGACAGAGTAAGTGGAAGTTAAATTTTTCAAAAAAAGACAAAAAAAAAGGCCAACATGTGAAAAAAAAGTTAACATTATTAGTTTAAGAAATCGAATTTGAAATAAGTGAAAACTATGAAAAAAAAGGTAAAAATTTTGAAAAAAAAAGTAGAAATTTTGAAGATAACATAAAAGTTGACATTTTGAAACGTTGACATTTTCAAAAGGTCGAAGTTTTAAAAAAAAAGTGGAAATTTGAAAACGTTCGAATTTGAAAGTCAACATTCTTAGTATAAATTTTCCAAAAACGTAAAATTTTGATAACTAAAATTTCAAAAAAGGGAACATTCTAAAATATCGAATTTTTTTAGCTAAGATTACAAAAACGTCGAAATTTCAAGAAAAAGTCAAAATGTTGATAAAACTGGGAACTTGAAAAGTGAAAATTTTGAAATATCACCATTTTTTAATTATTTGATATTTATAAAACGATTGAAATACAAATCTTGTCCCCTGAAACCAAGAAAGATTAAAAAACACAAGGGTTGCTCTAACGCCTTTCGGCAGCCAAGCTATCATCTTCAGAGAGATACTCTCTCTTCAATTTTTGAAGATAACCAAGGACTAGTCCGTTCCACAAAAAAAGGCCAAAATATCGACGAAATCCAAAAATTTGAACGCCAAATTTTTACAAAAAGTCATAATTTTCATTAAAATTAAATTCTTTCAGAACAGAGTAAGTGGAAGTTAAACTTTTCAAAAAAAGACAAAAAAAAAAGGCGAAAATGTGAAAAAGAGTCAACATTATTAGCCTAAGAAATCGAATTTGAAATTAGTGAAAACTATGAAAAAGAAGGAAGAAATTTTGAAAAAAAAAGTAGAAATTTTGAAGATAACATAAAAGTTAACATTTTGAAACGCTGACATTTTCAAAAGGTCGAAGTTTTCAAAAAAGTCGAAATTTGAAAAACGCTCGAATTTGAAAGTCAACATTCTTATTGTAAATTTTCCAAAAACGTAAAACTTTGAGAAAAAGTCAAAATCTTGATAACTAAATTTTCAAAAAAAGGGAACATTCTAAAATATCGAATTTTTTTAGTTAAGATTACAAAAACGTCGAAATTTCAAGAAAAAGTCAAAATGTTGATAAAAGTGGGAATTTGAAAAGTGAAAATTTTGAAATATCACCATTTTTTAATTATGCGATATTTATAATACGATTGAAATACAAATCTTGTTCTCTGAAACCAAGAAGGATTAAAAAATACAAGGGTTGCTCTAACGCGTTTCGACAGCGTTAGAACAGCCAAGCTATCATCTTCAGAGAGATACTCTCTCTTCAATTTTTGAAGATAACCAAGGACCAGTCCGTTCCACAAAAAAAAGGTCAAAATATCGACGAAATTCGAAAATTTGAACGCTCAGATCACTATCAGAAAATTATTATTTCGAAAAAATGCACAATTATTTTTACAAAAGTCCACCCTTTGAAAAAAGTTAAAATTTGCATATAACAATTTTCAAAAAGTTTACACAAGTTACAAAAAAGTCGAAATTTCAACACAAAGTACAAAATTTAGAAAATAAATCGATTTTTTTTAAAACAAACTGAAAACTTCGAGAAGAAAATCAACGAAATTTTCAAAATAAATTAAATCAAATGTCCAGAAAAGGCCAAAATTTCAAAAAAAGTGAACATTTTCAAAATCAATCAAAATTCTGCGAAAAATTCGAAATTTTCAAATAAGTAAAGTATAAATAAGTATAGGCATTTGAATTAAATTTTGAAGGGTAAATACTTCCAAAAAAGGATCAATTTAAAAATAAGTTTGGAAAAAAAAATGGAAAATTTTAAATGTTGAAATGTCAATAGAAAATTTTCAATAGAAAGACTAGAAACACGTGGAAATTTTCTAAAGTCGTTTTTGTTTTAAAATTGAAATTTTCAAAAAAGCGGAATTCTTAAAAAAGTTGGATTTTTTAGTCTAAGGTCAAAAGCTGTAAGTGTTGAAAGGCTCAGAAAAAAAAAATGAAAAAATTTTTTCCCAAAATTTCAATTGTGCATAAAAAAGTCGAAATTATCTAAATTTAGTCATTTCAAAAATCAGTTTTTTAAATAAAGGCGAATTAAAAAAAAATTGATTTCTTCATAGCTACACTACTAGCTACACTATAAAATAGTGTAGCACAGCGTCAAGATATTTAAGTTTAAATTTCAAGGACAAACCCTAATGTTTAGGACCATAACAGTTTAAAAAAAATATATGAAATAATCTAAAAAATTGAAATACAAAACTTGTCCCCTGAAGATGATGGCTTGGCTGTCGAAACGCGTTAGAGCAACTTCTGCTGTGTTTTTTAATCTTTCTTGGTTTTAAGGGACAAGTTTTGTATTTCAATTTTTGAAGATAACCAAGGATCAGTCCTTTCCACCAAAAAAAAAGGAAATACTCTGAGTTTATTAATGAAATTTTTGGAAAAAAGCTAATTTGTTGATATTTAAAATTCTCTCCAGAATTTCAGTTTAAACTTTAAACTAAATCTCGAATTTCATTCTTGCAAATTTTTCGGTGTTTTCAAAGTTAGAATTTCTTTATCAAAATTTAGGGTTGTTTTCGATCTTCAAATTATTAAAATTAAAAATTGGAAATTTTGAAAAGAACCTAATCTGTTACCTAATAATATTCAGAATCTCGAGTTTAATTTGGAAATGTTGTCCCTCTAATTTCGAATGTAATCTCGAAATTTCAAGATTTTCTTAAGAATTTTATGAATTTATTGCATATGAGCCAGAAATTTGAATTTTAGATTAGAAGTTTTAACTTATTTCTCAACATTTTGACGTTTATCTTAATATTGGATAGTTTCTACGGCAGGGTGGGGACCTTGGTCCTCTTGACTCAGACGGTCATTAGAAAATAAATATTAGGTCGAGACATTTAAACTTTTAACTAAATTTCGACTTTTTTCTCGAAATTTAGATATTTTCGTTAATGTCCACCTTTTTTAAAAAATTTAGAATTTTTTCCTTCAAAATTCCTTTGAAATTTTCGATTTTTATTATGTCGAAAATCGCCTATTTCTCGATATTTAGATATTTTTCTAAAAAGCAGTCTTTTTTTCGAAATTCTGACTTAATCTTAAAATCTGATCCTTTATGTTTTAGGAAATCTCAAGTTTTTCCTCAAAATGTGACTACTTTCTCAAAATATGACCTGAAAATACCTAAAATTTCGTTCTTGTCGAAATTCATCTTTCAGAATTTCGACTATTTTTTCAAAATTCGTCTTTTTTAATTTCCGCTTTGTTCAGAGAATTCGTCTTTTTTAATTTAGACTATTCGACAAATTCTTCTTTTTTCCTTAAAATTTGACTTTCTCTGAAAAATTTTGATTTTATTTTTCTTTCGAAATTTCGGCTTTTTATAGAAATACGGTAATTTTTTAAGATTGAGCGCTTTTTTTGAAATTCGAGTCTTTAGCAATTACTTTTCTAGAAATTGTGATTGGTTTTATAAAGCTTGCCTTTTTCTCAAAATTTGACCTTCTAGAAATATCAACACTTTCGTTTTTGTCGTGGAAATTCGTCTTTCGGAATTTCGACTATTTTTTCAAAACTCGCCTTTTTTAAATTTGCGCTTTATTCCGAAAATTTGTCTTTTTTAATGTAGACTATTCTTAAATTGCTACTTTTTTTCCCTTAAAATTGGACTTTCTCTGGAAAATTTTGATTTCTTCTGGAAATATCGAAACTTTCGTTTTTGTCGTCGAAATTCGTCTTTCGAAATTACGACTATTTTTCCAAAATTCACATTTTTGTAAATTTGCGCTTTATTCCGAAATTTCGTCTTTTTTAATTAAGACTATTCGCAAAATTCTACTTTTTTTTCTCTTAAAATTGGACTTTCTCTGGAAAATTTTGATTTTTTTCTCAAAATTTCTGCTTTTTTTCGAAATGTTATTTTTTTCTTTTAAATTTGACTTGACTAATTGATTTTATAGAAATTGTGACTGGTTTCTTGAAGCTTGCCTTTTGATTTTTAAATCAAAATTCGATATGTAATATTTCTTTTTCCTTAAAATTCCTTTTGCTCGAAATTTTGACTTTTTTCTGTTAAAATCGAAACGTCAAAGGTCGGGTTTTACTGGAATAAAACTAAAAAAAAAGTACTCTACATTTTAGTAAAGGTTTTATTAAAAGCAATTACGCATTTTCCGAGCTCAGCCCGGACAGAGATCAGTTGACAGATGGACAAACGACAATTTTTTCAAAATTTGTCTTTTTTTATTTCCGCTTTGTTCAGAGAATTCGTCTTTTTTAATTTAGACTATTCGCCAAATTCTACTTTTTTCCTTAAAATTTGACTTCATTTGAGAAATTTTGATTTTATTTTTCTTTCGAAATTTCGGCTTTTTCTCGAAATGCGGTAATTTTTTAACACTGAGCGCTTTTTTTTTAATTCGAGCCTTTAGCAATTGATTTTCTAGAAATTGTGATTGGTTTTATAAAGCTTGCCTTTTTCTCAAAATTTGACCTTCTGGAAATATCAACTTTTATTGTCGTGGAAATTCGTCTTTCGAAATTTCGACTATTTTTTCAAAACTCGCCTTTTTTAAATTTGGGCTTTATTCGTTTTTTAATGTAGGCTATTCGCAAAATTCTACTTTTTGTTCCTTAAAATTGGACTTTCTCTGGAAAAGTTTGATTTCTTCTGGAAATATCAAAGCCTTCGGTTTTGTCGTCGAAATTCGTCTTTCGAAATTACGACTATTTTTCCAAAATTCGGCTTTTTTAAATTTGTGCTTTATTCCGAAAATTCGTCCTTTTTAGACTATTCGCAAAATTCTACTTTTTTTTCTCTTAAAATTGGACTTTCTCTGGAAAATTTTGATTTTTTTATCAAAATTTCTGCTTTTTTTCGAAATGTTATTTTTTCTTTTAAATTTGACTTGACTAATTGATTTTATAGAAATTGTGACTGGTTTCTTGAAGCTTGCCTTTTGATTTTTATATCAAAATTCGATATGTAATATTTCTTTTTCCTTAAAATACCTTTTAGTCGAAATTTTGACTTTTTTCTGTTAAAATCGAAACGTGAAAAGTCGGGTTTTACTGAAATAAAACTTAAAAAAAAAGTACTCTACACTTTAGTAAAGGTTTTATTAAAAGCGATTAAGCATTTTCAGAGATCAGCCCGTACAGAGATCAGTTGACAGACAGACAAACACTTAAACGCTTCAGTTTTATTACTATAGATTGGTTAATTTAGACTTTTTGTAATGTTACTTAGAAATGTGACTTAGATTTACAAAAATCGCTTAAAGAAATTTTAGTTCATTTACAGAAAAATGATTTTTTCCATAAAACTTTAAAAAAAAAGGATTCCCCAGTCTTGGGACACATTGTATATTTTCATGGATGCAGCGTTAAACTGCGGGGGTATGTGTGCCCAAAACGAACAAGTGTAAGAGTATAAAATGTAAAAACTCAGTACAGAATTTAAACAAAAGTGATACGTTTCCAATTAAATAATTATGTCGATCGTTACCAACATTTCATGCCTTTACTGGAGTTGATTACATTGTTGATTTCCCTTAAAAAGGTAAAATAAAATCATTCTAACATATCATTAAAATTCTAGTTTCAAACCATTGTCACACCAATCTAACTGATATTTCGGATGATGCGAAAATGGAAACAATTTAAAATTATACCTTTTATTGTGCAATTTTAAATATATTAACAACTGCGCTGCTTTAACCTTTTTCAGTGATTTTATGCAACAGTAAGGTCCTCTTTAAGTAGCGCCTGTTTCGGTTCAGTTTAGAGTGGATTTAAATTTTTTAAATGCTTTTAGAATTTGCACATGACCATAACATAGAAAGCAAACACTCTCTGTTATGAGTTAGTGCAACCCCCAAACAAGTTCATCGCATCATAAGTTGGCACCTGACATAAATGTGATCTAAAATTATAGAAACAATTTCGAGTTTCAACTGAAGATATGAGAAAAAAGTCGAAATGGCAACCAAAGATATGAGAAAAAAGTCAAAAAGGCAAGAACTCGAAAATTCGGTATAGTCAAAATTTAAATTCCTTTCGTTTCTGGAGGAGCTCCCATAGATGTTAGGCAAAATATCATCTTTGACACAGTCTAATCCAACCTTAATATTAAATTTATCTGTAAATTCTAATTAGCTCAAAACTCCGAACTTTCAACTCTTAAAATCGAAATTCCGATTTGAGACATCAAATATCAAATTTGCAGCTAAAACCAATATAACTGGTAGTTTTTAAATGGGATTAAAGTTGACTAAAGAACAACCAGTAAAATGTACAAAACATAAAATGATCTTTAATGAATTTTACAATATGTATGTGCTATAAAATAAATCAAGTAATAAATAAAAATTTATTCTGTACACCTAGATTTTGGAAATTTAGAATGAAAAATTTTCACAATTTTAATGTTACGTTGTAAACACTTTAACGACATTATTCACTTTTCGGTTGCATATCGGACATCTCTTTATTGTTTTCCAAGTCCGTACAGCACACTGATAACAACAACACATGTGACCGATATTACCATGTAGAAAGATGCTATTTTTTGGTACCAAATTGCAAAATATGCACATTTCTTTTACTTCAGGCAAAGATGCATTTTCACTAACAGAAGTAACATTGTCTGTCACGGAGGATGATTGCGAACAAATTTCACTACTCTCATTTCTTTTACCTTCTTTTTCGGGCTGCATGGACTCGATTTTGGCTTGGTTCGATGTTTTTAAACGTTTGGGTTGAACGCTTTCGAATTCGGATAAACTACTTTCGGATATTTGTCTCTTTCTGGATTCCTGTAACGAAAATACGGTTTGGGGGGTAGTCTTGATGTTTGAAGTACCGGCGGTGGGGTCTTCTTCTTTGGAGGTTGATGTGGGGGTTGTCAGATGTTTTGGGACGACGATTTGGTCGAGGTCTAAAGGTGGGCATTCTTGGCTGCTGCCGATTCCGGAATCTTGGGACGACAATCCACTTAGGCATGACTTAAGATGGTCTAATTTTACTGGAGCAGATTTCTTTTCAGCAGCTTTGGATTTTCGATGTCGCTTTGGTCTCGGAGGGTAAGAAGTTTTTCTATCCTGTAAGAAAATTGATTTGGTTAAAAATGTGTCAAATTGGAGATTTCTAAACAAAACTATTTTATTCATTATGGAGAAGTTTATCTAAATCACTCCTGGAATGAACAGGTGCCAAATCCGCCTCTCAGAAACTGGGTTTTCATTTTTAAACAAAAAAATATTTCAGATCTCATCAGTTGCTCACTAGCAAGAGCAATTAGGCCACCACTAGAATACTGTTCCAATGTTTGGAGTTCAGCTCTTAAGTACACTTTGCCTCTTGAATTCGATTCAAGGAGCAATTTGTCTACTTGATGAGAATTTGGCAGAATTTCTTGAATCATTGGAGCACAAGCAGATGGTGACTTGCCTCTTCTACAAGTACTCGCAGGAACTGTTAGGTCTGGTCCCCTAAGAGCAAGATTCTTGAGGCATAAGGCAGAAGAGTGTGAAAGCAAATTCCTACGCAGATGAGTTTCGCACGGTCAGAACTTCCGTCTATGAAGACTCTTTATTTTGTGTAGAACTTGAAAACATTGGAATTCGTTGTCAAGCAGAGACTACCTAGACAATACAACTCATCTCTATTTAAAAAGTCTGTTCATCGCCATTTATTCTTATTTTCATATCCTAGTCGCAGTGCTCTAATCACATAATATGATTACCCTTTGCAAGCAGATTTTACTTTAAAAAAAAACTCTAAATCAACATTTTACAGATAAATTAAATATTGTGAATTATATAAAGGTAATTTTCATAACTACTAACTTTATTTACGATTAAAACAACAACCAGCTGGTGTAAACGCCGATGAAGCTGAAAAGAAAAACCAGGTTCGGTCATAGCAAATATTTATAAAAACAGCATGGAATTTTTAACCTGTTTTGTTTGAATCGTTAATAAAGTTTAATAGTTATGAATATTAAAGGATTCCACATAGCAAGGGTTAGAAATGGCAAAGGTAATTTTTTCAAGGATTCTATGGATTGCATGCCATCAATCTAAGAATCAAATTAATTAATCCATGCATTTACCTGGAAACACTTTAAGCAGTATCTATAGAGTGGATTATTGTTTTCAGACTTGCATTGGACGCAAGTGTCAAAATCCGTTCTTCCGTAGAAAGAATCATCCGTAGAGCTATTATCAGAATCTTCTCCGTCTGTTACCCAAGCTTCAAAAGATGTGTCGTAAATAGCAGCTGCAGCAGCCAAGACGATGTCCTGCGTTACCTGCAATGTAACAATTTTAATTTAAAATTTTGAGAACAAAACTAACTATTCAAATTTAAAAGTCAAAATTGTGACCAAATTAAAAATTTTGAGCATTATTAATTAATTTGGAATTTATTTTTGAAACTTTTGGCTTGTTTTAGATTTCCCAATTTAAATCTGAAATGATTTTCATGTTCAATCTACTTGGAAAAGGGATTTTTAGTTTGAGAGAAAAAAGTTATTTTTTATATGTTCGATTTTTTTACATTTCGAATTTTTCTCGACATTTTGAGCCTAGAATTTCGACTTTTTAATGAAAATGTCCTTTCTTTTTTAATTTCAACTGTATTAAGAAATTCAATTTATTTTAAAAAAATTGTGAAAAAGTAGAAAAGTTAAAAAGGTCGAAATCTAAAGAATGAATCCAAAATACAAAATTCCGAAAAAAAAATCGAAAATTTTGAAAAAAGTCGAAAAGTTAAAAAAATTGAAATCTAAAAAAATGAAAAACTCCAAAATACGAAATTTCGAAAAAAAGTCAAAATTTTCACAAAAAGTCGAAAACTGTTCAAGAAATTGAAATTTTGAAAGAAAGAGTCGAAATGTTAAAAAACTGGAAATTAATAGAAAAAAAGCGAAAGCTTTGAAAAAAGTCGACTTTTTCAATCCGAGTCAAATTTTTAAAAAAAGTAAAACTTTCGAAAACAAGTCGAAGCAAAAATATTTAAAAAGGCTTAAAATTTTCAAAAAAGTCAGAATTTCGAGAAAGTCGAATAAAAAATGGAGAAATTTTCAAAATAATTCAAAATTTTGAAATAGGTCAAAGATTTCAAAAGACCGAAGATATTTAAAAAAAAATAAATTTCGAGCAAATGATCGAAATTATAAAAAACTGGAAATTAATACCAAAAAAAAATTAAAGCTTTGAAAAAAGTTGACTTTTGAATCGGAGTCAAATTTAAAAAAAATTAAAATGTTCAAAAGGGCTTGAAATTTAAAAAAAAAGTCAGAATGTGTAGATGAAATCGAATAAAAAAAAGAAGAAATTATCAAACTAATTAGAAAAAGATCAACATTTTTAAAACTTGGGAATTAAATAAGTGAGAATTTTGAAAAAAAGCGTGAACTTGAATAAAATCGAACCTTTTCATGAATCAGCATTTTCAAAAATATAAAACTGTTGAGAATAAGTCGAAAAGAAAATATTCAAAAAGACGTAAGTCTGAATTTCGAAAAAATCGAATAAAAAAAAGACGAAATTTTCTAAATAGTTCGAAATTATGCAAAAGGTCTAAATTTTAAAAACCGGAAATTTAAAAAAGGTAAACATTTTGATAAAAAGTAAAACTTTCGAGAATAAGTCGACACAAAAATATTCAAAAAAAGGTTGAAGTTTTCAAAAAATTTGGAAAAAAGTTAAATAAAAAGAGAAATTTTTAAAAGTAATAAAAAATATCTAGAAAATGTTTAAACTACAAAAAAAATCAAAACTTGGAAGAAATGTTGAAATTTTCAAAATAAAACAGAATGTTGAGAAAAAAATCACGATTTTCAAAAAGGTGGAAATTTTCAAAGAAAATAAAACTTTCGAAAAAAGTTGAATGAAACATATTCAAAAAGGGTAGAATTTTTCTAAGAAAAAGGTGAAGAGAACTCAAAGATTGCAAAAGCCAAATTTTCAAAAAAAAAATCGAAATATCTAGAAAAGATCTAAAATTACAAAAAAATTAAATTTTAGAGAAAAGGTCGACACTTTCAAAATAAACCGAAAAAGATCTGAAATCACAAAAAAATCAAAAAATCAAGGAAAGATCAACACTTTCAAAATAAACCAAAATTTTGGGATAAAAATAGTTTTTTTTTATGGAACGACCTGGTCCTTGGTTGTCTTCAAAAATTGAAATAAAGAACTTGTCCCCTGAAACCAATAAAGATTAAAAAACACAACAAAGGAGCAACCTTTGTTGTGTTTTTTAATCTTTCTTGGTTTCAGGGGACAAGTTCTTTATTTCAATAAAAATCGAGATGTTGAAAGAAGTAGAAATTAGATTGGCAATTTAAATGTCAAAGTCTTCAAACAACTGAAATTTCCAAAAAAGAATCGGCATTTTCAAAGAGTAAAAATATCTAGTACCAAGATTTTCTTGCTTAAAACTCCGGAAAAAAATCGAAAATTTGGAAACATCGTCGCAATTTGACAAAACGACGCAGTTTTCAAAATGGTTTAATAGAAATTTTGTAAAAAAGGTCTAATTTTCATAATAACACAGAACTTCGAGAAAACATTGAGATTTTTTACAAAATATGAAAGTTGTTCTGAAAATTTTGACATTTCGAACATTTGATTGTTTTTTAACCACTTTCGACCCTTTCAGCCTAAAATTACAAAAAATAAAAATCAAACATTCGAGGGAAGATCGAAACTTTCAAATTAAACCAAAATTTTAAGAATAAAATCGAGATTTTGAAAAAAGTGGAGATTAAAAAAAATTATAAAATGTAAGTGCTATAATTTTCAAAAAATTGAAATTTTCAGTAAGTCGAAATTTTCTAAAAAGAATCGACATTTTTAAAGAGTAAAAATATTTACAATGTCAACATCTTTGGGTTTAAAATTCTGAAAAAATAGAAATTTTGGAAACACCGTCAAAATATGAAAAAACGACAAAGTGTTCAATATACTTTATCAGAAATTTTGAAAACAGTCTAATATTCAAAATAACCCAAAAAAAAGTTGAGATTTTTCACAAAATATGAAAGTTTGTCTGAAAATTGTGCCACTTCGAATATTTCATTGTTTTTCACACTTTCGACCCTTTCAGCCTAAAATTACAATACAATCAAAACCTTTCAAGAGAAATTGAACCTCAAGGAAGAATTAGAATTTAGAATATTAGGTCAAAAATAAAAGTGTACTCAAAAAATTGAAAAAATTTGTATAATTAATTCCGCATTTTAATAGCAAGGTGAAAAAATGAAACTTCTAGTACAAAGTAAAATTTTTTAGGGAAAATGGTAAAAATTGTGAATTCAAAATCGAAACACTGGAGAAACAATCAAAATTTTAACAAAGTAAAATTTTCCAAATTTTCTAATTCCAAAGATTTTGCGAAAAAAAGAAAAATTTTCAAAAAATCAAAATCTAGTCCAGATTTCGAACTTGACCCAAAAATTAAAAACAAAACCTGTAAATTGAAAGTGCAAACTTAGAAAAGCCAAATTTCAGAATCAATATCGAAAATAAAAGAATATTTCCAGAAAAAGAGAAAATGTTGCTCAAAATTTGATTTAAATTAATACAAATTTCGAAAGGAAACTCAATCGTGACCATTCAAAATGTTGAAATTTCAAGTTGAAAATTAAGAAATAAGTTAAAAATTTAAAGTCTAAATACAGAATTTCTAGGAGTTCAATATTCTAAATGATAAATTGTGAAAAGAGAATTAAAATTTCCAAAATCACGATTAAAGTAGAAACGGGTCACAAGCTATTCTAGATTTATTCTAAATTGTTTACCTCTGAATCAGTGGATCCGATCGAGTTGTCTCCTTCTGATAAACTATCCACTTCATATTCAATTTCTACTTCGTACTCGTCTCTATCACTACCGCAATTTTCTTCGGTGTCAGTAGTGTCTTTTGCACAGTCTAAAATGTATTCACGTTCTTCTAGAAGCACTAATCAACCATTTTTTTAATCAATTTACCTGTCTCTTTGTCTTGATAACTATAAACACTTTCAGTGTCTTCTTCGGAGGTCCTAGAACTTTCGCTTTCAAGACGAAAATAGTACTTTCGTTTGGTTCTCTCCATTAAGCTACAAAAAGAGGTTAGTTGAAATATGTTGTACCTGGGGTATACCAAAGTAAGGTGCAAGAAATTCAACGGTGTGCTGTGCTCTTACCAATCCATGTTAATTGCGAATGTTAGTTAGAAGCTATGAATGAAGATGAGAGATAAATTACTGTATATTACAAGTCCGCACCTTGTTTTAAAGCACGTCCATGTTGTTTTGCCGAGTGGTCAAAAGCCATTATTAAATTTTAAAATTCGACTGCGCAAGCGCCGGCGTACACAAGTTTGAACGAGAAATTAATTAGTCAGAATTTGAATTAGAAACTTTATGTAGCCCTGAATCACAGCCCTGATAAATATTGAACCTATTTTGTACGTGTAATTAAACTTTAAGGGAGGCGTTGCGCTGATTGAATAATAATAGCGGAAGTAATAGTGACCATTCGTTTCGAACAGGCATGTAAGATAATTTTAATATCGATATAAATATTGACAGCAGGCAAATATCGGTAATCGAGAATATCGAATATTTTTTTATCGATATTTTGGAAATTAACAAAAAAAATTGTAAACGGGGCACCACTATTAGAAATTTGTACGTATTTCGGGCATATTATTTTTGGGGACCAACAAAAAAAAGTCCTCGATCTCCATATTTCTATCCGTCATTGGCGATAATTGGACGATTGTTATAGGTTATCGGTCAACATCGATAAATGATATTATCGATATAATTATCGACGATGTTTTAATATCGATATTTTTGCTTCGATATTATCAATAATATCGGTTAGCCGATATATCGTTGCATCCCTAGTCTCGCACTTATGTCCTAGATTAACTCGTTTGCTCATCGCCCTTAAAATTTCAGTAATACATTGTGGGTGCGTCTTAAGGTTTTACTATCGGTTTTAGAATTACCGTTCAGAACTTCATGAAACTATTGGTAGATTATAGTAAGATAATGAACCATTTAAATTTTTGAAAAGCTACAGAGAACCAGTTAGAAGTTGTTGACATTTGAAACTTCACGTTCTTAACATTGAGCCTTATGAGAAACCAAAGATTTTATCATATTTTACAAAACGGACCGTTCGAATTTTAGTAAAAAGCAAGAAAACGATGGAAAATAAAATTTAAAACATTCTAGATACTTCGAAATACAGCTTTAGAGCATGTGACAGAAGTAATTAGCGAATAAATATCATTTATTTTTTATCGTACTCTTTCCGTAGTTTATTAGATATGGCAACGTTGTTTTTATATGATCGATTCGTCGAGCCATCATAGAATAAATCACCAAAGTTACTTCCGTTTTAAGGTTATGTGTCAATTTTTCAGAATTGCCCGTTAATTAATTTGTCGATTCAACCTACTGTAGCCTGTTTTCGAATGTTTTTTTTTAAGTAATACTTTTATTTTTCCAATGAAATATTTCTTTAATATGACTGAATAATTTTGATGATGACACTAATCGGTCGTAGAAGTTCCTCTGTTTTTTATTTCATCGCGGCGTTGTCTAGTCTAAATACTACGTTAATAAAACGAGATAATGTATATTTTCGATGTAGTTGTGACTATACATATATAAAGATATAAGTTATTTTTAATAATTGTTAAATTATATACAAATTATCGATTTCGTAGAAGATTTATTACAAAATAATGTTCAGTACTAAACAAAGTCGACTAATGCTCGGCCCATTAACCCCCTACCAGCAGATTTTATTAGTGGACAACATTGAACAAAAGCGTAAATATAAATATTTTCTTTCATTAACATTATCAAGGATTAATCAACATCAATATTTAAATTTATTTCTGTACTGGTACAAACATGTCAATGTTGCTAGGGATGCAAACGATAGTTTGATATTTTGAAAATATTGGTGTTCCGTTTGTAAACATCGATGGTAGAGCATAAAAAAGTATCGATACATCGTTTAGCTTATAAACCATGTTTCAAAAATCGATGTATCGCTTTGCGACAGAATTAGCGAGATCTGTTGCGTAGAATAAAAATGTACTGGACAAATAACCACGCAATTTTGTAATTATTCCCCAGATGTCAGCAATGTATATTTAACAAATCGACGCTGAATTCGTATACCATAGCTCATGTATACAAATTTGTTTGGAATTTCTGTTTCGTGTGCAATTGCACATGTTGTACACCCTTAAATCTGTCCCTGTTAATGAATATTGTTCAAAATTTCGATTTTAATTCCACAATTATTCCTATATCCTTCGAATTTTGGACAAAAAGAAAAGAAATTTTTGTCCTTGTCAAAACTAAAATTTTCACTTTATTTTTTCTAGTTCGTACTTTAATTCTAATCTTCTTGAAAAAAGTCGAATTTTTTTAGAAACAAATCAATATTTTTTATAAAAAATCCAGATTTTGAGTATTACAAATTTTCAAATAAAAATCAAATTACCCTTTGCGAGTAGATTAAACTTAAAAAAAATTAGGACTCTGAAAATGTTGACAAAATTTTTCAATTACAAATATTCTAAGAGATTCCACTTTTTAAGTAAAAAGTAATATCTACTAGAAAACAGGAGTTGTAGAACAAAGGATTTGTTTCCGATTTGTCTATAAACACTTGCAGAATTTTGTCCGTAGACACACGAGTTACATGATTTTGTTGGGAGTGTGTCCTAATCATTACAGTTATCGTTGATTGAATAAATGTATTCAATCAACGCAGTTATCACTCGATGACTTTTTCATTTGAACATCCGTTAGCGCTCGATAGTAAGCGTAAGTTTAGCTCGTTGAGTTTAAGGTGTAATGAAAGTTAAGGTGCTTTCGCTCAGGGCTGTTTCAATTTCTAGGAATCGAAAGACCTTCCCATTAGCGAATGGTGCCGCAACCTGTCGATTGCTGTCGATTACGATTGACAACTTTGACAGCTAGCAAATGGGTAAAACATCCGTCAACCTACCTCCTGTTGCTGTACATCACTAAAAATATGAAAAAAAACGAACTATTTATTAATGTGAACCGTGAAAGTGCAGTGAAAGTGTTATATTATTAATAAAAGACTAATTCTCTACAGTCATTTTGTCATTTCTTTCATAACATGTAGACAGCTCGTTTGTTTAAATACATCATTAAGGTTATTAAAACATCGATATTTAAATTAATAATTAGTGTGCAATTGCAATGTCTTTTCAAAAGTTATTCAAACGACGTTAATCATGCCTTTAGCAACAGCTGTAGAGCCATGGCAGATGCAACATACTGATACTGAGGTGAGACTTTTCGTTTAATTTGGGACGCCTTATTTTTAAAGTTTTGTTTGCTTTTCTGTTGCATATGGAATGCCGGCTACTTTAGTAGAGAGGTGCTACAGCTATTTCAAAATATACATGTCACTAAATCGATATATTTTGCGCCTTATGTTATTGTGCCTAAATGAAAACAGTGCGCGATTTGCATTATTCATTTTACAGTGAGAAAGTGAGAATTATGTTGTGAATGGTCTTTCGTCCGAACTGTGTTGTGCAAAATTTCTGTGTTCAGTGTAGCCTTTAATATTGGGAATGTTTGCTTAACTTTGAAGCAACCGATGATGTTTATTAAATTAGGAATACTATTAACATATTTGTAACTAAATATATTCAGTATTGCAACTTGTTTTTTTTATAAATACCTAAACTTGTTATGTCCATGAGTAAATTATTTTTCGGCTGTTAGTTTATCCAAAATTGCATCTTTCGACTTTTTAACATTAATGTGGGCCCTATTATATCGTGATTTTACCATATAATCCAAAAAAAATTTAAATAAAACTAATGCAGTTTCTAAAAATAAAACTATGAGAGTATTGTCCATTTTCGATAAACGTGCATCGGAGTAGGCCGTGAGGTATTAAAGCGATCATTAAATAAATTCTAGAAAAATCACCAGAACTAAAGCTGGTTTCACGAGTAAACATTTTGGTGATTAATGTGTTGCCTATATTTTAGGGGTTGTTTGAAAAAATTATTCTGATTAAATGTCTTCCACATTATTTCTACTAAAATTATTAACAATTTAATCATTTTTAGCAGCAATTGACATGAAATTTAAAAGAATCACTCTTAAAACCACCCACAAGTAAAAATATTTTATGACATTTAGGTTAGGTTTTTAAGGACACAGAACACCATTAACAAATATCAGCGACTATGTCTAAATATTACTGGTTCTAGTTGCTGCCACAACAAAATTAGTTTGTGTCTACTACAGCACATTTATCTCAAATAGACTACAATTTGTACAGGATGATGTAGACAAATTGGATCAGCTTGAGATTCTGTCATCTACGAAATTATATGAAGGACAGACCAACAGACACATTAAAACGAGAATCGAGGACCCGAGAAATAATTCTAATGACGACAAGCTCGCATACAAAATGAAATCGAAGATTACGTCCCAAATTTCAATTTTTATAAAATATCTGTTGGAAAATTTTAAAAAGTGGACCTTTCCAGTTCAAGACAAAATTCAAGAAGAAACATCTAAATGTCCATAAAATGTCGAATTTTTCTAGAAATAATCGAAATTTTTATTTCGTACTTGATGGAACCTCAAAAAAAGTGGAACTTGGAAATGTAAATTGGAAACTTTGTTAAAAATCCCAAATTTTTAAAACAAAATCGTATTTTGTGTTTATCAAAATTTTCCCGATTGAAATTTTAGAAAAAAACTAAAAATTGAAAATGTAAATTTGAAATAATGTGATAAAGTACAAATTTCAGAGAAAATTTGGAATTTATAAAAAACTTAAAATAAATAAAAATTTGGTACTTAATGTTGAAATTTCTCGAAAAAGGTGAAATTTCGAGAATGAAGAAAGGTCTGCGACCATTTTTCTTCGAGTTACAGGTTACCAATCTTTGCAGACGCCTAAAAATTTGGGATTTTTTTTCTATACCCCTCAATTTCTGCGTCTACTATATAAAATCTTTGTAATACAAGTGATAAATTCATCAGATTTCTTTGATAACATATCTAATTTATACTCGCTTTGAATGGAAGATAAGATTAAGTTGTGGTATTCAAATATTTGAACGTTTTAATGTTGTTTACTGACTAATTTTGTAATTTTTCAGTCCCAATCCGGTGACGGCGAAGATGCTGTTGGTGCAGAAGAAATACATGAAAAGGAACATGAAATTGAACTGAAAGAGGTAATGTTTTTTGCTAAATGGAACACCCAGTACATCACTTTTGTTTTTCAGCAAAAAATTGTTTTTTCCAAATTATATTTACGTATTCAAGTTATATGTCAGTTTTATTTAAATTTTAACGTTTCTGAACTTCTATTAGGCATTTTTTAAATTAATTATTGTGGCTGTGTGACAAAATAATAAAAAATAATTACCTGGTAAAGATACTGTTAATTGTTGGTTTTGGTTATTAAATTGGCACACCTTCGAACGCTGCGAATTACGAATATGTTTTATTTTGTGTTTGCAAACTTTGGGTTCCCCCTTTATAGTATCTAGGGGCTTTCCCTTTCAATGGTGCCAACGTAAACGCATGAAAGTTTGAAATTAATAATTGTTTTTAATTAATCCAAAATCGAACTTTTGCTTTAATTTGAAACAGACTGAAAAAAAAAGTATTTTAATGAAATTTAAAAAACGAATAAATATTTTGAAAGGAGAAAATTAAAAAGCTTTTTTAAAGCTCAAAATGGTCTTTTAATATTCTAAAAATGTGATTTAAATTTACGAGGATTAAAAAAAAGTAAATTTATATATCACAGAACAAGAATTATGAATAATTTTTCAAAATGACTGAATTTTCCAAAAAAACAAAAAAAAACAGTTTTTTTAAAACTCGTGGTTGTCAAAAATAGTCGAATTTTTTTAAAAAAAAGTTGAAATCATGTTCTAGATAGTCAACCTTTCGAGAAAAAGTCGAAATATTTAAAATTGTGTGAATTTTAAAAAAGTAGACATTTTCGTTAAAAAAATCGAATTTTTGAAAATTTAAAAATAAGTCAACATTTCGAAATTCTTAAGAATAGTTAAAAATCTAGAAGAAAGTGTAATTTGGAAGAATCAAAATTTTTAAATGAGTTAAAATATACAAAAAAGTCAAAATTTCGAGAAAATTAAAATTTTAAGGTTGGCTTTGGAAAAGTCAAAATTAAGGTAAAGTTGAGTTTTTGAAATGTTGCAATTTACAAAATGTCGATATTTTCAAAAAATCCATATTTTCAAAAAGTCCATATTTTAAAAAAGTCCATATATTTAAAAAGTCCTTATTTTTAAAAAGTCCATATTTTCGAAAAAGTCCAAATTTTTGAAAACAGAAGCAACATTTTCAAAAAGAGTCAAGTATTTACAAAAAAAGTGGAAATGGTTTTTGAAGGTCGGCATTTCGATAAAAAGCAAAAACCAAAATCATTGAAATTGGGTCACTTTTGAAAAAACGTAGAAATTTTGATGAAAAATCGAGTTTTTTAAAATCGTAAAGTCAACAATATTTGAAAAAAAGCCCAAATTTTGAAGTCGAAATTTTTCTAAAATATCTAGTTTTCAAATTTTTGAAATTTACAAAAAAGTAGGCATTTCGAAATTTCCAAAAACATTTTAAAAATTTTCTTTTATCTCAACGAGCCCAATTTGTAAGATATTTCATTTATTATTTAATAACACAGGTCCACAAAAAAAGTCGTGTGTGTTGGGGGCTGGATTATGATATTCTGGGGTATTTTTTCCCGCTGAACACGAATCTGAAGTCAGAATTGGGAGCCAATGAGCAAATAATCGAGAAAAACCCAAAAAACCAATAAAAATATCACGTCTGTGAAGTGGTGTGTGCTGGGGCCTAATTATTATTTTCTGTGGTATTTTTTCCCTCTGAACACGAATCTGAAGTCAAAATAGGGGTTCAATGAGCAAATCGAGAAAAATCCAAAAAAAAAACCATAAAAATATCGCGACTGTGACGTGGCGTGTGCTGGGGACCTGATTGTTATCTTCTGGGGTAATTTTTCCCGCTGAACACGAATCTGAAGTCAAAATTAAAGGTCAATGAGCAAACAATCGAGAAAACCCCAAAAGTCACGATACTTTTATCGGTTTTTTTAAAAGCATCAAATTTAAATCAAACCAGAAACCAGAACAGTAGCCGAAATTCGTGTAGATCAAAAATCTAGTTTCTCTATAAAACACTAAAAATAAAAAGAGCGAAAATTAGACTTCTTTGTCTTAACAAAGCATAGGAACCGTTCTAGATTATTTGTATATTTACATTTGTGTACCACTATGTGAAATAAACGCCTGTAAATTTTTAGGTAGTGAGAAATGGGCACGACAAGGCCGATCCCTCTCAATTCGAGCTTCTCAAAGTACTGGGAGAAGGCTCATTTGGGAAAGTGTTCTTAGTGAGGAAAATAGTCGGTGCTGATGCAGGAATGTTATATGCCATGAAGGTACTCAAGAAAGTCACTTTAAAAGTCAGAGATCGCCACCGCACTAAAATGGAACGGAATATTTTAGCGGATGTAGAGCATCCGTTCATTGTCAAGCTGCATTACGCGTTCCAGACCACCGGAAAATTGTACCTTATTTTGGATTTTTTAAGAGGGGGCGACTTATTTTCAAGACTTAGCAAAGAGGTAATTTGATCATTGGTATATTTTCATTTTTTTTAAATTGTTAGTCTACATAAAATAAGGTTTTCATCAATGAAATGAGCGCATTTTTTAAATTATGTATAGAAGCGTATGACAAAAATTGCGTCTCAAAAAACAATTCTTTCTTCTAAAAAAATGTGTGGGTCAATATGGGCACGACGTAGGTCATTTGCCTAAAGTGCCCAATTTGCGTGGTCGGTCTTGCTTTGTTGTTGTGGTGGAACGGACTGGTCCTTGGTTAGCTTCAAAATTTGGTATACAAATTTTCTTCTCTGAAACCAAGAAAAATTAAAAGAAGAGGGCAACTGCTGTTGTGTTTTAAATCTTGGTATCAGGGGACAAGATTTGTACAAGTTTTGCTTTAAGTCCAAAGAACGTTTCACCCCTTTACCACATCGGCAATTAAATAAATAATTACGCGATACGTATTTCGCCAACAGAACTAGCATTTTCAAGATGCATCGACGTCATCTGCATTGAGATTCAAATCGATACTGGCGGTCTTTTGCTTTCTTTTCTATTTCTAATGGTTTAACATATCTGGTGCTTTGCTTTGTTGTGTTTTTACATATTTACGTTTTTAGGTGATGTTTACCGAGGAAGATGTGAAATTTTATCTTGCCGAATTAGCGCTAGCTCTTAATCACTTACATTCCTTGGGCATAATTTATAGAGACTTAAAACCAGAAAACGTATTACTAGATGCCGATGGCCACATTGCGTTAACTGATTTCGGTTTATCCAAATTACCCATCGAAGAGGAGGCAAAGGCTTACAGCTTCTGTGGAACAGTAATTCCCGTAGATACTAAATATTTTAGCCCCCCTGCTAACATTCTAATATTTCAGGTGGAATATATGGCGCCGGAAGTTGTTAATCGCAAAGGTCATTCGTTTGCCGCCGATTGGTGGTCTTTTGGGGTGTTGATGTTCGAAATGTTAACTGGTAGTCTTCCATTTCAAGGCGAAAACAGGAAAGAGACCATGACACAAATTCTAAAAGCCAAACTTGGGATGCCTGCCAACCTCAGCCCGGAAGCCCAGAGCTTGTTGCGGGCCCTTTTTAAGAGAAACCCCGCCAACAGGTTAGGTGCCGGACCTGAAGGTATAGAGGTAATGCACTTTCCTGTTGCTAGTAATTGAATTTGGGAAAAAGACGACGTTGAAACATTGAATTGGCTTTTTTTTTAAAAACTCAACAATTTGGGAAAAGGACCTAAATGTTGGAAAAAACCGAATTTTTGAAAAGGTCGAAATTTTCATCATAATTAAAGATTTCGAGACACATCAAAATTTTTAGAACAGTCAAAAGCTTAGAAAAAAAAATCGAACTTTCCAATCAAAAATGTCGACATTAAGAAAAAAAGTTAAAATTTTGAAAAAAGAAATGTCTAAACTATTAAAAAAGTCGAATTTATTTTCAAAATTAAATTTTCAACAAAAGTGGACTTTTTCAAGAAAATTAATAATTAAAAAGAAATCGAAATTTCCAGGAACATTTGAATTTTGAAGGAAAATTTAAAATTTGGAGAAAATTTGAAATTTTGAGAAAAGGTCAAATTTTTGACAAAATGTCGGAAAATTTTCGGGAAAAAACCCAATTTACAAAAAAAAAACGAAATATTTAAATCGATAATTTCAAAAATAATTCAGAATTGCAGAAAAAGATGAATTTTAGAAAAACGTAGACATTTTTAAAAAGTGGTCAAAGCATCACGAAGAAAACTAGATTTTAGAAAAAATCAAACTTTCCAAAAATTATAAAAGATTTTGAACAAAAGTGTACATTTTATTTTAAAAAAGTCAAGATTTTTTAAACATTTGAAATTTTTGCAAAAATTTGCAGTTAGAATTTTAAAAAGAAGCAGAAATTTTGAATAATTTCAGCTTTTTGGTTTTAATTTTCAGAAAAGTAGAGATTTTCAGTAAACAGTGTCAAAAAAAGGTATTTTTGTTTATTTTTGAGACAAAGTTGGTAAAAATTGAAATGCAGAACTTGTCCCCTGAAACCAAGAAACATTAAAAAACACAACAAAGGTTGCCCAATTTTCAATTTTTGAAGATAACCAAGGACCAGTTCGTTCCACCAAAAAAGTTTATGTTTTTAAAAATCTTGAAGTTTTCAAATAAATAGTTTAGATTTGCAACAAAGAGTAATCCCAAACACCGAATTTGGAGAAAAAGTTGAAAAGTGAAAAAAAAGTGATTATTTTGAAAAAAGTACAAATTTTCAGTCAGAATTTCAAGAAAAGGCCTAAATTTTAAAGTGTCAATTTTGTTATCTGAATTTGCAAAAAGGTCGCAATTTTTAAAGCGGAATTTTTCTAGTAAAATTATGAATTAGTGGCAAAAATTTGAAAAATCGGCCAAATTTCCAAAAACAAGTAAATTTTGAATGCAAATAGAAACTTTACAAAAAGAGTATACATTGCAAATTGAAACTCAACCCTCAAATCTTCAAGTATCGAATTTTCTTTCAAAATCTAAATATCAAAGGTCATTGGTAAAATTTCGTTAATTTTTCTCTTTAGAGTAAAATGTTCGAATTTTTTTCTTTAGATATTTTATCATTGGTTTTTTGTTTTAGGATCTCAAGAAACACGAATTTTTCGCTAGAATAGATTTTGATGCACTTCTTGCCAAAAAGATAAGTCCACCATTTCAGCCTGCAATTTGTGGACCGGAAGACGCATATTTCGATTCCGAATTCACGAGTAAAACACCGAAAGATTCGCCTGGAGTACCTGCTAGTGCAAACGCACATGAATTATTTCGAGGGTAAGTTTATACACTGATCAAAGCGAGAAAAAAGCTTGTACAAAGAGGGCAATTCGATATTAGTTAATGCTGTGGCACAAAAAACGAATTGTGCTATACTGTGGCATTAACGTAATTGTAAGTCCATTCAAAAAGTCCATAGGATGACACATAGATGGCGTTACTAGAATTTTTTCCATATGATTTTTATTTAATACTAACTTTCAAACGATACGTGTATAAATTTGACAGCAATCTGACTATTAATTCGTGAGTTATAACATTTTGTGTGAAGCAACTTTTGTTATTGAAAAAAAATGGAAAAAAGTGAATTTCGAGTTTTAATAAAGCATTGTTTTTTGATAAAAAAAAAATACAGTGGAATCCAAACATTGGTTTGATAAACATTATCCGAACTCTGATCCATCGAAACAAATGGTAGAGAAGTGGATTGCTGAATTTAAACGTAGTACCAGCACAAATGATGCAGAGCGCAGTGGACGCCCAAATGAGGCTGTTATTCCAGAAAGCATAAAAAAAATCCACAAATTGGTTATGAACGATCGCAAATTGAAGGTGCACAAGTTAGTTGACATTGTAAAGATATCAGATGGTAGTGTTTTTACCATTTTACACGAACATTTGGGTATGCGAAAGCTCTGTGCAAAGTGGGTGCCGCGTGAGCTCACAGTCGACCAAAAACAAATCGATGAGGAGTGTTTGGCGATGTTAATCCGCAATAAAATGGAATTCTATCGTCGATATGTGACAATGGATGAGACTTGGCTTCGCTATTACACACCAGAATCCAAAAGACAATCAGCTGAGTGGACAGCAGTCGACGAACCGAATCCAAAGCGAGCAAAGACGCAACAGGTGATTGCTTCTGTATTTTGGGATGCGAACGGAATAATATTCATCGACTATCTCCAAAAAGGAACCACCATCAACAGCTATTACTGTGCCCTATTGGATCGATCGAAGGCTGAAATCGCAAAGAAACGGCCACATTTGCAAAATAAAAAAGTGTTGGTTCACCAAGACAATGCACCGTGTCACAAATTGATGAAAACGATGGCAAAATTGACTGAATTGGGCTTTGAATTGCTTACCCACCCACCGTATTCTCCAGATTTAGCCCCTAGCGACTTTTTCCTGTTTTCAGATCTCAAGAGAATGCTTGTTGGAAAGAAATTTAAGTCCAATGATGAAGTAATCGCTAAAACTGACGCCTATTTTAACGAGAAAGAGAAATCGTACTATAAAAGTTGTATCGAAAAGTTGGAAAATCGCTATACTCGTTGTATTGCCCTCAAAGGCAACTATGTTGAATAATAAAATCGAGTTTTGTCAATTTTTTTTTTTATAACTTATCCTACGGACTTATTGAATGACCTGGTATAATGTTGCAATAATATTGAAAATATTACTCATAAATGTATTTGTTGTTTGATCCCAATTAAGTAGCTTGTTTTAGAACTTTCTTTTAATTTTAACTGCCTAATTACAAAATTTCATAAATACTGAACTCAGTTGTTATGCATAATTTAATTTTCAGATTTAGTTTCATTGCCCCGTGCTTATTAGACAACCCCAGTACAACTCAAACGAAGAAAGTGGAACCTATTGTTAAATCTGTAAGAGCCTTTGAGCGTAATATTTATGACGATTATATTATAACTAATAAATTGGGTCAAGGCAGTTATGGAGATGTCAGGTTGGGGACACATAAAGTTACAAACGAACAGTATGCTATTAAGGTATGGTTAATGTTTTTAAATGATTTATTTTGTTGCATACTTCCTAATTCTGAAAATTTTCTTTAATTTATTAGATTATAAATAAATCTTCATTCAATTGCCATGAAGAAGTTGAAATATTAAGAAGATATGGCAAACATCCTGGTATAGTTTCATTATATTGTGTGTATGAAGATTCTTCAAAAGTATATTTGGTTTTACAATTGATGAAAGGTGGAGACCTGATAGATTATGTATGTTCTAAGGTGAGATCAACAAGAATAAAAAAATGTTTAATTTGGTAACAGTATATTTTTGATGATAAGTACATAATTGTTTAGTCTTCTGTAATATAATTCTTAACAACTAACTTTTGTGCTGTTCTGCATTTGTGATTTAAAAAAATAGAATATTCTCAATGCTTTGCTACTTTTTTTGCCATAAATGCTTTTTTCTTAGAAGAAATTGGTGAATGCGCAGTTCTGACTAACAAGATGCTAATTTTTAATCTAATCTTCTAATTCTGATCAGTGTATTTGAATGTACATTATATAAAGTGTGATATTTTTTAGGGACGTCTTCCTGAAATAGAAGTAGCAGCTATTTTAAATACTCTAGTTCATACAGTAGCATATCTTCACGAAAAAGGGGTAGTTCACCGAGATTTAAATCCTGCGAACATTCTGTTCGCAAAGGAAAATTGTAGTGCCGATTCTGTTACGATCTGTGATATGGGTTTTGCCAAACAGGTATGACCTCTAATTAAACAATCTTAATAATTCTTTAGTGAAAGAAGTAAAAGTCCTTAAAATGATGACATTTGTACCAAATATCATAACTCGGGTTTTTAAAACTAAAATAAAAAAACTTTCTCTTGTTAATGAAATAGATTAAAAGTTGATCATTAAGGATGTAATCCATATGAAAAGAATATGAGTCGTCTTTATTAGAACATGTTTACATCTGTTTAAAATTGTAGATAATAATATTTTTATAATTACAGTTAAGGGCCGGTAACGGTTTGCTGATGACTCCTTGCTACACAGCCAATTATGTAGCTCCCGAAGTACTAAAACGTCAAGGCTATGATGCTGCATGTGATATTTGGTCCTTAGGAGTAATTTTGTACATTTTGTTGTCAAATAGATTTCCATTTAACATAGTCGCCAAAGATGATCCCCAACATATCTTAGACAAAATAAATTCTGGAAAGCTGGATCTTCAGGTAAGAAGCTGATTATGAATAATACCAGTCTCAACTCCTAACAATTTATTAATGTTTTGCAAGTGGTTTATTGTTCAAGTTTGCAGACATTATGCAAGGTACTGATTTTAAATAATGTGAAATATGTAATAATTAAGAATTAAAACGTAACACTTTTTTATAAGCTCTTAATTAGCCAATTTGCTGCATAACATCGGATATAATGCTGCTGAGTTAATTTCTTCAGTAGCATCTATTCAATAAATCTCTTAAACACTGACTGACAGACACGCACAGTCTTAACTGGTCTGGGAGCATGAAATTTCACACAAAGAAAGATTAAAAAACACAACAAAGGTTGCTCCTTTTGAGTTTGTAGTCAAAATTTGCTCCAAATAGAAAATTTGATGGAACGGACTGGTCCTTGGTTATCTTCAAAAATTGAAATACAAATCTTGTCCCCTGAAACCAAGAAAGATTAAAAAACACAACAAAGTTTGCAACCTTTGTTGTGTTTTTAATCTTTCTTGGTTTCAGGGGACAAGATTTGTATTTCAATTTTAGAAAATTTGTGTAAAATTTTTAATTCAAAGGTCAAAAATTTTTTAAGTTCAACATTTGGAAATGATGTCGAAATTTCGAAAAGAAACTTCAAAATTTCTGGAAAAAAAATGTTTCTCAGCATTTCGATTTTAACATCAAATTTCCGAATAAAAAGTCAAAATTTTGAAATTGAAATGTAAGTGGACAATTTGTTTTGTTTATTCAGGGAATGTAACCCGGAAACTGATTTATCACATTTAAAAGTTAAAACACATTTTCGCCATTTTAGGGGTTGATTTTCAAAAAATTCTTTCCTAGAGAATGCGTACGTTGTGTCAGGAACTTACTTAATTTGAGGTTTGTAAGTTGTTTCGAAATTTCTAAAAAGAATCCGAATTATTTCTCTTTTCATTGGTCTTTTTTTCAGAATTCCTATTTTGAAACTTTTTTTAGCTATTTTCGAAATTTTGACTTTTTAAAAATTTCAATATCCTTAAAATTTTGGCTTATTTGGATATAGTTTAACTTGATTTTTAGAAACCTTTTTACTTTTTTTTTTGTAAATTTTGTCTTCATTAAAATTTTTTTGGAAAAATTGAAATTTTAAATTTTTTGAAAATTTAAATTGGAAAAATTCTCCTTTTGAAAATGCCAGTTTTATAATCGAATATGGAATTCGTTCAATATTTAAAATATTTCTAATTTAGAAAGTCAGATCCTTAACAAAAATTTGCAGAAACAGGTAAACTTTTCAAAAAGTCGAAGTTACAAAAATTTGAAGCTTCAAGAAAAGTCAGCATTTTCAAAAAAAAAAAATTTGAAAAAGCCAAAATTTACACAAATAATAGAAATTTTAAAAAAGTTGAATTTTTGACAAACATTCAAATTGTGAAAAAAGCTACAACTTCGAACTTCGAAAAAAAGTCGAAATTTTAAGTCTTTTTTTAATATATAATTATGGCAACGTAGTTACTCTACAAACCCGTCGATGAAAAAAGGTCCAAATTTTCAAAAAAATGAAACTTCTGAAAAAAGTTTGAAAAATTTAAAATTGTCCAAATTTTGAGAAAACTTAAAATTTTTTAAATAGTGGAAATTAAAAAAAAGTCGAATTTTTGAAGTAAAAGTCCAGTTTACTAATAAAGGTCAAAGCTTCTAGAAAATGCATTCAAAAATGTCTAAATTCTTAAAAAGGGTCAAAACTTCCAGAAAATGTAACAAGGTTGAACAAAGGTGGGAATTTTCAAAAAAAGAGGTAGAAGTTTTCAAAAATCGATATTTCAGTATAATAAAATTTATAGAAAAATAATAAAAATTTTGAAAAAAGTCACAATTTTTAGAAAGGTTTAATATTTTCAGAAAATTCAAAAATAAATCAGTCCTTAAGAAAGGCGAATTTGCGAAAGTGTTGAAATTCATAAAATAAGGTAAAAATTCAGTTACAAATTTTGAAAAAAAATGGAATTTTGAAAAAGCTTTAATTTGAAAAAAAAAATCAAAATTCCTATGAAAAAAGAACCAAATTTTCAAAAAATTAAAATTCTGAAAAAAGTTTGAAAAATTTAAATTTGTCCAAATTTTGAGAAAAATTCAAATTTTTAAATAAGTGGAAATTAAAAGAAAGCTGGAATTTTTGAAGTAAAAATTCAGTTTACTAATAAAGTTCAAAACTTCTAGAAAACGAAGAAATTTTTGAAAAAAATGTCTCAATTCTTAAAAAAGGTCGAAACTTTCAGAAATTGTATCAAGGTTGAACAAAGGTGGGAATTTTTTAAAAAAAAGAGGCAGAACTTTTCAAAAATCGATATTTCAGTACAATAAAATTTATAGAAAAAAAATTAAAATTTTAAAAAAGCCACAATCTTCAGAAAAGATAAAAATTTTCAAAAAATTAAAAAATAAATCAAAATCTTTAAGAAAGGCGAAATTGCGAAAGTGTTGAAATTTATAAAATAAGTTAAACATTTTCAAAAATTGGAAAATTTGACCGTTTTCAAAATAAAGTCGAAATGTTAAAGAAAAAATCTAAGCCAAAATTTTTGATAAAAATCGGAGTTTGACTTTTCAAAAAAGTTGTTATTTTCAGAAAATGAAAAACAGTTCAAGAGAGCTAATGATTTTAAAAGTCGAAATTTTCAAAAAATTAAAATTTTCAAAAAATTTAAAAGGTTTTGAAAAGATCTAATTTAAAAGTCGAAATTTTAAAAAACATTTTCAAAAATAAGGTCAAAATATTTGAAACAAGTCAAAACTCTCCAAAAACTCGAGACTTCTAGATAAGGCGAAATATTAAAAAAAATTGAAATATTGAAGAATAAATCCTCAAAACATTTGAAATTTCCAAAACAAGAACATTTTTAATAAAGACAAAAATTAAATAAAAAGATATTTTAAAGAGGAGCATTTTTCCAATTTAAATTTTCAACTAGAAATTCCAATTTTTCCAAAAAATTTTAATGAAGACAAATTTACAAAAAAAGTAAAAAGGTTTCTCAAAATCAAAATATATCCAAATAAGCTAAAATTTTAAGGAAGTTGGAATTTTTGAAAAAGGCAAAATTTCCAAAATAGTCGAAATTTTCAAAATTAAGACAACATTTTGAGAAAAAGCTGACCTTTTAGGAGTCTATCGAGCACAGATCGGCACTGTGAAATTGCGGTTATTGTAAATGTTGAAATATTGGAAATAAGACAGAGTTTTCAATAAAAATCGAATTCTTCAAAAAAAGTCGGTATTTTCACAAAGCTCACCCAATATAAGAATTGTTTCTCTTCTTTTACATAGACGTAAACAATCAGCTACTATTTCAAGAAATTTACAATAAAACATTGTTAAAACGAGAACGTAAGAGACCGTTCTCATTATAGGGGGGACTTTACGTATTTACAGTAGTTCCCAGTTTTGACAAATGACCAATTAAATGTTCTGTAATTAAACAGTTAAACGTGCTTAAAATTGAAAATATGTACAATCGCAACTATAGACTAGTTTCGGCCTTCCTTGGCCTCGTCAGCATGGTACGGTGGTTGTATACACTTCCAATTTAAAGCCGTTAGTCAGTCTTATAAGTATCCAAGAGAGCAAACCTCCATGGGGTGACTTGTAACTGACTTTTAACTGCATTACTCTCTGCTGAGATAATAACTTATACGACTGACTAATGGCTTTAAATTGGAAGTGTATACAACCACCGTACCATGCTGACGAGGCAAAGGAAGGCCGAAACTAGTCTATGTTTGCGGCTGTACATATTTTCAATTTTAAGCACGTTCAACTGTTTAATTACAGAACATTTAATTGGTCATTTGTCAAAACTAGATGAAAGTAAAGTCACGCCGAAGACGTTTGTGTCTATGGATGTTGCGATGCAACCCGTGATACAAGCTTTGCCTCATCTACGTGAACTTTGCAATTGCAGTCTAATTTTCATTAGATTCTAATGAAATTAGATTTCAATTGCATCGTAATAAACTTGTATATATTCGTATGTATATACAAGGCTTATTATCTCAGTTCCCAGTAGTTCCAACTGCTCTTAGTGTATTATTTGTAACTTATTTTTTTGCAGAACGTTCCGTGGAATACAGTTTCCCATGAGGCTAAGGTTCTGGTTTCTGAAATGCTTCATGTGTCGCCTCAGAGGCGACCGTCAGCGGTGAACCTAACGAAACATCCGTGGATAAATGCCGGAGCTTCAGCCTATTATCAGGCTCAAAACCTTGCCAAAAATAGTCAGACTTCGCGAAAAACTCAGAATATGAACGATTACGCGTTTTATGATAAAGGCAATTTGAAAGAAACGGTTGCAGCTACGTTTAAGGCCATCGCTACCTCGCCTCAAGTGGCTCATCTTGGGCCTGTGGTCATGTCGGATTTAGCTCGAAGACGATTTCAAAACAAGACACTTGATAGGATACAACATCAATTTTAATGTACTATATTATGTATTATTATTTATATTTAAGAAAAAAGATTTATATATTGATGTAATTAATTGTATTGTGTACATGTTAAATCTATATGTAGTTTTTCAATATATTATATTGCAAAAGTTTTTCATTCTTTAATGAGAATCTTTGAATAAAAGTAGCATTCGATCGAAGTTATAGTTTCAGTTTGACCCAAAATCAACTGAAACTTCAGCTCAGGCAATAAG
Organism: Dastarcus helophoroides; assembly: GCA_028583605.1. Lineage (NCBI taxonomy): Eukaryota > Metazoa > Arthropoda > Insecta > Coleoptera > Bothrideridae > Dastarcus > Dastarcus helophoroides. The sequence continues at coordinate 30,948,206 of CM053327.1, forward strand.
TTTCCAGAGTAAACTCCCAATTTTTAGAAAAAATCAAATTTTTGATGAATGTTCGAAATTATATAAAGAATTTGATATTTAACTCCAAATCTCTATTTTAAAAACGTTAGAAAGAAGTAAAATATTCAAGCTTAAACTGGAAACTCGAAAGTCAAAATTTAGAGGAAAAAATCAAAGTTAGAGAAAAAAGTCCAAATTTAGACAAACAAAATTCGAAATTTATAATAAAAAATTTCTAAAATTCATGAATTTAAAATTTACACCCCCAATTTTGAGAAAACAGTCCAAACAAGAAAAGTTAGTTTTGTTCAGCACATGCTCTTGTGGAATTCTCCAGAAGAGAGAAATTTCTCTACCTGCCTTTCCCTCTCCCACCCGAGGGTGCCTGCCTGCCTGGTCAACCCTCGACATTTTACACATTCGGAAAGAGACCGTAAAATAAAAACCACATTTTCGTTAAAAGCAAGAAACAAGCTTATTATTTTTTCTGGTCCTTCGAGTACAATCAAGTCACATAATTTCGTACAAGTTATGTTTCAAAAAACTGAATTTTGAGACGAAACTGCGAGAAAAAATATTTGACATTTTCAGTCAAAACTAGGGTTAAATTCGAAACTGAAAAACCAACTCATGATTTTTAGAAAAAGTTGGTTTTGTGTTTTAAAGTCGAAAAAGTAGAATTTAAACTCTGAATTTAATGTAATCAAAAATTTCAAATTTATTCTCAAATTTTCCACTTTAAAACTTCAATACCAGAGAATATCCTAATTTTTTTTTGAAGTTCTCATTTGCGGTTTCACAAAGCTTGAAGCTTTTGGAGGAACTTGAAATTTTGAATGTAAATATTTGAGGGTCAAGATTCGTGAAAAATACAACATTTTAAGATTAAGTGAAATACAAATCTTGTCCTCTGAAACCAAGAAAGATTAAAAAACAGAACAAAGGTTGCTCTAACGCCATTTTATTTCAATTTTTGAAAATAACCAAGGACGTTCCATCAAAATTCTAAGAATAAACCTGAATTATTTTTCATTTTTGATCCTTAAACAGATTCAGTGTAAGGTAAACTTGAAATTAAAAAAAATAAGCATTTTTTCCGATGGTTTATTTCCAAAATTTCGACTTTAATCCTGAAATTTATAAAAGCTACAAAATTTTTAAATTTGAAGACTTCAAGTAGGGATCGACCGAAGTTTCGATTTCTGTTCCGGCAAATTTCGACCACAAAAATGGTTTCGCCAGTAGTTTCGATTCATCCTAAAAAGGCTCAAACCTCAGATTTAAAATTCAAATTTGGATTTTAAAGAAGAAATTTAAAATTTTCGGAAAAAAATCGTCATTCATAAAATGAATTCGAAATATTACTACTTTAATTTGGAAGGTAAAAGTTTAGAAAGAAGTGGATATAATTTTTAAGTTTAAACTGTAAAGTAACCCCAAACTGTCTTAAATAAATGGATATGTCTAGGTTTGATGAAAAGGAGCCGTCGCCGCCGTCGGTTGGTGGTGGTCTTGTTCGCGTGAACAGGGATTTTCAAAAGGATTAAAGCCAACAATTTAGTTGAGATTTCGACTTTATTTATGTTCGATAAAAGAAATTCCAAGGCTTGAACATGAAAATCTGAAAAAAAATCAACATTTTGATACTGAAACTTTCCAGAAAACTCAAGAACAATCCTGTTTCAAAGTAAATAAACTTTGTTTTTTTTTAAATAATTGAAAAATTAAAATGAATATGAGGTGACTTTCTATGTATAACTGCAAATACTTAGTTTTAATAAAAGGTTTTTATGCTTTTACTTTAAAAACTTGTATTTGTGCTTGCCTTTTTAGGCTGTAATAATTCAGAGAGTTGCAAGATTCTGTGCAAATATTTGATTTAACTCTTGGATGATATTCGGATCCCAGATGCGAATGGATATTAGCATATGAGTGCGCACAGATAGGAAATACATACTTCTAGTAGGTAGAGAGCTGACATAACATTTATTTGACTTACAAATTACACACCCCAGCTTATTTCATCAAAAGCTTTAGCTCAGTTCATTTCTTAATGGAATTATCGCAATGTATTGTTTACTCACTTCAGCAAAATGGATTCCTTCAGTTGCTTTTGGTCCCTATGGATTTGAAGGCATATATTTGTGAAAGGTTTGATGAAAAGGAGCCGTCGCCGTCGTCGGTTGGTGGTGATCTTGCTCGCGTGACAAGATAAATAAACTGCTTGCTCCAATCAACAGAGCTTTTAATTGAGAGTAATTAATGGAATGATAAAGTCTTGTATGAGCTCTGACAACTCTACAACTTTCTCCGCGACGCGCTTGAAAACAAATAACAACTTGACTTTCGAAAAATGAAGGACTTCTTAAAGAGTTTGCTTTATAGATTCAGCTTCTTAATTGGCGTGCATTTACTTGATTAGTTTAAATGGGAAATGTTTATTCCAAACTTCGAAATTGCTAGGTAATTAAAATGTTTAAGTATTGAGTGTTTTCTCGCAATTGGTAATTTTTTCAATACTTAATAAAAAAAGCACGAAGTTACTAAAATTGAAATAGAGAACGTGTTCCCTGAAACTAAGAAAAATTTTCTTGGTTTCAGGGGACAAGTTTTGTATTTCAATTTTTGAAGATAACCAAAAACCAGTCTGTTCTACCAAACGAAGTTATTAAAAAAATCTTTTTAATTTCGAAAGTTTCCTTAGTATTGACTTTTTTCCTTGAAATTTCCAGTGTAGATCTAAAACCTACAATTTAAAAAGGTTAGTTTTTAATTCCAATTTTTCCCCCAAATTCGGATTTTCATTTCAAAATTTGAATTTTTATTTATAAATTTTGGGTGAATTTTCGAAAGCTCATATCCTCAATTTTCCATTTTATTTTCTCTTTACATCTTTTAAAAGTAATGCAGTATCGTGTGTGTGTCGGAATTTTTAACCTGTTTTGTTACTGCTCATGCGCAAAACAAACCAACAAAAACAAGAGAAAAATTGTTGCTAACAAAGGCAAGAATCGGACCAAGAAGTTGTCGAGCAAGACAAGAAATCTGTGTGCATCACTAGTCTTAATTACGAAATCCAAAAGCTTCTGGATTGAATTCTGGATTCGAGGTGGGTTGCGTAGTTTAGTTTGCCGAGTTTAGGCCAGCACTTAGGCCATCCTTTCCAAGCCCATTGTGCTACCCCGTGATTGAGGTGTCCTTGGGCACTCATTTAGCCACCCAACCTTGTTGAGAAAGTGAAGGACGTCCCTTGGATGCGCCTCTCTCAAACTGGCCACAATAGGCCAGATATCTCCCAGCATGGATCCTCTGATTGATGCTAGTGCCGGGTAGTGACACATCACGTGCTTGATACTCATCTTCTTCTAAACACCCCCTACAACTCGAGTCGTTTATAATTCCCTTTCTGTGAAGGTATTTGTTTAATCGACAATGACCTGTCCAAATCTCTACAAGTTTCCTGAGGTTATTTCTTGAAAGTTGCAAGCATAGTTTTGCCCTTTCCCTGCACGGCATTCTAATGAATGCGTGAGTTTGCCAAAAGTTATATTTTTCTTTATATTCCGACTTTAATCAAAAGCATCTCACTTTTCCTCGAAGGTAACATTTGAGTTTAAGCTCGATTTTTATCTGGAATCCACAACGAAAGCAACCGACATGAAAACCAAAGGACCTAAGGTATCCTTCCTGCAGTTGTAGAGGATTATTGTGTAGCCATCCTTAAAACTATACTCACAGCTGTAAACAGAGGATCAGTAAATGTTATTAAGCAAGTGAAGAAGGATTATATCCCTTCCTTACATAGAGAAGTGCCTCAAAAATGTCACTCAAACTAGATTCGCGTATTATGTAAATTAAGTCGTGGGTGTTCAAAGGAAAACGCTGTATCAAATGAGCGTTATTTAGTTGTACATGTCACACGTCACACATTTCATTATGTCAGATTCCTGTTAAGATTGTTAGCTTCCCACCGGGAAATTATTGGGATTATGTATTCCATTTCTCCGCTGCATTCAATCGCGATACGCCCTTAACGATATATTTCACACGTCACTTCTGACGCTTCAGGGTTATTACATCCAAAACGTGAAAATTACACATCCTGAAAGCAAAGACTTTGGCGAAAATATCCTGTTAAATGTTGTCGACACAGTCTTTTTTTAGCACAATCGACACCGTTAAAATCTGCACCCCTTGACATATACATATCAGCCCTTGTCAGTAAAATGAAGTCTCACTTAACAGTTGAAAGTTTTGAGTAATTTTCAGCTTGGAGCTGCTAAAGGCACCGGCTCTTCAAATTCATTTAAAATACATCTTGATGTATAAATGACATAAAGTCAGTATCAAATAAATTTTTTTTTCGTTCTCAACGAGCCGAATCGTAGAATGCGTGAAATAATAGCTATTAATGTAACGAGATTATTATGCGATTCATAATAATCGAGGACGTTGCCAGGTCCGAGATTGTTTAAAACGCTAATAATCAAGTTGCATTCAAAGCTTTATTGTAACATTGACAACGATGACATAAAAAATCAACAAATTTTTAACACGAAATTTGTATTTACAGTGACTCACAGCCTAAATGATGCAGTGAGCATACAACAGATAAAAACTACTGGCACAAACATAAAGAAAGAACTAAACACAAGGAGTTACTAATAGTTATAAACCTTTGCAAATATAGTTCAAACTTTATTGTCTGGATTCTGGATTCGTTGTGGGTTGCCTAAAAATTTAGGCCAGCACTTAGGCCACCCTTTCCGGGCCCATTGTGCTATCCCCGTGATAGAGGTGTCCTTGGTCATTCATTCAGCCACCCAACCTTGTTGAGAAACTGAAGAACGTCCCTTGGATGCGCCTCTCTCAAACTGGCCACACTAGGCCAGAAGTCCCCCAGCGTGGATCCTCTGATTGATGCTAGTGCCGGGCAGTGACACATCACGTGCTCGACACTCTCATCTTCTTCTAAGCACCCTCTGCAGCTCGGGTCGTTTATGATTCCCATTCTGTGGAGGTGTTTGTTTAATCGACAGTGACCTGGCCATATCCCTACAAGTTTCCTGAGATTATTCCTTGAGAGTTGTAGGCATAGTTTTGCCCTTTCCCTGCACGGCATTCTAATGAATGCGTGAGTTTGTCGGCATGTTGTTATTGCTGCCCATAAGGCTTTGTGTTTACGATAAGTTTCTTCGTTAAGTAGGGATCTTACGGTTGATCTTGCCAGGGGAAGGGTTGGTTCTGGTCCAACGAATTGTCCCTCCGAACCCTTCCTCGCCAGTTTGTCAGCGCGTTCGTTTCCCTCTTTCCCAGAATGTCCTTTGATCCATATTAGATCAATTGCATTCTCTTGTGATAGACGTTCTAGAGCTAGGTGGCATTTCCATACTAGCACTGAGTTTGTTTTCACATTCCTCAGGGCCTTAAGGGCTGCCTGGCTGTCCGTCTTTATTTGGATATATTTTCCTGTAATGTTCAGTTGCGTCATTTGTTCGGCGCTATACAAAATTCCCAACATCTCCGCTTGAAAGATTGTTGAGTATTTATCTAGCTTAATACTTACACTTAGGTTCAGGTCTTCCGAGAAGATTCCTGTTCCAGTGCCCGTATTTGTTTTCGATCCATCCGTGTATATACTTACGTCTGGTATCCTTGCTTGTACTTCCTCCATTTTTATACGGTAGGATTTTGTGAAGTTATATTTCACCAGTAGATGGTCCATCGGCGCATCCAGAATAGGTACCTTTTGGAGCGCCTCCTCCATTATGCGCCGGTGACCCACCATTTTACCTACCGTATTCCACATTCCTCCTGCTCGCAAACGGAGAGCAGAAGCCTGTGCCGCCCCCTCAAGAAATATGTCGAGAGGTGGCAGGCACAAGATCGCCTCCATTGCTGCTGTTGGAGTGGATTTCATTGCTCCTATCACTGCCAGACACGCTAGTCTCTGGATGTGATTTAGCTTTTGTTTTATAGTGGTGCACTTTGTCTTTGGCCACCAAACTATAACTCCGTAGCTAACAATTGGTCTGATGACTGCCGTGTATAGCCAAAAGGTCATCTTAGGGGATAACCCCCAAGACCTCCCGATGGCCCCACGGCATTGCCAGAAGATCTTGTAAGCTTTGTTTAATTTATTTTCAATGTGGTACTTCCAGCTCAGTTTGCTGTCAAGTTCAATACCAAGGTATTTCACTCGATTTGACAACCCGAGTTGGGTTCCCATGAGTTTGGGAAATTTTAGTCGCGCTAATTTCCTTTTATTTGTGAAAAGGACCATTTCCGTCTTTGCAGGATTTGCTGCTAGGGAATGTTCTTTGCACCATTTCTCGACTATATATAAGGCGTCTTGCATTAACTCGAAGAGTACTCCCTCGTGTTTACCTGAAAGCAGAATGGTTATATCATCTGCGTAGCCAATTGTATAGAGACCCCGATCATTGAGTTTTCGAATAAGGTCATCCGCTATGATTAACCATATAAGGGGAGATAAGACACCCCCTTGCGGACATCCCTTACTTACGATTCCTCTGACCGTATAGTCTCCTACTGTAACTTGTATTGCTCGCCACTCAAGTATATGTCGTATGAGTTCCCGCAAGGCGGGTTCAATACCACTACGCTCAAGCGCCGAAGAAATGCTATTGAAATTAGGTCTATCAAAGGCACCTTCTATGTCCAGAAATACACCTAGGGTGTGTTCTTTTACTTCTAGCGATCTCTCGATCCTGCTAACTACTGAGTGTAGCGCAGTTTCGGTAGATCTGCCGGAAGTAAAAGCATGTTGATTTGAATGTAAGGGGTAGTGTATATCGAGGCTATCCCTTATATGTCTGTCGCACAACCTCTCCAACGTCTTCAGTAGGAAAGACGTTAGGCTGATTGGGCGACATGATTTAGCCTCACCTTGAGGTTTACCCGGTTTTGGAATAAAAATTACTTTGACTTCCCTCCATTCTCGGGGTATGTATTTAAAGGCAATACACGCCCTGAAAATTTGCACCAGGTATTTTTGTATCCACACCATTCCCCACTGAAGCAGGGCAGGGTAGATACCGTCCAACCCGGGCGATTTGAAGGGAGCAAACGATTGTACGGCCCAGTTTACTTTTGTGTCAGTTACCATCTGAACAGCCAGCTCCCAATCCCTATTTCTAGGGTGAGAGGCTGAGTGCCCTTGCCACTTATGGCCTGGTATAACACAGCATCCTGGAAAGTGCGTATTTAGGAGCTCTGAAGCTGTTTGTGCGGGTGTACTGGTATAAGTACCGTCGGCCCGCTTTATCATGCTTACCTGTTGGTTTGGGTCTTTCGAGAGTATCTTTTTCAGTCGGGAAACTGATGTAGTAGACTCTACGTCACTACAGAATTCTCTCCACTTTTCCCTTTGTCTTTTGCGAATAAGTTTCTTGTATTGTTTCCGGTGGTTGTGATAAGCCTCCCAGTCACATACCAGTTTTGTCTTCTTCGCTTTATTGAAGAGCTTGTTTGCCTGAGATCTAAGTTTTTCAAGTTGCCCGTTCCACCAAGGGGTTGCCCGGGTTTCTCGAAGCTTAGTTCTCATTGGGCAAGCCTTCTCATATGCTGTAATGATATTTTTTCGCACTAAAGTGACGTATTTTTCGATCAGTTCAACTGTCCCGATTCTCTGTGGGGTTTCTACAGTCCCTAGGAGCCCTTCCAGATGGGTATTATAGTCCTCCCTGTTGGTGCTTCTGGGATTCCTGTACGGTTTGGGTTCCAACCTACAACATAAAATATTGAATTTTATATATTGATGGTCAGACATTGTTGCATGCTTAGATACATGCCAGCCATTTATAATTTTGGTAATACTCATAGACGCCAGGGTGATGTCGATAACACTCTGGCCTCTGGAGGTAGCAAAGGTAGCTTCACTGCCTCTATTGAGTATATCTAATTTGGTACTACTTAAGTATTGTAGTAAAGATGTACCTCGAGGGTTGTTTGTTTCGCTCCCCCAAGCTGTATGGTGGGCGTTTGTGTCACATCCAATTATAAGATCTACATTACCTGCCTCACAAAAGTCGATCAGTCCTGCCATTTCCTCAGAGGGTGGTGGTCTTTTCGAATCTATTGGTAGGTAGGTCGATGCTATTACAAGTGATATTTTTTCCTCTCGACGCGCAAATTCCACTCGGAGAGCTGTTTGATCTCCAGAGCAGAATTGGGGTAGGATATTCGCTTGCAGTAATTTCGGGACATATATGACAGCTCTTGGCTTGTCCCCATTTTTGAGGTAAAAAACTGTTCCACTTAATTTGCCTAAACCGCAGACTATATTATTATATATCCACGGTTCTTGTATAAGGGCTATAATTTCTCCATGTCTGTCGAGAAAACGACATAGGTTTGCAGTCGCTGCTCGACAGTGTTGGAGGTTTATTTGTATAAAGCCTATATCATTCCCAGAAGCCATGGCTACCAGAATGACATAGACATTTAGTTCTTGCCCCCCCAGTTTCAAGAGACGAAACGCCCGGTTTCCCGGGTGTTCTAGTTTCCTAAAGCTGGGGGTGGCTGTGTTATCTCCGTCCCTGGGTCGGGGGGTAACGGCTCCTCTACCTCCATAGAGGACGGAACCCCCACCTCCCGACTCAGCGACGAGGATGAGTCATGAAGTTTTGCTCTTAGGGAAGAGAAGAGGTGACTTACCCTTCCCTGGCGTTCTTCTAAAATTTTCCGGGTGCTTTCCCCAACTCCAAAAACAAGTATGGTACCCTTAGGCTCCTCCTTGCTGGCGCTGTGGAAAACAACCCAGTCGTCTACCTTGGCCCAGGGATTTTGAGCTGTCAGTCGGCCCAGGATGACCTGCGGGTCCTCGATTGATTCGGGAACCCACAAGGTGGCCTTTGTCAACTTAGGCAGCTGATCCACTGGGAGAAGGTCAAGATTTGCACCCTCCCATAAAGGGGGGAGCCCCCTAACTGTAGTCCCTAGCCAAGCTAGGGAGTGATCGTTGTCGCAGGAAAATTTAAGTATTTCCTGCGAGTAAATGCAGTTCTGGAACGTAGGAGGGTTCGCCGGGTGCCGGGACAGTTCAATGTCCAGGAGCTCGGCCAACCGTTCCTTTACCAGTTTAGCTTGGTGGGCTGTAAGCCGGCCAAGTGGACTGGAGTTCCAGTCCTTTTTGTCAATGATGGCCACCCTTAGATGGTTGGTCACCATTTCGCTAAATGTGGTTTTAGAAGAGCCTGCGGCCGGCCTCTGCCTACCCGGTCCCTTCTTGGGAACATTCCCAGGAGAGGGGCCAGGAGACGATTTCGATCGTGCTCTCTTCATACCGGGCCTTGAGGTCGGCCGGCGATCAGCACCCTGAGGCGCATGGTCGCCGGCCGGTCCTGAAGGGCCGGGTTTGTTTTGTTCGGCAGAGGTGTTGCAGGTGGCAATAGTTTTTGCTGCCCGCTTTATTGTATGTCAAGCTCTAAAAGTAATGTACCTGACAAAAAAATGCAAACAAACGGATGCGCCTATAAAATAGAGCTCACAGCTAAAATGATGCAGTCATTATACTAACTATAAAATACCATAAATTTGTACTTTATTAGTAATTTAAAGGTCTCTCTTTGTTGATAACGAAGGATTCCACAACCAGAGTCAGTACAGGATATACTTCTTCCAGGATTGGACCGTGTCAAAGAACTACTAAAAGTGTTCGACGTTTCGCCCACCATCGTAGGGGGCTTCTTCAGGAACAAAGAAAGAAAAATAGATGAAAAGAGGAATATGAGGGAATATGCAAAAAAAAAGAAAAAAAAAGCCCAATTTCAAAACATCAGAGCACGGTAACTCAGTATGTCCACCATACCAGAGGCGAAACTCTTCTGGATTGAAAATTGGTACAAAGGATAAGAAAGTTTAGACAGAAGAGCACGGTAACTCAGTATGTCCACCATACCAGAGGCGAAACTCTTCTGAATTGAAACTTGGTACAAAGGATAAGAAAGTTTAGACAGAAGAGCACGGTAACTCAGTATGTCCACCATACCAGAGGCGAAACTCTTCTTCACTTCTTCTTCAGAAGAGTTTCAATAATTGCCCGTAATCTTTTAGGCATTGTCTCAACTAAGATTTGGGTGTATTGAGAAGAAATTGCTTTTCATTCTTCAATGATCATCTTTACTCATTTTTATTGTTTACGTTATGTTTAGCGACTTTTTGTTTATATTGACCATACATTCTCTATTATATTAACGTTAGATAATAGTTGTGGTATATTAAGACACGCCAGAATGATACTGGTGGTGGATTAAGACACGACAGACAATTTTAAAATAACCATTCTCGTACATTACTCTCTGAAAATTTTGGCTTGTCATAAAAAAATTGAAAATTCTGTTGAATGTTTAATTTTTCAGCACTATATTGTACGAACTGTTTTAAAATATTGAAACAGTAATACTAACCCATTCTACCGTCACTAAAGTGTATTTTGCCCACCCTGACCAAAGACATACAACTCCAAAACATCACATTCTAGTAAACTGAAAATTTCCAATTTTTAAGTTTTAATCCTTCTTTAGGTTTTCTCTTAAAGTTATCTTCCCATCTGATGAAAAAAGGTTAAATTTGGTTTCATCAGTCAATAATACTGACTTCATGCAGATCATTCATTTATTAAGATGCTTCTGAGTGAATTCCATTCTTAACTTTCTTTTGAGGGGTATATTCCAAGATGTTCTCCCGTGTAAATTAAATCCCCTTAAAACAGGTTGTATTTTTTTGTGCAAAATTGTTTTTTTATGTCTTATGAACTTTTGTTGTTAACTTTGAGGCACTTAATTTGGGGTTTTTGGTGCTTGTTCTTACATCTGCTCCTTGTCGTATTGAGTAAAAAAGTTTTGTTATAACCTTTTGTTAATTTATTTAAGGTCCTATTTTGTTTTAGTATAATGTTTTATAATATATTAAACTGTTCCTTAACCTTTTTGACCATTTTAGCAATTTTCTATAGTTGTAACCATTATTAAAATAGTTAATCATCACTTGTGACTTCTCAATTGTGGTATGACGGTCCGCACAGCTATTTGTGTATGTTTTACAAACATTTGGTATAAATAATGTAGCACAAAATTAAGATTTACTATTATAAACATCTAATAATTATGACAAATGACCAATTAAATGTTCTGTAATTAAACAGTTAAACGTGCTTAAAATTAAAAATATGTACAACCGCAACCATAGACTAGTTTCGGCCTTCCTTGGCCTCGTCAGCATGGTACGGTGGTTGTACACACTTCCAATTTAAAGCCGTTAGTCAGTCGTATAAGTACCCAAGAGAGCAAACCTCCATCGGGTGACTTGTAACTGACTTTTAACTGTTTATCACGCAAACATTTTCGCTACATGCTAATTGAAGCATTACTCTCTGCTGAGATAATAAGCCTTGTATATACGAATATATACAAGTTTATTACGATGCAATTGAAATCTAATTTCATTAGAATCTAATGAAAATTAGACTGCAATTGCAAAGTTCACGAAGGTGAGGCAAAGCTTGTATCACGGGTTGCATCGCAACATCCATAGATACAAACGTCCTCGGCGTGACTTTACTTTCATCTAGTTTTGACAAATGACCAATTAAATGTTCTGTAATTAAACAGTTAAACGTGCTTAAAATTGACCATGCTGACGAGGCCAAGGAAGGCCGAAACTAGTCTATGGTTGCGGTTGTACATATTTTCAATTTTAAGCACGTTTAACTGTTTAATTACAGAACATTTAATTGGTCATTTGTCAAAACTAGATGAAAGTAAAGTCACGCCGAGGACGTTTGTATCTATGGATGTTGCGATGCAACCCGTGATACAAGCTTTGCCTCACCTTCGTGAACTTTGCAATTGCAGTCTAATTTTCATTAGATTCTAATGAAATTAGATTTCAATTGCATCGTAATAAACTTGTATATATTCGTATATACAAGGCTTATTATCTCAGCAGAGAGTAATGCTTCAATTAGCATGTAGCGAAAATGTTTGCGTGATAAACAGTTAAAAGTCAGTTACAAGTCACCCGATGGAGGTTTGCTCTCTTGGGTACTTATACGACTGACTAACGGCTTTAAATTGGAAGTGTGTACAACCACCGTACCATGCTGACGAGGCCAAGGAAGGCCGAAACTAGTCTATGGTTGCGGTTGTACATATTTTCAATTTTAAGCACGTTTAACTGTTTAATTTCAGAACATTTAATTGGTCATTTGTCAAAACTAGATGAAAGTAAAGTCACGCCGAGGACGTTTGTATCTATGGATGTTGCGATGCAACCCGTGATACAAGCTTTGCCTCACCTTCGTGAACTTTGCAATTGCAGTCTAATTTTCATTAGATTCTAATGCAATTAGATTTCAATTGCATCGTAATAAACTTGTATATATTCGTATATACAAGGCTTATTATCTCATCTAATAATTAGATAAATTGGAAAAATCTTTCCTAATTCTGATGATACGGGCAAGTGCTGCAGCCTGAATCTTTTAAGCTGTGATGCTGAATTTGCCGGTTTCCACAAATTTTTATTTATATTTTGGCTATTGTCAGTATTGTATTCATATTATTCTAGGGGTGAATTACATATACAGACCCTTATTTACTCCAACCAACATTTCCCCCAGTTTTCATTTGCTTATTTTTGTATGCTTTTTTATAATAAAATATGATAACTGCATCATTTAAGGTGTGAGTCACTGTAGGTTATTATGATAGGTAACTAATGTATTTTAATTGTAATTAACATATTATGTGCTACTATAAGTTATTATGAAGCTGCTAAATATTATGAGGTTAATTATCAATAAACATTTAATTTTAAGGACACTTTTTTTTCCATCTAAGTATCTAGTAGTAAAAGCAAAACATTCCCGGACGAGCATGTATTGTGGCCGAAGGTAACAAATTTCGAAGTTCCTTGTGATTTTACTACGAGGTACACATACTATTTTTACTGAAATCACAATCAATATTACTTAAATTAATAAATTTTTATAAATTCATGACACTTTTTATTGTTATTTGACTTTTTAGAAATCTTTTCCTTGACAATTACTATTTGTTTCTTGTTATCCGGTATGGAAAAGGTACCAACTGTCTCGGTTTAGGATGAAGAAAAACTTTCTCGTACTGTTTGTGATGATTCCTTAGCAAAGCACTAAAATGCTGGAATAATGTATTTTGGGCTCTGAAATTCGCCGAGACAGTAGCCATTCTCAACCGATTTAAGAAAAAAACAACATTTTTTCCGTCTGTTGCAGCAATCCCACTTTATTGAACTTCTTCTTCTTCTTCTCCTCCTTCTTTTTCTTCTTCTTTTTCTTTTTGAACACCTATTGTTCAGTTTTTCTTCGAATTCAGACATTATGGTTTTTTTGAGATTTGGATTGCCAGCTGCCTTTCCATCTCTTCGGTGGGCTTCCTCTTGGTCTACGTGTGACAGGCGTGTCCTCCAGGGCTCTTTAACTGGAATTCGTCAAAAAAGCAATTGCAGAATTTCGAGAAAATATCGATATCCTGGAAAAAGTCGAAATTTTGACAAAAGCGGACATTTTGAAAAAGCGGAGATTTTGGGAAAAGCAGGAGTTTTCAAAAAAGTTGAAATTTTCGAAAAGGTCAAATTCCCTTTAGTTCGTAGTTTCATGCTCTTGTAGTTTTACTCTCAGGTAATCGTGATAATAACGATTTTCCACTTTGATTAATAATGTAAGTGGTTAATTAAGAGCAAACCTAATTTCTGCCAAGCTTTGTACCACAAACCACCTGAACACTGTAACCCAGTATGTCAACCATTCAAAAGCGAAAATTTTCAGAAACTGGCAAAAAAAGAAAATAATCAATGAGCCAGAAAAGCACCATACTAGAAACTACCAATCTTGGTATGGGTGACATACCACATACCACGATTTTCCTTGTTCTTGGCTAGTCCTTCACGATTTTTTCTAAAGTTTAATCCACTCGGAAAAGGTAATCCCATTATGCCTTCAAAGCACTGCGAGTAGGATGTGGAAACAAAGATGGATGGCGATCAACCGCCTCCTTAAACAAGGATAGGTTGTAATTTTTGGGGAAAATTCCTTTTGGTAACGAATTCCATAGCTTAGAAGTTCTATAGAAAAAAGAACCTCCGGAGACAGAAGTCCTCCTTGTGTCAAGCTGTACCGCACAGGAATTTGCTGTCTCTGACTGCCTTGTATGCCTCAAGAATTTTGCCCTTGGGGGATCAATCCAATTAGTTCCTGCGAGTGTCTTTCATGATAGTACTTGTAGAAAAGAGACAAGTCACCAACCATACGCATGTGCTCTAGTGTTTCGAGAGAATCAGTCAAACTCTCGTCATCAATTAGGCGAATCGCTTTTTGAATTGAATGCAAGAGAGCTAAAGTGTGTTTTGGGTCTGGACTCCAAACATGAGAATAGTATTCTAGTGTTGGCCTAATTTGAGCTTTGTATAGTGTGAGTAGCTGATGAGATGTGGAGTACTTTTTAGCTCTAAAAAAAAATCCTAGCTTCTGAGAGGCGGATTTGGCAATGGCGCGCACATGATCCCCCTAAAACGCTGGCCTTAAGGCTGACACGATTCCGTTTCAAGAAATTTCAAATGCTTTTTTTTAAGTTTAATCCACTCGCAAAGGGTATGCTTTCAAAGCACTGCGAGTAGGATGCGGAAACAAAGACAGATGGCGATGAACCGCCTTCTTAAACAAGGATAGGTTGTAATTTTTGGGGAAAATTCCTTTTGGTAACGAATTCCATAGCTTAGAAGTTCTATAGAAAAAAGAACCTCCGGAGACAGAAGTCCTCACTGTGTCAAGCTGCACCGCACAGGAATTTGCTGTCTCTGACTGCCTTGTATGCCTCAAGAATCTTGCCCTTGGGGGATCAATCCAATTAGTTCCTGCGAGTGTCTTTCATGATAGTACTTGTAGAAAAGAGACAAGTCACCAACCATACGCATGTGCTCTAGTGTTTCGAGAGAATCAGTCAAACTCTCGTCATCAATTAGGCGAATCGCTTTTTGAATTGAATCCAAGAGAGCTAAAGTGTGTTTTGGGGCTGGACTCCAAACATGAGAACAGTATTCTAGTGCTGGCCTAACTTGAGCTTTGTATAGTATGAGTAGCTGATGAGATGTGAAGTACTTTTTAGTTCTAAAACGAAAGCCTAGCTTCTGAGAGGCGAATTTGGCAATGGCGCGCACATGATCGCCTTAAGAGAAGTTAGTGCTCGCATTCACTCCTAGGATAGGTAGATTAGATCCCATCGGAAGGATTTTACCGTCCATTAGTGGGTTTGTTGCATTATCCCTTGATGTTTTCTTATAGAGAAAACCACGGCCTGAGTTTTTAAAGCGTTGAAGTCAACCCGATTTTTCTTACCCCATTCCAGAATAATTTCGAGATCCCGATTCATCGTCTGTATCTGCTGTTCCTGCTGAGGGTTTCCTACAAAACGGAAACGTAAAAGAACGGCCGTTATTTGACCGCCGCTTTATGCCATGCACCGGTCGAGGACAGAACGGTCGTCTTGACGGCGAACATTGATGTAAAGTAAGAAAAGCGTTGTAGTAGAGTACGTCAGCCGAAACTAGGGCTGTAAAATTGTCACGATTTGAGCTGCATTGTTCTAATTTTTTTAGTAGTCACAAACTATTTATTTGTTGTTTTATTTTTAGTCGACAAAGAAATTTTGAGACACGTGCTACTTCACTTTTAGTTGACAAAAATTATTTTTAGAGAACGTATTTTTCTTTATTTTAGTAGACAAGGTTATATTTTAGGGTGTTATATATATATGTATATACAGTTTTTTGGTCATATTTAGAGGTTTTTTGATCGGCAAAAATCATTTTTGGTGATGATGTTTTTTTAATTGGCAACGTAGCTGAAAACTAAAAATCTGTCTCATAAGCGTATAAAGTATGTTGTTTTGCAAGACAAAATTTCTCTTTAAAATTGATAACCTCTAATGATTCACGACAGATTTGTTTTTATACTCTAATTGCTTGTTTACAACCATCAGAATCCTTGCAGGCCAAGGGACTATTGCTATGGTAATTATTTCTAAATATTGTTTACATTACATTGAAATTCCTAGAGAAGAATGAGGTATTGACAAAATTTTCAACAAAAAATCCTTTAGAATGTAATGTTGCAATAAACACGAATAAAAACTCTAAAGATGTCAATTTATAAACTGACATATACCTAATTAAATATGTTCTTAATCTTCAAGTTTAAAGATTATGTCTGTAAAATTTAAAAATTGTTTCGAAAAGTATGGAAATTTTTCATCATATTGGAGAACAAATTCTATGTCATTTGATATTTTCAAACCTTTTATTTAATAAAAATGGAATAATATAAAAGGGAGATATAATATTATATAAAACATTCTGCATATGCACATAGTAATAAAAAAGTTAAATAAATCATAGTAACTACATTCCAACGTAAAATGGCAACGTAACGTATTAAATCGTGCTTGCAGTAAGCTCACCGTACACAGCGGTCGCTTCGAAAGTGGGGTCGACGTACTTTTTCGCAGCGGTACGTTCTGTAGGAAAACACTGCCTATTAGAAGCACGTGAACGGTTTTTGCTGACGTCACTCGACGCAACATTACGGTCGCTCTTTTACGTTACCGTTCTGTAGGAAACCCTAGCTTTAGTCTATCTGAAGCAGCAACGGATAATGCTTTGTGGGAGAAAAAATATGACACTAGGCTACTATCATCTGCGTAGCTGTATATAGGATCGTTTATGTGAAACAGAAACAGAGTAGGAGACAGGACAGACCCCTGAGGCACCCCTGCAAATGTCTGGGATAAAATGCCATGGACGACGAGTTAAAGAGATTTGTCAGCAAGAAAATTGGATATCAAATGACAGTCTTAATTTTCCTTGTTCTTGATGCAAGAAAAATACAAGAAATTATTGAGCAAGAGCAAGACAAAAAGTTCTTTTAGTAAGAGCAAGATTACTTGTCAAAAAATTAGCAAAAAGCAAGATTTCTTGTGTTTTTATTTTTTTGACATTTTTGAACAAACGACCCCCTTTTAACTTAAAAATTATGGCGACACCCTCAAATTTCCAAAAAAAATAACTCAACATAAATAATCAATGTTGACTTTCTTCATCAAATAACAACACCAAATAACAACACTTAAGGAAATAACCAGAATTAAAAAAAAAATTCCAATTCTTAATAAACATTTTTTGAACTTTTCCCAAAAAACCGAAAATTTTGGCACTAAAACTGAAATGTTGAGTAAGAAATAAAATTTTGAATTCAAACTTCGAATTTCACGAATAAGGTTGTCCGGGAAAAAACACGAGATTACCAACAAAAAAAAATGTTTTTAGTTTCGAGTGTTTCCTCTTAGTATCTGTTTTCCTCGAAATTTCCAGCGTTAGATTGGGAAGTTACAGTTTAAAAAGATTAGTTTTTAATTCCAAATTTTTCCTGAAATTTGGATTGTCATTTTAAAATTTGTATTTTTATTTATAAATTGTAAGTGAATTTTCGAAAGCTCACGTTTAAAATTTTTCGCTTTATTTTGTCTTTACGTCTTTTATAAATGCAGTAGATTGTGCGGTAATCAATGTTGAACCTATTTTATTACTTCTTAGGCGCAAAACAAACAAACCAACAAGAATAAGAAACAGCAAGATTCTTGCTAGTTAGAAGAATCGAACCAGCAAAAAACTGTCAAGACAAGAAGTAAAACAACTTCTTGTCTTGGTGGAACGGACTGGTCCTTGGTTATCTTCAAAAATTGAAATACAAATCTTGTCCCCTGAAAACAAAAAAGATTAAAAAACACCACAAAGGTTGCTCTAACGCGTTTCGACAGCCAAGCTATTATCTTCAGAGAGATGCTGAATGCTCGACTTTTGTCTGACCTTGTGAGAGATGGTACAGAACATTTTCCTCTGAAATTCACAAAATTCTACAAATTCATATTCACTTAAATTACTGGTTAATTCCAAGTAAAGTCCATAAGCTTGCAACTCAAGCTTACCTCGTTTACTGTATTGACGATCGAGTTCAAAATCAAGCCATTTTTGTTTAGCGGTGTACGTAACTTCGTTGGCCACTGGACAATTAATAGTTGTCTTGTATAGCAAGACAAGACAACAAGTTAGTAAGCAAGACAAGAAATCTTGCTTTGTCCATGCCCAAATAAATATGAATATTTTAAGTAACTCATTCACAATTTTCAATTATGAAAATTTCAACATACTAATTACAAATAAGCCAGGCATTGCTGTCCACAGGAAAAAAAAACCAGTCATATTTTTATGGTTTGATTTTATAATATGGAATAATTATTACAACAGAGATAACAAAATAACGAATTTGTCATACATTTTCTATTATTTACATTCGTTTTAATCTTATCCTTATTTCAAAATGTGTGTTCATTGCCACAATTATTTATCAGGTTCGTTGAGGTTTAATATTTCCGGTGGCACATCCACCGAGGAAAGATTGCTTCCACTTGTCGTCTCGCAAAATTTAAATTGACCTACGTGACATACAGCAGCAATCACAGGAATGATCGTTTTCACAATTTCACAGATTTTGTCGATTGTTAGCGCCACTTTGGAAACTTGAGCTCCCATGGAATTTCCAACTTTCCCTATTACTTTTCCAAATTTAACCAGTTGACGCTTCTGAAAAAAAAAGTTTGAATTTAACTTCAGCTATTCTGCTTTAAAAGTGAAACTAAAAAACGTTTCTAAAGAAACTTATTCCGAGTTTTTCACAACAATATTCCGGTTTTATTCGCCAGTAATTTCAAAATATTTTCTTAAATTTAACTTTTATTTTCAAAATTTCGATTATCCTCATCTAATTGATTTCAGTCTCGAAATTTCGACTTTAATTGTAAAAAATTAGGCAAAATTTCAGGAATAATAAGTTTAAGTTTAGGTTCGAAAATTTAAACAGAAAATAAAAAATTTGTAAATGAGTTTTGGCCTGAAAAGGTGAATTTAATTTTGATATCTCGATGCCATTGCTAAACCTTGACTTTTTCCCAAAATTTATAATTTTATTTGGAAGGTATTTTGTTTTCAAAATTGGCTTTGGTTATACTTGAAGATTTTTGATTTTTATGTCAAAAATTTAATTTTTTTCGAAATTTCCACTTAATTTCGTATATCAATTTTTTCTTTTAAACGTTAACAGTAAATGTTTTAAGAACAAAGTTGGAACTTTGAATCAAACTACTAAGATACTACTTTAACGAAGAGAATTCTAAAAAACTTTTTAAAAATTTTAATTGTCTTTACGAACTGTTGTCCCGACAGTTTTTCTCGAAATGATTTCAATATTAAGATTTCAAATACGATCTAATCGTCACTTTCTCCAAAATTTATTTTTTTCTTAAAATTTTGACTTTTCCCAACTGATTTCGACTTCCATCTCGAAATGTCGACTTCAGACATAAAAATTTGACTGAAAACTTCAGGAATCAAGTTGAAAATGTGATTGAGGTTAAAAATTCGACTTAACATTTAAAATGAACATCAAATTTGAAAACAGTATGGATAAAAATTCTGAAAATTTCAAAAAAAACTGTTTCAATTTTTTCTTGAAATTGAAGTTCTTCTAAAAGAAATTTTTGGCCAAAATTTTGATTTTGATCCCCAAATTTCGATTGCCATCTATGAATTTTAATTTAATTTCTTCTGTGGGATTATTCATCGAGTTGTTGAAATTTTGTTTAGAAGAATTGTAGAGAAATCACATTTTTAAATTCACTGTCCTAGTGAAAATTGATCTAAATTACAGTGATATCTCCCTTAGCCGACACCTCTAATGAACACCTCTATTAAGCGGACAGTTTTTTATAGTCCGGAATTGTATCATAGAAAATTCCATGCTGTTGAGCGGACTCTGTGTTGAGCGGACGCGGACACGTATTTATACACACAACATGCCAATGTTCTCTCTTAACCGGACATCACAAAATTATATGCAATGTTGCATTGACAGGATATTTCACTTAAACATATTGAAAGGAAAAAGTAAATTCGCCAACGGATATCTTTAACGTAAACCAGTTCTCTATCGAAGCTTCACTTGAAAAATGGAAAAAGAGTTATATATTTTTTATTTTAAAATAAATAAGCACGAATCAAAAATAGTTTTATTTTGCAGCCAAATTTCGAGTTTTTTTTTCGAAACCTTGAATTTAAAACAATGGAGTGTTTTTTAGGAATTTCGACTATTTTTTTATAATTTCCAATTTGACGTTTTAATTTTTTTAATTCGAATTTTAACTCAAAAGAGGAAAATTACAATTAAAAATAAAAAGAACGAAATTTCTAATCAAAATAAAAACTATGAAAAAAAAGTAATTTGAAAATTAACAAAATTTCCACTTGATTTTTCATAAAATTTGAGGTCGAATATTGAGATATGTTATAAAAATTTCGTATTTAAACAAAGTTCTTAAGCTCGCTTCCACTTCCAAGATTTTATTAACTTTCGGTGTCAAAACTCGAATTTCCTTTTTATAAATTTTGGGTCTCCCTCAAAGTTTGAATTTTTGGTTTCAGTCTGAAGTTTAAGCTTGAAATCTTAAAATTTTTTCAACATTGAAACTTAAACTCTAATTTCGAGAAAAATTTAGAAAGTTCAATTTTAGATTCCAAAATTTTCGCTTCAGTTTATAAATTGATGCTTTAATTAAAATAAAAATTTCCAGAGAACATATTTTAATGTTTACTTGGAGGTAACATTCCAGCTTTAAAGGACAAACATCTGACGAACTTTTTTTAGAAAACTCCAATAATCGTCCTTCAGCATTTTTTCTAGAGTTGGATTTTAATCACAAATTTTTGACCTTGGAGTCACATTTAAGAAAACAGTTAGAACTGTTAAGATTTATCTTGAAATTTTGAAAAATGTGAAGATATATAAAAAAAAAACAATAGAAATTTTGTAATATTGATTGTTTTATAAAAATTTTGATTGAACATTCGAAGTTTTGAGGGAAAAAATTTAAAATTTTAGATTGAACTTGTGTCAGCCATTTTTTAAATATTTTGACTTTTTACACGTTTTTAGAAATTTCAAAATTTTTACTCTTTTCTCAAAATTTTTATTTTGAAGTGTACAACTTTATTTCTTAACGTTAAAAATGTTGAGTATTAATTTGAAATTTCGTCTTCTTTGTCTCGAAATTTCGAGTTTTCTTCGAACTATAAACTTTGAATTCTAAATGACGAAATTTAAACATGAAGTAAAAAAAAAGAAATTCCAAGTTCCAAGACATTTCTGATGTCTGACATGTGAAAAAACGGAAATAATAAGTAAGCAAACAAATTGTGGTTATCATGTTTCATGAACGGATACCTTCGATATGCGTACATATTTTGGCAGTCCCGAAGGTGTCCGCTTAAGAGAGATTTCACTGTACATGATCTACTTAAGAGAATAGCTTATTATATTTCAGAACTTAATTATAATTTTTGAAGTAAGGATAATTTGTGCAAAAATAATGACCTCATTTTTGGTGGAACGAATTGGTCCTTGGTTATCTTCAAAAATTGAAATACAGAACTTGTACCCTCAAATCAAGAAATATGAAAAAAAAATCACAGGGAGTATCTCTCTAAAGATGACAGCTTGACTGTCGAAACGCGTTAGAGCAACCTATGTTGTGTTTTTTAATCTTTCTTGGTTGCAGGGGACAAGTTCTGTATTTCAATGGCCTCATTATCAACACCTAAGTTTAAATGAATATATTTTTGATAATACTGGACTCGCAGGCAACGATCACTTTTCAGAGCTCTGGTATTATTAAACAAAAATATTCTTACCATCCATCCTTGTTTCTCTGATTGCGCTGACACTTCCACATTTCCATTGAGGGTAGATTTTCCTGGTTTTGGTTCGGGCCATTTGGTTACAATGACATCACTGTGTATGTTAGCGATTTGTTTACCTTTTACATAATTGTTTATCAGGGCAATAAACAATAGCGAAATTATTGCATAAGTAAATTTCATTTTGATGAAGATACTTTTCCGTGTTCGATGTGTTTATTCAAATTGGGTGAACTAACCAAATTCGCAATATCCTTCTAGTTCTCGATAACATTTTAGCGCGGTAAACCGCAAATGATAGACTTTCAAGAACAAATTATTTTTTCCTGAAGAACTACATAACGTTTTATCTAACACTCACTAAGTTAAATTTAAAACAAATTTTATCAGAAAAGAGTGTATTGTGTCATTAATTTTATATAGAATCCTACTGGATATGTATTAATAAAAATTTGAAATTTAAAAAAACGTATTTTTTACATAAAGTCAATTATTTTGCGTAATAATAAGAGATCGAGATTTAAAAATAATCCGTATTTAACAAAAGTCAAGTTGAGTATCGAAATTTAGAGAAAAATGGTATTTTTTGAAAATGAACGCCAAAATATCTGGAAGGAATCAAATGCCAATCATAAGTATTGAGCAATTCCTCTTTAAAGTACAATTTAACGTTAAAAAATAATGATTTAATATTTTCATCACATTTTAATATCTAGTGGTTCAGATCGTCATGTTATATGGTTTTCTACCATTATTTTCGAAAAATATTGAAAATTTGATAGTATTTTGATTAGGGCTTCGAACCGGAACTGAACCGAAAATTGGAAACCGAAAAAAACCGTTATTTGTGTCGGAACGAAAACTGGAACCGAACCGAAAATAAAATATCGGTTTATTTCGGTTCAGTGCAGATTCAAAAGTCCAAAGTTAGCAAACCCTCCCCCCTTCAATGTCAGTTTTCAATCTCAAATTTCAACCCAATATTTTGCTTGAGTATTATTATTGTGTTGTTCGCGAATTTTTTTTTTAATTTCGACTTTTTTTTATTAAAATTTCGAATTTCAACTTATTTTTATTTTGTCCCATAAATGTCGGCTTTAAATTTAAAATGTTGAATTTTTCTAGAAATATTGATGTTTATTTTTATATATGCCGACGTTTATCACCAGCATTTAAATCAAAAATATGTAGAATTTTTGTAAAGTAAATTTGGAATGTTTTCTACAATTTCACCTTTTTTCTCAAAATTCTGGGTTTACATTTTCAATTTTTTCCTATTATTTCAATTGTTATAAAACATTGGTGCCTGATCCATAGTTTCTGAGTCACATGTGCTTTGCAGTAACTTTTGATGTGACTCACGTCGACTATGAAGGAAAAAGGTATCCCATTTTGTTTAATAAATTCATGTCTTCAAAATGAAGTCAAACACTCTGTAAAAAATGCAAATTTCAATTTTAAAATTGAAAAAAAATTAAAAATCTAACCTTAACGTAAAAAGTTTAACGCAAAAGTCAAAAATTCTAGAAATTATTCGAAATAAATTTATTTAAAAATATTTAGTTTTCAAGCTTCAAGTTTAAGACCCGAAATTATCAAAAAAGAGTTTAAAAAGAAAATCTGTAAAATATGTAGGATTTTAAAAAGTATAATTTTCAACTTTCAATTAAAAATTTGAAAAGATAAACTCTTATAACAAACCTCTTCTCGAATTTTCAATTCCAAAACTTAAACACAAAATTTTGAAAAAATATCGAAATTTTGAAATAAAAAACTAAAAGTTATTCACAAGAATTTAGTTCGAACACGAAATTTTAGGAAAATTGTCTGAATTTTGAGTTTAAAATCGAAATGTCGAGAAAAAATGAGAACTTTGGGATTAAGATAACATGTTGAGATTAAAAGTCAAAATCTCTAAAAAAAGAGTCTAGGTTTATTAAAAATTTTTATCAATTAAAAGTGCTCGGATTTTCGATGACATTTGGAATTCTCAACATTTGCTTAAAAAATCAAAGTTTCTAAAAAAATGGAAATCTCATTGATTATTATAGTTTAAATTTTGACAAACGTTTTTCAATCAAAGTATAGACTATTTCAAAAATATGTTGATATTTTCTCTTCAAATTTAGGCTACTTTTATCTTAAAAAATTAAAATTTCCAATTTAAACTTTTGATCTTCAGAATATAATAAAATTTCGAAAAGAACCTGAAAACGTCTTCTTCAAATTTCCTGAAAACTTCCAAATGATTAAAAGGAATTCAGAATTTGGTTACAGTTTTAAAATATTATATAAAAATTGCAATTTTTGTGTTTTTTTCTAAGATTTCCATTTGAAACACGAAATGTAGTCATTTTCTAAACATTATGACTTTTTTATGTTTACACCTAAATCTCGAATTCGAATGTTGAAAAGTTGAAATCCTGAGATATTTTTATTTATGAATTTAGTTTGTTTTTTCGAACTGATTGAATTGACATTTAGATTTCTTTCTAGAACTGTGAAATTGTTTCCCTTAAATTTGAATGTTCTCCTCGGAATGTCAAATTAAAACACGAAATTAAAAAGATGTTAAAATTTAATTTATAATATCAAGGTTTAACTTACACTTTTAAGAAAGTAGTCAAAATTAAAAAAAAATCTGGAAATTAATATATTTTTTTTTCATTTTAATCATCATATTTTGACTTTCAACTGGATTTTTCGAGTATTTCCTTTAATCTTAAAATCTCTAGTATAATTCGAAATTTTGCAAATGAATACTTTTTTTAATCTTGAATTTTTTACAAAATTCTG
The DNA here is from genome assembly GCA_028583605.1 of Dastarcus helophoroides. Classification (NCBI taxonomy): domain Eukaryota; kingdom Metazoa; phylum Arthropoda; class Insecta; order Coleoptera; family Bothrideridae; genus Dastarcus; species Dastarcus helophoroides. The sequence goes on from CM053327.1 coordinate 30,972,863, forward strand.
CAATTGCTAGTTTTTTTCTAAAAATTTTACTTCAAATTAAATTTCCTTGCAATACTAACTTTGTTTTATGTATTATTTCCTAAACATAACTTGAGCTTAATAAGTTTTTAAGATTTCTAAATAGTTTAAACTAAATATTTTTAATACATAATGATCATAGGTTTTATATTAAAAGATTAAAAGATGTTTGCTGTGATTCATCCTTTTTTTTTGTCATCACTTTAATCATGATAATGTTTTTTTATTTATTCTAAAAGTTGGATTACAAACTTACAATTTCTGCATTTTCTAAAAAAATTGACTTTATACTCAAAATTTCAACTTGAATTATTTCCTAAATTTCAGGGTTTATTTATTTGAAATTCGAACTTTTGTTTCAAGATTACTTCAAATATTTTCTTTCTTTTAAATAAAAAATTAAATATTAGTCACTCGGAGCTAAACCGAAAACCGAAACCGCAAAAAACCGTTATTGTTGTCGGAACGAAAACCGGAACTAAACCGATGTAATTTTTTTTCGGAATTAAAACCGAAAACCGGAACGAAAATAATAACGGCTCGAAGCCCTGATTTTGATACATTTTTGGTGGTTGGTTTGTTTTTGTTAAATATAAAACTAAACAAATACAATTTTCAAAAAAAGTGTATATTAAGATAATGATGAATAAACATAGAACATAATGCATTAATTATATTAACATAACAATATTTTAGTACTCCATCTCTTCGTCACATATTGGTTCTATTGGTACAATCAATATATTCTCGGAATCCAATGATATTGTCCTCAAAATTTGCTTCATATAAAAGTCTTTTATATCAATAGGTTTTAATGGCAGAACGCTTTTTCTTGATTCCTGTTAATTTCTTCTCAGAAATATTTTTTTCATCAAGATAGAGAAGTTAATATTAACGGTCCTCCTCTTACCTGTTGAGAAATATTTTTTTTTTTAGTTTTCAGATTGATGTGCTACTTTGAAAAAAATACTTGGAGGCTTACGTAGCATTTGACCCAACCAACATTTTCTCCATGCTCTTTTTTTTTTTATTAATTATTACATTTTTAATTGTTCGCATCTGAAAAAGTCTTCGCTTTGAATCTCTGTCACTACAAACGCCTCTTTATTCTGGCATCTTAAAATAATATTGTTCAACTCTTCCATTTTGTATCCTGAGCTGATATTCCCAACATTTTGTCAAGATCAGTGTTATTTGGGAGAAAGGTATTTCCCGAAACAATATATTAAAAAAAAATCTTTTCAAAGTTGCATGGAAAGTATGGCTTTTAGAATCAAACAATTTTGATATTTCTATTTTGATCATCGCAGGAGTCTGACCATAAAATGAGCTCTTCTGTGTTAGAAGGCAAACGAAGTTCAACATTTTTTTTTAGGAAAAAATGTTATCTTTTCTTGTGGCTCTAATGCTAGCAAAGTTATTTTTCTACTTCGGTCCATATTGTCACAACTAAAATCTCGTTTAAAAGTATGTATAACAAGCACAAATTCTACATTAAATAGCTAAGGGGAACGACCTGACCTGAGCACTTTACTTCTTCAAACAGGTTGGTTCTTTTTAAAGAAATATAGAAACCAACTTGTCAGTTTGGCGCTTGATCTATTCACTATTAAATGACACTGTAGACACTTCAGGAGTTGGATCTTTCTAGAGAAATTAAATTATTTATTTGTCGATCTTTTGGTGACAATAACTCACAAAATAATTTGGCGGATGGTTCCATTTGGGTAAGCGCCATCCACATCATCGATGTTTTGAGCATGGAATAAACTTTATGAAATAATAATAATAATAATCGATTTGGGATTTCTGCTTTTGGCAACGTGCCTGGTTATTCCTAATTGATTGATTGTATTTAATGTGTCACTGTCAGTTTAAAAACATTTATGTTGCAATATTCCACCGATAAATTTTGCTCTTACTGAAACGCAACAAATGTTAAATATAAACAAAGACGAATATATTTAATATATTAGTTTTAGTGCAATTTTAAAATGTATATCAAATTATGATAAAATGTTCCAGTGAACATCAACTGGTTTTGAATGATCGGACATACATCGAAATAAGCCAAGTTTTTTAACTGTTTACTTCAGCTTGACCAAAAGTGCCAATTAATTAATATTTTGTTTGCCACTCATCAAATATGTTCCGTACTTTGTTTGTTTAACATACAAACCGTAAACAACTGATAAAATAATTTATCAATTAGACTAAGTTTTAAAATATCTATTGGTCAAGGAAAATATGCAATGCTATAAAAACGATATTTTACAAAATTCACATTTACATAGCAATTTACCAGTCAATTAGTAAACCATGTTATTAGCAACTTTATTCATTATCTTGTGGGTTAATTCTGCAAACTGCATTTGTGGCAAAACCGGACTTTTTAGGCTAGATGTAAATATCCTCAAAGGAAACGAAATTCAGACAATCGCCAACATACACTTTGACAAGCTAAAAATATATGACCGTATATACGTAAGGAGAGGTGCCAAAAGGATCTTATGTGAAGAAAGCGTCAAGGATTTTCCTTTACTCGAAGCTCTAATCTTCAGCAACAAAAATAATATCGAATCAGTGGAACCAAACGCGTTTCAGAATGTGCCAAATTTGAAGCATCTCTCTCTAGAATCGAACAAACTGACCCAGGTAAAAAGCAATAGTTTTAGTCAGGTAAAATCACTGGTCACGTTGAAGCTTTCTCAAAATCGAATAGGACAGATTGATGGCTCTGCTTTCGATGCTATGCCCAATTTGGAGACGATTCATCTCGATGAAAATAACATTACCTATCTTGGTAACTGGTTCTATGGTTGTCCAAATCTAAAACTCATTGACCTGAAACGAAATTATATAACTGAAATATCATCGGATCCATTCGAAACTTTGAGATTGGGAATTTCGCAAGCGAAGCCAGTTTTTGTTACATTGGCATTTAACAGAGTTAATGTACTTCATGCAGGAAGTTACAGTGATGCCAAAGAGAAGGTAATTAGAGAAATTGCACTTGACTTGGAAGGTAATCAAATCGAGAGTCTTGAGACTGGTGTATTAAAGAATTATAAGTTACAACAATTTATTTTAACGAAAAATTACATCGATTGCTTATCAAACGAAGTATTAAAAGAAATTGAAACTGTGACGTTTAAAACAGAAGTGATAATGGAAAATAACACCATAAGCTGCGAGTGCATGTCCAAAATGGATAAGTGGAGAAAACAAAGACATATTGCTAATGTAATCTTCAGTACAGTTGAAAATTGTAACACTTAGTCCTAACCAATTCCATAGTGTAATTATTTTTGAAAGTAAAAATAATCTTCGAATTGAATTGTGCATTGTTTTCTACACCAAAATGTTGGAAATTATTCCTCGTTTGTCCTGTGTCGTTTCCTATGAAATTAAAAACAGCTTACAAAGAATATATATTCTGTACCAGCGAATCAGTTGTCGTTTATCAGTCCAACTATAATCAGGTGCCCCATTTGTAGGGTTCCCATAACTGATAACCCTTGATATAGACCCTTTAGGACAGCGTTTCCCAAATAGCGATTCGGCACCGGGCCACGAAAATAAATTATCGTACGATTATCTCCCTATTTTTTAATCAGATTTTTAAAATTTATGAGAACAAGAGATAAAATTTCTAGTGCCTTTTATAACCCTATAAGTGTGAAAAAAAAACTTTTCTCAAATAAGATTGGCTTTCTTAAAACAAATTTTTAAAAAATTTGGATTTTTTCGTATTTTCTCTCAAAATACTTTTATGCTCGTGAAAATTGAGGCCTGTTATACTCGAAATTTAACACCTTGTTGACGGCCCGCATATACTTTGGTTTAAAGTCGCAGGCTTTGAAAAAAGCAATTTTTTTTAAATTTTGTATGTTTTCTTTAATTTCGACTTGACAAGCTGATTTCTACAATGACTGTTTCTAAACTGAGGTTTTTTTTGTTGAATGTCTCGATGTTTATAATACGTAATTGAAATTTTTGCAAAAATTTTGTTTTTTTCTTTTACGGAATCATTTGACTGTTTTTTGATTATTTTAAACTTATTTTTTTAAAAAATTTCGATCGACTGCAAATCTCCAACCCTTTGCAAAATTATTACTTTTCTTGAAAAATATGACTAACTGAAAACCTCGATCTTTTTAAAAATTTTGATTTCATAAAAAAATTCAACTTTTTGACGAACTGCGGTTTTCGGGAAAGTTTCAAATCAAAAAAAGAAAATTTTGACGTGTTTCTAACTTTTGTTGAAAATTTCAACTTCTTTTGAAACTTCGACATTTAAAAGTTTTTTCAAAATTTACATATTTTGAAATTTTTCATTTTTTTCAAAATGTTGCCTTGTTTTTTAAAATATTACTTATTTTGGGAATTTCTACTTTTATTTCAAAATTTCGACTTTTTCACAAATTTTTGACTTATCTTAATGATCTCCAATTTTTCCAAAATACCGGGTTTATTTCAAAATATTATTTTATTTATTTTAAAAATTTTACCTTTCGAAGTTTTTACTTTATTTTTTAAAAATAACAATTATTTTCTAAATTTCTTAATTTGTCTTAAAATTTCGACTCTTGTAACTTTTCAAAACTTTTTAAAATTTGTTTTATGAAATTTTTGACGTTTTTTAAAAGATAGACTTCTTAAAAATAATTCTGCTTTTTCTTGAAATGATGATTTTTTATTCATTGTTCTTTTCTCAAGAATTCAATTTTTATGGAAATTACGACTTATTTTGAAAATTTCGACGCTCTGAAGACTTGAACCTTTTGAAAATTTCCACATTTTAAAATCTCTATTATTTCTATATTTTGATTTTTTTCTAAAAATTTCGATCTTAAACTTTCGTCTTTTTATCGAAATTTTGGTCTTTGAATATTGATCGATTTATTACAAAAATTCGACCTTTAAAAAATGGAACTTTTTCAAGTTCCCATTTTTATCAATATTTCTGGATTTTCTCAAAATTGTGACCTCAGCTTTTTTACTTTTTGTCGAAATTTAACTCTAACAATGGGCTCAAAATTTCGAGCAGCTTAAAATCTTATTTAGAAAAAGTATTTCAAATATAAAGGAGTTTTAAGAGATAATCGATATTCTGACGTCTATGCATAATAACATAGACATTTTCAGTGCAAAGTAAAAGCTTTAGCTAAAGTTTTTTTTTTTGGTGGAACGGACTAGTCCTTGGTTATCTTCAGAAATTGAAATACAAATCTTGTCCCCCGAAACCTTGGTTTTGTATTTCAATTAATCTAAGCTAGTAAAAATTTAAAAAAAAACTCGAAATATTTCAAGCTTCAGTAAAAATTTTCTTGGAAACAAATTTAAAATAAAACTTTTCGAAGGCAGTAAGACTTTAAAGTAAAACTTGAAATTAAGAAATATTTTCAGGTTTAGTTAACTTTCTTACAAAAATTCTAATAAAGCTCGATAAAAAGTTCAAAGTTTCAGGAAAGTAGCTGAAATATCGATTTAAAAGTCAACATTTTTTGAAAAAATCTCAAATAGGCGCTTCACCAATTTCACACAAAGCCAATGCTGGAGGTTGCGCGTTCCATGAAATATTAAGATTTTCTCTTGAAATTAAACTCTAGTTAAAATTTTAATTTCAATCTTGGCGTGCATTAAAACTTTCTCGGATTTTCAAGTTTGAAATTCTTAAATTCCGAATTCTAAGCTCATTTTGAACTCAGATTTCAAGAAAAACGGAATAAAACAAATAAATTGGACTTATTTGGTTCAAAACTTCTAGAATATGTGAAATTGTGCGATTAAATCAAAGAAATTAGATAAACTTTTATTTTATTTGATTTTCTTTAAAAGTTTTGATTTTGACTCGCTTCTTCTAAAAAAATGACTTTTTCTCTTTCAATTTGGTTTTCTAACAGTTTCGTGTTAAAAAATAAAAAAAAACCTCAAGTTTTAAATTGGAATTCGAGAAAGCTGTAAAAATTTCGAAAAAAAGAGTTAATTTAAAGAAAAGATTCTTAAAATTGCTACCTTAATTTAGAAATATTGACCCAAATATTCGATTTCTTCTGGAAATTGCATCCAAAATTTCAAAATTTGCAAGAAGGCAAAGTTTTGTTAATAGATTTAGACGTTTTCGATATTTAGTTATTTTTCTTTTAAAATTCCAAATTTTCTGAAACTTTCGAGGCAAAATTTCGAAAAAAAGGTTCATATCTAAGACTAGGGTAAAATTTTTGAGAATCAAACTTAACATCTTAAAAAAAGGCTACATTTCGAGTTTTATATCAAAATTTTAAAGAAAAAAAAATAAAGTTCAGGTTTAAATTTGAAATATTCAGAAGAAACTCAAAATTTGAAAAATCTTAAAATCTTGGGTTTATTCTGTAGCTTTGAGAGTAGAGAACAAGAAAAAAAGAGCTTAAGTCTGAATTTTTTGTGAAATAATTTCATTTACTTCCTAGACTTTCTAGAAAAGAGCAATCTTATTATTAAAGTCGAAATTTTAAGAAATATTTTTTAAATAAATTTAGTTTCTTTTAACCAGTTATTATTTAAAAAAAAATAAGAAATTTTGGTTTGAACTTTGGATTTTAAGATCGTAACAAAATTTTGAAAATAACGTCTTCTCCAAATTTCTTCAAAACTTCAAAATGTCTAAAAAAATTTGGAATTTTGATAGAGTGAAATCTATTATCACTTTTATGTTTCAAAATATTTTTCTTAAAATTTCTCATCTAAACTTGCAATGTTTGTGGTTCTTTTTTTTTAATTTTGACTTTAAACTCGAAATTTAGTCTTTCCAAAAAATTATGACTTTTTTTCTTCGACATTTAGGCTTTATACGGTAAATTCGAATGTTTAAGAAAATTGTTTCCAGGAGTCGAGATCTTCGAATTATTAGAGAAATCTCGAAGCATTTTTATTTGACATCAAAGTTGGAATTAATTTTTTTTAGAAATTTTGAAATTATTTAGACTTTATTTTCGTAATTTGTCTGCAAACTTAAAATATCAATTTTAAACTTAAAAAATGTTTAAAACCTTTAACATTTCAAAGAAAAAAAATATTTTTTAATTCGAAATTCGGGGACTCTTTTTTTTACAAATTTCGCAGCTTACTAGACTTTAATTTCAACATTTAAACCTTAAATTCGAAATTTTGATCTTAATGGAACACTTTAATCTTGCATTAGCTTGTACTTGAAATTTGAACCTAAGTAGTCTTTTTAAAGGAAATTTTGTTTGTACATTTTAAACTCTTTCTCAAATGTTCTCAAAATATTGATTTTAAACATATACAATTGTTATCTAAAAATTTGGACTTTACATTTAAAATTTTGGTTCGAAATTTCGACTTTTATCTCCAAATTTGGACTCTAAACGCAAAATTTTGTATTCCCTCTCAATACCTCGACTTTAACTTCGATACTCTAATTTCTGGTGAATTAAACTTCAATTTTAAGACCTTTAACTCCGCGACTTCAATTTGGCTGCTATTTGTTTTATACTTAACTAAAATGATTTATTTTGAATTTAGGTGTTATTAAAATTAGCCAAATAAATACAAACGTTATCGAATTATTAGTTCATTATTCAGTAAGGAAAAGTTTCATATAAAGTATGCGGTTTTCCTTCTCCCTAATTGTAATGCCAATGGATTTGGTATAAAAGCAGAACTAAAATACTATTCAGTATCAGTTGCTTTTTTGTCAACGTTGTTTTTACAAGATGAATCTCAAACTGCATTTATTGGCTTTTACTTTGGCTTTCCTATTGATCGCCAGCTTGGTGAGCGTAGAAGCATCTCCTGAGCCTGAACCTGAACCTGAACCAAGAGGTGGACGTAGGTGGAGAAACGTAAGTAAAACATACTCCGTCTTTATTTTATTTTTACTGCAAGTGATGTCACCTGCCTAAGAATGGCTAAAATTTGCTAGCAAAAAAATTTTATGGTTCAGTATTTTATGAAAGGTATTTGATAAGCTGTTATTTTATTAGAATCAGTCATTCCTAATTTAAAATTCTGCTTTGAGGACTATAAACCACCCAAAAAAGTAGCTACCGGTCAAAAATAGTTCACAACCTCCTCTTCGCGACAATTTGATTGGAGATATTTAACCAGAACAGGTTTTAATTGAACGTATGAAATTATTCATGCGATGGTTTAAACCTTTAATTGGAACCTTTTACAGAAATTTGATTTAACACCACATGCTTTCACGTTATGACCATCTACGCTTTAAATATTAGACACCTTTATTTATTTTTAATTGGCCGCTTCTTCGTTAGTTGCTTCTTCCACAAATCCAGTTTTTCAGTTTCAGTTCACTGATTTTCAGTTAACTGAAAATCTGGATTTGTGGAAGAATCAAATGGCAAAGAAAAAGCCAATAAAAAATAAATGAAATTAACACAACTTCGTAAAGAAGAAAGCAAATTTAGGCGCCTTGATGCATCTATTTTTATATCGAAACAAGTAGCAAAAGTTAGAATAAAAATTGGAGCAAGAAATAAGTGTTTCACTGATAAAGCTACTCTTTCAATTTTTTATCAATATTGTTGCAGTTGTTGTTAAATTTCAATGATACACTAAAGTGTAAAGTGTAAATTACCAAAATTTTTCATCTTTAAGGGCGGGGTAAGGGTTTCAGCGTAAAAAAAAAACACTTTTTTGCGATTTTTTTTCTCAAATATGGATTGAGCAATTTCATTCGAACCTTTTGTACATTATTAAGCATACTTTCGACAATATTGTGTAATTTTTTCATGCAGAATTATTGAATGATAAGCCGGTAACAGAGCTTCCCCCAGAACGTCTTGGGAAAAAAACAATTTGCGGTGTTCACCATAACTCGGCCGGAAATTATCTGAAAATAAAAAACCATGAAAATTAGTTAAATTATAATCAAATCTTCCCCCCAACATTCTCTGATAATTTTTTTTTTCATTTAAAAATTTTTGGCGGCCATCAAAAGTGTAAACTGTTATTTTCTACGAAAAATTCCGCAATTTTGTGGGTGGGAAACACCCTTAATGTAAAAAAAAATTTAACTAAACGTTGGGGGGCGGTATTTTATATGTCGAAAATATGTACAAAGTTTGAAATGAATCGGTCAAGTAGTTTTTAAATGACAGTGAACACGGACTTTGAAAAAGTAGTTTTGAGAAAAACGCGTCTAAAGTTTATGAACTAAAAAAGTGAAGAAAAAAAAAATTTTTTTCCAACTTACACAGAATCATCGATTTCAGCTCCATACAACAGACTTCCTGCGGCATTGTCGATGTCTTCAGCCTCTTTTCTCTCAAGTCTTTGTTTTATTCTGGCTTCCTTGCTCTGCTGCTCAGCTTGAATCTCAGCCCTGTTAATGCGATTGCTGTCCGCGAATGTCGCATAATCATGAGCGCTTGGGCCGACGCTGACGTTCATGTCAGACAGAAAAGTTAGGAAAGCACCAGCACCTTCATTGAAAGTGCATGCAGCTACATAAGATGCAAATTCAACAATTTGTCTACTGCAATTCGGTGCAATTCTCCAAATCATCATCAAATCAGGTGGTTGAAACTTTTCTTGGCATTTTGAGTACGCACACGAACGTTTAACGACAAATTGACGCTCGCTTCTTCTTGTGGTGTATAGTATAGCAATGACTAAACTGTATACCTGTTCGATAACTGCACTGCTATCCCGATCGCCCGCAGCTGTTAGAGTTATAGCGTTAAAGGCCAGGAGATTAATAAGACAATAACTTCAAGAATATTGCTTATATCGGCTTAAAATTTTAAGGACATATTCTTGAAATGTTAAACAATAAAATAAGACAAACAAAAAAAATTCGATTTTTCGAAAGTAAAAACCCTTACCCCGCCCTTAATATTTTCATCTTCTAATAAGTAATTTTTTCATCTTTGTATTCTTAATTACAACATTTATTTGTTGTAGTTCATTATTTCCTTATTACTAAATTTTTTTATTGTTTCAGACCAAACGAGGATTCAGGTTTGCTGAGACGGCTGGAAACCTAGTTCCCAACATTTGGGATGCCGTCCAAGCTGGTTAAGTTCTTGCGATGTATTTGGATCTGCTAATTATGTTAAACCCATAATTTGCAATAAATTTCTTTGAAGATCAATGTATTGATTTATTTAATTAGTTTTAATTTTACCGATTTTTTACTTTGGCATATTAATTTCTTAGCAAAACGAAATACCAAATCAGGGGCACGTAACCCTCAGCATCGGCTTTGTGTGAAATTGGTGAAGCGCCTATTTGATTTAAAAAAAATAAATTGACTTTTAAATCGATATTTCAGCTACTTTCCTGAAGCTTTAAACTTTTTATCGAGTTTAATTAGAATTTTTGTAAGAAAATTAACAACCTGGAAATATTTGTTAATTTCGAGTTTTACTTTAAAGTCTTACTGCCTTCAAAAAGTTTTATTTTAAATTTTTTTCCAAGAAAATTAGTACTGAAGCTTGAAATATTTCGAGTTTTTTTTTAATTTTTACTACTTTAGCTAAATTGAAATACAAAACCAGGGTTTCAGGATTTGTATTTCAATTTTTGAAGATAACCAAGGATTAGTCCGTTCCACCAAAAAAAAACTTTAGCTAAAGCTTTTACTTTGCACTGAAAATGTTTATGTTATTATGCAGAGACTTGAGAATATCGATTATTCTCTTAAAACTCCTTTATATTTGAAATACTTTTTCTAAAATAAGATTTTAAGCTACTTGAAATGTTGGGCCCATTGTTAGAGTAAAATTTCGACAAAAAGTAGAAAAGCTGAAGTCACAATTTTGAGAAAATACAGAAATATTGATAAAGATGGGAACTTGAAAAAGTTCCATTTTTTAAAGGTCGGATTTTTGTAATAAATCGATCAATATTCAAAGATCAACATTTCGATAAAAAGACGAAAGTTTAAGATCGAAATTCTTAGAAAAAAATCAAAATATACAAATAATAGAAATTTTAAAATGTGGAAATTTTCAAAATGTTCAAGTCTTCAGAGCGTCGAAATTTTAAAAATAAGTGGTAATTTTCATAAAAGTTAAATTCTTTAGAAAAGACCAAAATAAGATTTTAAACTACTCGAAATTTTGAAAAAAAAAAGCTATAAATTACCTGTTTCTTCTTAAAGTTTCGACTGTTTTTGTAAAATTTCCAGTTTAAATTTCATATTGAAACACGAAATTCTGTGGATTTTCTTTTCAAGTTTTTATTGATCAATTTTGATTTGTCCCTAAAATTTAAAATGTTTTCCCTCAAATTAAACTTAAAATTACTTCTATTTTTGAAGATTTTTTTTTCAAAATGTCGCGTCTTTTCTTAAAATTTAGTTAAAACTTGTATTTTGTCATTAAATTTTAACATAAAATTCTAAAGCCAGACTTTTTTTAAAGAACTTGACTTGAGCGGAAAATATACTCTTAAATTTCCAGCAATTTCGAAATTTAAATTTTATTAAAAATAAGCTTTGAGTTTCTAAAATGCATTTTTCACAAAATTCTGAGTTTATAGTCATAGTCAAAATTATATTATCCTTTCAAAACTTTCGCTTTAAATTTAAAATTTACAAAGTAAATTACCAATTCATTACTTCTTTCCTAAATTTTTGATTTTAGAAACAAATTAACGACTTCTTTTTTTAATTTTGGCCTACTTTTAAAATATTGCCCTTTTTTAAAAAATAAGCTTCTAAGTAATACTTAAAATTTGGGATTTAGTACATTTCCTAGCCCAAAGAATTCAACTAATTCAAACATTTAGGTTGTAACTCAATATTTCGGTGTTTTTTTTCAAAATTTTTGTTTTGAATTGAAAATTTTGAGTCTTTTAAAATTTTTTTCCTTTTCATTGGGGTTTAGTACATTGCCTAGCTCAAAGAATTTAACTAATTTAGAAATTTAGGTTGTATTTCAATATTTCGGTTTTTTTTTTAAAATTTTTGATTTGAATTGAAAATTTTGACAGTCTTTTAAAGTTTCCCTTTTTCCCCTTTTTTATTGGGTTTAGTACATTGCCTAGCCCAAAGAATTTAACTAATTTAAAAATTTAGGTTGTATCTCAATATTTCGGATTTTTTTCCAAATTTTTGATTTAACCTGGAATTTTCGACAGTCTTTTAAAATTTCACCCCTTTTTTTAAATTGTGCATTAAATTTGTTAATCCATCCTAAAATGGCAAATTTAATTTTTTAATTTGTTTTGCTACTAGTTGATCATAAAATTTTTACTTTAAAACCAAATTATTGATTTTTTTTATAAAAATGTCAATTCCGCTTCTGGAAATTGTAACTTTGAGTTCGAAATTTGAATCTTTTTCTAGAAATTTCAGGTAAAAACCTGAAGCATTTTGTCTCTCGATATTTACATCTTAAAATTTTCAAATGGTAGCCAGTCACGAGTGCAGGCAGGATTTGCTTCCGGAAGCAACGTTGATGTTAAAAAAGTGATAGGAATTTCCAAAAATTAAATTTGATAACAAAGTTCAAATTTCCAAAAGTACTTTTCTGGTATGTTCGCCTTTTATTTCAATTTTGAAGTTCCCTTTATTTCAAGAAAAAAGGTGAGAAGATGTAAATTTTCGAAATATTTGCCCCTTTCTAAACATATTTACTTATTTTAAGAAAAAAAAGCTGAAATCTCTAGAAATATTTACTTTTTTAAAATTAGCGTTTCGATTTAACTTAGAGAAAATAAATAAGGTTTGAGAAAAAAATCGAAACTTCGTGAAAAAGAAGTATTTTGAGGAAAAAATTTAAACCAGGAATGGAAAAGAAAGTTAAAGTGGAATTTTTGAGAAAAATAAAGCAGTCTAAAAAAATAAACAAAAATTGAAATTTTGATAAACAAATTTTTAAATAAAAAATTAGGTGATAACATATAAATAGATAATAACATTTTTGAATAAATCAAAGTTTTCCGATGTTGCGATTTTTTTCGCCCGAAATTTCGTCTTTAATACCGAATTTTCATGATTCGAATTTTCGCGAATAAAAATTTCAAGCCCAAACCTTTTTGAAGAAAGAGTTAAAGTTTAGAAAAAATCTAATATGTATATTAAAGAAAAAATCGAGCTTCACCACGAACTTTGTAAAGAAAGTCAAAATTTCGACAAAAACTTGAAATTCATCAAGAAAATTGTTGAGATTTTTCAGGTTTATAATCAGAATTTCGATAGAAATCTCAAATATTTCATTTTTGATTCTATAATATTTAAAATTTTCATATTAAAATCGAAAAGTTTAAAAAGGTTAGGTTTTTTATTCGTTTTAACATCGTCCCGAAATTTATATTTCTTAAAATTTGGATTTTTTTTCTCTCAAAATTTCGACTTATGTTCAAAGAGTTTGCAATATTTAAGAGCTGAAACACAGAATTTTTCAGAAAACATATTATATTAACAATTCGAAATTTATGTTAAAAAGTTCTTAAAACTACTTTTAGAAAGATGCTCTTCAATTCAAATAATTGATGGAAATTTCATCCAAACCTATAACATTTTTAGATTGACAAGTGACCAGTTAAATGTTCTGTAATTAAACAGATAAACGTGCTTAAAATTGAAAATATATACAACCACAACCACAGACTATGTTCTTTTCAATTTATTTAACATAAGAATAAACCATAGACTAGTTACAGAACATTTAATTGGTCATGTGTCAAACTAGATGAAAGAAAAGTCACGCCAAGGACGTTTGTATCAATGCGTGTTGCGATGCAACCCGTGATACAAGCTTTGCCTCATCTACGTGAACTTTGCAATTGCAAATCTAATTTAATTAGATTCTACTGAAATTAGATTTCAATTGCATCGTATTAAACTTGTATATCTTCGTATATACAAGGCTTATTATCTCAACATTTTTAGAGTTGAAATTCATCAACGGAGAAAGTTTTAGGTAATTAATCTAATTTTTCTCTAGAAAATCATTTTTTTTTTCTGAAAATGTTGATCCTAAACATTACGGTTTTAAAATTTTGTCAAAAACTCTGACTTGAAACTCGAAATTTATAGTTTTTTCTGGAAAGTTTGACTGCTATTTTTCATTATTTTTTGACTTCAGCATCTAAATTTCGATCCTTAATTTAAAAAAATTTTGAATTTAAATTCCAGCTGAAGAACCTAAGAGATCCAAAGCTTACAAGTTTAAACTGGGAATTTTAATGATAAACATCGAATAATTGATTTTCTGCAAGAAGTTCAAAAACTAGGGAAAGTCAAGATTCTCGAAATTATAAATAATTTTTATTATTCAATTTTATTTTCTTTTTTAAGCTTTGACTCATTTGAAATGTAGACTTAAAATAAATGTTGACTTTTCCTCTTGAAATTTGAATATCTTTCTCGAAATTACGAATTAAAATTCGAAATAAAAAAATCAAAGGTTTCAGTTAACATTCGTAATTTTGAAATGGATACTTTTTGCAAAAATTCGAAATTTTAAATCATTAAAATGCAAATTTTGTCAAAAAATGGAGTTTGACGAAAAAAAATTGAAATTTTGACGAAAAAAATGGAAAGTTTGATGGAAAAAAATGGAAAGTTTGACGGAAAAAATGTAAATTTTAACGGAAAAAAATTGAAGTTTCTTTTAAACCTAATGACGATATGTAAATACAAAGTTTTCTAGAAAAAAATTGAGATTTTAGAATCAACGGTAGAACTTTTGGAAAAAAATTCAAAATTTTTTACCTAACCACGTTACGGAGGCACTCGCTCCCGGAGTCAAGTAACAGGTCATTATTAATACACGGAAAACGGTGGCTAAAGTTACATTACCATAGATAATGTATATTTTAGTTGCGACCGTTTTCATCACCTGAGACGAGCGTCGTTTATTAATAATGTTTAATAATTTGACGTTGCGGGAGAGGAGAGCAAGAACTTCCTCTTAATAATTTTCTGAGCTATAATTGTCGTTCGCTGGCATCATCAGCGTCTTAAGGTTGAAACTTTAAGAATAAAAAAAATCAGTTTTAGTTAAGAGGAATAAGAATCGAATTTTGACACAAAAAGTCAAAATTTTTAATCGAAATCAAATACTGTGCAGGAAAAAAGTGAAATACATTAGAAAAAAACAAAATTTCGACTTACGAACTCAAAAAAACTGACAAAAAGTAGCAATTTCGAGAGAGACGAAATTTTGAGAAAAAAAAAACAATATTTTCAGAAAAATGAAAATTTTAGGGTAAACGTGGGAAATTAAACTAAGAATTGTTGAAAACACGTTATCACTTGAAGATTAATATCGAAATTTGAATCCTAATTTTAAAATTTGGTATTTAAGCTGCAATATTCTATTTTTTCTTGAATTTCAATTTCGATATTTCAAACCTCTAGGCTAAATTTATAACTTGAAATACAAAATTTGTCAGGGGACCAGTTCTGTATATCAATTTTTGAAAATAACCAAGGACCAGTCCGTTGCACCAAACACAAATTTATTACCTTGAGATTTTTAGAAAATAGTTCAAATTATGCGAGAAATTCGAGCATCCTAAAAAAGCGAGTTTTAAGACAAATCTAGATAAAAGAATCTGTTCAACTTTAGACTGAAGTTTCGAGAAAAAAGTGGAAAGTTTGAGATTAAGGCAGTTCACCTAGTAACGCAGTAAGGTAGTTAGGGTAGTAATCGCAGCAAAAGGTTTTTAGAACGTTAGAACTCCACTGCGTATGCGAGACATAAGTGTCAGACTGCCACTACTTCATTTTTAGCATAGATTGTCCGCGAGGATACAATAATACAAATCGTCAAGCCGCTTTGCAGAAGATTGGCCGTCAGCTTATGCGATAAGATTTTCGCGAGGGAGCTGTAGCCAATGCTGCCATAGGCATCTAGAAGGAGTAGTGGAGCCGCTAGGTTACCAATACTTTAAGAGATTTCCCTATCTTGCGGAATTAGACATCGAAATTCCGTAATCTAAAATTTCGATCACGTAGAAAGGGTACCGCTAAAAATATTACTATTTTATTCACATATCCCATTACATAATACATTGCTGTTTTATCAAAATTTATAGAAAGGTTTGAGCGCAATAAATTAAAATTCTTTCGCCTATACTGCACATGTTAAAAATCGTAAGTTTGATTTTGAATAACTCGGCTTCAGTAGCAACACGAAAGTTGTACGTTTGCAAGTGTATGGGTAGCACTGTTAGTAACGTCTGACAGAAATTTAAAGAAAATCTATAATAATATAATAATAATCTATAAAAAAGTAACTGACCGGTGAACTACAACAAAGCTGAAATTTTTAGGAAAAATCTTGAGTAAAGCAATTATGACATCAGAAGTCAAAATTTCCAGAAGAATTAAATTTTGGGAAACTAGTCGCAGATTTAGGAAATAAGTAAAAATGTTCAGTTTAAATTCGGAAATTTAAAAAAGTTTAAATTTCCAAAAAAAAAATTCAGTCTTTGCAACAATGAATATGTTACAGTGGAAGCTATTTTATAGTAGAAAAAAGAAGTTTAAAGCAAAAAAATTGTTTTAATTTGTTTTGAAAAACTGCAGTAAACCGGAATTCAAGCATGGCCATTTCATTTTTTAAATTATTTGCCTCATTTTTTTCCCTCTCTTGATGGTGATGATTTTTGAAACATTGTTAAATTTTCAAGCATTTGTTGTATTTACTATCAAATATTTTATGAATTACGAACCCTCAACAAATTCTGTATTAAAGGTAAATAAGATGAGTAATAAAATTTTATGTCAAATAATGTCCACTCTTGATGGGGATCCAGAAAAATTGTGAAAAGGTTTCTTGGGCACCGCACAGCTGCCCCATTGGAATGCTTCATATCATGTACCACCTAACATCTGTTCGTAATATTAATTACCATTAGCGAGTGGATTGTACTAAAAAAATTCAAGCAATCAATAAAAAAATGTGGCTTTGGGGGCAACAGTTTTCATATATATATATTTCTCGGGGAAAACATGGCAATGCTGCTTTAACTATATCATTTATTGAATGGAAAAATGAAAAATTACACAATCAGTAAAAGCTTAATATATAGTTACTGTTAAATACATTGCTTCTTGCGAGTAACTAATCTGGCAGGGTTCAAACCATTCTGTTCACTTCGCCTATAGTTGTTGGGGTTCTAGAGGCTGAGTAGGGGTCGTTGATTCGGTAGAATTTTTCTTCCCAAATATTTTGGCCCAATCTATTGGTTTCCTTCTAGGAATGTAGACGTAAACAGGTCGATGAACTTGCCTTGACTAAAAATAATAACAATAGTTACGTAAAGTTTATCATTATCATAAGTAATGAATACATGAGTAACATTTTAAAACTCTTATATAAAATAGATTTAATTTTTGAGATGTAAATTCCTTAAAAGATGCAATAGAATTTTTAAAGCATTCACCATGACATTTATATAGTTAGATGCGTTTATGTACAATTATTTTGCGTTTTGTTCGTATCTGGAAATAATTTTGAATTCTACTTACCCTATAGCGACGACGGGGTTCCGGATTCGGATCTGGCTCAGGTTCTGCATTGGTAAAAGTTACCAACAGTGCAACTATAACAGCAAGAGCAAAAAGATGTTGAAATTTCATTTTAATGTAGCGGTTTTGCAAATATTTATAACATTTAATGCTTTTATATGCATGGGGGCAAATTTTTTCCTCGTTTAATATCAAAATTGCGGTTTTTTATCCGGTTATAAGGATACGATACATTCATATTAATTTTAAACTCGCTAACTTATCTTTCCAATTATTCAATAGTGGTGACTAGCTTTAAACTGAACCAAAATTTCGCTTGAATTCGTAAAAACGTTGGATTTTTGTCTAAACTTTGTCACTTTTTTGGGTGGTTTTTGAATTTCTCCCCTACAAAGGAACTTTTTTTTTACAATGAGAAATAGAATTTCTTGTGATGCCTGGTTGAACATTTGCTTTTAAAAATTTTATATTTACATTTGTTTCCTTATTTTCTTTGCAGATCATCGCAAAAAGAGTTAGTGTGTTCTAATTATCTTTAAAGCTTCTTTTTAGCGAGACGTCACAAGTAGTGTTCACTAAACGTCGATAGGAACTATCGATAATATCGATAGTTTTGACTATGGAAAACTACCGATAGTATTGTTAAGAAATGGTTTTTAATGAGTTTTTGTTTCTGTTTCTATTAATCTATTCACACATTAATTGTGTCATTTTTATTAAAATAAGACACTGGATAATGGCAATATGCAATTATAAATACAAGGTAGAAGACCATTTGATATTTATGTGAAGTTTTCTCCTCTTGTCGCTAGATGACGTCCACATTCACCCTCAAAAACACCAATTTCGCCTTGCTTCAATTTCATAAAATGATGTGGAGCCACCTATGATTAAAGGGAACACACTCAACAAAAATTTATAAATTAAGGATTAAGACTAGTAACAGCTTCGAACATTGATTGAGCCTAAGTCTCCCGAGGCCCGTAACCAGGATTTTATTTCGGGAGGGGAGGCTGCGATCCTTCTGCTAAAACTACTTAGTCTTTATTTGCGTTTAGGTTAGAGCTAAAAAGCCACGCTCCAACACTACTTTACTATTAATATTATTATTGTATAGAAGTATACTAAAATATAAAAAATACACTAAAAACATTTTTAAAGTGTAATTCTTCTAACATTCTGACAAAGCAATTTAACAACAATGTTGCCTATTTATCTTAATTTCATTTCTAAATAAAAACAGATCACTTGAAAGATATTTCTTTTATAAAATTTATCTTTGAACTAGTTTCTATAACCTTATTTGTGTATGAAAAATGCCTCTAGAAAGTGCTCTATTTAAAAACATAGTTTGACGTCAGCTGGAGAGAATTTTTTTTCAAATTTTTTTCAAATTTTGATTAAATTCATAATTTTAGCTTTTATCTCAAATTTAAAGTTTGCACCCAAACATTTAGAAATTGGATATTCTTTCTAAATTCTGGAAGATTGGATGTTTTTTTTTAAATTCACGTTTCCTCTTAGCGTCCAACTCTTTTTCTAACTGGCAACAACTTCAATTCCTACTTTTTTTATTTTGGGCAATTTTGGGAATTATTGTTGCTATCTGAATTTGCAATGTCAAAATGCATTTGATTCTTCCGAATTTCAAAAAAAAGTTTTTGCTCTAAAGTTATTTATCGTTTTTTATTTAATTTTACCATTAATTTCAAAATTTCGAACTTTTTTGAAATTTTCAATTAAAGTATATTAAAACTTTTACTTTTTTTTGCAAAATTCAAAGTTTAAAATCTTGGCATTTACTTCAAACGCACAAATACTTTTTTAAACTTCGATTCTTTCTAGAAACCTGGAAATTTCGCCAAAGTTTTTGTGAAAAATATCAGATATCGAAATTCTGAACTTAATCTTGAATTTTTTGAATTTGGTATTTTAACTTGAAGTCTACATTTAGTGACAAACTCGTTCTAGAAAAAGTTTAATTACGACCGTGTTTATACTTAAAAATAACCAGAATTCGTTATTAAACATTTCTGAAAGTATTAACTTTTTTAGAAATGTTGAATGTCCTAACAAAAAGTAGGATATTGAAATACAGAACTTGTCCCCTGAAACCAAGAAAAATTAAAAAAAAACACAACAAACGTTGCTCTAACGCGTTTCGACAGTCAAGCTGTCATCTTCAGAGAGATACTAACACCTAATCCTAAAATTTACCCTTATATACTAAGAATATTCACTTCGTGCATGATTGACCGCATCCGAACGCGCATGCGCATCTAATCATACACGTCGTAGTGTCACAATTCCTTATTTATCAACCTTAACAATTTTTAACAGAGATGAATGGCCTAAAGGCCCGGCGCAACCATTCATAAGATTGTCTCCAGCCTTATGGATGGCTAAGCTTTCACATGCATTTAACATATAATTCTTATTTACCACTCTTAACAATTTAATATCTATCCTATGGTCTAATTCAACAGCATGTCTAGCCATACTTGACTTCTCAGTTCTTCCGTATCTCAAATGAGCCAAATGCTCCTTCAGTCGGATTTTAAGAGATCGTCCAGTTTGCCCGACATACTTTTGAGTACAATCCCTACATGTAATTTGGTAAATAGCGGACTTATCCCTTTGCTCTACTTTATCCTTTAAACTACCCAAAAGCGAATTTAATTTTCCGTCTGAACTATAAACAACCCGGAAGCCCTGTTTACGTAAAATTCCACCCAAATGCGTAAGCGAGGGTTCAAATGGAAGTGAGACGAACTTAAAGTTTTTGTTTTCATCAGCTCGGAAAGTTGTGATATTTACCAATTCACATTTGAATTGTTTCTTATTAATAATTTTATAAATAATATTTGGATCGAATCCATTAACTTCAGCTATATGTTTAACTGTCTTCAACTCCTTTCCGAATCTTTCCATATTAAGAGGAAAACTCTTAAGGCGATGGGCAAGGAAGTTGAAGCTTGCCATTTTGTGTTGTATACAATGGTTTGAATCAGAAGTTATATAGCGGAAGGTACTGGAATCTTTCCTATATACATCAAATTCTAATCTATTTTTATTCCTAATATCTAAAGTGTCTAAAAATGGTAAAGCTGCTTCTTTCTCCAATTCTACGATGAATTTAAACTGTTGGAAAACGTGAATTTAATATATCAATGAAATTATCTAAATTTTGATTTTTTGTGTCAAAAATAGCAAAAATGTCATCTACATATCTAATCCATACCCTAGGAAAAAAACTACATTCATTTTTAAGACGATTTTCAAAAACACCCATGAAGAGCTCAGCTATGAAAGGTGACAAGGATTTCCCATGGCTGCACCCTCAAGTTGTTGATAAAACTTGTTATTAATCTGGAAATAATTTTGATCCATACATATTTTTGTTAATGAAATATATTCGTCAATAATTTTGCCTGGAAGGTTATTAAATTCCAGCACATCTCGAAGGTATAATAAGGTTTATGGTATGGGTACACTGGGAAAGAGAGAAGAAACATCAAAAGAAACCAGCATTTCACCCTCCAACAACTTTTCATTCTGAATTTTCTGCACAAACTCTTGGGAATTCTTGACTGACGAAGTGAGTTGTTGGAATTCTAATTTACTGAGTTCTTTTACTAGCCATTTTATTAAGTTATAGGTCGGTGCTCCAATAGCTGACACAATTCTCACCGCCTTTCCAGGTTTATGTATTTTTGGCAGACAATGTAATTTAGGTACAGTGGGGTTAGATACATGAAGAGATCTTTTTAAAAATGGAGTAATAAGGTTGTTACTTTTGTCGAGCACTTTTTTCAGCCCACTTAGGTTAATTCCTAGCAAATTTACCTATTAGAACTCAAAGTTTTTAGTTTTTTAAATTCGAAATTTTAAAAATAAGTTGACATTTAGAATTACTCTCTAAATCAAAAGAAAAAAGAGTCAAAATTTTCTAAAAAAATCTCTAATTTCCAAAAAAAAATTTTTTCAAAATTTCTACTTTAATCTTGACATTTTTAAACTGGTCGTGAAAAGTTGTAAACATTTTATAAATCAATTTTTTCTAAAAATCTGAATTTAAAGATGAAATGTCGTGATTAAAAGTGAAAAATTTCTTAATTAAAGTTGACATTTGAGCCGCCCATGAATAGTGTCCATTCTGTCATTTTGTGAATTATAAAAATATAATTTGTAATAAAAGTATATTTTTGGTAAATTAGTCTGCTGCTTGCATGTAAAGTAAAATACAAATCGACTGGAAACGCAAGCAACCCAAAAGACCATATAAAAAGCAAACATGTATAATTTAAAATAAAACTATCGGAAGGACTATCGATAATATCGATATTTTCGTAAGAGATTTATCGATAATATCGATAGTACAAACTTTAGTTTGTAAACACTAGTCACAAGGAAGGAGTAAGGGATAGTTCTCACCCTACTGTAGAAAAAAATTACAAAACCACCCCAAAAAGTGGAAAACTTAAAAAAATCGACTGCTTAAGAAATTTTGGGGGAAAAATTTAGGTTGACTTTTATTGAATTTACTCCAGTTAAATCTTCCACACTGTATATTATTTCGAGTCCCCATCGTATGTATGTCGGACTCGAATAACGTCGTAACGTCTCACCATTATGAACACGAAACCGAGACTTGGCATCTTTCTACAATGTTATAAATTTCCTTTATTGCGCCGTTCCAGGAATCCCAAAATTAATTTCACATCAATGACAAATTAGCTGACCGAATACGGTCGACGGAGCGTAACCAACTATTGCAACATAACTGCCTTCACCCTTACTAACCACGTCTTCCTTATAATTGGCTAATTAATTTTCCAAAGGGAAAAGCTAAGATCGTTTGTGACAAAAATTAAGACAAGGGTTTTCTTTATGTGTTCTCTCCGAATCAGGAATTATTAAAAAGTAACTTAGGCGACGCCATTATTTTGGAGAATTTTTTGTAAGTTACACAGAAATGAAATACAGATCTTGTCCCCTGAAACCAAGAAAGATTAAAAACCACAACAAAGGTTGCTCTAACGCGTTTCGACAGCCAAGCTGTCATCTTCAGAGAGATACTCTCTCTCTTTAATCTTTCTTGGTTTCAGGGGACAAGTTCTGTATTTTAATTTTGGAAGATAACCAAGGACCAGTCCGTTCCACCAAAAGTTACGTAGAAAAATGCTTTAATATGATATTTTACCTATTTACTATTCCAAGTAATTTTTTTTATGTTCTCAAAAATTTAAGTTAATGTAATAATTCGTATCTTTTTCTATTAAAATTTGGACTTTATTTTACTTAGAAATAAGTCCAAGTAATTGGAATTTTGATACATCAGTAAAATTTTCGAAAAAATCTCAAGAAATCAAAATTTTGGGAAAATGTTTAATGCAATTTGAAATTTTTAGTTTTAAAGTCCAGCTTAATTTTTTTTAGAAATTATCACCTCTTTTACATTTAGATTTTTATTCCCTAAATTTCTATTTATTCCTGGAATCTGGAGGTTAAATTCGACTTAAACATTTTAAAATTTTGAGATTACGTTGGGAATTCCATTCCTGTTGAGGGGCATTTTCTTCGCCAGTTGCTTCTTACACACGTATACATTTTCAGGGGGTAACTATAAAAGATTGCCATTCTTTAACGAAAAAAAAAGTATCTAAAAATTTAGACGTCTGTAAGAAGCAACTGGCGAAAAAAACGCCACTCAACAGGAGTGGAATTCCCAATGTAATCTCCAAATTTTAAAGGGGGCAACTATAAAAGATTGTCGTTCCTTAACGCAGGGCTTCGAACCGCTATGTTTTTCGTTCCGGTTTTCGGTTTTCGTTCCGGCAAAAAATTACGTCGGTTCAGTTTCGGTTTTCGTTCCGACAAAAATAACGGTTTTTTTCCGGTTTCCGGTTCAGTTCCAGGTGACTCATTTTTTGATTTTTAAGAGTCTTTAAAAATTGATTTTTGGACATAATTTAGAAAATGTGATGTCTTTTTTACTTTAATATTACCACCTTGCCTAAAATTGAAGGAAAATATTTTATATTTTTCAAGTTTAAATTTTCATGGTGAAACTCTGAGGTTTTAGTTTAATCTGAGTTCAAATTGTTTATAAAAAACTAAATCGAAATTGCGGGTTTAGATATTTTAAATTTAAACTCGGAATTTTCATAAAAATCCTAAATTATATACCCTAGAGTTGAAAACTTCTAGAATATACGAACTTTGCCGATTAAAATCGAAAATTTGAGAGACCTTTTTCTTTCATAATTTTGGTTCTGTATCGAAGTTTTGACTTTCATTTGCTTTTTCTAATAAAATTGATTTTTAATGTTTCGACTGCGTTTTCTAGATCTGTCGATTCAAAAGATCAAATTAAAAAAATAAACGAAAATAAAAAAGATCAGCCACAATTTCAAAAAAAGAACTTTAAATTTATTTCAAAAAAGAGTTTTCAAATTTCCTACCCTAATTGAATCTTGATTTTAAACCTTTAAACCCAAAGATTAGATTTTGTTCCTGGAAATGTTGCTGAAAGCTTTAAAATTTCTAGAAAAAGTAAAATTTTTCGAAGGTTTTGTTTAATGTATTTAGTTTTTTTCGATATTTTAACTTTTTTCTCTTGACGTTTTAAATTTAAACTTGTAGGTACCTTTCATTATTAACTTTTCTAAAATTTCGATTTTAAACAAAATTTAATCTCTCTCTCTCTCTCTCTCTCTCTCTCTCTCTCTCTCTCTCTCTCTCTCTCTCTCTCTCTCTCTCTCTCTCTCTCTCTCTCTCTCTCTCTCTCTCTCTCTCTCTCTCTCTCTCTCTCTCTCTCTCTCTCTCTCTCTCTTTCTCTAACAACCTCTTAACCCTTTTTATCGACATGTTGACTTTTTTTTCTTTAATTATAGACATTTTTCTCGAAATTATGAGTTGAGACTTGAACTATAAGAAACTGACAAATATAAATTTAAATTTGGAATAGTTTTTAATCTTTCTTGGTTTCGCGGACAAGATTTGTATTTCAATTTTTGAAGATAACCAAGGGCCAGTCCGTTCCACCAAAAAATAAAAAAAATAGATATTTTTAACGAAGGTCGATAATTTGAAAACGATTTTCAAAAAAAACCCAGCTTTTGAAGGAAGTTGAAATTGTCATGAAAATCGAAATTTTCAAGAGATTTTAAAAAAACTCGGACATTTAAAAAAAAGCTCCAACAAAGGTTCAGATGTTCAAATAGAAAATTTTTTTTAACCTATATTTTCAAAAGACAAAATTTTCAACAAGTCGAAATATAAAGAGAGAGTCGAAGTTTGAAAAAATATAGAACTTTTCAAATATTCTACTTTTCGAAAGGCGCCGCTTCTAAAAAAATCTATATTTTCCCAAAAATCAAAGCTTCGAGGTTGAAGTCAAATATTTTAAAATTAATTCGTAATGTTTCAATAAAGTCAGTTTTTTAGCAAAAGTCGAAGCTTTCAAAAAATCAGAATTTCGAATAGCTGGAATTTTCAAAATAGCCGATATTTTGAAGGAAGCTGAAATTGTCATAGAAATGAAGTTTTTGTTTTAAAAACTCAACGATTTTTCCAAAAAATTCAAAATTTCCGAAAAAGAGCCGATTTTTTTTTGAAATTATCAAAAGGTTCTAGTTTTTAGAAAATGGAGAAATTTTGAAAAAGTCAGAGATTAAAAAAAAAGTTATGATTTTCAACAAAGATCCAAATTTTCAATCAAAAAAAGAATATTTTAAAACAAGTTTTTGAAAAGACAAAATGTTCACGAAGTTAAAATATCAAGAAAGAGTGAAATTTTGAAAAAATATAGAAATTTTCAAATATTCATTTATATTTTGAAAGTCGTCGCTTTGAATAAAAGACCATATATTCAAAATAATCGAAAATTTGAAAGTCAAAAACTTTAAAATGAATTCGTAATTTTTCAATCGAGATTCTTTACGAAAGTCTAAATTTTCGATTTTTTGCTAAAATTTTGTCTTCAAATTTAAAAATTTTTGGGTTAAATTTGAAACTGCTAGATTTTGGCGAAACTTTTGAGAAAAAATCATAATTTGGAATGTTTGGAAGATTTAGGAAGTCAGCAGCAGGAACTTAAATTTGAGATTTCGAAAAAAATTGACTTACTAAAATCAAAGTGGAATTTGAAGCAAAAAATTTTACGAAAAATCGACAATATGATTAATAACTTCAAAAAATAGAGGTATCAAGTTAAGAAAATAAAATTGAGAGTCAAAGAAAGAATTTTTTAAAAAAAGATTCCAGAAAAATGTCTAGTAAAACTCGAGTTTGCAAAGAAATTGCAAGAAAAACCGACTTTCTCTAGCTTCAATGAAAAACATGGTGCTACTTTATTCCAAAGATACAACAGAGGAAATTTGTTTCATTTTAAACTGGAAATTTTAGAAGAAGAAAAGAAATATTTCGAGTGATTTCCAGATAAAAGTCCAAATTTCAAGAAAAAGTTGAAAATCTTGATAAAAGATTCAAATTAAAACTTAAAATTTTTATTAGGGTCGAAAATGTGAAAATTTCGTGTTTCTAATCTAATCTAATCAGAAATGAGAGATGAAGATGAGAAAGTTGCATGCAATTGTGTACAATTTTGAAATAAAAATTGAAATTTCAAAAAAAAAACAAATCTTAAGTATAAAATAAAAAATATTTTAAGTATATAAATTCGACGAATCCAAATAAACCGATATGTTTTTCGGTTTCGTTCCGGTTGTCGTTCCGGCGAAAATAATGGTTTTTTTCGGTTTTCGGTTTCGGTTCAGTTCCGGTTCGAAGCCCTGTCTTAACGAAAAAAAGGTAACTGAAAATTTAGACCTCTATAAGAAGCAACTGGCGAAGAAAATGCCACTCAACAGGAATGGAATTAACGAAACTTTGCAAAGAAGATACAGAGAATATATTGGGAAGTTTTTTAAAACGGCTATTTGACAAAGAAAGTTCGACATTTCTTATAAAAGTTGAAATTTAAAGAAATTTGTATTAACAAAAAAAAAACAGATTGTTTTTTTTTCGAAATTTTGACTGAAGCGGAATCTTAAACTTTTTCTAAAACCTTTAATTTTTTCATTAAGAAAAGAACCAAAATTTCGAATTATATTACAATTATCTCACTAAATTTTCAAAATATCTGGTAAAAGTTTGATCAGTAGGATTTTTCAGAAGAAAAATTTCGAAACATTTTAAATATATCGAACGATGGAGATCGATACGAAAAATTTAGAAAAATAACAAAATTTTAAAATGAAGTTCAAACTTTAGAAAACAAGTTTTCAGAAAAAGTCTCGGTTTCAGGTTCAATGTCGAAATTTTAGAAAAGAAATGAAAACTACCAGTTTAAAATATAAACTTTGAAAAACAAGTTGAAAGTATGAGAAAAAAATCAAAAGTTCACGAATTCTAAGACAAATTTCAGAAACTGTTCAACATTTCGGGAGAAAAGCAAAATTTTGATATTATTTTAAAAGTTCGATTTAGATTTTTGAAAGGAAATTCCTAGACATTAAAAAAAATAAAATTTATATAAAAAATAGTTTTAATTCAAAAACTCCCCATTTCGAATCTAATGTCGAAACTTTAGACAAAAAAAATAATGAATAAATAACATTTGGTAATTTAGAACCGGATTTTCTGAAAAGTCTCAATTTCGAGTAAACTCTTGCCATAAAACAATTTTTAAAATTATTTGCCTCCTCCGATCATTTTGCCTGTATATCAAAATTTGAACTCTAATTCGACCCCAAATTTCGATTTTTAAACCTAAAACTATTAAGTGGCCGGAAAGAATTGAAATTTTGAGAACAAAGGAATGCTTGAAATAAAAATCGAAAGTTCTATTTTGGAGCCGAAATTTCAGGAAGAAAATATAGTTTCAAGCTTATGTAAATTAAAAAAAAATGACGTTTGCAGAACAAACTTTCGAGTGAAATGTCGAAATTTCGAGTATGCATCTGGCGGTAGATCTCAATTACAAAATATTTTTCAAAAATAGAAGGTGATCCTGAAAATGTTCAGGAAATAAATAATACATTAAAAATAAGAATTGTTTTAATTATTTTGGGTGTTTTCTCGTGTTCTGTAAGTGTACATCTCATTTTGTTTTGAATTAGTTTCCGCGTTCCGAATTTAACAATTATCATTTTCAGGAAAATTATGGTTCTGTCTACATAAAAGACGAAGCCGCAAAATAAAGTTTTAAATGTGTCTGATAATGTGGCTTATCGTTGTGGTGGATGATACAAATTGGTCAATTAGTTTCCTGCTTTTGAACCTGAAAAAGACAAATTATTTTAAACTGTGTGTGATAAATAATATTGCTCTTAAAATATAAATCTTGTCTCCTGAAACCAAGAAAGATCAAAAAAACACAACGAAGGTTGCTCTAAGGCGTTTCGATAGTCAAGCTATCATCTTCAGAGAGATACTCTGTGCTCTGTATCTCTCTGAAGATGATAGCTTGCCTATCGAAACGCCTTAGAGCAGAGAGATACTATGTACTCTGTATCTCTCTGAAGACGATAGCTTGCTTATCGAAACGCCTTAGAGCAACCTTCGTTGGGTTTTTTAATCTTTCTTGGTTTCTGGGGACAACATTTGTATTTCAATTTTTGAAGATAACCAAGGACCAGTCCGTTCAACCAAAATTAATTGCTATTGTCTTCAAAATAATTCGTTGTTTAGGCCCTTTCAAATCAAAATCACTGCTTATGAGAATTTTTACTTATAGCGAAATTAACCAATTTTCTAAAGATTTAAAAAAAAGAGATTGTTTCGATTTTCTTAAAAACGTACTTTTCGATTTTTTTTCTTTAGATTTTCTAGTTCAAACTTTACATTTTCAAGCTTTTTTTTAAGTGGAATATCAACTCATAATTATGAGATTAGTGCAGACTTTTTAAAATGTAAATCATTTCTTAATTTAGAGATTCAGCTGACAATTTGATTCTAATGCACAGAAAAATTGGTTTGAAGTAGTGGCGGCTCGTCCATAGACACTATGGAATTACCAATTTCGATTTGAAACTCAAGATTTCCACCCTTTTCTAAAAATTTTGACTTCTTTCCAAATTTCAGCTTTGCTTGAACATTTCAACCGCTTTTGATAATATCAAGTTTTTTTTTAAATTCGAAATATCAATTTAATTTCAAAATTTGGCCAAAATTTCAACTTTGAACCTTTTTGAGACTTGGAACTTTTTTTTTAAAGTTTGACTTTTTCAAAATATTTATTTTTTTAATAGTTTCGACTCTTGAATGTATAGATTGTTCCGAAAATTTCGGTTTTTTTGAAAATTGCGATGAAAAATTTCGATTTCAAATTTTAGTTTAATGAAATTTTCAGTTTTTTTCTAAATTTTGATTTTTTTGAAAATGTTGACCTTTTATTAAAATTTCCATTTTTTGAAAAGCCTTATTTGAAAAGTATCGAATTTTGTAAAACTAGACTTTTTTTAAAATTTCATCTTTATTAAAACGTTGGATTTATTTTCCAAATTGTATCTTTCTGCAGCCTCTTTTCTTTCCCTTTTTTAATCTTCCAAATTTTTTTGAAATTTAGATTTTGCTCAAAATTTTGACTTTCCTTTAAAAATTTCGATTTTTATTATAAATCTCGACCCTTTTTTTTGAAATTTTCGATTATCTTCGTGAACTACTTTTCAAAATTTGGCATTTTTTCGAATATTCGAAATTTCTTGAAAATATCGACTTTATGCAAATTGTCGAGATTTTTCTCATAACTTCGATAACATGTTGATTTTTTAGAAATTTCAAAATTTCAATTTCAATTTCAAAATTTCCACTCTGAAAATTTCTAGGTTTTTTGAGAATGTCGAGGTTTCTGAAATATGAACTCTTACTCAAAATATTGAATATGGACTCTTGTTCAAAATATTGAATCTTGAAATTTTATTCGGACATTTAAACGTTTTTGAAGATTTCATATATCTTTTCAAATTCTTACTTTTTTCAAACTTTCAATTTTTTTAAAAATTAGATTCATTTTCCAAAATGTAGAGTTTTTTGAACAATTTCGTTATTTAGGCAATTCTTTTTCTTTTTTGTAGATTTTGAATTGGTTTTAAAATTGCCATTTTCTCAACTTCTAGATTTTTAAAAATTTTTAACTATTTTTATCAACTATATTTTAAAATTTTAAGCTAATTAAAAAATTTTGTTATTTTTTCAAATTTTTGATTTCTTGAAATCTCAACTTTGTTTGAAAATTTTGATTGATGTTTTCGGTTTCGTTAAAACTTTCGATTGAACATCTTGACTTTTTGCAAATGTCGATAATATTTCGAAATTTTAATTTTTTTAATTTCCACTTAAAATTTTTGACCTTTTTAAAAATATTTCGACTTTTTCGTAATTTCAGCTCCCCAAAATTTTAACTTCTCAATATTTTGTATATTTTTTAAGGTTCCCCATTTCTGATAATTTTGGCATTTTTGGTTTTTTTAGAAAAATTTCGGTTTTGAGCTCTAATTTTTTTATAAATCCAATTTTTTTTTCAGAATTCCAAATTTATACACTTAACAGTTACAGATTTTCCTAAAATTGCAAGATTATTTTTAGAAATTGCAATTTTTTTACTTTAAAACAGATACATGTAACTTCTCCCAAAATGTTTCGAATTTAGGCTTCCAATCTATTTTTTAAATGTAGAATTAGAAATTAACAATTTTCACGTTTTCTAAAAAATACTGACATTTAAATCTAAATTTTAATTTTATTTCTCAAAATTTTAAGTTTTAACTCAAAATATCTGAGTGTTTCGAAAGTTTAAGTTTTTTCTGGACCTTAAAGTTTTATTTTTCATAAATTTCAATTTTATTTTGCGAAATTTGGAATTTTGCCCTGAAATTTTAAGATTTATTTTGCTTTTTGTCCCAGAACTTCGACTTTAGTCATCAAATTGTATTATTTTTATTGAAATATGGATAAAATTTCTTTGAAGGTTCCTTCGAAAAAGCTAAGATATATCTTGAGATTCTTAATTTTTTTACAAAAACATTGATTAATTTTTACCATTTTCTGGAAAATAATACCATTGTTTATAAATTACTCTTCTAACTGTTTTTTTATTTTGCTGGATCGGACTGGTCCTTGGTTATCTTCAAAAATTGAAACACAAAAATTGTCCCCTGAAACCAAGAAAGATTAAAAAATTCTTGGTTTTAAGGGACAAGATTTGTATTTCAATATTTTAATCTTGTAATTTTAACTTACTTTTCAAAATTGGAGTTTAAATATCTTCTAAATTGCCCGCACAGTAAAACGCTTTCTTAAAGAGCTCTTAGAGTCATCATTTTTTAGAGTCTGACATCGGGAAATATTGTCAGGAAGTTAACATTATTTTACCATAAAGATTTCTCATCCTTAAGGCATTTATCAAAATCATCTTATAGATATCTGTTGATGTTAGTAATCTGAGACTTAAAAATGTTATCTAAATGTCTCTAAAAGATATCGCTAAAATGATATGATTATGTGTTCACAGAGAAACTATAAATAACTCTAACTCCAACAAGTGTCGTATGAAAATAGAGTACAAACTAGAATACAATGTGCAGCCCTCTAAGCGCTTAGCCTTTAGTCTAGGTTGCATTCTACTTACATAACTAAAAAAAATCCTAAAGAAAAGTCGAAGTTTCAAAAAAAATTCGCGAAAAATTTTGAAAAAACATTTTGTTTGGAAAAAATCTAGAAATTTATATAAAATAATTTCTTTAAAAAAGTCAAAAGTACATGAAAAAGTTTTTGAAATTTTTGTGAAATCTATTTATGTCAAAAATGGGAAGAGGATATTTCGTCAAAAAGACAAAATTTTCGAAATTTTTATGTAACAAGTTTTTGGATCAAAAGGAAAAAAATCAAATTTTTAAATTGGAAGTTTCGAGAAACGAACTTTCTATAAAATAAATTTTTACAGAAAGGTCAATTTTTTAAATTTTTGGTGGTTATCTTATCTTGGTTAGCTTCAAAAATTGAAAAACAAATCTTGTCCCCTGAAACCAAGAGAGATTAAAAAACACAACAAAAGTTTCTTAAAGGTAGAGCAACTTTTGTTGTGTTTTTTAATCTTTTTTGGTTTCAGGGGACAAGATTTGTTTTTCAATTTTTGAAGATTACAAAGGACCAGTCCGTTCCACCAAAAATTAAAAAACACAACAAAAGTTCCTTAAAGGTAGAGCAACGTTTGTTGTGTTTTTTAATCTTTCTTGATTTTAGGGGACAAGATTTGTTTTTCAATTTTAAAAAGGTAAACATTTCTTAAAAAAAACACAATTTCGAGGTTTATTTTTAAAAGGAAGTAAGAAAAATTTGTTAATACAATATTTTATAGACAAATAAAATTTCTATTTTGCAAGAAGGTGACATATGTTTCTCGAAACAAGTAAAATCTATCTTATAAAAAAAATTAAGTCGAAATATCAATAAAATTTTAATAAAACAAACAAGATCAAAATTTTGAAAAGCCAAATTGATAAAAAATAGCCTATTTTGTCCTTGAGGAACTTCTAACTCAATTTTCGTCGAAATCTGTTTAGTAATTGAGCCGTAAATGGCCAACTAGTAGCCAGATAAACACACTTTTGAATTTCGAAACTACTTCTTCAAAACATATTTAATTGGTCTATATTGTTCAATTTGCAAAAAAAATATACTATTTTGGGTTGTCGCGTTCAGATGATTTCCGGGTTTATTTAATTTATTTCCGTTTAATTATTAGCTATTGGTGTACACAACGTTACGGAAAACCACAACATAAGGAAAAATATCGATCGTAACTAATTATATAAACGGCGATCAATAATTATTCTTCATTAGACATTGAAAGTGTTTGATTTTGTCACAATGAATTTCAAAGTTTTATTCACGTTTGTGATTTCTATGCTACTTCTCATCACCGTTCAGGGTGCTCCAGAACCTGAACCAAGAAGAGGCAGGAGAGTCCACTGGAGACATGTAAGTGACTTCTTTTTTGGAAACATTTTTTATAATAAATATTTTACTTCTAAATTATTTTCTAAATCGAGTTAGATTTACCTGCACACATATTCTAAATATGTTGTTACATGTTGGGTTCGATTTAAAAGATCTCTGAAATTAAACTCTTTATTTCAACAAAGAAACAGAACGTAATACTGTTAAAAATTACTAAATACTAAATGTCGAAATCTCTGTACCGAATTAATTACAATGGGGGTGCGCATATATTTATATTCGACGTCCATTTTTAGAGTTTATTGGAAAGCTTAGAGATTATTGAAGAATTTTAACAAGTTTACCAACGAAATTCCGGGAATTAAGAGAAAAATTAAAAAATATTTATAAATTTTAAAAACAAATTTCAGGTCTAATTTTAACTCTAATTTTTTGTAAAAGAAGCAATAATTTTAAAAATAATTATCTTAAATCTTTGTAGGTTGACCGTGGGCTTCGAGTCTTTGATACACTTGTACTGAACGCGTAATGACCTCTACCGAATTAATCACAATGGGGGTGCGCGTATATTTATATTCGATGTTTTTTTTAAATTTATTGAAGAGATTAGTGATTATTGGAAAATTTTAAAAGGTTTACTAGCGGAATCCCGGAAATTAAGAAAACAAAATAAACATTATTCATAATTTTTAAATACAAAATTTGCGTCCATGTCTAATTTTAACTTTAAATTTTATGTAAAAGAAGCAATAATTTTGGAAATAATTATCCTAAATCTTTGTAGGTTGACCGTGGGCTTCGAGCCGTTGATACACTTGGAGGACTTATTCCAGTAGGAGCGGACATATGGGGTTAAAAGGACTGACAGAACCTTGGACATTTTTTCATTTTGTAACTAGTTAAATAAATACATTTTATTGCATTGCACGAACATTTTGTTTGCTTTCCTTACTATTGTTCTGATATTTAATTTTTCTGACACATATATTTTTTAAGGTGATATTGTGATTATTATTACTAAAACTGATTATGCAATTAACGAAAGTACAGGTTGTTATTTAACGTGACCAATTGTAACCCTTTATCAAGTTTTATATTCCCTTTTTTTTGTAAAACATGTGTCTTCAAAACAAAGTAGTAATGTGAAATTCTAAATTTAAATTTGATATTTTATTTTTTTTTTCAAATGGATCTTTAAATTTGAAATTGCATTTAATTTTTAAGAACTTCCGAAAATTTTCACCATTCTCAAATATTTTCTTCTGTTGAAATTATTTACTTTTCTGGAAATTTTGATTTTTTTGAAAATATCAGTATTTTGGATTTTTTTTTTAAATCCACTGCTTCCGAAAATGTCGATGCTTTTCATCATCTTGCCTATAAAGATTCGATTATTTTAAATTAGGAATATCTTCTTAAAAATGTGACTTTCAAATTATCGGCTTTCTTAACTTTCGATTTTTTCGTTAAATTGACTTTTTCTAATTCAGACTTTCATTGAGGATTTAGACTTGTTTAAAAGTTCAACTTTCCACATTCGACTTCTTTTCAGAATGTCAAATTTTTCAAAATTTACACTTTATATCAAAATTCCGATTTTTTCACAACTATAACTTTTTCTCGTAGTAATTTCAAAATTTTGACCCAAAAACTGGCCTTATTTCATACTTGTCTCCACTTTTTTGTATAATTTAACATTTTTGTGAAAACTCTTTCTTGTAAAATTTTGACTTTTACTGACAATTTCAGCTTCTATCAAAATTTCGATTTTTGAACATTTCTAATCCTTTTCGGAACTTTGGATTTGTTTAAAAATTTCGATTCTTTTGACAATCTCAAATTTTTCCAAAAGCTCTACTTTTTTAGAAATTTTGTTTATTACAACAATTAATATTTCTTTAAAAATATTATTTTTTTTGTATTTAAATATTTTATAGATTTTAGATATTAGATATATTATAGATTTTGGTTTTTTTACCAATTCCAACTTTTAGAATTTTGATATTTTTTCGAAAATAGAAATTTTTTGAAAATTTTGATCGATTTTGATATTTCGCCTCTTTTAATTTAGAATATTTTAAAAAATGTTGATTAAAAAACGAGGTGTTCATTAAAAATTTCAATATTCTAAGAACTACAATTTTTCGAAAATTTCATTTTGTGACTTATCTAGAAATTTTCGACTTGTTTCGGAATATCACTACAAAATTGAACTTGTTTTCACAATCTCAACTTTTTCTCATAATTTTAACTTTTTTGTAAAACTGGATATTTTGAATTCGACCGTTTTAAGAATTTCGACTTTTTAAACTGTTGATGCATTAATTTTTGATGTATTCATTTCTTTTTAAATAAAAATTTTATTGAATTCCGATATTTTTCTAATATTTAGAATTTTAGTAATAAATTTCTGGTTTCTTAAAAATCTCGACGCATTTTAATTTAATTTAATTCGAATTTCATTTCGACATACAGTAATACCCCATTTAACGTGGGGATTACCTTCCAACCAAGTAGAGCGTTATACGAAACAGCGTTAAACGAGGTCATCTCTTTATGTAAATAATGGGGTTAGGGGAAAACGGGCATAAAAAGTAGGTCGCCATATATATTTAGATCATTCATATTCTGCTTTTCCAATTTTTTTGTATTTTTTATCAAGAAGGTGCTTAATGTCATTTGTAATTTTTTTTGCGCCCTATAAGTAGTTGGCACTCCGTCTTGCCTTTGAACTCTTATCAAATTCTGCCTCATTTTCAATAAATTATTTCCTAATTTCTGTAGCTAAACTAGTTTTTAGAAATGACCTTGACAATTTGCTTTTCTTCAGAATCATTTTTTTTTTAATTTTTGTGTTCTTCTTGATCCACTATTTCCTTGAGGTCATCTTTAATTTTTTTTTTGAAATTTTCTCCATTCCTAAACCTGTTTGATTCGCTAATTCGACTATTTCATGCATATCAACAACAGATTTTCTACTGTCATTGTCCTCGTTTAGATCTGACCAAACGTTTTTCCACACTTCTTTAAAACATTTTTTTTTATTACCTCATTCAAAAAAAAATTATAATTATAATATATGTTGTATGTACTTTGGATTTGGAGGAAACCTAATGATGCGTGCAATTTTCAGGGAATCCCACTATTCCAATAAAAAAGCGTTAAACCGAAACAGCGTTAAACGGAGCACCGTTAAGCGGGGTCTTACTGTACTCTCTTTTTCTCTGTGAATTTAAAGAATTTATATAAATAATTTATAAGCTTTTCTTTTAAATAACTGAATTTTTTCCCAAAACTCTCGCTACCAATTTTGTTCCTTTTCGCAAAATTTATAATTTTCCTAGCTTATTAGTGTTATTTTTTTAACTCAAATTTCAACTTTTTTTCCAAATTTCCACTCGCAAACTTAGCTCGAAGTTTTCATTTTAAATGCCACATATCAAATTTTTTTTAGATCAGAATTTGACCCAGCCAGGGGACGTAACTAGGTTATAACAGGGGCAGGAGCCCAATATGTATTCGGTCACATTTTAAGTTTTTTGAAAATAAAAAATGTTTTGAGGATTTGGATTTTTCAAAAATTTTGGCAATCGCTTTTTTCGAAATTAGTGTTTTTTAAAATAAATTTTTACTTATTTCTAAATGACGGACTACCTTCAGAATTTTTATTTTTTGGAAATTTCGGCAATAATAAAATGTCTGCTGCTGTTCAAAATTTCGGTATTTTTTTAATTTGTTTTCAAAACTGCAACTCTGCAAAAATTTGATCTGCTAAGCTTTGCATTTTTTTTTGAAAATGTCGAATTTACCTGAAAGCTTGAAATATTTCAGAATTAGGGCTTCTTTTCTCAGTATTTTTTAAAATAAATTTTTACTTATTTTAAAATGTCCACTATCTTCAGTATTTTGACTTCTTCGAAATATCGAGATCATTAATAAAATGTCTGCTGCTGTTCAAAACTTCGGTATTTTTTTAATTTGTTTTCGAAACTGCAATTC
This sequence comes from Dastarcus helophoroides, assembly GCA_028583605.1. Classification (NCBI taxonomy): domain Eukaryota; kingdom Metazoa; phylum Arthropoda; class Insecta; order Coleoptera; family Bothrideridae; genus Dastarcus; species Dastarcus helophoroides. The sequence continues at coordinate 31,009,302 of CM053327.1, forward strand.
TTTACAAAAATTTGGTCTTCTAAGTTTTGAATTTTTTTTTGAAAATATCGAATTTACCTGAAAGCTTGAAATATTTCAGAATTAGGATTTCTTTTTTCAGTACTTTTAAAAGAAATTTTTACTTATTTCTAAATGTCGCGTATCTTCAGAATTTTGACTTTTTCGAAATATCGACATCATTAATAAAATGTCTGCTGCTGTTCAAAACTTCGGTATTTTTTTAATTTGTTTTTGAAACTGCAATTCTTTGCAAAAATTTCGTCTTCTAAGTTTTGAATTTTTTTTGAAAATGTCGAATTTACCTGAAAGCTTGTAATATTTTAGAATTAGGACTTCTTTTTTCAGTATTTAGACTTTTTTAAAATTGCTGAATTTATCCCAACATTTCGAAGTTTTCAACATTTTTGGTTTTTTTTTGACAGTCTTAGAAAATATGGACTTTTTCCAAAATTTCACCTTTTTTAAAAATTGGACACGATTTTTTTTTCAGAATTTCAATTTCTTTAAACATTTTAATTTTTTCTAAATTTTAATTTCTGTGAGAATTTTGATATTTCGAAATTCCGAATTTAAAAAAAAGTTTTGAATTTATTGAAAATTTTAATTTTTTCTTTAAACAATGCGCCTCTTTAAAATTTTGGCTTTTCAAAAAATTTGAAATTTTTACATCTCTGCTTATATTTTGAAATTTTTTAAAAAATATAAGTAGAGATGCTCAAAAATTTGAGTTGAGCATCTCTCCTTATATTTTTTAAATTTTCGAACTAACAGTTTCGGCTATTTTTCAAAATTTCGACATTTTTCAAAATTTCGAATACTTTTTAAGATTATGATTTTTGTTGTTGAAAATTTTAACTTTTTTAACTGTTGACTCGAAATTTGGACTTTTTTGAGAAATGTCAAAGAGGGGTATACTATATTTTGAGTATCGGGGGGGGGGAGGGGGAAATCTAAAACTCTAAAACAGTTTAAGAACTCCTGTCCTAGATATTATGGTTTTTTTTTAATCATCGATTATTTTCTTCAAAATTAACAGTGACAATATTTTAGTTTTAATTCCCGACAATTTGCTTTTGCACTAGAAATGTCGACTCTTGTGGAGATGTTTGCTTTTTTTATCGAAGTTCCAAGCTTAATCCAGAAAATTTAAGTATACGATCAAAAGCTCAAGTTTTTTTCCAAATTTAAGCCCTTAAGTTCAAAATTTAATGTTTACTAACAGAAATAATGATAATAATGAATTTTTGGAAAAAATTTATTCTAGATAAATCTATTGTTTTTTTTACCTAAAAATGCACCCTTTCAATTTTTTTAACTTCAACCTTAACTCAAACATTGAATTTTCTATAAATATTGTAGTGTTTATTTTTCGACATTTAGAGTGTAAACTCGCGGACCTAAGTTTTTTTTTCAGAATTTCGACCTTAACTCTAAAATTCCATTTTTTCCCTAAAATTTCGATAAATTTTTCTAATGTACTACATACGTAAAATAATGCATTTCAGTACTGTTGTTGTTATGTAGTTTTATGCATTTAATTTCTTCCTGTTTAATCATTAGCTGCGAGTGTACACAACGTTAGGGAAAACCGCAAAGTAAGGAAAATAACGAGCCTAAATAATTATATAAAGGACGAACAATAATTATTATGTATCAGACATTGACAGTGAACTTTACAATGAACTTCAAACTTTTATTCACGTTTGTGATTTCTATGCTCATTCTCATCACCGTTCAGGGTGCTCCAGAACCTGAACCAAGAGGTGGGCGCAGAAGAGTCCGCTGGAAACACGTAAGTATTTTATTTATTGGAACTTCTTCTTATAGTAAATACACATTTCATCGTTGAGTGTTTTCACTCAACGATTTCATCTAAATTAATTTCAAAATCTGCGATATATTAAAAAATAAAATTATTGAGTTTTTGATCACTGAAAACTTACATTAGAATAAGCTGTTAACCTTACATTGGGGGTAGGAAAAGTTATGTTTCTTTTTTGTGTAAAGGAGTCAGTTGTGAGTTTAAAACCAAGTTTTTTGGGCCGCCAAATCCCATCTTGGGAAATGTGGTGCTAATATGTTTTTTTCACATCTTCGTAACGGTAACTCAGGCAGGAAAGTTCATGGGCTTTTTGTTTAAAAATAAATTCTCTTCAACTTTACCAAAGTGATATATTATTGTAAACCGAATCAATAAATGGGCATAATTATTAAAAAATAGTTTGTAACAAAATATTGTTTTACGTATTACAAACTTTTCTCCTCCAATTTTATCAAAAAATTACGTCACATGCTTTTTGTAGAGGAATATTTTTAAGAATGATTTTCCGTTATTTTCTTTTTAATTTTCTTTATTTTGAAGAATTTTTAATATCACTGGATCATTCTCTACAAAAGCAGTGAAAACATTTTTTGGTAAAATTGGAAGAAAAATGTATTGTGCTAAAAAAAATGTGTATACAGAACTCTATCTTCCAAGAGTTTTACCTTTTTGATTATTCGATTTACTAGGAAATGTTACACCAAAAATTTGCAGATAATTCAATTATAAACAAAAAATCACTTTGCAAACGAGGGAGAGAAGACTCAGTTTTAGATTATCACGGACCCCCTCCCCAACATAAAACCAAATTTACCTAAAATGTGACTGAACATTTCAATGTTGTCTCATGCGTACAGTTGAAGCTAAAATGCGGGGTAGTGGGAAGCTGCATCCCACTACTCTTGGACATGGCCGGATTAAGTAAAATTTATAAATACGAAACTTGCCGCGTAACGGTTCTAACGATTTAGATGAAACTTTAGAATTAGGGGCTTTTGGACCAATAGGATAATTTTTATAAGTGCTTTTTGGTAAAAGTTCAGGAGAACTATTTTCAAAGACATCTTGGTTTAATAGTAAAATAATTTCCTTTCAATACGCGACGCCTGTGTACAATATTGTTAAGCCGGTGCTGTAAACACGTCATGATTGCAGTGAAATGGCGGCGCGCGCACGCCGATAATTGAATATTTATATATTTCATTTTTACCTACCCAAAGAATGAAACTCTTGATTTTCCTTCACTAATGTGTTCACTGAGGTTTCAACAATGATCCACAATACACTTCCCCATATTTTCAGGCCGTTTTCTAAAAAAAACCCCGATGCTATGTTCGCAATGGTCTGTCAAATAATGAGAGTGCGTTGCAAACTGGGTTGAGCTAGGCTTCCGCCAGGCTTTCAACTGGCTTCACTGCTTACCGTCTTACGTTCAGTCTATTTAGTCTCTGTTAAATAACAATTCAAAGAACTAGTTATAACTTCGGTTTGTTTCAAAAAAGAAATATTTCTAAGAACTGTTAAAAGATTTCGTAAATCATTATTTAAATGCTTACTAACATATAAATGCGAAGGTGTGTTTGTTTGCTTTCTACAGCTCAATTACTGAAGGGATTTTGAGGAAAATTGGTACAGACATTCCTTAGAATAGTCAGTAAACTACTGTTTGCTCCAAACTTTTACCTAAAAAGCCTAAACTCCCTTTACAAGCATTTTTTTATACGATTCAAACAATCAGAGAGAAAGATAAAAGTGTCAACTCTGTGATCTTTATTTTGACAGCGGCCTCTCGTGTCAGGTCATCGAACTATTACCCTAAAAGTAGATATCTGTATTATCGATTTTGGTAATATTATGTTACACCTTAAAATTTTAACAGAAAATTTATTTCAAATTTCATTTAAATGTAAAATTTTGAACTTTCCATTTAGTTACATTGCAGTTATTTCTTCAAGTTCGCTGACGAAGTCACGGGTAACATATTGTATAGATACATAATCCAAATAATAGATAGAAATACAGAACTTGTCCCCTAAAACCAAGAAAAATTAAAAAACACAACAAATGTTGCTCTAACGCGTTTCGACAGCAACGTTTGTTGTGTTTTTTAATCTTTTTTTGGTTTCAGGGGACAAGTTTTGTATGTCAGTTTTTAAAGATAACCAAGGACCAGTCCGTTTCACCAAAAAATAATAGATAATCAAATCATATTTCTAAAATATAAACAGAGTTATTCTTACTGAGGCTTTGGGTTTTTTGGGTTTTTCACAATTACTTTTGTAGGAAAAATTCGAAAGTAATTATCATGCATTTTTGTAGGTTGACCGTGGGCTTCGCGGAGTTGATACACTTGGAGGACTTATACCAGTAGGAGCGGACATATGGGGTTAAATACAATTGAAAGAAGAACTCTTATTTTTAGAATGCCTTGCACATGCTTTTGCAAATAGTTTATTAAATCATTTTTTTGCACTATATGAACCTTTTCTTTAGCTACCTTATCGTTTTCAAGTTTTTATTAAACAATAACGTAATTTTTTTGGAAATAAATCAAAAAATGCAGCCTTTAAGGGTGTATAGGGGATCAAGGTAGCCAAAATACCAACAGTTGAACCATAAACGCTTAGCAAAGTGATTGCCCTCTAGGAAAGTCCAAGTGATTAAACTGTTCATAGTCCGGCTACCTATGATACACTATACACGCTTAGAGGGCTGCATATTGTAGTCTACGTTGCATTCTACTTGAATAAGTAAATCGTTTATTCAAATAATAAGTAATTTTATGAAAGCTGTTAATTAAAAAAAAAACTTTGTTTAGACTTATGTTAAAAAAAAACAAAATTTTAACAAAATAGTCTAACGGTGCATTTAGACTAGGCACTTTATTCCGTACATTTCTCTATGATATAAAATAGATTTCTCTCTGACATAAGTGTCAACTACCCTGACGGTGCGTTTACACTAAACACTTTATTCCGTATATTTCTATCTGACATAAATATATTTTCTCTTTGACATCAGTGTCAACTATCCTGAGAGAAGCTATCTCCTCCCAGCTGTCTAATTAAGTCTCCGATAGCTTTTCTCAGGCTAGTTGACACTTATGTAACAGAGAAATGTACGGAATAAACTGTCTAGTACAAACGCACCCTTAAAATTGCGTTCTTTGTGAAAAAAGTACTAAAAGAGGAATTCTCCTAAAATCTCTAGAAATCAATAGAAAAATAAACTAAGCTGAAAAAAAACCTATTTATGTTTGGGTTAATACTTATTTTCGATATTACTTTTTCTTTTTATATCGCAAATGTGATTTATACCCTTAGAGGGAGATAAACTCGTATCTCTAGCAAAGCCGAACGCTAGGAGTGACCTTCTGTCAAATAGAGTGCTTCAGGCCACATCTTTTGATGTAAAATAGCAGCTCCTTCGGTTTAGACTGTTAGCGATAATAATGCCCCATATGCCGGAAAATTATATTTTGCAGTCGCTGTAGGCACAAAAGATGCGTTCTTTTCGTTTTGTGAAAATGTCTGATATTCAGCGCATTGTTCTAACGAACGTGGAACGTAACCAATTCATATTTGAGTGCAATCTGAAAGAAAAAAGTCAAAATTTAAAGACTTTCACAGTCAAATTTAGAAAACATTTACCTACTTATGAGTGTTTTCAAAACTTGAATGAAGAGTCACTACTCATTTGACAGCAACGAAAGTACACGGTTTGTTCTTAGGGTAGTTCACCGACGGTAGTCGTGGCAAGAGGACGTTAGAACGGTAGATCTCAATTTGGCAAGAGAGACACCAGACTGCCACCACTACCCGATTTTTAGCATAGATTGTCAGCGTGGATACAATAATATAAATCTCGAAGACTGTTTTGCAGTAGATTTTTTGAGCTACTTATGCCATAAAATTTACGCAATAGAGCTTTAACAAAGGCGCCTGGAAGGTGAAGTAGAGCTGCTATGTTGCCATTATTTCAAGATATTTCCCTCATGTGCGAAATGAAGCATCGACTTTCCGGCTTCAGATTGAGATTACGCAAAAACGGTACCGCTAGTGATACTCACATTTTACTATTTCATTCATAGTATTAATCTATACAAGATATTACTATTTAATCAAAATATATAAAGAGGTTTGGCCGCAATAAATTAAAATATCTTTGAAAACGTTCTTTCGCATATACCTTACATGTTAAAAATCGTTTGACTTTAAGTATCTCGACTTTGGCACCGGCGTAGGTCTTTTTATTTACTAGGTGCATAGGTAACAGCTTTCTGAATGTGCCGCAGATTATTCAGCAAACCCTGGGGTCTGAAATCGAAAATGATCTATTGGTCATATAGGATAATAATTACACCCCTGATCACATAAGCTTCTTTAGTATGGTGGCCAAAAATAACGAAAAAGACAGCACAAATCCCACTGAACATAGTTCAAAGGTGTGCATGTCTGGACATAATGAACACATGCCCAACAGAAGCAATGGAGGTAATGCTAGGTCTAACTCATCCACCTTTTAGTGAAGAGAGAGGCGATCAAAGGAGCCTCAAGATTACTGCAAATAAAACAATTTAAAGAAGGAGACTTCGCCGGTCACATGGGAATCCTCAAGGAATGTAGTACGGTGATTTTAGCAAGATCGGTTAATTATATGCAACCCAGGTACGAATTTGATCATTCTTTTGAAATGGACTTAGATAGCCACACTGACGCTCAATCAGTACCTAAAGAAAAACACAAAATATTCATCTGGTTAACGGATGGATCAAAGGCAGCACTTAGGACTGAAGGAAAAATTTATGTCCCTAACTATAGGTTTTCTAAAGTCTTGGGAAAAGACCCAACGGTCTTTCAAACTGAAATGCAAGCAATAGAACTCTGCGTCTACGAGTGTCTTCGAAGAAACCTGACGGGAACAAAGATCTACATTAACTCTGACAGCCAAGCTGCAATAAAGGCTCTCAGCAGCTGCCTTGACAAATTGAAACTAGTTTGGGACTGTCAACAAACTCTAAAGCAACTAGCTAAACACAACAGGATCGGTCTTAAGCGGGTGCCAGGGCACAAAGGAATTCAAGGGAATGAAGCTGCGGACCAACTCGCTAGAGAAGGGTCTGCATCGTCATTTCTTGGACTTGAACCGGCTTTTGGTTTTTCTAAAAGTCAAATCAAAAATGAGGTCAAAAATTGGGAAGCAAAGTCAAATATCTTTCACTGGAGATCATATTCAGGATTATGACAGGTGAAAAGGTTCATAACTGGAAAGCTTGAACAGACAAAGGTCTACTTAGAAGTCAACAAATCCGAATTGAGGTTATTAACCGGCCTCTTAACAGTACATTGCCCTAAGAGGCACTACCTTAAAAAAGTGGGTCAAGCTGAAACAGACCTATGTCGCTTTTGCGCAGAAGTTGCGGATACTGCAGAACATGTGCTATGCACAATTTCACGAAAAAGGCACGTCTAGCTTGGATGGGGTCTTTAGCCCCCTCAGATGTGGAAAAACTCAATCCCAGGTCCATAATAAACTTCTAAAAGAGTTTGAACCTGGGAACTACATAGATCAGGGTATGCACAAAAGATCTCCTTAGGTCGTGGTGCGGGGTGGACGAACAGAAACACGAAACGACCCATACATAATCTAATCTAATCTAGGTGTATGGGTAACTATTGGTAACATCTGACATAAATTAAAAGAAAATCTATAGATAAACAATTGACCGGTGAACTATCTTACCATCGAATATACATTATTTAACATACCCCAAGATCGATGTCAACATCACGACTTTGAGTCGCTCAGACTATGTAGAAGAAATCTTCACAAAACATCATTTTCTTCTACCTCCACATACCCTCTTTTACTTTGATCTCTAGGAATCAAATCTTCAAAATTGGCTTTGATTGATTTCACTTACTATAAAAAATTAAACTTTTCAAAATAAAATCCGTTCTGGTAATCGATAAACCAAATATTACAATGCATAAATCGTCAAAAGGTCCATTTAGTTCGAAGCCAATAACATTATAAGACGAATGCTCGTCTATATTACTCTGAGATAACACGAATAAGGCACTAAACATGATATACTAGGGGGCGGCGGACTTAACATATCGGGATGGGATATTAAGCTACCTAATATAACTTACAAGTGGGATTGCTTACGTTATTTATTAGCGATACGTGCTGAATTTTATGTTTATTTTTCTATTTAGCCGTTTTTATGTGACGAATATGGTAATTTTAATGGCGTGCCATCTTGTAGTTAAAAGTTTTAAATCCACTTTGAGAGTTTTAACACAATTCTGCACAAAGCTGTTGATTTAAGTATTACCCTTATACAACTCGAAGAAGCTCAGTTTTTGAGAGGCGGGTTCAACTATAGTTTGCAAGCGATCATTCTAAGGAAAATGAAAGCTTTCGGAATAGATAGATGGGCTCTTGTGAGATCCCATCATTCTTACTATGGTAAGAATTTTAACATCTATGGGGACTAGCAGTGGTGTGCCTCCAAGTCTCCAGATCGTTGGTGCTACCGCAGTGCGATTAAAGTTTAGTGTGCGAGAACAGAGAGGTTTGTTCTCCAACGGAATTGTGTGACAATGCAGAGAAAAAAGCAAAAGACCTGCCAAAGGGCAACAAGCTCGAAATCCGACGACGATTTTAAAAATATGTCGATAGAGGCATTGAAGGAAATACTTTTATTGATAAAGACGGCAATAAAAGACAAAATAGGCGACTTGAGCGGTACACAAAATGTAGAATGCTTGGTTGCTGAAGAAAAGAAACACACAAAATGAGAAAGCAAGCGAAGAAAATACTGAAAATTTCGTCGTTAACTCAGAGAGTATAGCGATGGAAAAGAAAAGAGAAGAAGAGGAAAAGAGCGTAAAGCGCAAAAAGACCGAAGAATTAAAAATAACGGCTATTCAAGCAAAGCCAAGCAAAAATAACAACAAAACTCGTGAAAGAAAACGACAGGTTCCTCCAGTTATTCTGCAGGAGTAGAAAAATTGGACGGTAACCGCGAATACTATGAAGAGGAAGAAAATTGAATACATCAAGACACAAGCGAGTAAGGATGGAATAAAATCTATCCTACCCGCCCCAAAGATCATCAAGCCTTTGTAAAGGAGCTCAAGGAAAAGAAAATTCAGTACCACACGTACTCCCTTTCAGAGGAAAGAAACCTCAAGGTACGAATTCCCACTTTCGTAATGGAAAAAAAAGTTGAAGCCGATTTAAAAGAAAAAGGATTTCATCTAACTAAAATTGTTCGGATGTACAAGAGAAGCAAGGAGAGGACAATAATGCCGCTCGTCTTTGTTTAGTTAAGCCGAGACGAGAAGAAGATTTACGAAATGAAAACCTGCTGCGGCCTAGATGTAGAGGCCCTCAGGAGAAGAAAATACGTCGGGCAGTGTTTCAACTGCCACTGTTACGGACACACAGAAGAATTGCCACGCGGACCCAATAGGCGTCAAATGCGGGCAAAAGCATGCGACGAAGACATGCGAACTTCCGAAGATACAGCCGGCAAAATGCGCCAACTGCGAAGGAGCTCGCTCACTCTGCGAGCTATCGCGGTTGTTCCGCATTACCGAAAATCAGAAACACCAAAGTCAATACTGCAAAGAGAATCGAGGGAGTCTCTTACGCAAGTAAAGCTAGGGCGAAGATAGAAGACAACGAAAAGAAGGCAGAAAAAAGAGAAGACAAAAGGGCAAAGGTAAGCATTATTTTGTGTGACATGAAAATGTATTTTTCCACCTCAGAAAAGGAAGTTAACAACTTCATAGAGAAGATGCAGGAACTACTGAAGATAGTAGAGTGAATCAAGAAGACAGGAAGCAGGGTTTTTGTATGGTTTCCCCGGGGCTCGGTCAAATGAATAGTAGGCGAAAGAAAAACAAGGCGCTCCATCTGCGTGAAGAGGGTGTTTTCAGTGAATGGCACAAAAAGGGCAGATATGTAAAGTCTGCAGAAAAAAGAGAAGCCGACATGGAAGGTTTGAGTCTCTAAAGAGGCAAAAAAAGTAAACAGAAACAACTACGAGAGGAGACAAAGTTCTTAATAGAAGGTCAGAGCGACGAAGGGGTAAGAGGGATGAATTCCTGACCCCACATGGAGATTGGAAGACAAAGACAAAAACAAAGGGGACTAGCGTTATATTTTGTTTGCGGAATTAAATCTTGAGTCTTAGAGAAAAACTGTGCAAAATTAAAGAGTTAAATTTGTTAAATTGATGAATCAGTTTGTTAATTTAAATGTTTTACTTTGTTTTTGGTTTTAATTAGTTTTAATTAGTTGTTTGCTGTAAGATAGCAGCGGATGGTGCTGCCAATCAAATGTACTTTCTCTTAGATAATTACATAGTTCGGATAAATGTAACAAAACTGAGTCAGATTGCACAGCTTTAAAGAGTTCGCGTAGATTGCAGAATGATGTTTTGTTCAAATTCGTTATACTTCATTTCGAAGCCTAGGGAGTCTCCAGCAAAAATATTGCCTGGCAAAGTTGCACCCTAAAGCATTAGATGACTCGGTTAGCGTCTACCTGTAAATGTACGGCAAGATTGTGCCCTAACATTTATATATTAAATGGAGAAAGGTTATTTACTCTTTCTTAATATAATATTGCTTTGGGCCCATCTGGAACAATTTTTTGAATTAAAATGTATTCTATTAACGATTCTGCCTTGCAAGGTACGTCTACACCAATCGTCTTTAGAATCGTCTCAATAATTGGGTCGTGAAAAGCGGACATACAGGCAGACAAACACATCATTTATATATTAGTAAGGATTAGGATTAGATTTACCACAGAACAAAAAATAAAATCAGTAGTATATTAGTTTGGGTGTATCTGGAATAGTTTTTCGGGATAAAACATCTCTTATTAATGATCCTGCCTAGCAAGGTACGCCTACACCAATTGTCGTCAAAATCGCTTCAGTAATCGAACCGTGAAAAGCCCACAAACAGACAGACAAACACACCTTCGTATTTATTTGTTACTTGGGATTTTAGGACATCTATTCTCAAGATTTATTAGTTAAATAAATATTGACTATCAGACTTAAATCAAACTTAACCACATTCCACAATAAAACCAAGAACATATAACTGGAAAACGAATAAGGCTAATAAAATGAGGGGAGCCAATGTCCCAAAAGGTATTTACAAAGAATATTAATTGAAAGAATTTAGTTCACATTTAATTATTTCATTTAAGCAATCAGTGGTGCTAGTCAATTTGCTATTGGCATTTAGTGATTAAGTCGATTAGAAGCAATGAATTTTCTCATCAGGGTTGATCAATATTTTTAAATTGAGCTGTTCGAAGTTTTAATTTAAAAAATGAAAAGCTTTTAAGCAAACACCCTAATTTACGAAACCATGCATATTTATCGTTCTCGTAGAGAAATGACCAACGCTTTCGGACAAAGGCACAAGTGTGATTGCTCTGCCAATTTGTAGTTGCCTGAGCGGCAAATTAAATTCATTGATTATTTGATTAATATGTATTCCCTTCAAAACAGCGCTTGCACTGAATGCCTTAATTTGATTTTTATTTCAGGCGAAGCGCATGTGTTCCAACAACATTAACTTATTGATGTCTAACAATAAATTAAATCAAAAATACAGAATGTATACACACGTGTATGCCAATGAGATGGTATTATTTTGGTGGACTGGACCTTGGTTATCTTCAAAAATTGAAATACAAATCTTTTTAGTTTCTCTCTGAAGATGATAGCTTGTCGACAAGCGTTAGAGCAACCTCTGTTGTATTTTTTAATCTTTCTTGGTTTAAGGAGACAAGATGGTATTAATTTATTTTTTATGATTCATCTAATATTATAGACTAGTTGACTCTTGCGACTTTGTCTGCGCAAGGTCCAATAACGTTATATTTGAAAATAAAATTATTTTAGCAGAATAATAGATTTAAAAATTCGTGCTCCTTACTCTAATATTAGCTAGAATTGTAGATTGCGTGCAAATTATATAAGCCCTAGACGTTCTAGACTAGTTTAGACTGGTTTTTTATATAAAATTGTCAGTAGAGTTCTTACAAGTAAAAGATTGAGTTTTACTGAAATCAAAATGACTTAAAAGGTACTCCTTAAAATACAATACATTTTGGTAAAACATTCATTAAAATTGATTCAGTAGTTCTCCAAATTAGGCCGGACAAAGGACCAGTCGACAAACAGACGGACACTTCAATTTTAATAATATAGATGTGTCTTTCAGCGGTTTCCATCAAGAAGATATACAAAAGAAAAAAAAATGTATATCCGTTCAAGCTTACGACGAATAATACCTAAAGGAAGTTTCTAATGCAAAGAAAACTTCCACCGACTCGACCTGTAAATTATTATAATTCGAAATTTTTCGCTTCTTTTACATACAAAATTCGATAAAACTTCGTTCTAAGGTATCAAAGCGTAGAATTATTCTTTCCTTCTGTATCTACTTTGGCTTTGTAGACAATACATTTCCATTTACAAATAAAAAGTGAAATATTTCCAATTAAATATGTATGTCCAATTCCGAGGATTGATTCGAGAAAAGGTGAGACGTAACCTTTCCTTCATTACATCAATTTGCTATTCCCCCCAACAAAAGGTATCTCTCTTCAAAACACTGAATTTACTTGAAACAGTTTGATCAACCTTATGTGCTCCTACATCTAGGAGAAATATTTTTTCTGAAATCGGTCAACAATACTCTAGGCAACTTCAGGTCCCTAAAATACACTATTCCAGCACAATCATTTTTTTTTTGGTGAAACGAACTGGTCTTTGGTTATCTTCAAAAATTGAAATACAGATTTTGTCCCCTGAAACCAAGAAAGATTAAAAAACACAACAAAGGTTGCTCTAACGCAGGGATGAGCAAGACGTAGCCCGCGGGCCACATGCGGCCCGTCTAATATTTTTCTGCGGTCCTCCTAAGCTTTACTGTTTCACGTAAAAATTTTGGGAAAGAAAGTGTTAAACAATTTGATGAAAAAAGAAGAACCTACATTTCCTGAAATATCCTGGACATGAGGGTAGGTAATATTGGCTTTAAGGGGAGGGGGGTAACAGCAATTATTCTAAAAAACTCATGGGTAAAAAAGAAAACCTTCTGGTCTAGTAATGTGTATTTTTACTTAAAAACTGCAGAATTGGGGACATCGCATTTTCAAATTAAAGTCAAAATTTTGAAAAAACCCCAATCTTAAGAAAAAATCTTTTGGAGTACTTTAAGAAATGTCGAAATTTCGAAAAAATGGAAATGTAAAAGAGAGGAAATTTCCAAAAAGAAATTTTTTGTAAAAAGAGCTATAATTTTCAGAAGAAGACGAATTCAAGTAAAAAAGGCAACTTTTAAAAATAATGATTTCAGAATTTTTATTTTATTTCAATTTTGTCATATTTTCGAAATTATTCAAGAAATCTTTTTTCAAGATTTCCCAAATATATTCTTCTTAAAATGGTTAGGTATCTATTAAAATTTCGATTCGATTAAAAGAAAATAAACGAATTTTGTGAAAAAGTCTAAATCTTTGGAGAAAATTCCATTTTAAATGGAAATGTCCAGAAGCAGATTAAATTGAATTTTGAGTTAAAAGTCAAAATTTGGAGAATAACATGAATTTTAAACAAGTCAAAATTATCGGGAAAAAATTAATTAAAAATTAGAAGAAACAAATACTTCGAAAAAAATTCAGGATTTTTGAAAATTACGTTACAAATTACAAAAAAATATTGAACTTTTTAGGAAACATTCCAAATTTCCAAAAGAAGGTCCAATTTTACGAGGAAAATTTAAAAAGTTGAAATTTTTAAAAAATCATATTTTGTTTAAGTTTCATCCACTCGCAAAGGGTAACGCCATTATGCTTTCAAAGCACTGCGAGTAGGATGCGAAAACAAAATAAAAACCTAACTTTTCTCAAAAACTCGAGAAATGTGCAAAATTAAAAAAATATCAAAATTGTCAAAGATCTAATTTTGTGAAAAGACGCAATTTTGAAAAAAAGTCCAACTCTGAGAAAGAAAAATCGCAAGATTCAAAAACATTGTTCTCAAAATTTAAAATTTAGTAAAGATGTTGAATTTACAAGAAATCTTTTTCTCGAAATCAACAAAAATATTTTTCGCAACAACAGAAAAGTGAACATTTTCAGAACCATAAAATCATTTGATCTAAAAGTTGTAGTTTATTGAAAAAGACAAATATTCAAGAAAATGACAAAATTTTGAAATAAATAAACCATTTTTGAAAAAGTCCAAAAAGTAGGATTTTGAAAACAAAATCGAACTTTTGAAAAAGACAAATTTTAAAGAACAGGCGAATAGGTAAAAGACTTTTAGGAAAATTCGAAATTTTGAAAAAAAAAGACGAATTTACCAAAAAAAAGGAAAAAATATATTGAAATATTAAATATCGGATTCTAATATAAAAATCAAAATTTCCTGAAAAAGGTAAAATTTAGGAAACCAGTCAGAATTTATAAAAAAAATTAGAATCTAAAAGATGGAAATTTTTGGTAAATGTTCAGAAAAATATCGGAAATTGAAAAAAAAAAACCCAGAAATGGACAAAAAAGTGTCCAAATAAAGTCAATTTAGGAAAAAGTAAAAAAAAAATAGTCAAAACCCCGAGGAAAAGACAATATTGTGAGAGAAATTCTGCAAAAAAGTTCTAAATTTTGATAAAAAGCATTTAATCTTAGTGAAACTTCCAAATTCAGAGAAAGAGTAAATTTTAAGAGAAAAATCGAATATTTATTTTCTCTGGACTTTCTGGACGAGGCAGAGGAAGACAGGCTTCCTACCTTGCCTCAACAAGCGTCAGAAAATGTCAAATATTTTGATAACACACCGAAATTTTGACAAACAAGTTGAAACTACCAAAAATTTGGATTAAAAAGGGTTGAAATTTACAAAGAAATGTTTGTTGTTTCACAAGAATTTTAAATTTCTAAAAAATATACCTTTTTGTCAAAACATCGACCAGATTTCGAAAAAAGGGTAAATTTTGATAAACAAGCTGAAATTTTCAGAATAAAAAAAAGGCGAAATTTCAGGAAAAGTCGAACTTCGAGAAATGACGAAATTTCAGAAAAAAAAACGAGAAACTTTTAAATTCAAAATTTTGACGGTCATTTTTGATAAAAGAAGGCAAATTTTATGAATAAATGCCAAATTTTAAAAGAAAAAGTCAAGTTTTGTAAAAAAATATACAAAATTTGAGACAAGGTAGAAATTTCGAAAAAATGTTTCAAGGAAAAAATCAATTCTGAAGAAATGCATAGTCCTTCAATTGAATACATCCAAATTTTCAGTTTGCTGCATGAACCAGGGGGTGCAAGCGCCCCAGCATTCATATTTTTCTCACATGCGGCCCGCGCAAAAGTTTTAGCTTTGTAATTGGCTCGCTATAAAAATAGGGTGCTTATCCCTGACTCTAACGCGTTTCGATAGCCAAGCTGTCACAGAGAGAGTTTATAAAAACAGACACCTAGACTTAAAGAAATTACAATTGAAGTATGTAATTCTTTTTCAAATAAATTTAGTGCAAGGATCATGTAAAACCAAAAAATAAATTCGAAGTATGAAAAGCTATGCTTAAAGAAGAATTGTGGAAAATATACATATCTCTAAACTGATTATTGCTCTAAAACCAACAATAAAGATCAAAGGATGGGCAGATATGCGGGGAAGATGCTATGAAACGAGCTTAATAATCAAATACGGTCGAACAAATCCTTATGAATTCCTGTGCACAGCGTAATTTGTGGCATATAGATTGTAATTAAATTGCTATCCATATCCGAAAACATATTTCAGTTGAGCAGTTAAGTCGTGTGGAAATTTGAATATCCAAATTATAACTACTTCCTCTAATGCATCCCGCCAATAAATCTTGATTAAAAGCACACTCGTGCGTTGGTGAACGGATTCTACGAGATGTAAAACCATAAAACTTTTACTATATAATCGTCTTTGTTTCAAATCAGTGTAATGTGAAAATAACTTAAAATCGTCAGTGCACTGCTTATAAGATAAGATTTCAGCGATGGAACGTCAGCCAAAGCGGCCCAAGGCATCTAGAAGTAATGGAGCTGCTATACTGACATTACTTCAAGACGTTTCCCTAACGAACGGAATGAATCATCGACATTCCGTGTTTCAGATTGCGATTACGCTAAAACGATGCCGCTAAAAATCCTCATATTTTACTATTTAGTCAGTATTATCAGTCACAATATCATCCTACATAAAATATTGGTATTTTATCAAAATCTATAGAAAGATTTGCGATAAATTAAAATCTTTTCGAAAACATCCTTTCGCCTAACTTTACATTTTAAAAATGGTAAGTTTGACATTCAATATTTCGACTTCGGTACCGGCACGGGTCTTTTAATTTTGCAGGTGTATGGGTATCACTGACAGCATCTGACAGAAATGTCTAAAAATGCAATTGACTGGTGAATTATCATAAAGTCGCAAAAATTGGGACATTAAATGTTGCTCTGTTTCTTCTTAAAAGTGAATTCGAAATCAAAGTGAAAACTTTCAACTTGAGATTAAATTTCTTTGTTTTTATTTTGACTTTAAGGTCAGCATTTTGAATGCTAATGACATAAGTTTCCAGGAACAGACTGGCCTCAAATTTTGTGGCGGGCTTCCTAAATCATTGGCCCCCTGGTAGACCGTAGAATTCAAACGTAAACCCAGCCCACGAATTAATTATATACTTCGAGTATTGGAAATTAAAAAAAATAATCAAAGTTGCCTAATAATGTAAAAATTGCGACTAAAAATAAATTACAGTAAAAATTTTCAAAAAAAGAAACAAATTAAAATCACGAATTTTAGGAAAATATTTCATGCTTTTAAAAAGTTAAAAATATTGTAGAAGTTTTGAAACAATAGTTAACATTTTGAGATTTGAAAATTTTGCAACGAAAAGTCAAAGTTATTAAAAAAAATTAAAGCCTTGCCAAGATTTTGGATGAATAACTCGAGTTTTTAAGAAAATAGTCGAAATTAAATTCGAAATTTTAAAAATAAAAAGACAAAACTCTCGAACTGATTAAGGTTATAATTGGTTTTGAAAATAAGACTAAAAACTAATGTTTGAATTTTGGAATTTTTTTTATAAGTTTAATCCACTCGCAAAGGGTAACCCCATTATGCCTTCAAAGCACTGAGAGTAGGATGCGGATACAAGGATAGATGGCGATGATCCTTCTTAAAAAAGGAGAGGATGTAGCTCTTGGGGAAAATTCCTTTTGGCAACGAGTTCCATAGTTGGAAGTTCTACAGAAAAAAGAGTTTCCGCAGACCAAAGCCCTCAGTGTCAAGCTGGAGCACACAAGAATTTGCTGTTTCTGACTGTCTGGTATGCCTTAGGAATCTTGCCCTTGGGGGGATCAATCCTATTAGTTCCTGGGAGCATCTTCCATGATAGTACTTGTAGAAAAGAGACAAGTTTCCAACCATCCTCCTGTGCTCTACTGTTTCGAGAAAATCGGTCAAACTCTCGTCATCAATTAGGCGAATCTCTCTTCTTTGCATTGAATCCAAAAGGGCTAAAGTGTGCATTGGGGCTGAACTTCAAACACGAGAACAGTATTCTAGGGTTGGCCTCACTTGAGTTTTGTATAGTGTGAGTAGCTGATGAGATGTGAAGTTCTTTTTAGCTCTAAAATGAAAACCTAACTTCTGAGAGGCGGATTTAGCAATGGCGCGCACGTGATCGTCCCAAGAGAAGTGCTCGCATTCACTCGTAGAATAGATAGATAAGATCCCATTGGAACGATTTTACCACCTATTAGTATGCTTGTTGCATTATCCCTTGAATCCAAGAAAGCTAAAGTGTGTTTTGGGGCTGAACTCCAAACATAAGAATAGTATTCTAGTGTTGGCCTAACTTGAGCTTTGTATAGTGTTAATAGCTGATGAGATGTGAAGTACTTTTTAGCTCTAAAAAGAAAGAGAGGGGGATTTGGCAATGGCGCGCACATGATCGTCCCAAGAGAAGTTAGTGCTCGCATTCAGTCCTAAGACAGACAGATTAGATTAAATCGGGAGAATTTTACTGCCCGTTAATAGTTTGTTGCATTATTTTTAGCGAAGGATAATGATTTGTCGGAGAAAAAAGATGACACAAGGCTACTATCATCTGCGTAGCTGTATATAAGATTGGAAGTTGAAGCTAAGAGACGTTTATATGTAACAGAAACAGAGGAGACAGGACGGACCCCTGAGGCACCCCTGCATTAATCGCAAATGTTTCGGATGAAATGCCATCGACGACGACTTGAAGAGACCTGTCGGCGAGAAAATTGGATATCAAATGACAGAGTCCAGAGGGAAGACCATAAGATGTTTGAATTTTGGAACTTGAATTTTTGAAGAAACCATAATATATATATATATATATATATAAAAATATTAGGAAAGCAGTTGTTTCGAAAGTAACATTTTTAGAAAAAATCTTTGGTTTTCGAATTTATATTCGTAACGTAAAGAAAGAATTTGGATTTTCGAAATTGAGGTCGTTTCGAAAAGAAGTCGAAATCATTAGAAAACCTAAGGATTGATTGTTTAAACTTGAAAAAACTGACAGTTTAAAGCTTGATAAAAAATTGTGAGTTCCCAAGTAAAATTTTGAGGAAAGTAAACAAAAAATGAAATGATAGATGTTAAAATTTGTAGGAAAATGAAAATTTAGAGGAAATACTCCACATTTATTTTTTTTTAATTCGATTTCCTTAGCTAAGCTCGAGGGATCAATGTTTAAAAAAATGAAAATCAAAATAAGTTAAATTACTAGAAAGATCTGAATTTTAAGAAAATTTGAGCCTTTAGCTCAATCCAGCTGTGCTGGATATACATATAAGGTGTACGAGGTATAGCTTAGGGCCCCCATGGACATACACTGTTGCCCAGCGCAGTTCGCGGGCCAGTCCGCTACTGTAAGTTTCAAAACCTCAATTTTTTAATTCGAAATTTCGACTTTAATCGTAAACTTGCAGGGTTCTCCAAAATTTGAGTTAAAAAATTCAAATTTCGAATTTAAAAGAGTTCAAATTTTGGCAAGAACTCAAAATTTATAGAAAGTTGTTGTTAGCACGAAATTACGAGAAAAATGTCCCAAATTGGTGAAATATTATACGATTCGCTCAAAATTTTAAAATTTAACGAAACTTCGAAATTAAAGGCGAAATTTTGATAATTTTTATAGAATAAATTTAGAATTTTTTCAGTGATTGGTGATTTTGGCTAGAAATTTGGATATTTTCTAAAAAAATTAGCTTTCTTCTTTCAAATCAACATTCGAAGTAAAAATAACAATTTTCAAGCTTAGGGAATGTTAAAAAACCGAAAAATTATTATTAAAATTTCAATTTTAGTCAAATTTTTACTTTAAACTTGAAACTTATTTTGTAACATATTTTTTCCTTTATTTCCTTAAGTAGAATTGAAATTAGGAATAGTTGGCCCAATAATTAATTCTCTCTCTCGGTTTGCTTCTTTCTGTCCCTTCTCTTTTTTTCGAAACTGACTGATTCCAAAATCTGCTTTTTTATGTTTCTGGAAATCTCAAGTTTTTAAAAAAATATTGAGTGTTTTTTCAAAATTTGAATTTCTATGAAAAAAATTTTTTTTTCACAAATTTTATCTTTGTCGTAAAAATTCGTCTTTTTCTTGAAATTTCGATTATTTTTTTAAAGTTCTTTTTTTCTTTTTAAGTTAGGAGTTATTGGTAAAATTAGACCTTTTAATTGTAGAATATATTTTTTTTTAGGGGAACGGACTAGTCCTTGGTTATCTTTAAAAATTGAAAAACAAATCTTGTCCCGTGAAGCCAAGAAACATCATTTGATCTAAAAGTCGTAGATTACTGAAAAAGACAAATATTCAAGAAAATGACAAAATTTTGAAATAAATAAACCATTTTTGAAAAAGTCCTAAAAGTAGGATTTTAAAAACAAAATCAAAATTTCGAAAAAGACAAATTTTGAGGAACAGGCGAATTTTAGGTAAAAGACTATTTTGGAAAAATTTGAAATTTTTAAAAAAAAGACGAATTTACCAAAAAAAGAAAAAAATTATTGAAATATTAATATCAGATATTGAGATAAAAATCAAGATTTCCTGAAAAAGGCCATTTTTAGGAAACCAGTCAGAATTTCTAAAAAAATCAGGATCTAAAAGATCGAATTTTTTAGTAAATGTTCAGAGAAATATCGGAATTTGGAAAAAAAATTGGAGAAAACTTTGAAATGCACAAAAGATTGTCCAAAGAAAGTCAAATTAAAAAAAAGTCAAAAAAAATAGTCAAAACCCTGAGAAAAAGACCATATTGTAAAAGCAATTTATAGGAAGTTGATGTTAGCACGTAGTTATGAGAAAAATGTCCAAATTTCTTGAAATATTAGACGTTTCGCTCAAAATTTTAAAATTTACCGAAACTTCAAAATTAAAGGCAAAATTTTGATAATTTTTGTAGAATAAATTTAGAATTTCTTCAGTGGTTGGTTATTTGGCTACACTTTTAGACATCTTCTAAAAAAAAATAGCCTTTCTCTTTCGAATCAACATTCGAAGTAAAAATAAAAATTTTCAAGCTTAGGAAAGGTTAAAAAACCGAAAAATTATTATTAAAATTTCAATTTTAGTCAAATTTTTACTTTAAACTTGAAACTTATTTTGTAACATATTTCTTCCTTTATTTCCTTAAGTAGAATTGAAATTAGGAATAGATGACCCAATAATTCTCTCTCACGGTTTGGTTACTCTCTCTCCCTCCTCTTTTTTTCGAAACTGACTGATCTCGAAATCTGGTCTTTTATGTTACTGAAAATCTCAACTTTTTCCAAAAATATTGACTGTTTTCTCAAAATTTGAATTTCTGTGAACAATTTTAGTTATTTTTTCGAAAATTTATCCTTGTCGTAAAATTTCCTCTTTTTCTTGAAATTTTAATTATTTTTTCAAAGTTCTTCTTTCCTTTTTAAGTTAGAGGTTATTCGCAAAATTAGACCTTTTTAATGTGGAATTTTTTTTCTTTTTTTGGTGGAATGGACTGGTCCTTGGTTATCTTCAAAAATTGAAATACAAAACTTGTCCCCTGAAACCAAGAAAGATTAAAAAAACATAACAAAGGTTGCTTTAACGCGTTTCGACAGCCAAGCTATTATCTTCAGAGAGATACTGTATCTCTCTGAAGATTTGTATTTCAATTAATGGAGAATATTCGCAAAATGCTACTTTTTTCCCTAAAATTTAACTTTTGGTGGAGTGGAATTGTCCTTGGTTATCTTCAAAAATTAATATACAAATCTTGTCCCTTGAAACCTTTATGTATCTGTGAGTATCTCTCTGAAGATGATAGCTTAGCTATCGAAACGCGTTAGAGCAACTGATGTTTTTTTAATCTATTTTGGTTTCCTTTATTTCCTTAAGTATAATTGAAATTAGAAATAGATGACCCAATAATTCTCTCTCTCTCTCTCTCGCTTTGCTTACTTTCTCTCTTTTCTCTTTTTTTCGAAACTGACCGATCTCAATATCTGGTCTTTTATGTTTCTGGAAATCTCAAGTTTTTCCAAAAATATTGACTGTTTTCTCAAAGTTTGAATTTCTGTGAAAAATTGTAATTTTTTTTTCGAAATTTTATCTTTGTTGCAAAAATTCGTCTTTTTCTTAGAATCTCGATTATATTTTTAAAGTTCTTCTTTCCTTTTAAGTTAGGAGTAATTCGCAAAATTAGACCATTTTAATGTAGAATATTCTTTTTTTTTTCTTGGTGAACTGACTGGTCCTTGGTTATCTTCAAAAATTGAAATACAAATCTTGTCCCCTGAAACCAAGAAAGATTAAAAAACACAACAAAGGTCGCTCTAACGCGTTTCGACAGCCAATCTATCATTTTCAGAGGGATACCGTATCTCTCTGAAGATTTGCATTTCAATTAATGTGGAATATTCGCAAAATGCTACGTTTTTTCTTAAAATTTAACTTTTAGTGGAGCGGAACTGTCCTTGCTTATCTTCAAAAATTGATATACAAATCTTGTCCCCTGAAACCTTTGTGTATCTGTGAGTATCTCTCTGAAGATGACAACCTGGCTATCGAAACGTGTTAGAGCAACTGATGTATTTTTTAATCTGTTTTGGTTTCAGGTTTCTTTTTTATTTTCCTAAGTAAAATTGAAATTATGAATAGATGACCCAAAATTCTTCCTCTCGGTTTGCTTATTTTCTGTTTCTTCCTTTTCATACATTAATAGTAAATATTTGTTAATACAATACCATATGTGGACTGGTCCTTGGTTATCTTCAAAAATTGAAATACAGAATTTGTCCCCTGAAACCAAAAAAAATTAAAAAACACAACAAAGGTTGCTCTAACGCCTTTCGACAACGAAGCTGTCATCTTCAAGATACTAAGAGACCATATAATTATGAATGTAACAATGTTCCATTCAATAAGGGTGCAAAGTTGTTTTATTAAGCATTAATTTATGCATGTTGACACATTACTCGATTACTAGAAATTCAATATTCAAACGTAAATTGTTTAGAAACCCTAAATTAGCTGACAAATCCAGTAGCCTGTGATGTGGCCACCAAGCACAAAACAGCAATTCTATATCCTCCTAAACAAAGTTCAAAGGGACGCAGAAATGCAAATTTCAATTACATGGTAATAGTGATTGGACGACTGTTTGCTTGAACGGATATGAACGTAAGGAAAGTTACTGGAGTCCTGTCGACTCGACCCGTCTTGGTCAGACCGCAACATGATGGAGGTGTTTGCACGAGTCCATCAACAAGGGACCGTGATTAGTAAGCGGTGCGTTATAATGAATATCCTCTGCGTAACTTCCAAGACCACCGGAACTTCCAGTCGACCCCCTCGGCACACTCCAATTCAATAATTACCTTGTATTAATTTCTTGAGTTGTTGCTAAGGATACAATAAGCTCTTGGTAAGTATGCTTCCAAGGAGAAGTTATATCTCTCGGCTTAACTGCTTAATTATCTAACGAGTATTACGTGAGGTAACAAATCTTAGAGTGGCTTCTCACAATCTTGGAGAGTGCTCTATTCTCATCTTAAAATTTAAGCAGACCAATACGATATGTAAATTGGTCGGCGGAACTGAATAACAACTTAATTCGATGTAAAATAAAAAATTTTTTTAATAAGGACGTTCCTTTCTTGGTTACCTCAGTTATAATGTCATTAACTTTCAACGTATTCCAAAGATTTTAGTAGAGACAGAAAATTGGAAAAATTTAAAAATCAGCTCGAAAATGCACCTAACATAGCACTTGATTTCGTAGTAAACGGTTTACGACTTTATAGGTCAACAGATACTTATGACGTTTTAATATCACAAGGAGAGAGATAGAACGAAAGCTTATTGCTAAATAGTAGCAACAAATTTGTACGTGTTATTGGCCGTATAATTATTTGTATTTTATATACTTGAAACTAATATAAAAATACTTAGATACAGATTGTAAATCATGTAATCAAAAAAGAAGCTTTTCATAAAATAATATACAAGATCCATGCAAGCGAAGTCAGGGGATGGTCATAGCTTATTGTTAAGTAGAATAATATACTGTTGTAGACATACTATAATGTCGGGATATTATTATAGTGATAAATTAAATATTTTTCGAAATTTTGACAAAAGAAAATTTACTCCCTCTGGGGAATTTCAAATTTTTACAAATTTCGACTTTTTTCTCGAAATTTCGATCTTCTAGAAATCTCAAGTTTTTCCAAAAATATTGACTGTTTTCTCAAAATTTAAATTTCTGTGAAAACTTTTAATTTTTTTTCGAAATTTTAGTTTTATTGTCAAAATTTGTCTTTTTCTCGAAATGTCGATCTTTTTCTCAAAATATCAAACTTTCATCGAGAATCTTTTAAAAATTAGTTTCGGTTTTTAAAGCTTTTGAATTTTACCTCGAAAAATTTTCATTTTCTCGACGATATTTTTCTCAAAATCCCCCTCTTTTTTTTCGAAAGTGACTTATTTTAAAATCTGATTTTTTACGTTTCTAGAAATCTCAGGTTTTGACAAAAATATTGACTGTTTCGACAATTTTTTTCAACGTTATATTTTAAAATAAACTCCAATATTTTTTTTAGCTATGCTTAAAGCTTACTCCATCAATTTACCCCATGCACTTCTCTTCTTATTCTCTTTTAAATCCCGGTACAATTAAAATGCTTTAGGATTTGTATTGGGCTATTGTGTTGGACATAATGGACACCTCTCAAAATCCCCCTTTACTGACCTCTCGCAGAATGAAATAAATATTGCATAAAACTAAACCGATTTACGAGAATGCTTTTAACTGAATAATTATTAATGAAGGCTTATATCTGGAAGCTTTTTAGCCAATCTTCCTTCTTTTAGGAATTACCTTCTAATGGATGCTTTTATGCTTGTCAGGCAGGATACTAGTGTGAGCGCTTCATTCTTTTCCTTTCAGTGAACACATTTATTAATTGGCAAAAAATCCACCACAGGATAATTCTGTTGCCATACGTATAATCCTTTTGGTAAAACTAAAAGATGTGACCATTCCTTGAATTAATTTAATTTAAAAATTAAAAAAAAAGAGATAAATACATTTCAAGTTTAAATTGAAAACTTTGGGAATAAAATCTAAATTAAAAAAATTATAAACTCAATAAAATGTTCCAAAATTTTGCAGAAAATTTCAATTTTTTTGTTGAAAATTTATCTTTTCCTTAAAATCTTGACATTTTCTAGAATTTTCGACTTTGCTCTCAAAACTCGTCTTTTTTTTTCACAAAATTTGCCTTGTTCATCTGAAATTTTAAACAAAGTTCTAAAATTCCACTTCTTTCCTCAAAATCTAACTCAAATTGTCATTATTTTATCTCAAAGTTCGTCAGTTTTTTTTTAAATTTCGTCCCTTCTAAAATTTAACTTTTTCTGAAAATTTCGAATTTTTAAGGATTTTAAAATGAAAAATTGAGATAAACGTCAAAATTTTGAGAAACCAGTTGAAACTTGAATTTTCTCGAATTTTTGTCATTTTGTTGATCATCTCCAATTTTTGTATTGGTTAATATTTGTCTGAAAATTTTGAAAAATAATTTTTGGAAATTTAGAATTTTGTGAAAAGACAAATTCAAGTTCCAACTTGTTTATCAAAATTTCGACGTTTATCTCAATTTTTCATATTTTGGATCCTTATCGACTCGTCTTGAATGTCACTTACTTAAATAGTAATTAAAATATCTTACAAACTGAGCTGGGTAAGCTAAAATAAAAAAAAATCTTGATCTCTATATTGACATTTTTGGCATTACGGTAGAGCAAGTGGGAGCTTGTCGTTCAATCAGGCAGTCATTAAAAAAATATGTAACACAGAAATTTTGATTTTTTTTTCACATTTTGACTTACTTCCTGAAGTTATTCTGAAAACTGGTCATTTTTTTCGAAATTTTTGACAAAAAACTTTACTCCTTCTGGGCGATTTTAAATTTTTAATAAATTTTGACTTTGTTCTCGTAATTTAGATCTTCTGGAAACCTCAAGTTTTTCCAAAAATATTGACTGTTTTCTCAAAATTTGAATTTCTGTGAAAAATTTCAATTTTTTTTTGAAATTTTATTTTCGTCGTTAAAATTTGTCTTTTTCTTGAAACTGTTCTGAAAATTGGTCATTTTTTTCGAAATTTCGACAAAAAAATTTACTCCCTCTAGAGAATTTTGAATTTTTAATAATTTTCGACTTTTTTCCCGAAATTTCGATCTTCTGGAAATCTCAAGTTTTTCCAAAAATATTGACTGTTTTCTCAAAATTTGAATTTCTGTAAAAAATTTTGATAGATTTTCCAAATCTTATTTATATCGTCAAAATTCGTCTTTTTCTCGAAATTTTGATCTTTTTCTCAAAATGTCAAATTTTTCTCGAGATTCTTTTATAAATTTGTTTCGGTTTTTGAAGCTTTTGAATTTTACTTCGAAAAATGTTCATTTTCTCGACGATATTTTTCTCAAAATCCCCCTTTTTTTTCAAAAGTGACTTATCTCAAAATCTCAGGTTTTTAAAAAAATATCCACTGTTTTCTCAAAATTTGCATTTCTGTGAAAAATTTTATTTTTTTTTCGAAATTTTATTTTTGTCGTCAAAATTCGTCCTTTTTTCGAAATTTCAATCTTTTTTTTTGAATGTCAAACTTTTCTCAGGATTCTTTTAAAAATTCGTTTCGGTTTTTAAAGCTTTTAAATTTTACCTCGAAAAATTCTCATTATCTCGACGACATTTTTCTCATAATCCCGCTTTTTTTTCGAAATTGACTTATCTCAAAATATAATCTTTTATGTTTCTGAAAATGTCAAGTTATTTGAAAAATATTGACTGCTTTTTCAAAAATATTGTCTGTTTTTTCAAAAATATTTACTGTTTTTTCAAAATTTGAATTTCTGTGAAAGAGTTCAATTTTTTTTCGAAATTTTATTTTTGTCTTCAAAAATCGTCTTTTTCTCGAAATTTTGATTCCTTTTCTCAAAATGTCCAACTTTTCTCGAGATTCTTTTAAAAATTCGTTTCGGTTTTTGAAGCTTTTGAACTTTACCTCGAAAAATTTTCATTACCTCGACGATATTCTACTCAAAATCCTTCTTTTTTTTTCAAAATTGACTTATCTCAAAATTTAAACTTTTACTGTTTCTGAAAATCTCAAGTTTTTTTTAAAAAATTGACCTGCTTTTTCAAAAATATTGACTGTTTTTTCAAAATTTGAATTTCTGTGAAAGAGTTCAATTTTTATCGAAATTTTATTTTTGGCGTCAAAATTCGTCTTTTTCTTGAAATTTAGATTCTTTTTCTCAAAATGTCAAACTTTTCTCAAAGATTCTTTTAAAAGTTCGTTTCGGATTTTGAAGCTTTTGAATTTTACCTCGAAAAATTTTTATTTTCTCGACGATATTTTACTCAAACTCTCTCTTTTTTTTTCGAAATTGACTTTATCTCAAAATTTAAACTCTTATGTTTCTTAAAATCTCAAGTTTTTTCAAAAATATTGACTGTTTTTTTCAAAATTTGAATTTCTGTGAATAATTTCAATTTTTTTTTCGAAATTTTATTTTTGTCGTCAAAATTCGTCTTTTTCTCAAAATTTCGATCTTTTTCTCAAAATGTCAAACTCTTCTCGAGATTCTTTTAAAAATTTGTGTCGGTTTATAAAGCTTTTGAATTTTACCTCGAAAAATTTACTTTTTCTCGACGGTATTTTTCTCAAAATCTTCCTTTTTTCCAAATTGACTTATTTCAAAATCTCATCTTTTATATTTCTGGAAATCTCAAGTTTTTCCAAAAAATTGACTGTTTTCTCAAAATTTGGATTTCTGCGGAGATTTTTATTTTGTCTCTTTCTTGAAATTTCGATTATTATTTCGAAGTTCTTCTTTCTTTTTAAGTTAGGATTTATTCGCAAAATTAGACCCTTCCAATGTAGAATATTCGCAAAATTCTACTTATTTTCTTAAAATTTAACTTTTGATGGAGTGGACTTGTCCTTGGTTGTCTTCAAAAATTGATATACAAATTTTGTTCCTTGAAACCTTTCTGTACCTCTGACTATCTCTGTGAAGATGATAGCTTGGCTATCGAAACGCGTTAGAACAACTGGCGTATTTTTTTAATCTTTCTTGGTTTCACCGTACAAGATTTGTATTTTAATTTTTGAAAATAACCAAGGACCAGTCCATTCCATGAAAAGTAAGAACAAGATTTCTTGTCAAAAAATTAGCAAGAAGCAAGATTTCTTGTCATTTCAAGATTTTCAACAAGCTCTAGAACAATATTTTTAAACCTTTTTGAATATACATAACCTTTACAAGTAATAAATAAATTATGGCGACCCCTCTCAATTTTTAAAATTTAACTTAAAAAATTTTGATCTTTTTTCTCCAAATTTCGATCGTTTTCTCAAAATTTTTGCTGCCTTGGCATTAAGGTTTTTTTGAAAATTTCGACCTCTTAGAAACTGCTTTTTCAGAAATTTTGACTGGTTTTTTAAAGTTCGCCCTTTTTTCGAAATTTTGATATGTAATATTTCTGGTAATTTTGACTTTTATGCTCGAACATTTCTCGAAATTCTGCTCCTTCTCTTAACTCTGTTTTCCTAAAATTGGCCTTTTCAGCAAAATCGCCCAAATTTAGACTTTAATCTAAAAATTCTATTTTTTTAAACCTCTGTTTCAAAAATCAGTCTTTTTTCGAAATTTCACATTTTTTTTACGGTCGTCTTTTTTATGAAAACTTCGACTTAAGAAATTGTAACTTGTTTTTCAAATTTCGGTACATTTGCGAAATTTTGTTTGTATTTCAAAAGGCAATGTTGTGTGTGATATGTTATATGTTATATGTTATATGCTATATGTTATATGTTATATGTTATATGTTATATGTTATATGTTATATGTTATATGTTATATGTTATATGTTATATGTTATATGTTATATGTTATATGTTATATGTTATATGTTATATGTTATATGTTATATGTTATATGTTATATGTTATATGTTATATGTTATATGTTATATGTTATATGTTATATGTTATATGTTATATGTTATATGTTATATGTTATATGTTATATGTTATATGTTATATGTTATATGTTATATGTTATATGTTATATGTTATATGTTATATGTTATATGTTATATGTTATATGTTATATGTTATATGTTATATGTTATATGTTATATGTTATATGTTATATGTTATATGTTATATGTTATATGTTATATGTTATATGTTATATGTTATATGTTATATGTTATATGTTATATGTTATATGTTTATGTTATATGTTATATGTCATACGTTATACGTTATACGTTATACGTTATACTTTATACGTTATACGTTATATGCTATATGTTTCTGGAAATATCGATTTTTTTCCTTAAAATTGGAATTTTCCTAAAATTTTAATTTTCCCAAATTCGTTTATTTTCTCTAAATTAGATACGAATATTAAGAAATAAGTAAATATTTTGAAAAAATATTTTTAGGAAATTTAAAGAACAATGAATAGCAAAATTTAAATACTCAAAACTGAAATACGAATTTAACAATTTCGAGTAAAATAATTTGAAAATTGCGATTTTTTTTTTCTCAAAATTGAAATTTTTCTGAAAATTTCGATTTTTTTTGGCAAAATTCGATCGTTAAAAATTTCAACTTTTTTCGAAATTTCGACATTTTTCGATTTTTTATGCAAAAGTTCGGTTTTTTTTAATTGATTGTCTGAAACTTTCAACTTTTTCCCAAAACTGGGTTTTTTTCTCGTAATTCGTCTTTTTCTAAATTACGCCTTTATCCTCAAAGTTTCGTTTTTTTCTCTCAAACTTGGACCATGTCTTTGTAATTTTGAATATTTTCTAGACATTGAGACCTTTTCTAAAAATTTTTCGAAAATTTCAACTTCTTTCTCAAAATTCGTTTTATTCCCGAAAATTGAATGTCATTTCTACATAAAATTGGACTTTTCATTTAAAATTCGACTTTTTCCCAAAAGTCGTTTATTTTTCTGAAATTTGATTGAAATTTTAATAATAATTTGAGAATATTTTTACCAAATTTGGAGAAAAAGATTCCTTGAAAGTTTCAAGGTACAAATTCCAATAGAAATATTTTTAGAAATTCGGTTTTTTTTCTAAATTTGTTTTTTTTTGGAAATTGAGACTTGTCTCGCAAAAATAAATTTTTGGAAATTCGATATTTTTGGAAATTTTTCGAAAAGTTCAGTTTTGATTTTCTGACATTTTTTCCTCAAAGTTTGGGTCTTTTTCGAAATTTCGACTTTAATCTGGAAATTCGATTCCCCCAGTGCGTAAAGTTAAGTAATTTATTGTTGCGTGTTATCGGTCCGAAAAATAAAACTTCGTGGATTGTAAACACTTTATTTCAAACTTATTTCGAAACACTACAATTATGATTCACTTAAATATCAGACTAACTAAGTATCTGACTAATTGACTAACTAACGGACTAAGGGAAAGACGACCCCGTATTTATACCGTTCCGGTTTTTAAAACGGATCTCCCTACAGATAAGACTTATCGCTTGCGGAAACGTCTAGAGCGCTTTATCTGCCGTATGATTCATTCTCGCGGCTGCTTCCCATTATCAAATGTTTCCAGAGAGTTGATTACACAATCACTAATACAAATTTTATAACTACATTTTGTTACAATATACAGGGCGATTCAGTTATAATGACATCAATTTTAAGGGAAAATGCCGAAAAATGAGTATAACACAAATACGTGATTAACTTTTTTTTCAGCTATAATTACACTGAAAAAAAATATTTTAAAATTATAATTTAAACCCCTTTTTGAGCTATCACTAACTCCAAAGCTTCAAGGCCCAGATAAATAGAAAGAAGAAGAATCTATGGCTGAGCAGTTGGGACGGAAACAAAACATTGCTAGGTTATGTCTAAATGACAATACAAGAAACATTAAATGATCCTGGCGACACCGATGGTTGAGGAAAAGTCGTTGGGTGTTTTCCTTTTTTATATGAGATCTTTCGGGTAACAACGAATTGTAGAAGAAAGTTATGCGAAAATAAAATAGGTAAAATCGCGAGGTGGATGTAAATGTTGATATCAACGCTGCAAGTAATGATTTAAATTCGCTGTTGTGGGTGCAAGTGTTAAAAGTGGTTAATACTTGAGAGATATTTTCCGACGTTTTATTTTTTGTGACCCTCTGTGACACAATGGGGATTTTTTAAACCATGTGTTTACTGAAGAATCATCACATTTTTTATGCACTCGACAGGTCTAAAATAGTTCAGAAAAGAGGCACTCGAGTATTAATCTAAGTAAACTGTACCTATTTGTATATTTTAGAAAAGGTCTTTTCTTCCCATAATGTCGTATTACAGTTGATTTGCTTTAGAGTTATCAGAGATAGAATCAGTCAAGTTAAGATAAAAGTTTTAATGTAATGGGAATATACAAGTATTTTTTTAATCGCGAAAAGGGTCCTAACAATATCATCATTAAAGGTTTAAATATTTACTTGTAGAACGTAAGCAGGGATGAAGTTTGTCTGAAAGTAAACACAAAATCGTACGAAGTATGCTTAATGCTGAAATGGGCACGAGAACTTGTGTAAATATTGCAGACGGTCATCTAAGTAATTGACTTCTCCATCTAGAACGCATCTAGTTTGATTAATCTTTCTAACCACTGGACCGTTATTTATTTTCATTTTGTACACATCTCGTATTTATCCAGATGCAGAAATTTTAACCTAAACTTCTTTGCTTAATATTGATCCAAAAGTGAAGTTCAAATATTGACGCACATTTATGACTAGTTATCAGATTTTTGAACAAAAATTTTATGGTCTTCAATGTTTCTCAATTATTCTATATGCTTTGAAGGTGCTTGAGTATCATCAAAAATGTTGGCCCTCTCTTAGGGAAAGGTAAGGGTCGTAAGGTGGGATCTTAAGTAATAACTAGCTGATCCCCATCACTTTGTCTCCGCAAGGTTCAATAATGTCATATTTCAACATAAAATAGTTTTTCATATTAGTTTAACAGAAGCACAGATGTAATGGTTAGCGCTCCTAGTATCCGCTAGAATTGTAGGTGACGGGCAATATTATATCAGTCATTTCTCTTTTATTTATATTTTTTGTGTTATAACATCAAATAAAGTTTTTAGCACAGTGTAGTTAATAGAAGTAAAAGGTTAAGTTTTATTTAAATAAAAATAGCCTTAAAGGTACCCCTAAAAGTACTTTACATTGCAGTAACAGTTTCATTAAAATATATTTAACAATTTCCCAGATTAGTCCAGACAGATAATCACTCGACAGGCAGACATACATTTAAATGCTCTTTGATTAATATAGATTTCGGTTTTGTTCCAAATTTAGTTTTTGAACGATTTGTTTTTCAGAATTTCGAATTATTCTCGTAAATTTGACTTTTTTTCAAAATCTCGACTTTTTTCAAAATAACTATATTTTCAGTTCCCCAATAGACTCCAGTCCCGGAATACGGGATTTTCTTTATCAGATGCTTAGTCCTATATGTGTGTCCTATACTGTACGTAGGTATGAAGCCTCACAGGATTACAGGTTACTTTTAAGTTAGGTTATTTTCAAAGATTGTTCGGCTGAATACAAAGTTTTAATGTGAACCGTTGTCACAAAATACATCAGTAATGTGTAGGTTACGTATTCTTGTTACATTTTACCAACTTTTAATATCCTTACTGCATACGCATATTTTGAAGGATAATCATGATTTATTCATATCTTTTAAAATGGAAACCCTTAATGTTCCACATATCTGGACCCGTTTTCGCTGCTCGTTCGAAAAATATTCACCCTACTTTAATCGCATCCAATTTAGCATCCTCCCTAAATGACGTGAGGTATAATAATTGCCCTAATAAGAATGCAAAGCTTAAATTATTATAAAAGTTTAGCTGCGGTTTGTTTTTAAATAGGATTAAGAGTCGTATTTTATGTAGCGCTAATTGGAGGTTATTATTTTACTAATGCTATTCTTTTGTTTAATTGCTTCTTTCGAATAAAGATAAAATTTTATGGTTATATAAGACTCACTGGTTTCTCCTCCCCTTCCAATTAAAGCTTGGGAACATAATAATTATTAGCAGTAAAATGAAAGCTGGTTTTGGTGGCTTGTTTTCTCTTGATATTATAAGCGAAAAAGGAGCGGATAAAGGTGGTCACATTTGTTTATAATCGAACTTTTATGAAAATTCGAAATTTTAGGTAGAAAATCCTTATTCACTAAACCCATGGCAAGCCCTTGATATAAATAATTCTTCTATATTTTTGGTGGAACGGACTGGTTATCGTTTATCTTCAAATATTGAAACACAAATATCCTCTGAAACCAAGAAAGATTAAAAAACACAACAAAGGTTACTCTAACGCGTTTCCATAGCCAAGCTATCATCTTCAGAAGGATACCTGTCTGAAGATGATAGTGATGATTGTATTTCAATTCTTCTATAAATAACAGATTTTGATTTAAATGGATTGGCCTATTATATTTAATTATTCCATCCACATGCCTAATAAATACCTGAGCTTAAATTAAATCAGAATATTAGTTCTTAATTCGGGAGTGTAACAAGCTAAAAGCTGGGGCAACTTTCGCCGAACATATTTGATCCGCTAAACGTTGTAAGGGTTCTTATCGGAGTTCCTAATTAGAAAGGCAACCTTAGAGGAGCATCGGATGACCATTTGCCTCGGGGACGCGCATCATTTAGGGAAATAATATCCCAGAAATATTGGTTGAATGTTATCATCAGAGAGGAGAATTTAATCAGCTTTTCCTATGTTGCGTCCGAGCATCTTTGATCTGTCCTTATGTCATTATGTTGTATATTTTTATCAGATGATACGAAAATTTCGCATTCTTATCGACTTCCCCATTATCCCTTATTAAGCTCGGCCGTATTATGTAGATGGCTATATAAATATGTCCTCGTTATTGTAACTAACAAACCGCATCAGAAATCGGGGTAGTTTTTGAAATTCGATACGATATTTCTCGATACAACAATGAATCTGTCATATAATTGGTCGTTATATTCGCGATGCGTTTGTTTGCGGATGAAGGTTTCTTTTTATTAAAGTGCCCCTTTAAATCCAATTTTCAATTTCGTCGTTAGCAACCAACTTTCAACAATGGTCACGGATCATAATAGCTGAAGTATACAAATTTATTCTAAAAACAGAATTGGGGACTATATTACGTGTTGGATTATTTTTTGAAGTGAGATTAAATATTGGGAACAAATGGGTTGTATTGCCATATATGTAACATACTTATATGAATACTGCGTTACCAAAGAACGCTACTGAATTTAAATTGAATATGCGAAAATGTGCATACTATAATTGGTTAAGTTGTGTTTTAATTTGATTATTACAAATTATTCCTAGTCGCTTTGTAAACTAAGCTGACTATATCAGAAAAGAACGCTGACTAATTAAGAGAGGTGTCAGTTCGAAAAACAGCATAAAAATTCAAATATCGAAATTCGACGTTTCAGTTAACGAAATGTAACCAAGTTTAAATAATTTTGGTGCAACGGACTGGCCCTTGGTTATTTTTAAAAATTAAAATACAAATTTTTTCCCCTGAAACAAAGGAAGATTAAAAACTCGCTTCGACAGCCAAGCTATCATCTTCAGGGGGATACTGATCTGACAAGATTTTTATTTTAAGTTGAAATAAAATAAGTATAATATCTTATCAAGGAAAAATACAAACACACAACACAAAATGCAACAACATAGACCATGATCTTTTCATATAACTAACACGAGACTAGAAAACTGATAAATTGCTAAATTAAACACCTACATGCATGATTATAAGAAAATAATACCTGCGAATCAAAATTTAGTGTTAAGTAAATTAAAAAATAAAAAAAATATTGCAAATAGAGAAACATAAAACTTATTAATACATCTTCATGGCACTACGATCATTGCTTAGCGCGCGTTGGCAATCGCTGAGTGAAGGAATGGCAGCAAAGGAGATGAGGTTTAAGCAGTTCTTCTATAGTCAAATCAGGTAACAAACTTCCACAAAAGAAAACGTTGTATATACATACCTCTTAAAGGCGCCAACCACCTTTATTGAGAAGGTATTACCCCACACCAAGGGCTGTACTCTCATGCATGAAAGCGGTACCTGGCACATCAACTAATGAGAAAGAAAGTCGGTCGCCCTCACGTCCATCTCGATCACTATCATCCGAACTCCTCAACCGCTGATAAATAACTAAATAATTGAATATATGTGATAAACTACATCATTAAACTGCCCACCGTGAATTTTAAATCCCCGAGTACTGGCTGTACCAGGTTGTACCAGCTTGTGCCACACATATACCAACATGCTGCGCTCACGCGTTCGATAAATGCGTAAATTTCGAGTTGCGCAATGATGCAAGTTGTGCAACTCCTAATGTA
Organism: Dastarcus helophoroides; assembly: GCA_028583605.1. NCBI lineage: Eukaryota > Metazoa > Arthropoda > Insecta > Coleoptera > Bothrideridae > Dastarcus > Dastarcus helophoroides. Next base: position 31,044,218 of record CM053327.1, read on the forward strand.
TGCATAGGGTGTTACCATCACGCGTGACCATCACACGTTACCAACGTATTCTACTGTTTTTATCAATTTTAATAACTATAGCAATATTGTTACTACCTCCAAGGAAAATGCTGACATGTTAGCCTTAATGTTTGCTGAAAATTCCAATCTTGATTCTCGAAACGCAGAATCTCCTATTCTCCCTAAATTCCCTAACTTCGATGCCTGAAGTTGTTTTCAGACAACGCACAATCAGGAAGATTCTCCTGGAGTTCGACACCTCGAAAGCTTCTGGCCTTGATGGTATTTTCGCTATTGTTCTTAAGAAGTGCGCCCCAGAGTTGACTCCTGTCCTAAGCAAATTGTTTACACTCTCTTACAACAAAGGTGTATTCCCTAACGTCTGGAAATCTGCTAGAGTGCAGCCTGTTCCTAAAAAGGAAAAAAGGAATCTGGTTAACAACTATCGCCCTATATTTTTGTTACCGGTAATATCTAAAGTGATGGAAAAGGTTATCAACATCGAGATTCTCAAATATCTGGAGGAAAATAGAATCATCTCCGACAGTCAATACGGTTTTAGACAACAACGTTCCACTGGCGATCTACTGGCATATGTTACTCTTATCGGTAACTCAGCTATGGATAAACATGGTGAGGCTAGGATTATGGCATTGGATATCTCAAAGGCTTTCGACGGAGTCTGGCACCGACCTCTTCTCGCTAAATTAACATCTTATGGTCTTCTTCCTGGACTCTGTCATTTGATGTCCAATTTTCTCGCTGACAGGTATCTTCAGGTCGATGGCATCTCATCCAAGACATTTACGATTAACTCAGGGGTGCCTCAGGGGTCTGTTCTGTCTCCAACTCTATTTCTGTTACACATAAACGATCTCTTGGCTTCAACTTCCAATCCTATATACAGCTACGCAGATGAGAGTAACCTCGTGTCGCCTTTTTTTTCCGACGACGCATAATCTAGCGCTGCTTCAAATCAAATAAGGGAACAGCAGATACAGACGATTAATCGGGATCTCGAGATTATTCTGAAATGGGTTAAGGGCTTCAACGCTTCAAAAACTTAGGCCGCGGTTTTCTCTAAGAAAACATCAAGGGATCATGCAACAAACATACTAATGGACGATAAAATCCTTCCAATGGGATCTAATCTATCTATCCTAGGAGTGAATGCGAGCACTAACTTCTCTTGGGACGATCATGTGCGCGCCATTGCCAAATCCGCCTCTCAGAACCTAGGCTTTCTTTTTAGAGCTAAAAAATACTTTACATCTCATCAGCTATTAACACCATACAAAGCTTAAGTTAGGCCAACACTACGATACTGTTTTCAGGCTTGGAGTTCAGCTCCAAAACACACTTTAACTCTTTTGGATTCAATTCAAAGAAGAGCGATTTGCCTAATTTATGACGAGACTCTGACCGATTCTCTCGAAACACTAGAGCTCAGGCGTATGGTTGGTGACTTGTCTCTTTTCTACAAGTGCTATCATGGAAGATGCTCGCAGGAACTAATAGGATTGATCCCCCCAAGGGCAAGATTCTTAAGGTGTACTAGACAGTCGGAGACAGCAAATTCCTGTGCGGTCCAGCTTGACACAGTAAGGACTTCTCTTTACGGAAACACTTTTTTCTATAGAACTTCCAAGTTATGGAACTTTTTACCGAAAGAAATTTTTCCCAAAAATTACAACGTATCCTTGTTTAAGGAGACGGTTCATTGCCATCTATCCTTGTTTCCGCATTCTACTCGCAGTGCTTTGAAAGCATAATGGGGTTACCCTTTGCTAGTGAATTAAACTTAAAAAAAATCTTTAATGCAGGATTTTCTAACTAGAAGTTCACTTTGCTATCGTATTTTTGTTGTATTTTTTTATTTAGAAACTATCTGATGTCACTGGACTCCACTCATTACTTTCTTTATCGTGTATCGATTTTTGAAATGAAAATTTCTTTAGGCGCGTTGGACGATTTTAGGTAGGGGGAAACTTACGGTTTCGTATTATCATCGCGCTAGTTTTGCGTTATCAACAGTCTCTAATATTAACAGCACAATCTAACTAATTAAGACGTGTAATAGGATTCAAAAACGCGTTGACATCAGCGGTATTTGAACCCTCGACTTATCAAACCTATGAAACAAAATCTGTCGCCTTAACCACTGAGCCACACGACGTTCACAAGAATACGAATTTTAAATACATTTAAGGAGTTCTCACTTCTAATAGCAGTTCGGAGACTGTCTTTTTTGTAATGAACGATGATATTGAAGATTACGCGTTTAGTTGGTGTGGCACTGTTTCGGAGATATGCACAATTTTCCCAATTTGGATTTTTTTTTACATCATTTTAATTAAGGTTTTGGGTTTGACGCGGTGTAAGTCATAACGTGTGTGAGTCATGTTTGAAGGCCTTAATAAAAACAGATAAAATCGATAAAACCATTCATTTCTTTTAACAAGGCGCTACTGATTCGCAACAAACTCCTAATAAACATTGTTTATGTGAACAGACTCTTATCACGTTAACCGATGCAGAGATAAATCTGACTGTCGCCTAACTTGCATTTTACGCCATATAATAATTTGAATTTCCATGCCCTTGAAACTAATATAAAAATAGTTCCACCCATCTCTAATTTTTGGTTTTCTTAATAGACTGTTGTAACAATTATAGCTCCCTTGGAGCGCTTTCTAGCGCTATGGGAGTTAATAGCAGGTATGGGCGGCTATTACTAGGGCCGAACGGCATTACAAGGAAGGCAGTGTGGCCATCACTTCGCTTCAACCGCCTATTATTACCTTGAGCTACACCCGAGTACTCATTTTAATGTAAGGCTGAGGCGACCTTGGGAACCAAAGCGTTTTCTAAAAACGGACATTAGAGGAAGCCACCATTGGGAATGGAACCCAGCTTTCTTAGTTTGTAGTCCAGCGCTTATACCACGACGGTCTCTCTATTTTATCTGATGAACTGTTCTGGAGGAAAAATAAAACAGGGATTTTAAAAAATAAATAATGACGACAACGTTAACCTATCTGCTTCAAAAGAAATATTTGACAGCTATCCGAATATGTCTAATTTTCTCAGTATGGCAAAGATTGACTTGTCTCACAAAAGCCTATCTCAAAAATTTTCCTCTACTGAAGACATCAAAATAAAAATTTACATTTCCGCGATGGCAACAAAGAAGAACTTTACTCAAAAACGTTTTTAACTAAAACCTCCTATATGTTGTTAGCCTCATGGTGATTTTTGTTTACTAGTTTGTTTTTATTACATTCAGCATTTTTGTTCAACATCTTTGCGATCATACCAATCTAGATATAATCTAAGAAGACATTTCTGCTAGGTAACACTTCTTTATTTATATACAGATTGCTTGAAACAAAATTACAAAGCCATACAGCGTCAAGCCAATCAGGCCCCCTTCAATTCCAATAACTGAACTCATAACTGTAATATTCCCTCTTTAATATATTACACAAACCCCTCATACGCTGATTATAACGCTAATCGATTAGGGATGTAAGTCTTAGTACTAGCAAACCTAAGCACAACAGTTTGCTTAAGGAGGTCGAGATAACCCTTCAGCGCTTTCATAATTACAAATTTATAAACTTGCCTAAACTAATATAAATGCAGTATCAAGGCAACGTAATAAAATTTGCATGCAATCTCAATCGAATATTTCATGATGATTTGAAATGAGATTGTATTTCCTTGTTCTAAGACGATGCAAACAAACCCCAACATTTGCATTTTGACTGATATATGTATTGAAATACAAATCTTGTACCCTGAAACCAAGGAAGATTAGAAAACAGAACAAAGGTGGCTCTAACGCGTTTCGATAGCCAAGCTATCATCTTCAGAGAGATGCTTGGCTATCGAAATGCGTTAGAGCAACCTTTGATGTGTTTTCCAATTTTTCTTGGTTTCAGGAAACAAGATTTGTATTTCAATACGTATATCAGTCAAAATGCAAATTTTGGGGGTTTCAAAAATAGACAAAGTTTAAAAAACAGTGGCTATTAAGAAGAAGAATATCCAAAATGATCAGAAAAGTCGAAACTTTCCAAGTCGAAATTTTGAAAAGTCAAAAATTTGGGATAATTAAATTACGAACTTACGATTGCAAAAATAGTCAACATTTTGAGAAAAGTTGGGATTTAAAAAATTTGTAGTCCAATTTGTAATTTTAGTGGAATGGAGGGGTCCTTGGTTATCTTCAAAAATTGAAATACAAATCTTCTCTCCTGAAACCAAGAAAGATTAAAAAAACACAACAAAGGTTGCTCTAACGCGTTCCGATAGCCAAGCTATCATCTTCAGAGAGATACTGAAGATATATCGCTCTGAATATGATAACTTGGCTGTCGAAACGCGTCAGAGCAACCTTTGTTGTGGTTTTTAATCTTTCTTGGTTTCAGGGGACAAGATTTGTATTTCAATTTTTGAAGATAACCAAGGACCAGTCCGTTGCACCAAAATGATATACATATATATTAATTGACAATCTAGATTCTGCTGAAATATTTTTTAGGTTCTTATTACTTTTATAGACATGTTGTCGATTAGGTTTCTCTCAAGTACAATGTAAAAAGGGTAAGACAATTCGGTTTCGTTTTCGGGAAGAAGATCGTTTAATGGAAAGTTTTTGCTTTTTATTTTATGGAAATTCTTTTAAACTCGTTTAATTAATCTGAATGCATATTGTAACGAAATGTAAATTGTAGAATTTGGTACGTAAAAAAAGTTTCTAGAAAGATCTGATAAAGGGAAAGCGGCCGCGATAATGAAGCAAACCGCAGAAATTTCGGCAAACGATAGGCCTTATCTGCGAGATTTTTCTAGAACCTGGAAGCCAAAACTATATAAGGCGGTCGCCTTTTTCTCGAGTCAGTCAGTCAGTTAGAGTTAGTCAGTGTAATTAGTGAGTTAGTAGTAAATAAGTGAGTTCATTATTCAGTTGTAGTGTTCCGAGTTTAGTTCAAAAATAAAGTGGGTATTATTCAATTCACGTGTTAATAATCAATTCGAATCGATAAGCCCGTAACAATATCAATGATAGCGAAACTATGACAAACGCGCTAATAGAACAAAAGAACTTTAATTGTTACTTACTGTGGTTGTTAACGAATCAACCAAGAATAATCGTCACTGCTGATATTCAATAATGTGAGATAGCCAAAGTGCCAGAAACTCTACAATATACCGGGAATATAAGTATACCGAAATTAAATATTTTGTAAATTGTCATGGAAATGCAAGCTGCATATTTCGTACTTACTTTTAGCTGACAATTTTATATTTAATTGCTTTAATTGTTACTATCAAAACAAACATTTTTATTTCAATTCATCTAGTAAACGCAATGTGATAAGGAAGATTTTTTTTTGTGAAACAAGTCTTAGTGTAAAAAGAATTTTTTATTATAAGGTAGGTTTGATAATAATCTTGAAATAAAAATAGATACGTATGTTTGGTTTAAAGTAGAACTTTTGGATATTCTGTCGATGCTATGGAAAAACATGGTGAAGCTAGGATTGTGGCATTGGATATCTCAAAGGCTTTCGACAGAGTCTGGCACCGATCTCTTCTAGCCAAATTAACATCTTATTCCTCCTGAACTCTGTCATTTGATATCCAATTTTCTCGCTGACAGATCTCTTCAAGTCGTCGTCGATGACATCTCATCCGAGACATTTGCGATTAATGCAGGGGTGCCTCAGGGGTCTGTTCTGTCTCCTACTCTATTTTTGTTACACATAAACGATCTCTTAGCTTCAACTTCCAATCCTATATACAGCTACGTAGATGATAGTAACCTTGTGTCATCTTTTTCCTCCGACAAACCATTATCTATTGCTGCTTCAGATCGACTAAGGGAACAGCAAAATACAGACGATCAATCGGGATCTCGAGATTATTCTGGAATGGGGTAAGAACAATTTGGTCAACTTCACAGCTTCAAAAACTTAGGCCGCGGTTTTCTCTAAGAAAATATCAAGGGATAATGCAACAAACATACTAATGGACGGTAAAATCCTTCCGATGGGATCTAATCTATCTATCATAGGAGCGAATATGAGCCCTAAATTCTCTTAAGACGATCATGTGCGAGCCATTGCCAAATCCGCCTCTCAGAAGCTAGGCTTTCTTTTTAGAGCTAAAAACTACTTTTCATCTCATCAGCTATTAACACTATACAAAGCTCAAGTTAGGCCAACACTAGAATACTGTTCTCATGCTTGGAGTTCAGCTTCAAAACACACTTTAGATCTCTTGGATTCAATTCAAAGAAGCGATTCGCCTAATTGATGACGAGAGTTTGACCGATTCTCTCGAAACACTAGAGCACAGGCGCATGGTTGGTGACTTGTCTCTTTTCTGCAAGAACTATCATGGAAGATGCTTACAGGAACTAATAGGTTTGATCCCCCCAAGGACAAGATTCTTGAGGCGTCCTAGACAGTCGGAGACAGCAAATTCCTATGTGGTCCAGCTTGACACAGTGAGGACTTCTGTCTGCGGAGACTCTTTTTTCTATAGAACTTCCAAGCTATGGAACTTGTTACCGAAAGGAATTTTCCCCAAAAATTACAACCTATCCTTGTTTAAGAAGGCGGTTCACCACCATCTATCCTTGTTTTCGCATCCTACTCGGAGTGCTTTGAAAGCATAATGGGGTAACCCTTTGAGAGAGGATTAAACTTAAAAAAAAATGCTTGGAGTTCAAAGTTTTTTTTAATTTGGATCCTTATTTCTGTAAGTTGAAATAATTAAAACAAAGATTTCGAGTTTAAATTGCCCAAAACAATTCGACAACATACAAGGAAAGGGGTGCACGCCACTAGTTTCTAGAAAATTAAATTTTGTTAAAAGCTCTTTCCCAAGCATTGACCATTCCGGGATACTTTCAATTTTAAACTAACGAGATACGCACTTAATAGTTGGTGAACTTCCCGTCATTCATTATTTACGACTTACGCGACCAAGTAGATAAAATAGGGGAAACGCCAATAATGGGCTTAAGTGTTTAGTCAGAAAGATGGAGAAGTTATTGAACTGTATAAATTTGGATGAAATTGTTGAATGGGGGGTTTGGGGTACTTAAGCTATACGGTACATTTGCTTAAGGAGTATCCAGGTAGGCATGGATAAATTATCAAATAGCGTTGCTTACTTCTCAACAATTTTCCTTCCCGTTTTCGCCATGCGTTATTATTCCTGAATATCAAATCTACATGCTGAGGGAAAAGTGCTTTAAGCACCAACAATAGTCTAGTGGAAACTTCAATTTTATGAAATTAATGTACTTAATAAATATGCATTCCAACAGTCGCCTTTATCAATGAATCGTTTTTTAGTACACGTTTTCAAAGCATCATTAAATCAAAATTATATTATAGCTCTAAACAGGGGTAATATATTGGGGCCAAATACCGCATCAGATTAAAATTAGAAACTCTCGCTGCGGTCGTACGAGGAATAATTACTGCAGTATTCTCGGGCGAAATTAATAGCGAAACAAAGGATATGTAGAAGTCCTTTTAGCAATACCTAAAATTCAACAATCTGTCGTCGAGTGAATTCCTCCTACTTGATAATCGTACATCATTGTCTGAGCTATTCTGTTTTCCAGAGGGGGCATCGATTCCGTCTAGTACATTAGATTCCGCACTTGATTATGCATGGCCTGTCGAGCTTAACAATAATGCTCTGCAGTGATCATCTCTCGAAATGAGAATTAGGGAGTGAAATATTCAGTTCGGTTGTACAGGTAAAATCTGCCTTCAATGCGAGTGGATTTTAAGTCTTTCCAGTTGGTCACTCCTAACGAAAACGACGTGAATAGACTAAATTCTGAAAGCAATAATACTCCCATATCATCATATGTCCTATACGACATAATGAGTGGTATACTACCCACAAGCTTGCCACATACATTCATGAATTTTCAGGCGTTACATAGGATTTGTTCTGGATTATATCTGGGTGTGAATATTGTTTTCTTTTTGGTTCGAAAACTTCCACAGCCAGAGTTAGTAAAAGATTGGGATTCGACTGTGTCATGGAACTGTTTTTATTCGACATTTCGCAGTGCAGGAAGTTCCTTCAGGAACAAAGAAAGAGTCGAATTCTGAACATAAGAGCACGATAGCTCAGTATGTGACCCATATCCGAGGCACACTGTTTCGAAGTGACAGTGGGACAAACAAACCGACAGAAGAGCATGATAACTTAGTAAGTTAACCATACCAGAGATGATGGAATGAAAAATCAAGATTCAAGACAGTTCTATCAGAAGAGTTTTGTATCTAGTGTGATTGGGATGGTGAATTTATAGGTTCCGGCGCATCCACCACAATTTTATTGCTTGCAGGAAACTTTCGTTGTTGCACCGCGTAATATTTTGTACATTAAATCAAAATTCCGTCATTCTCAATTTAGAAGAGTTTTGTTTCTGATTTGGTTGACATGTAGGGATGCAACATCGTTCAAAAAAGCATCGATATTTGAACATCGATATTTTTTTAATGAAACATCGATATCTCAAACATCGGAATAGGTAATCGATCGATTAGGTAATCATGGATCTTCCGATGTTTTTTAAATATTTAATTGCGAGTTTAAGAAGTCAAAATTTCGAAGGTGTACAAAGGATATTAATTTAAAAAATTTTTTATTTTTTTTTAGAAACTTCGAGTTGAACGCAAAATTTTTTTTTTCAATATTCCGAGAAAAAAATTAAAATTTCGACTTTAATTTAGACTTTTTTCTCAAAAATTCAACTTCTTTTTTGAAATTTCAACTTTTTTCTAGAAAAACTGCGATTAAATTTAAAATTTCGACTTTAATATCGAAATTTCAATTGTGGGTTAACCCGAAAGTTTGACTTTTTTTTGAAATATCTAGAAAAAAGTGAAAATTTTGACGCAAGTCTTAAAATTTCGGGAAAAAAGTCGAAATTTTGCCTTTCAACTCGAAGTTTCTAAAACATTTTTTTGTTTTAATTGATGGCCTTTCTATGCCTAATTTTTTAAACTATTTGTTATCGTGACAATTATTTTTCTTCCGAGTTCAAACCTATATTTTTTTTTATATAATTTTTCCTCCAAAGTTTGACTTAAATGCTTAAGGTTTTTTGAACTGAAGATTAAAATTTTCAAAAAAAAAAATGGAAACATTTCGAGATTACAGCCCAATATTGGAGAAAAATTTTTTAATTCAAAATTTTGAAACCTTTCACTTTAATTTCAAATATTTATAAAACATGCTCGAATTTTCGATAAAAAGGATAAACTCCAGGTTTGAAGAAAAGGTTCAAATCTCGGGAAAACTAGAATTTATAAAAATAAAAAAAATTTAAAAATGGTAAAATATTTAAAAAAGCAAAAATTTTGGAAACAAAATTAAAATTTTAAGAAACTTCCAACATTTTATAAAAAGACTAAATTTTAAAAAATGTTAAAATTTTATAAAATATTAAATTTTTCAAAAAATTGAGATTTTTTAAAAGTCGAAATATCGATAAAATTGTTTTTAAAAAAGTCAGGCAAAATTTTGTAAAAATGCCAAACAGTATCAAAGTCGGAATTTTCAAAAAAGGCGAAGTTTTGAGAAAATATCGAATTTTAAAAATGTTGCCAAGAGAATTCAAAATTTTTACATTTCATGAATTGTGACTAATGAAATGTTAATTCAAAATTCGTCGGTTAAAATTTCAACTTTTTCGAAAATTTCGACTTTCCAAAATTTTAATTTTTTTAACAATTTCTTTTCTAAAAATTTCAAACTTGTTGCAATTATGTGATAGTTGACACTCCTGACTACTGACCTTTGTCTGAGCTGTCAGTAATTAATATAAACAAAGACAAATAACTATTAAATATCATGAAGTTGTGATAAAAATGGGAAAAAATATGTGTACGGAAAAGAAACATGCATGACTGAATCAGTTTATATATTTGAGTAAGCTGCCAGTAATTAATATAAACAAAGACGAATGAGTATTAAATATCATGAAGTTGTGTTAAAAATGGAAAAGAAACATGCATAACTAAAGCAGTCTATAAGTAAACATTAGGTCAAGTTGATCTAACCTCCATCTAAACAAGGTAAAGAAACTGCCTCAATGCTTAGTACGATTTTAAGTGTTTAATCGTAGAATCACTATGCATTACAAGAGTGAGTACTATAGTAGTTTCTACAACAAGAACGGATTTGATGATAATTTTAATTTGCAAATTATGAAATTTTAATTTTTAGTAATGAAATTTATTTGAAAATTAAAGTTATAAGTTTTCACTTTTGTCAGCAGTCCCCAAACTGTCTTTTTATTTTTTTTTATTTAGAGAGTCCTTTTTTAACTGTATTAATCAATTTCATCGATTTCGTGATTCTCGTATCTGCGTTTTTTGCATTAAAATGGGGGAAGTTCATTTCAGGGCATTATTTAGCATTTTATGTGTAGAGTTCGGTTTTATACGAAAGTACACACTCGGATCTATCTACGCGTCACTGCTTAGTAGGGAGAGGATTTGAATACGCCATATGTTAACTCCTGATCTTTGTAAACGCAAGTATCCGTGAATGCGAGGCACATAAACGCTTTTATTCCAAAATCGCAATAAAACTTTTATGACATATTTTTTTACTGCAATTTTTTACACTTATAAGGTTTTATGGTTAGAAAATATGTTCTGATAAACAAGAACACAATTTCGAGTTGCAACAATCTGCACTCATGAACGAGCAGCTGGACCTCCTAGTTTAAACACCACTTGTCGTGTCCTGGAAATAATTAACCATTATCGGTTCAAAATAATTCGTTAAAAGCAGCTGTCAAAGCAGCTGTCAAAGCGAATCTTTATTTTTTTAATTTGTCTCCTTAACTTTGTTTTTTGTTTTTCATTTCACTACTAAAATTGAAATACAAATCTTGTCCCCTGAAACCAAGAAAGATGAAAAAACACAACAGAGGTTGCTCTAACGCGTTTCGAGAGTATCTCTCTGAAGATGATAGCTTGGTTATCGAAACGCGTTAAAGCAGCCTCTGTTATGTTTTTTTTTAAATCTTTCTTGGTTTCGGAGGACAAGATTTATATTTCAATTTTTAAAGATAACCAAGGACTAGTGCGTTCCACCAAAAAAAAAATTGACTACTACATTATTAGAAAGGCCATGTCTCTAACACAACTTTAATAGAAGCTTTGAGTGGAAGTGCAGATTAAATGGAATATTGGTACTAAATTCTGTAATTCTTGACCTTAATGGAAGCTTTGGGTGAGAGTTCAGATTAAATTGATTATTCGTATAGAAGTCTCTGATCCTTGATGAGTTGGCATATCAGCGGCCAAACAAACTATTAGTAGAATCCGCCGGTTATGCGACTGTATTCAAACATCGTGAAATTATTATATTTATTTATTAAATTTATTGTTAAATATAGTTAATAAATTACGAATAATAACGTCGTTCAAATATGTGGATTAAAAATTATGCATCAGCTTTTTGTCTTACAGATTCACAAATCTCGAGATAAGTAATTCCACTGAAATATAAGATTGGCACTAATTTTTTTTCAAAGTATTGCGTCGTTCAAAAATGAGATTTTTCAAATTTTAATTTGCTTGAAAATTCTGTCATTTTTATAAATTTCGACTTTTTGACAATGATTAAAATATTTTTAAAACATCGACTTTTTTTGAAATGTTTTTGATAATTTGTACCAACTCTTTAATATACCGATTTCTGTTAAAAATTGAAGTTATTTCAAAATGCGGACCTTTTGAAAATCCCAACTTTTTTTAAAGTAATTCTTTTTGATGGACCACTTTGACTTGACCTATTTTGAAAATTTCAACTATATTTTGAAATTTCTATTCATGTTTTATTGACTTTTTCTTCTCCAGTTACTCCTTTCACAATTCTAAATTTTCAGTAACCTTCTGTTAAGAATTCGCAACTGACTGACTTTTCGAATTTTGAATTTATTAAAAATATTTTGGATTTACTTTGACGTTTTGAGTTTTTAGGAAAACTTCGTCTATTTTTCAAAATGTTGACTGTATTTTAAAAATTTTGACTTTTTTTCAAAATTTTCCTTTCTATTAAACTTTTATTTTTAAATTTTGACTGTTAAAATTTCAACTTTGTATTTTTCTTTTTTAGAAATTTTTGAAAAATTCGAAGTGTTTAAAAATTCTTTGCTTTTAGGTATACTATGAACTTACTTGAAATTTTAGTTTTTTTTTATAAATAGTCGATTTTCGATTTTGATTGAAAATTTTGATATTTTTGAATAATTTGAAAATTTGAATATTTTAATTTATTTTGAAAATTTCCACTTTCACATGTTGATTTATTTTGAAAATTTCAACACCTAAACAATTTTACTTTTACCCATTTGCTCAATTTCGGTTTTGTTTTTCAAAACGTTGCGTGTTTTTGGTAAAGGTTGATTTTTTTGCTAAAAATTTTGAATTTTATTTGAATTTTACCTTCGATTTTTGAATTTCTTGGTAATGTTAGCAAAAAATGTCTATCTTTTTAAAAAATTTTGAGTTTCCTTCAATATTTTAACTTTTTTTGTAAATTTGATCATTTTAGAATCCATTATATTTCCAAAAAATTTTGCCTTTTTGGAAATTTTTTCTTTCTTTTGAACTTTCTACTCTTGTTTAAAATTTTAATTATTTTCAGAAATTTATTCTCAAAGCTTCGTTTTTTATGTAGATTTTAGTTTAATTTTAAAAGAAACGACTGATATTTTGAAAATTGCGACTTATGTTAACAATGCTAACAATTGCAATTATTTTTGGAAGCTCTTTTCCAAATTTTTGATTTTTATGTAGATTTAATTTATTTTTAAAAAATCTACTATTTTTTTGGAAATTTTTAAGTTTTTTGATTGACCGAGTGTTTTCAAAATCGTGACTTTTGTGAAAATTTCGACACTTGTCTACAATGTTAATTATTTTCTGAAACTCTTAATCGAATTTTTGATTTTTTTCATTAACAATTTTGACTTTTATTTGAATTGTTTTAGATTTTTAAGAATGTTAATATAAAATTTCGATCTTTATTAAAGATTTTGATTTTTTTTAATGTTTTAAATTTTTTTAATTCGATCATTTTCAAAAACTTCTTATTTTAAAAACCTTGCCTTTCTTTTGAGAGTTTCTACTTTTTTTTTTAAATTTTAATTATTTTTCGAAGAGTTTTTCCAAACCTTCGACTTTTTATCTTAAAAGTATCAACCATTTTTTAAAAATTTCGACTCTTGCTAACAATTTTAATTATTTTTCGAAGCTCTTCCTCGAATTTTTGATTTTTATGTAGATTTAATTTATTTTAAAAAATTCGACTACTTTTTTTTGGAAATTTTAATGTTTTTTGATTGGCTAAGTTTTTCCAAAATGTGGCTTTTGTAAAATTTTCGAGAATTGTTTACAATTTTAATTATTCTCTGAAGCTCTTCCTCGAATTTTTGATTTTTAATTCGTTAACAATTTTGACTTTTATTTGAATTGTTTTAAATTTTTACGAATGTTATTATAAAATTTCGACCTTTATTAAAAATTTTGACTTTTTTAAAATATTTTAACTTTTTTTTGTAAATTCCATAATTTTCAACTACTTAATATTTTAAAACCCTTGTCTTTCTTAAAAATTTCCACTTTTTTTAAAATTTTTACTCTTCTTTAGAATTTTAATTATTTTGCCGAAGTTTTCCTTGGAACTTCGACTTTTATGTAAATTTAAGTTTTATTTTAAAAGAACTGATCCATTTTTTAAACATTTTGACTCTTTTTAACAACTTTAATTATTTCTCGAAGTTTTCTCGAATCTTTGATTTTTATGTAGATTTAATTTATTTTAAAACATTCGACTACATTTTTGGAAATTTTGATTTTTTTTGATTAGCTGAGTTTTTTCAAAATTGGCTTTTGTAAAATTTTTGAAAATTTCGACTATTGTTTACAATTCCAATTATTTTCCTAAGCTCTTTCTTGAATTTTTGATTTTTATGTAAATTTTATTTCATTTTAAAATAAATCGACTCTTTTTTTTTTGAAAATTTCGATGGTTTTTGGTTGGTTGAGTTTTTTTCAAAATTGTATCTTTAATGAAGTTTTCAAAAGCATCCCAATTTTTTTAAAAATGTCGACGTTTCACTATCAAAATTTTGACTTTTCTCGAAGTTGACTTTTTCAGAATGTTTTTTAAGATTTCGATCCTTTTCAAAATTTCGACATTTTTTGAAAATTATTTTTTTTTTAAATATCGAGTATTTTGGAAAGTTCGATGTTTTTTCAAAAGTTTTACTTTTTATCGAAACTCTTACTTTTTAAAAAGTTCACCTTTTCTTCTGTACAAAATTTGACTTTTTAAAATGCAAATTTTTACAATTTTGAACCAACCAAATTCAAGAAAATTTAAACCATTTTTGCATATTTCGAAAATTTTGACAAAATTTCGATTTTTTCTTGTAGTTGACTTTTTTCAGAATGGCTTTTAAGATTTCGATTCCTTTTAAAATTTCGACATTTTTTTGAAATTTCTTTTTTTTTCAAAATATAGAGTTTTTTTGGGAAGTTCGATGTTTTTTCAAAATTTTTACTTTTTATCGAAACTTTTACTTCTTAAAAAGTTCACTATTTCTTCTGTATAAAATTTGACTTTTTAAAATGCAAATTTTTAAAATTTTGAACCACTGTATAAAACAAATTCAAGAAAATGTAAACCTTTTTTGCATATTTCGAAAATTTTGACAAAATTTTGATTTTTTCTCGTAGTTGACTTTTTTTTAGAATGTTTTTAAAGATTTCGATCCTTTTCAAAATTTCGACATTTTTTGAAAATTTCTACTTTTTTTTAAATATCGAGTATTTTAGGAAGTTTGATGTTTTTTCAAAATTTTTACTTTTTATCGAAACTTTTTTTTTAAAAAAATCACCTTTTCTTCTGTATAAAATTTGACTTTTTAAAATGCAAAATTTTAAAGTTTTGAACTAACTGTATAAAACAAATTCAACATATTTCGAAAATTTTGACAAAATTTTGATTTTTACTCGTAGTTGACTTTTTTCAGAATGTTTTTTAAGATTTCGATCCTTTTCAAAATTTCGACATTTTTTTAAAATTTTTACTTTTTGTAAATATCGAGTCTTTTGGGCAGTTCGATGTTTTTCAAAATTTTTACTATTTATCGAAACTCATACTTTTTAAAAAATTCACCTTTCCTTCGTTAAAAAATCTGACTTTAAATTCCAAATTTTTAAAATTTTGAACAAACACTATAAAACAAATCCAAAAAATTTAAACCTTCTTTGCACATTTCGAAAATTTTGACAAGATTTCGATCTTTTTGAAAAATTTTGACTTATCTTTTAAAAATTTGATCATTTTTTCAAATTTGATTGCTTCGAATACTTGTTATTTGAAAACTTTAACTTTGCCTGCCAAATATTTTAATTTTCTTTTTCGAAATTTGAATTTTAAAGTTAAATAAAATACAACGTTTAAAAAGGTGCTTTCCAATACATTTCGATATTTGTCTTCTATTTCGAATTAAACTCAAAATTTCTATCTTGATCTCCAGATCTCAATTTATTATCGAAGTTTTTCTTTAAAATCGTAACAATTTTTGTATAATTTTTACTAAATCAGTTTCAATTTGGACTTTTTTCCAAAATTTCGATTACAAATTTTGGTGGAACGGACTGGTCCTTGGTTATCTTCAAAAATTGAAAGACAAATTTTGTCCCTGAAACCAAGAAAGATTAAAAAATACAACAAAATTTACTCTTACGCGTTTTGATAGCCAAGCTATCGTCTTCAGAGACTATCTCTCTTTCATAAAAATGCTAAATTATAAAAAAAGGCAGAAATTTGGTAAAAATTTCAAATTTTGAAAAAAGTCATAACTTCTAGAAAAAGTCGAAATATTGTTGATAAAAGGGCGTTATTTTAAAAAAAAATTTAAAAAATTCGAAAAATCAAAAAATGAGATTTTGTAAAAATTAAACTATTCTGGGAGAGTGGAAAATTTCATAAACATGTCGAATTTTTCAGATAAAATTCCAATTTAATACGTAAAAGTCGAGGAAAAGTCGAAATTTTTGAAATAGAAGTCGAAATTTTCAGGTGGAGTTAAAACTTTCAGAAATAGTCAAAGGCGAATATTAAGTTGAAATTTTCAACAAAAAAGTTGATATTTTCAAGTAAAAAGTTGGAATTTTCAAGAAAAAAGTTGAAATTTTCAAGAAAAAAGTTGGAATTTTCAAGAGAAAAGTTAGAATTTCTAAGAAACGATATTTCATCATCAGGTCTATAAAAAATTAAAAATTTTAAAAGAAAGTCGAAAATATAAAAAAGAGAGAGAGTATCTCTCTGAAGATGATAGCTTGGCTATCGAAACGCGTTAGAGCAACTTTTGTTGTGTTTTTTAATCTTTCTTGGTTTCAGGGGACAAGATTTGTATTTTAAATTTTGATTACAAAGTTACAATTTAAAGAAAAAATAATGCAAATTATGTAGTTTTGGAAACTTCTTTATTTTTTTCAAAGGTTCGGGTTTACACTTTTAATTTCTACTTTTTTGTTTTTCGTAAAAGTGTACTTACACTCAATTTTTTTCTAGAATTTTTAATTTTATTTTCCAAATTTGGATCTTATTTTTTTATAAAATACGATTTTTATTTTCGAAAATTTCGAAATCTAATTTTAAATGAAAGTGCGTTCTTGAAATTTTTTAACATTTTGTAAGAAGTAGGAATCTTATTATAATAATTAAAATATCATGAAATCAAATGTGTACACTCCTATGTGTATAAAATAAAAATATATTAACAAAAAAATTTTTTTTTAAATAGTCAACAGCATACCATAGTTTGGTGTAAATGTTATTAATTTATTAAAATAGTTACTATTCATCCACCCTACAATAAATGTTACACATTTAAAGCTAGTTAGTTTGAAATTACGTCTGGCTTTGATTGTCTTGGGACAATCCAGAATTGCTCACTAAGAAACAGAATTATGTTAAATTAAGTTGAAGTCCCAAAATGTCTTTAACAGTATCTTTGCGAATCAAGTGAAATGAGAAATTCTCATTCGACCTTATGAAGAGAGTGGCGATGACATTCGCAGCCTATTTGCTAATTGCAGGTCGTGCGTTTGACGCCTCTAAGGGCGTCTAACTAAATCCATTAAAATCACCAGATAACTTCTTCCGTATAATCAATCTGACACGTGAATTTAGATACAGTGGGAATTCTCCAAAAAGTTGGCAAGACCCAAAATGAACACGTATATTTGTTATGGAACGTAACGGCCAATTTTCCACCACTATTATCACAATTATTCCCGTGAATCTTTGGCTCAAGTTAAGACTTAACATTACCTAGTTAATAAAACTAGGCAAACTAGTAAACTTATAATGTTAATTAATTTTAAGTTTGAAATTTTGATTTTGTTATTTACTCTTTTCTGAGTTTTGGATTTTGTTTTTTTTTTAGAATTTTTGCTTTTTTCGAAATTTGAACTCGAAAAGCTGAGAAATATTTAAATTTCAAATAATATCAAATAATAATAATAATAATTTATTATTTAAATTACTTACTTACGGGACATTTAAGGGTCCCAAAGTTTGTTTAAGGACAACAACTACCTAAAAATAACCTGGAACGGTCAATTTACTAATAATAGTAAATTCGATATCTGTAGGCAGTCGAATCAGGCGAAGCGGAAGGGCAAATCACCTTATATGATTCTCTACTTTTGAAGTATTCGATTAGGGATTTGAAATCAGTCATTAACGGCACGAGGTAAATCGTCCAATACTCCCTAGAGTCCTTGAGGAGCGACAATCATCGTTATCCGTATTGTTCTTCTATCCCCTGCCATGATTGCGCTGCCGAGGAAAAGACAAAGAACAAACGCGAGATGTCAGACGGGCATTACTTTTAGTTATAAACGTCTCTGCGGAAAACCGACATGTGACCTCCATTATTGTTTCTGTCATTTCGACGGAGCATCTTAATGCATTCTTTTTGGGATATTAATGTCATCCCTATAACAGTTACACACAACTGGTATTCATATATTGGACGGGGGAAATTGTAAAAGCTATTTCCAGGTTATGAAATGAATAACAGGAGAAATGAAAGCAATAATGTTCTTTATTCAGAAATTCGTTGTTAGTAGTTCGCTTTCGTTTCGATCTTGCATTTACTTCTTTCCGAAATAATCTTTCGAATATTCATATTATGTATATTCTACGTTTCATATTTAGAGAGATCCCAGCGGAGGCAAATCTAATTAAAGTGATATTTTCAGTCGCAACATGTATTATATGAACAAATTTCGAAGCAGCTACAAAAAAGGGAAGATTAAGAGAAAATCCTATAAGATACATTGAAATTAATGAACTTTGTTTAACTATGGTAGCGGAAAGAGTAATCCTTCTAGGAATAAAAACTTTGGCAATAAAATTAGATTTAAGCATTTGATAAATGGCCAACAAAAGTCCCTTAATTGAAGTGAGGTAAGGAACTTTCCAAATAACATTGTCTACATTTTGTACATCTTGGCTAAATCGTACGATCGCTGTGGTCCCATGAACTGGTCTGTTCGATCACCTGATTTAAACCCTCTGTACGATTTTCCTTGGCACGGATTTAGAACAACATATATGGATGTTATTCATAACCTAGATGACTTTCGTGATAAAATAACAGAAGCGTTGGCTATAGTTATATTGTTATACTTCTTGGGAATTGCTTTGGCATTTTCCAATCTAGGAAAGGTAAGCAACGGCATCCAGGAACTACGTGGTGTCCCGTCTATTCAGGATTATGCGGCTGCCTTCATTTCTCCATTAGAGGAGGATTTCAAAGATTGGAGGAGTGAGTGGTTCCCTGCAACTTTTGAACTGCTAGCATGGCTTGTGGTCGAAATTCGAGCAGTTGCATTTGTAAAGAACGAAGCTCTTTTCCATATAATTAATTGGTATTTATATACATAAATATTCTTAATTCCTACCTTGGCGATATGAGGAAAGGAACAGGAGTATGAAAATTACTTTACCTTTGTCGGCATTTTCAGATTTTTTCAAATTTTCGAGCTTACTTTGGAAAATCTCATTTTTTTTAAACATTAAATGTTGACTTCAAAATTTAAACATCTTTCCGAAAAATTTGACTTTCTCATTTAGATGTTTCCCAAATAGATCATTTTTTTGAAAATTTCGATTCCTTAAATATGTCGACTTTTGACACGTTCGATTTTTTTTTGAAAATTTCGATTTTTTTAATCTACGGTGTTTTTGAAGATTTTGACCTATTTCGAAAATTTTGACATTTTAAAATGCCCTTTATTTGAATTTCCCATTTCCTTCGAAATGTTAACATTTTCTTAAAATTTTGACTTTATATGAAAATTTTAACTCTTGTTATTTCAGCATCTTCAAAATTGAAATAGAAATCTTGACTCCTGAAACCAAGAAAGATTAAAAAACACAACAAGGGTTGCTCTAACGCGTTTCGATAGCCAAGCTATTAGCTGAAGAGAGATACTGAACTTTTGCTGTGTTTTTTAATCTTTCTTGGTTTCAGGGGACAAGATTTGTATTTTAATTGTGAAGATAACAAAGGACCAGTCCTTCCTCCAGAATTCAGCATCTTAACATTTTTTTTTACCTGTCGCCTTTTTTTTTGGGAGGAATGGTCCTTGGTTATCTTCAAAAATTGAAACACAAATCTTATCCCCTGAAACCAAGAAAGTGTCTCCCTGAAGGTGATAGCTTGGCTATCGAAACGCATTAGAGCAACCTCTCTTGTGTTTTTTAATCTTTCTTCGTTTCAGGCCACAAGATTTGTATTTCAATTCTCTCGAATTTTAAAAACGTTGGCTTTTTGAAAATTTCAACCTTTTTGAAATTATGACTCTTTTAAACATTTGATGTTTTAAAAGTTTCGACATTTTTAAAATACGCAGTCCCTTTTTTTGAAAATTGTGACCTATTGACAGTTTTAAAGTTTTTTTTTAAATTTGACATTTTCAGAAATTTAATTTTTCAAAATTTTTACTCTTTAAATTTTTTTTTTTTGGTGGAACGGAATGGTCCTTGGTTATCTTTAAAAATTGAAACACAAATCTTATCCCCAGAAACCAAGAAGGAGTGTCTCTCTGAAGGTGATAGCTTGGCTATCGAAACGCGTTAGAGCAACCTCTGTTGTGTTTTTTAATCTTTCTTCCTTTCAGGGGACAATATTTGTATTTCAATTCTCTCGACTTTTAAAAACGTTGGCTTTTTGAAAATTTTAGCCTTTTTGAAAATTACGACTCTTTTAAACAGTTGATGTTTTAAAAGTTACCACATTTTTGAAATACGCAGTCTCTTTTTTTGAAAATTGTGACCCTATGACAGTTTTAAAGTTTTTTTTTAAATTTGACATTTTCAAAAATTTTATATTTCAAAATTTTTACTCTTAAAAAAAATAAGACCGTTTAAAAAAAAACTAGACCGTTTTCACGTGTTTTAAAGTTTTGACATTTTAAAAAATTTTTCTTCTTTTCAAGTTTTAACTTTTTTTTAAACAGTCTAATGTTTGAAGAGTTTAAAATCGTTTCATCCATCACAATTGTGGTTATAAATAGACAGGGAATTTCTCTATGAAAAATTATTGCCTAAAATTTTTAGACTAAAATTTGAAGAGTTTAATATCATTTCATCCATCACAACTGTGGTTATAAATAGGCAGGTAATTTCTCTATGAAAAATTATTGTCTAAAATTTTCAGTCTAAAGTTTGAAGAATTTAATATCGTTTCATCCATCACAACTGTGGTTATAAATAGACAGTTTTGGATAACATTTATCCCAGGGTGATTATTTCCACATTTCTTAATGATCTCAACATGTTTTTGAACAAATCTGGCCACTAATTAAACGAAATCATTTTATATTAATGAAAATCTTGCATTTGTGATTTGAGAAAGTGGACCAGTTAATGTTTTCTCATCTTCAGGGCTAGTTTTAGAGTTTTTTTTAAATTGGACATTTTTAAAAAGTTAATTTTTCAAAATTTTTACTCTTTAAAAAAATTAGACCGTTTTTAAATTTTCACGTGTTTGAAAGTTTTGACAATTTAAAAAATTTCTTGTTCTTTTAAAAATGTCTTCTTTAAAATTGAATGATTTTTGAAAATTTCAACTTTTTTTAAAAATATCTTCCTAAAGTTTTCGATTCTTATTTTAAAATATCGATTTTTTCAAGATTTCAAACTTTGAATTTTGACTTTTATTTAAATTTGACTTGAAAATGTTATATTTTAAAATCTACACGTTTTTTTTAAAATATTGTCTTTTTATCAAAATTTTGACTTTAAAAATGTTATTTGTTTCATAATCTGGACTTTGTTTAAATCTTTGATTTTTTGAAGATTTCTGTTTAAAATTTTTTCTTGTTTCTTTCAAATTTTTACTGATATACTTTCTTTTGAAGATTTTAAATTTTTTGAAAATTTCGATGTAAAATTTTTTCACAATGTCGATTTTTTTCAGAACGTCGTATTGTTTTTTCGAAATTTTGGATTTTTGTGAATTTTGAATGTTTAGAAAATTAAAATTTTTGCTTCAAAATGTCGAATCTTACAAAATACAGACTTTTTCTCAACTTTTATTTAAAAAAATGTCATTATTGATAAATTCTACCTTTTTTTCTTAAAACTTTGACTTAGGCTAACTTTATTTGAAAGTTCCAATCTATCAACAATTTTGATCTTTCTCCCAATTTTGTTTTCAAAGTTTCCACTTTTTTTCAGAATTTCGTGTTTTGCTTGAAATTTTCACTGTTTTAAAGAATTACGTCTATTCTGAAATTTTTGATTTTATTACCAAATTTCGACTTTGCAAAAAAGCACTTTCTTGATAACTACCATTTTTGAAAATTTAAACCATTTTTTACTGAATTGACGTTTTTGAAAAATGTTACTCTTTTTTTGAAATTTTTGCCCTTTTCAAGAATATTTCATCACAAATATGTACTGTTTTTGAGGTTTGATATTTTCTTGTAAATTACGTCTTTATGAATTTCTGATTTTTTTAATGTTGATTTTGAAAATTTCCGATTTTCATTTTATTTTTGACTTTTTCTTGGAGTTTTGGCTTTGCTTTTTTTATTTAGAATTATTTAAAAATGTTGGTTTCTTTGAATTTCAAAATTTTTTCCAGAATTTTGTCTTTTTGAAATTTCAAACTTTTGATGGTTTTGAGATTTAAGATTTTCTTGTAAATTACGTCTTTTATGAATTGCTGATTTTTTTTGAAAGTTGATTTTAAAAATTTCGAAAGTTTCAATTTTAATTTTTTTTGACTTTTTCTTGGAGTTTTGGCTTTGTTTTTTTTTTAGAACTATTTGAAAATGTTGGTTACTTTAAATATCAAAATTGTTTTCAGAATTTCTTCTTCTTGAAATTTCAAACATTTGATGGTTCTGAGGTTTGATATTTTCTTGTAAATTACGTCTTTTATAAATTTATGATTTTTTTAATGATTTTAATGATTTCGAACGTTCCAATTTTCATTTTTTTTGACTTTTTCTTGGAGTTTTGGCTTTGCTTTTTTTATTTAGTACTATTTGAAAATGTTGGTTTCTTTGAACATCAAAATTATTTTCAGAATTTCGTCTTCTTGAAGTTTCAAACGTGTAATGGTTTTGAGGTTTGATTTTTCTTGTAAATTACCTCTTTTTTGAAATTTGTGATTTATTTTGAATGTTGATTTACAAAATTTGGAAAGTTCCAATTTTCATTATTTTTTACTGTTTCTTGGAGTTTTGGCTTTTTTTTTAACCCGCCGATGGGCGCGCGCGGTCTCTCAGACCGCACTTATATTTATTACTTTATATTTCAATAATTAGTTTGCCAATAATGCTCATTTTTGGTTTAGCTGAGTTTTATAACATCACAAATTTAATGGTTGATCAAGTGATTAATTATATCTCCATTTTTGTAAGTTATAGCTATTTGCATTATGTGATACCGCGCGCGCCCACGCATGTTAAATTGTTTTGTCATTATAGTTCCAGATATAAATTGACTTTTGTTAGGAAATAAGGCTGTAGGATATAATTACAAACTAGTATGGTCCAAATGAAACCTATTTTTGGGCCCAAACCCTTAAATATAATATTATCGGAAATTTAGTTCCGTAATTCGTACAATAATTTGACCTTTGTATTTGGCTAAATTTTTTGTTTATAAGTTAAAGCAATGCATGATTTGTAATTTAATTTTATTAATAAATATACCAAGATACCATATTTCATCATAGAACCAAAAAAGGTTAATAAATAACAGTATTTATAGATGCGGTCTGTGAGACCGCGCGCGCCCCTTCGTGTTACAAAGTATGGCGCGCCCACTCTAGGGTTAATTAGACTTATTTGAATGTTCTTTTTTGCAAACTTGGACCTTTTTTAAAATTCAATCTTCTGTTGAAACGACCTATCTTTTTTTTTCTGAAAATTTTGGCTGGTTCTCAAAAATCTAACTTATTCTCGAAGTTTTTGAATTTTTAAATTTTGCCTTGTTGAGCTAAAATCATTTTTGGAAATAATTGACATTTCTCACCCTTACTTTATGGAATTCTTCAATATTCATAACTATTAAACTTTATTAACAAATAAAACGACAGATATTAAAAATTACACGATGTCATAAAATTTTTAATATGTTGTTGTTTTAATTGTTGTTTTGTTTTGTTGTTAATGTCTTAATTGTTAATAAAGTTTAATAATTATGTACCTAATATTTGTCTTATAAAAAAATTGTAAATTTTTGAAGTGAAAACTTCTTTAGGCGCTTTAAGCGACTTTTGATAGGGAAAAAATTAATAGTGTCGTGTTACCCTCAAGCTAATTTGCGTAGGCAACATACTCCAATGTTTACAGTTTATGTACCTGTGAATAAAATCCTCAATATAATTTAAAAAACGCGAGATCAGCCGCGAGGTTTGTACTCGGACCCCGCCACGCACAAAGCAGACATTCTAGACCACTGCACCAATCCAGCTTACGTTCTTGAAAGCTAAACTGGCCTGATAATCTAACCCTACCCCTGAAGTTAAATTTAATATGCGAAAATGTGTACATTATAATTGTTTAAATTGTGTTTTAATTTGATTAGTAATATTCCTATTTTCTATATAAGCAAAAGCCGACTATATCGAAAAAGAAGAAAGGCTGGCCAATTTCGGGCAGGGGTCGATTCGAAAGACGGCATGCGGCGTGCAAGAATAAAATAAAAATCAAGACAGGATAATAAAAACGCTTTACACGTACATAATCTCGCCTGCGTATTATGAATGACAGAGTGACACAAAGAACTATTGGGTTGGCAAGAAAGTAATTTCGGTTTTGTGGTATGAAAAAAAAATCTTTAATACAAAGAATAGACTTTAATCAATTATATATTTTCCAATTTGTTCAGTGATTTTTTCCCATCTTTCCTGCAGCTTCATGATTCCGCGCTCATAGAATTTCTGATCCTTCTCAGAAAAAAACTAAACCAAGTGCGATTTAAGGTGATCATCATTTGAGAAATTTTTACCATAAATAGAGTTCTGCAACTACAAAATAAATAGTGATCAGACGCTGCTAGGTCAGGGCTGTATGAAGGATGCGACATCGCTTCCCAACCAAGCTCCAATAATTTCCCACGAGTTACCAAAGATGTGTGATTCCTAGCATTAATGGTAGAACACAATTCCTTTCCGATTTGCCAATTCTGGCCTGTTTTCTTTGTTTGCTTCATCCAGTTTCATTAGTTGTTGGCAGTATACATCTGAATTGATTGTCTGGTTCCTTGGAAGCAGCTCAGAATAAACAACACCCTTATAATCCCACCAAATCGACAGCATAATCTTTTTTTGATACAATTCAGCTTTTAATGTGGTTTGTGTTGGTTCATCGTGCTTGGACCATGATCGTTTTCGAATGATGTTGCTGTAGGTGACCCATTTTTCATCACCAGTAATGATTCTTTTCAAGTGCAGTTTCACTGGGCTAAGATGCGTATCGCAAATATTGATTCGTTGTGTCAAATGAATATCTTTCAATTTATGCGGAAGCCAAATATCGAGATTTTTAACGAGTCCAAGATATTTTAAGTGATTCTTAATGGTTGTGTGTGATACATTTAACCTCACCAAAATTTCTCGAATAGTTATAGGATGATCGTCTTTAATAATGACATTAATTTGATTATTATCAACTTCAGTAGGTCGACCAGAACGTTGGTCATCTTTGAGTGAAAAATCTCCAGATCTCTTAAACCAATTCTGATAGGTGCGTGCTGTTATTCAGTCAATCACCACCATAAACTTCACATGTTTTTTTTTGAGCCTCTGCAGCTTTCCGTCCTTTAAGGAAATAAAAAAGTAAAATATGCGGAAAATGTTCGTTTTTGCACTCCATGTTAAAACTGATCCTTAACTATCAGCTATAAATAAAATCTCTCACCACGTGCTTTAAAATGAACCTCGATCTGTCTGATATCAAATGTTAAAACTTAAAGAACATTACCCAGAGAATTTATTCAAAAAAATTTAAATAACGCTGCCAATGTGAAAAAAACGAAATTACTTTCTTGCCAACCCAATAGTAACATTTGACGCAGCGTGTAGCGACGCTGTTATATTCTTAAATAACATTTTTTTTAAATCTTCATTATATATTTTGATTTGAGATTTAATTTACCGCAATCGTTATAAACTTAAGAGAGGTCGCTCAAGTAATTCATGCGGAAAAACGTATTTGTAATTTTCTCCAAATATCAAGAGAGCTCGCCTTTAAGCTCTTTATTATTCTGTCGCTGAGAAGGCAGCGTAAATGTAGATACCTGCACAATTATACATATTTGGTTTATTAAAGTACATGTGAGTATATGCAAATTGGAAACATTAACATAGTTCACTCTTCACTTAAATATTCCTTTGTTACGAGGAACCTTTACAAAACTCATCGTTTGAAATGCAAATGTAGTAATACTTCACAGGTTAATGCAATGTATATAGAAGATGGTTAGAAATTCAACCTAGTAATGTTGCATATGGCCATTGTTGAGGGTGCGTCATTTCTGTGATTCTATTTGCGACTAATGCCTTAGGGTGATTCCTTTGTTTCGCGCAGTTAAAACCTCTCATATTTGTCATGGCGTAAGTGCTGCTATTTTCCGTAGCTTGTCAAATTCAATCTTTCCTACTCTTTAAATCAATACACCTGTGCATAGAGATTAATGAACATAAAAAAACCTAATAATATAGATTACTAGGTTCAAAGAAAAGTTATAGAGAAAAACAAAAAGCACATTAAGATTCCAAAGTTCTGATTTTCGTATCTTGAATTCAAAATTTGTTAACGTCAGTAATTTTTTAGTAATTGTAAGAGAATAATTGTGCAAACATTTCGCCAAAGGTTTGTTTACCTTTGAAAAGATCCACGAGTTGGATAATTTTTCCACTGATCAAATTTTTATCCGTGAAACCTCCGATAAACTTTTAGTGAAATTTAGACTCGACATCTGCGGACGAGTCACTCACTTTACAGCAACGTTCTCGCACCTTCGGTTAAAGGAATTCATTTACGTCGCGATTTCTATCTCATCAGTTCGTTACAATATTCTATCTCTCTGAAGATGATAGCTTGGCTATCGAATGGCGTTAGAGCAACCTTTGTTGTCTTTTAATCTTTCTTGGTTTCAGGGGATAAGATTTGTTTTTCAATTTTGCAATATTTTAGGTATTATAAAATTATATTTAAGCATATCCTCTGATTAAAATCATATTATGTCGTCGAATAGCCTTTATAAACTTCATCGCATTGCGGTGTTTATTCTGGGAATAACTTCCTATCATGCAGAGAATAACTTATCTTTCCCTATGGTTTTGAATCATCCTCTTGTCGGTTGATATCTATGTTCCTATCGGCAACGAGATTAAAGGTATTATATATCTAATACGAGAAAAGGACTTCAAAAAGAAACATCACAAAACTGTGGTCTTTCACCGCCAAAGATGCATCATATGTAATGAAACCTGGAATATCGATATTCACTCTCACTGACCCTTTTAGATTATATGATATCTCTCTTCATTCGCCACGTTATTTAATGTCGGTTTATTAAAATTTACATGCATTTGGTGTTCTCGTAGGAATAAGGGCAATCAACATTGAATGTGGTTTTTACTCAAAAGCACCGGTCCGTTATAAAGTGGAGAATATAAATTTGTCTGTTGGTATTACCTTCATTTGGAAGATTAGTAGCAGGGAAGCTATTTCATTGCCAAAACATGAGTTCAGTTCGATGCGATGGATACATACCAGGTTTTATCTACAAATAGAAGATATTTTACGTAAAGATACATTACGAATCATTAACTCATAATATTATCTATGTTATGCGACTACAATTGTGGTTATAAATAGGCAGATAACTTCTCTATGAAAATTATCGTCTAAAATTATCAGTCTAAAGTTTAAAGAGTTTAAGATCTGTCATCCATTACAACTGTGGTTACAACTAGACAGGTAATTTCTCTATAAAAAATTATTGTCTAAAATTTTCAGTCTATAGTTTGAAGAGTTTAATATCGTTTCATCCATCACAACTGTGGTTATAAATAGATAAGTAGCTTCTATAAGAAAAATTATTGTCGAAAATTTTCAGTCTATAGTTTGAAGCGTTTAATATCGTTTCATCTATCTCAATTGAAGTTATAAATACACAGGTAATTTCACTATGAAAATTATCGTCTAAAATTATCAGTCTAAAGTTTGCAGAGTTTAAGATCGTGTCATCCATCAGAACTGTGGTTATAGATAGGTAATTTCTCTATGAAAAATTATTGTCTAAAATTTTCAGTCTAAAGTTTGAAGAGTTTAATATCATTTCATCCATCACAACTGTGGTTATAAATCGTCATGTTTTTGAACAAATCTGGCCACTAATTAAACCAAATCATTTTATATTAATTTGTAATTTGAAAGAGTGTAACAGTTAATGTTTTCTCATGTTCAGGGCTTAAGGTGGTGATACATTACTTGCTTATCTTCAGGACTTGTGGTGATCGGTTATTGTCTACTCTTCTTCAGAATTTACTGGATCTACTAGATGCTTACCAAGTAACTTATTGCAAACTGTGCTACGCTGGAGTTAGAGTTTAGCCCCAAAACACACTTTAGCTCTTTTGGATTCAATTCAAAGAAGAGCGATTCGCCTAATTGATGACGAGAGTACTATCAAGTACTATCACAAAGATGCTCGCCGGAATTAATGGGATTGATCCTCCCAAGAGCCAGATTCTCGAGGCATACAAGACAGTTAGAGACAGCAAATTCCTGTGCTGTCCAGCTTGACACAGTGAGGAGTTCTGTCTACGGAGACTCATTTTTCTATAGAACTTCTAAGCTATGGAACTCGTTACCTATCCTTGTTTAAGAAGGTTCATCGCCATCTATCCTTGTTTTCGCATTCTACTCGCAGTGCTTTGAAGGCATAATGGGGTTACCCTTTACGAGTGGATTAAATTAAGAAAACGCAGAATTTTGAGCCAAGATGTTCTCTCGGTATGATTTATGCTCTTCCAGCAAGTGCTTTTTCCAAATTTTCCACATTGGAGTTTGCGTAGGCAATTTTTTTAGACTTTGGGACTATTTTTAACTATTGTCATTCTACCAAACCCAAAAGAAAATAAAACATAACTTGATAATAAATGATCGGAAAGAAGAGTGTCCCCAACTTTCACAAACTCTACCAGATAGAAATACCGAAAAGGGAAGTGCAGTTACTAGAACCAGATAGAGAGAGTGGATCAGTCTGGTTCACAGATAGATCCAAAACAAACATAAGTACTGGTGAGGGAATAACCGACAAAGAACCAGGTAATGAATTTTACATAAACCTGGGATCTTTGGCAACCGTATTTCAGGCAGAAGTTACTGCAATTACAGGCTGCTCTGAAGCAATGATTAGGAGGTTTTATGAAAACAAAAGAATCCTGATCTATAGCAACACTAAATGCGCTGAGAGCTTATGAAATAAACTCCAGAACGGTCAAAGATTGTGTTGATAAGCTAAGCAACTTGGCACAGCCAATTTATACTTCGATGGGTTAAGGTCCATTGGGGAATTGAAGGAAATGAAAGAGCAAACCTTCTAGGCAAAAGGGGAGCCGAGTTTCTTCTGGTAGGGCCGGAAGCTAATTGTATGCTTGCTTACAGAGCGGCTTAAGTGGTAATAAAGAAACTACTAAGGAAAGGACACAGTACTCCCTTGAGGAGTGTCAATGGTCTGAGGCAGTCGGGGATGTTTATTGACGGACCATCAGAAAAGAGAGCCAGAGAACTATTACAGTTAAAAAAAAGAAACTACTAAGGAAAGAACACAGCACTTACTGGAGAGGTGTCAATGATCTGAGACAATCGCGGATGTTCATTGAAGGATCACCAGAAAAGGGAGCCAGAGAACTATTACAGTTAAGTAAAAATCAGCTCAGGTGGACAGTTGGACTATTTACGGGATACTGTGCCCTAATGAAATATCTTACAACAATTGACGTAAAAGAAAATTCTACTTGTAGAATATGTGGAGAGGAAGAAGAAACTCATTTACACATATTATGTGAATGCCCGGTTATGGCAAGGGATAGACATTCCAGCTTTGTAAATGCTCTTGACTGAACCAAAGACAATAGTGAAAAAACCCATAAAGGAGGTTCTGGAATTTTTCAAAAGAATGAGCCTATTATGGTGGGCACAATAAGCGTAAGCTGTCTGCAGTGATACCGACCCCTTAAGAAATAGTAATAAGAATAATAAATGAATAGCTCTGGTTTACGATAGATATTCACTTCGTAAGCGAGACGTAAGCGATAATCGCTAGAGTGTTACCACTACTAGATTTTTAGCATAGTGTTTGCGTGGATACAATATAAATCCCCAAGCTCCTTTACAGTAAATGGAGCTCACAAACCGCACTGCTTATTCAAAAAGATGGATGGAGCCTTAGCCAAAGTGGCGAAAGGCACCTAGAAAGAGCATTGCTATATTGAAATTACTTCAAGATGTTTCCCTAACGCGTGGAATGAAGCATCGAAATTCCATGAGATGTATAATTTCAAATTTCTATTATGCAAAAAAGGCACCGCTGGTAATCCTCATATATTACTATTTCATTCACAATATCAACCTACATAATATATTACTTTCTTATCAAAATCTACCGAGAGGTTTGGCAGCAATAAATTAAATCTCTTGGAAAATATTTCACCTATACATCCATCAAAAATCGTAAGTTTGACAGTGAATATCTCAGCCACGGGTCTTTTAATTTTGCAGATGTATGGGTAACACCGTTGGTAACATTTAATAGAAATTTAAACAAATCTAAAAGCAATTGAGGGAACTAGCCTAATTAACATTAAATTTATGAGTATTTCGCTTAATTTCAAAATCGAAATTTCCGAATATTAGCCTTTGATGAAATGCGCGCTTCGAACTTAATAATTGCTCTCCGTTCGTATTTATTAAAAGGGTTTGTGTATCTTTCATTATTGGCCATGCACGTTATTGAATACGAAGCAAGTCAACAGGGAAAAGAACATAATATACGTAGAAGCCGACATATGGTTAGTGACCGCGGCACAAAGAAAATTAATTCAAAGGTTGCCATAGTGTCATTATAAAAGGTAAAGGGTTGAAGTGAAGCAATATCATTTGTAACCCCTAAACTGGTCCAGGGATTTCACTTTTTTTTAAATTGATTCGCGCTCCGCATCACAGGTAACCAAGAACAACTACATACGAAATACGTAGTATATTACACCGAATATCGTCGTAATATTTTGTATTATTTAATATTAATTACTAGTATGTCAAATGATCTGAAAATAGATTTTACTTTAACATCGGAGTTTGCCCAAGTGTAACCTATATAACCACCTCATACAAATTAGCTCCTTAACAGTGAATGATACAATAATGCGTAGACGAATAGGTTTGAACAGAGTTTGAGAACTAAAGACCGGTTTCGATCTCTATTATAATATATAGGTTATTTTGCAATATCATTGATTGTCACTCGCAAACCATGTTTCGATTCTAAGCCGTCAAAATAATTTTTTTTCTATACATTTTAATGGAATGGACTGGTCCTTGGTTAACTTCAAAAATTGAAATACAAATCTCTCTGAAAATGATAGCTTGACTATCGAAACGCGTTAGAGCAACCTCTGTTTTGTTTTTTAATCTTTCTTGGTTTCACTGCTACGTTAATACTACCGAATGTAGAACGTGGCTTAAAGTTAAGTACGACATAGTATATGAGTTGTTTTTTTTAAGGGCGCCTTTACACTAGACACTTTGTTCCGTACGTTTCTCTCTGAGATAAGTGTCAGCTATCCGGGAGGTGCGTTTACACTAGACACTTTATTCCGTACTCTCTCTATATTTTCTCTCCGACATAAGTGTCAGCTGTCCTGAGAGAAGCTATCTCCTCCCGGCTGTGTAGATAACTCTCAGATAGCTCCTCTCAAGATAGTTGAGATTTATGTCAGAGAGAAATATACGGAATAAAGTGTCTAATCCAAACGCACGCTGAGAGAAGCTATGCGAGGCTTATCTACACAGCTAGGAGTAGAGCTTCTCTCAGGATAGTTGACACTTACGTCAGATATTTTATGTCAGAGAGAAATATACGAAATAAAGTGTCTAGTGTAAACACAATGTGAGAATTGATTAGAAATTTCGTTTTAACTAAAACAAGTGCACAGCTGAGAGTTTCAGATAGCTTCTTTCAAGATAGTTGACACTAGACACTTTATTCCGTAATTTCCCCCTGAGATAAGTGTCAAATATCTGGAGAGAAACTGAGAGAAGTGTAATATATTTTGCGTCAGAGAGTATGAATAAAGTGTGTAGTCTAAACGCACCTTTAATATGTTTTGTCAGAGAGAAATATATGGGATAAAGTGTCTTGTATGAACGCACCCTAAGGTCAGTGCAAATGCAAGGGAAAACTGATATTTCAGGAATTGCTGCTGTTATGATAAGGTGACCACAGAAGATATATTTCGGAAACCTACTACCTTTTAAAAACTAAAAAAGGCACTAATTATTGGGGTATAAACCGAAAACCGCCGCTTTTTTCTTACGATTTGAGGCTTTATTGTAAAAAACTCGTTACATACTCATTCTTCAAAATAATTTCCATCGTTAGTTACAACTTTTTTCCCATTTTTCTGGCAGCTTCTGAATTCCTCGGCGAAACATCTGTACTTCTTTTGACGCGATCCACGAATCGATCCAATCCTAAATCCAAAAAAGCAGACAATAGAATGAACTGTAAACAGTTTTTTTTTCAAATCTGCCCAATAATTTCCAAGTGGACAAATTGTCTGTTTCGATTAAAATGCATTATATTCTCGTTACTAATTTAATTTAAAATATTTACCAATTCATTAATCTTTGGCCTTTATTCAGTCCCCAAATATGTCTGGCAAAATCATAATTTTATTTGATATTGATTGCGAAAAACACGTGTGTCGTGATTTATGCGCTTTTGAAAATATGGGGTTTCGAACTCATAAATAGACCCTCCTGACAGATATTAATGTTGACGTTACACTAAACAAAGAAAAATTGCTTCAGAATAAAATGCCAGTTAGGAATTAAAAAAGTAAATTTAACATCATATTTCATATATAGGGCCTTAATTTGGAATAAACAACGGTCTGTTGTATCGCACGTTGTGTAGAAATGAGAGTACATTTATAAAGTAATTAAAAAAATGAGGCAGTCATGAGACTGCCGACAGAAGTGAAAACATAAAACTAAGAAGTAACAGTGTCTAAGTAGTTCGAATTCGCACTAGTCATAAATTGACTTACCTTTTTATATTTGCGGTTTAGATGCTTAATATTTATTGATAATGAAATACGCTTACACACTTTACACTCTTTTTATTTATTGCACTTAATGTTCAACATCTTATTGGATATTGTCATACACATATCATTTCAGCAGCACAGACTTTTAACATTTTATTTTGTAATACCAACCCAAAGGATAAAAATGTGAATTTTGTTAAAATAAATTAAAAAAAGTGAACAAATTTTGCAGCAAAGTTCGAAATTCCAGTTTTCGAATACCTATTTTCAAAATTTTACTTCTATCAGTTAAATGACTTCTTCGCTTTTGTTATTCCCATTAATGAAGAGTCATGTAGGAAATTAGCCAAAAAGGGATTTTATTGAAGAGCTGCGAAAAAGTAACTCATTTAATTTAAATATAGGAGGAATTGTCAAATATGCAAATTAATGAAAAATGACACTAAATTTACTGAAATGAATATATTTTGTTCTTAAGTTAAGTGTACATTTCGATCTTCTGATAGAAGATCAGTTGCCTGAATTCTTTGCTTTTGTTCTTCCCATTAATGAAAAACTATGTACGAAATTTGCCAGAAAGGGGTTTCATTGAAGAGCTGCGAAAAAGTAACTCCTTTAATTTAAATATAGGGGGAATTCTCAAATATGTAAATCAATCAAAAGTGGCCATAATTTTACTTAAATGAATATATTTTGTTCTTAAGTTAAGTGTATATTTCGAATAATATAAATATAGAATTCAATATTTCGGAACTATCAATTGTCATCTGCAAACCGGTCTCCTAAAAAAAAATTATAAAATTCAAAATTTCGAATCTTGAGTGACCATTTAAACATTTTATGCTGAGGTATAAGTACGTTAAATACTCACCCCACAAATGTATGTACTCAGTACTAGTGACTTCGGTCAAGGGGCAACAAACCCAAGGGAAATTGTTAACAATCTTACACTGCGACTTGATTAGATGAAGAATAACTGCAACTGATGGAGGCTCATCAAACTCATTGGACAACTTCCAAAGTGACGGGCACAACATCAATGTAACACATATACCAGGTACATTTTTTGGTGTGGTGCAATGCTCTACAACAGTACTTTTCTGAATATTTAAAAACCAAGATTTTTATTATAAACTATTGGCTTGCATTTAATGGTTCAATGATCGACATACGATCCGCCCCGGGATTGCTGCTACATCAGAAGTAATATTCGTATAAAGTACGATCAAAAATTTGAATCAGTTTAGCAGAGACCGACCTGGATGAAACTACTCGTACAAATTTGAATATTAACTCAAAAGAAAATGGTAGGAAAATTCAGAAATCACCAAAATTCGAGACTTAAACAGAAATTTCGGTAAGCTGAAACTAATCATACAAATTTAAAGGCTAAAGACGAAATTTCAAAAACAAAAAAATATAGAACATTTAAAAATCATTAAAATTCAAGATTTAAATCGAGGTTTCTATTTTAAAGTTTCAAGTTTGGAATGAGGTGTACTTTTCAAATTTAAACTAAAAACTTTCAAATGAATTTACTGACTCAGAATTTTAACTTTTTTATGTGTGAAAATTAACATTTTAAGTCACAGCAAAAATGTATAGAAACATGGTGGAATTTTTAATATCTCTTCTTGTATTTATCGTATAGAGTAGCGCAGTTCAGGATTAATCGTGAAAATTTGGGAAAACAATTAAAAGGCCCTATGCATTAACCTGGCAAGTTCACTTGATTAAAATGTTCAGGAAACGAAAAAAAAACTGTTAGCATGAAGAACAAAATGTTGGATAATATTTTTGTTCATGTCAAGTTGTGAAAGTGAACACAGGTAAACGGTACTTATGTTTTTAAGATTTTTTTTTTAAGTTTAATCCACTCGCAAAGGGTAACCCCATTATGTTTTCAAAGCACTGCGAGTAGGATGCGGAAACAAGGATAGATAGCGATGAACCGCCTTCTTAAACAAGGATAGGTTGTAATTTTTGGAGAAAATTTCTTTCGGTAACAAGTTCTATAACTTGAAAGTTCTATAGGAAAAAGAGTCTCCGTAGACAGAAGTCCTCACTGTGTCAAGCTTGACCGCACAGAAATTTGCTGTCTCCGACTGTATAGTATGCCTCAAGAATCTTGCCCTTAGAGGGATCAAACCTATTAGTTTCTGCGAGCATCTTCCATGATAGAACTTGTATAAAAGAGACAAGTCACCAACCATCCGCCTGTGCTCTAGTGTTTCGAGAGAATCGGTCGAACTCTCGTCATCAATTAGGCGAATCGCTCTTCTTTGAATTGAATCTAAAAGTACTAAAGTGTGCTTTAGGGCCGAACTCCAAACATGAGAACAGTATTCTAGTGTTGGCCTAACTTGAGTTTTGTATAGTGCAAATAGCTGATTAGATGTGAAGTACGTTTTAGCTCTAAAAAGGAAGCCTAGCTTCTGAGAGGCGGATTTGGCAATGACGCGCACATGATCGTCTCAAGAGAAGTTAGTGCTCGCATTCACTCCTAGGATAGATAGATTAGATCCCATGGGAAGGATTTTACCGTCCATTAGTATGTTTGTTGCATTATCCCTTGATGTTTTCTTAGAGAAAACCGCGCCCTGAGTTTTTAAAGCATTGGAGTCGACCAAATTGTTCCTACCCCATTGCAGAATAATCCCGAGATCTTGATTAATCATCTGTATCTGCTGTTTCCTTAGTCGATCTGAAGCAGCGATAGATAATGGTTTGTCGGAGAAAAAAGATGACACAAGGTTACTATCATCTGCAGCTGTATATAGGATTGGAAGTTGAAGCTAAGAGATCGTTTATGTGTAACAGAAATAGAGTAGGAGACAAAACAGACCCCTGAGGCATCCCTGCATTAATGGCAAATGTCTCGGATGAGATGCCATCGACGACGATCTGAAGAGATCTGTCAGCGAGAAAATTGGATATCAAATGACAGAATCCAGGAGAAAGACCATAAGATGTTAATTTGGCGAGAAGAGATCGGTGCCAGACTGTCAAAAACCTTTGAGATATCCAATGCCACAAGCCTAGCCACGCCATGTTTTTCCATAGGTGAGTTACAGATATGCGTAACATATGTCAGTAGATCGCCAGTGGAACGCTGTTGTCTAAAACCGTATTGCCAGTCCGAGATGATTCTATTTTCCTCCAGATATTTAAGAATCTCGATTTTGATGACCTTTTCCATCATTTTAGATATAACGGGTAACAAAGATATAGGGCGATAGTTGTTAGCCAGATTCCTTTTTCCCTTTTTAGGGACAGGCTGCACTCTAGCAGATTTCCAGATGTTAGGGAATACACCTTTGTTGTAAGAGAGTGTGAACAATTTGCTTAGGACAGGAGTCAACCATGGGAAGCACTTCTTAAGAACAATAGCGGGAATACCATCAAGACCAGAAGCTTTCGAGGTGTTGCCAGCTCAAAGAGAATCTTCCTGATTGTGTGTTGTCTGAAAACAACTTCAGCCACATCAATGTGCCGACCTTAGGAAGAATAGAAGATTCTGCATTTCGAGAATCAAGATTGGAATTTTCGGCAAACATTAAGGCTAACATGTCAGCCTTTTCTTTGCAGGTAGTAGCAATATTGCTATTTTCATCGAGTTAAAGTAAAATATGCTGGAAATATAAGAAAAAAACTCATGGACTTGTCTGGTTATTGCACAGTATTTGAAATCCAAATTATTTATAAAAAATGGGGAAAATAATACATTTGGGTACATAATTTTTAGTTACTTATTTCATGTCTCCTTCGTCAACAGGTCGTGTGTTATTTGACAGGCTCTGCTTTTTTCTGGTCTTTCAAGTTCACTTTTTGTCTAATCAGTGGAGGAAAAAAAGGCTCGTTGACATACTTTTTCTATTTTGCCAGCCCGCCGAACTTAACAAATTATGATAAAAAAAGAATTCTCAATAAATATATAACAGAATTTACCATCTAAGAGAAGGATGACTACTTGGTTTTTCCTTCTCCTGAGCGTGGTCTTTTTTAAGCAATCTCATGTGTTTGTGTAAGGCCATATAACTGGGAATCTTGCAAATCCTTTGATCCCATGAGATAGAAATCGAAGAATATTTTTTGGCAATCGATTTGATCAATTTTCTCAAAACATTGATTTTTGCAGTTACAGTTTGGTCCCATTTTTATCGCATTAACCCCTCTGGCATTTACAATTAGATACTCTTGTCCGCGGGTTCTTCTTTCTTTTTTAATAGTTATTAGCCACATCTTTTGCCTTATCTTCTTTTACTTTCCGCCCTGTGATGTGTGTAGCATATCCTGACTGTATTCCATCAACAAGATCGTCACTAGTAGAATCATTCTCAAACATTTCAACATTTGCCACAGTGGACTAAGCGGAAGGACGTGTGACATTAGATGAACTGGGTTGTGTAATGGATTCATTTTGAAGAGTTTCAGAGTCACTTCTATTTATAAAATCCTTGACATATTTGAGGTTATTTTGCTTTCTTTTAGTGGTAATATCATCTTCTAGCAGACACTCTTAGTCACTATTCGCAGAAAAAGGGTCAGTAGATGATATTCTACATCAAAATATAGACTCAAATTTTATGAACACTTCTTAAATTTTTTCTAATATAATCACAGTATTTCACCATACACCTTTTTTTTAAACACAA
The DNA here is from genome assembly GCA_028583605.1 of Dastarcus helophoroides. Lineage (NCBI taxonomy): Eukaryota > Metazoa > Arthropoda > Insecta > Coleoptera > Bothrideridae > Dastarcus > Dastarcus helophoroides. Next base: position 31,081,832 of record CM053327.1, read on the forward strand.
ATTAATCGCAATGAACACTTTGCAATAACACGGCAAGTCCTGGACATACCAGGTTTTTGCAAAGTTCTGGCAGGCAAGCAACAATCATTAGAAGAATATGGATATATTGGGTTTGGATTAGAGGATTTGATCCCGAGATTTTGAATTTCAGATCCCGGAATCCCGATCGGTTCTTAAACCCAAAATTTTGGGGATTCAGTTTTTTTGATCCCGGGATTTTCGAGACTGACATCATCTTAAAAAAGTTGTAAAATAGACTGCATCTATCGAAACGCTTAATGTCAATGTTTTCAATAATACTTGTCTATCATTTTAATCTAAAATAAAAGAAATTTTATTCCAAACAAGCAGCACTACTTTGGGATTGGTATGCCTGTTTCAAATAAAAATCTTGCATCTGAAACTAAAAGATTTAATGATGAGACATTGGACGCGTTGTTATTATTCAGATTAAAGGGGAGTAAGGGGGTCAATGGAGTGTGACATCGTGTGTTAAGGGCTAGACGAGTCATAGACTTCGTGACGTCACAAAGTTTCGACTTTTTTTTAAAAGAATTTCACCTTTTTAAAAGTTTCGAATATTTTCCAAAATGTCGTCTTTCTTGAAAATGTAGATTTTTTGAAAATTTAGATTTCAATTTCGATATTTTTTTGAAAAATTGAATTGTAAAAAAATTTAACATTTTTTAATAATTTCGACATTTTTCGAAATTTTGTTTGAAAATTTCGTCATTTTCCCGATTTAATCTTTTTTCGAAATTTAAACTTTTTGTGAATACAAACTCATTCGAAAAAATATTGCTACGGGCTTTATCGGTTCGAATAGTGTGAATTACACCATGTGTGAATTACACCACTTTATTACCAAATTAACTCGGCACACTTCAACTGAAAAGTAACTCACTACTTATTTACTAATTGCTAACCCACTAACTACTCTGACTTCTAACTGACTGACTCGAGGGAAAGCTGACCGTCTTTTATAGTTTTGGCCCCCGGCTTCTAGAACTTTTCGGCAGATAAGGCTTATCATTTGTCGAAATATCTGGAACGCTTATCTGTCATTTGTTTCAGATCCTTCTAGAAACTTTTTTATTTACTAAATTCTACAATTCTATTCTAAATCCTATTTCATCTATTTACATTGCGTTACAATATACTTTTTTCAAAATGTCGACAATTTTCTAAAAATTTAGAAAAAAGTAAATATATCAGAGAATCGATATTTACAAAAAGTTTAAATTTTAGGAAAAAGGTAGATACTTTTCTAACAATTTTGATTTATTTCAAAAAAATTTTCACTCAGTATTTTCAAGATTTTACTTTTTTTGAAAATGTTGGCTTTTCCAAATGTTGATTTTTTCGAAATTTTAGCCCTTTTTTAAAATATTGAATTTTTTAAAAATTTTGTTAAATTTTCAAAATTTTTGCTGTTTGAAAATTCTCATTTTATTCGAAAATGTCAAGGTTTTTGTGAGCTGGACTTTTTCCAAAATTTGTACCTTTAGAAGTTTTTCAACTTTTGCAAAATTTCACTTTTTTTCCAAATTTAAAACTTTTTGAAAATTTTCATATTTTTCTTAATTGTAAGAAATTTTGCTTATTCCTAAAAATGTTAACTTTGTTAGTTTTCAGCTATTAGTTTTCAAAATCTTGAGTTTTTTCACACTACATTTTCTTGAAAATCTGGAGTTTCTTCAAAATTCCATTTTTTTTTTGGAGAATTTCAATTGTTTTCTTTTGAATCGGGAAATTTTTTTAATACAGAATTATTTGAAATTTCCGACTATTTGAATTTTTTTTAAATTTTATTTTAAAAAACTTTTGAAAATGTTGACAATTTTATTTGAAAATGTCGACAATTTTATTTGGAAATTTCAAAACTGTTTCAAAATTTCCTTTTTTTTAGCTTTCCAATTAAAATTTTTGATTTTCTAAAAGATGTTCTACTTTTTTCAAAAGTTCAGCTCTCCAAAATTTTGATTTTTTCGAAAATTTTAACTTCAAAATTTGAACCATTTTTTGAAATTTTCTAATAATTTGGGGAGTTCTTTAATATGAAGACTTTCAGAAAAATTCGTTTTACTTTGAAAATTTGATCAAACATTTTTCAATTTTTTAAAATCTCCAATTTTTTTAAAAATTTTGACCATTTTTAAAATTTTATTCCACTTATTTTCAAGATTTTACCCTTTGTGAAAATTACAAATTTTTTAAAAAATTTCTTCAAATGTTCAAATTTTTAAAATGTCAATTTCTTCAAAGTGTTGACATTTTGTTTAACAATTTCGATTACTTTTTATAAATCTTGGAAATTTTAATTTTTCATGAACATTTTTACATTATTCAAAATTACGATATTTTTGAAAATTTTAACTTTTTTTTTTGAAAATTCTCATTATTTTAAAAACTTTAATATTTTTTTTTTAAATTTAAATTTGACTTTTTGTTTTTTTTTAAATTTCAACTCTTTTTTTGAAAATTTCGTCTTATTTTCTAAAATTTAGACTTTTTCAAAAATTTCGTTTTGTCCAAAATCACAATATCTTTCGTTTAGAGATGAAATTTGAAGTGTAGACTTTTTTCGCAATTTATAACTTAAATCATCCTAATAAATGTTCTATTTTCGTGAAAATTTGCATTTAAGGAAACTCTCTTTTTTAATTTCAATTTTTTAAACCACAAAATTCGAAAATTTTTTCAATAAATTTCAAGTTTATCGAAATTTCCTTCTGAAACTTTCCAGTTCAAGTTTAAAAGTGTTATTATTTATTTTAAGTCAACGGTAAAACGAAAACTGAAAGTTTAAATTGAAAAATTTCATCTTTTTTCAAAATTACGAAATTTTTCGGAAATTTCGTAACTTTTTCCAATTTTAGAATTTTTGAATTTGTCGATTTCTTCAATGTTTAAATTTTTTTCAAAGTACGCATGTTGTTTAAAATATCAGTTTTTTCTGGAAATTTTTACTTTCCACGAAAATGTTGACATTTCTTAAAATTCTGACGCCTTATCTTCAATTTTTCAATACTTTTTTCGTAAATCTGGGTTTTTCCAAAATATCTACTCCTTTTCAGATTGTACTTGTTTTTCTGATAATTTTGATTATTAAATTTCGCATTTCTCAAATTTTAGTTTTTTTTCGAAAATTTTAATTGGTCCAAAATTTTAACTTTTCAAAATTTTAAGCTTTTTTAAAAGATTTCAAATTTTCTTATAATTTTGGTTTTTCTTGAATATTTAGTCTCAAAAATTTATACTTTTTTGAAAATTTGGAAATTCCAAATTTACGATATTTTTCTATTCAGATTTTCTCTCAAAGCTGAAAATTGGAAAAGAGTTTCGATATTTCTAAAACCAATTTCGATTCTGATTCTTGCACTATTTTACAAATTTTGATTGTTTTAATTTGTTGGTTGAAAAGCTGATTTTTTAAAATTTGTATCCTTCAATACCGAAGTAATCCCAAGATCCCGGGATTGGGTAAAGGTAATCTCTAAATCCCGGCACTAGAACCTCTTGATTATAGTAAAAGGTAATTTTGTCCTGAGCAAGAATGTGCCACTAACTCATTTTTTCATAAAACTGGACTTGCCAGGTTGTTGCATTGGACTCGTTAATTAGAATGTTCAAGAAAACCCAAAACTTATCAGAAAATTCCTAATTTTGACAATATTCTGACTTAACTGGACTCGAAGTTTCCCTGGAAACTACCAAATTTCTAGAAAAAGTAGAAATTTGATTTAAATATTTGTTCGTAATTTTGTCCAGTCTCTAATATTTAAATACTCATTTGTTAACTAGATTATTTTTTAAAAATAAAACAACTAAGTACTGTCTTTCAATGGCTCAGCCTGGTGCGTAATTTGCGACAATATTTATCACATTTTTTGAAAAAATCTGGATAGATTATTCTGGGCTATTTGAAAATATTTTATATCTAATCTGAAAACGTAGCAGTCTAATTTTATTTTCATTTGAATTTAACTGTTTTCAATATGTTACTCCAAAAATTTGTCACTCTTGTCAATTTCAGTTTTGTAAAAATTATTCAATCATTGAACACTTTAAACACCTGGATTGTTTTAATGATATTTTGATAAACTACAGTTAGGAATTTGGTCTAATAAAAAGTATTTACAATAAAACAGAAATGGTTTACTTGGTTAAGATCTAATAGTAATCTTCTAAATATCAATAAAATAGAAACTGTGGTTTTCCCAAAATATATCTAATTGTTTATGCTTTTATTAATCTCTGTTAGTCCAGCAAGAAATCAAGTTATAATTAATTGTTAAAAATTTGATAAAACTGTGAGAAATTAAAATTTAAAATTCCAATGGTTACTTACCCACTTTGGCATCACAAATATAAAGTAAAATTAATATTGTAACTACAAATTGCAACAACTTCATCGCTTCTTTTGATTAGATTTTTAACTGGAGTGCTATTTTTAGATCACCTAGTATAAGAACGTATTAATAACTGTAAATAAATGATGCTCGAAGCGAAAGAAGAATTTCAAATCATTATGGTATCTGGAGAGCCTTGTGTTTAGTAAATTGTTCGCAGCTGTCACGCCATTTGACGATTTGTTTACTGACAGATGAATAATCAAAAAAACTGTCAACGAAAAGTGTGCTCCATTCTTTAAAATTGTCAAAAATATACGTTCGTATGTAAAAGTCTTTGTTACAAAATTAAATAGATATTATCAATGTGCATTATTTTGACATGAAAATATCCATAAAAATTCTCCACTTCTTCTCAAATGGAAAACGACAACGGGTCTAAAGTTAGTTTGCCACTGAATAGTGATAGTTCTTCCTCATCTTCAGATAATGAAAATGAAAGGATTTCAGAAAATGGAGATTCAACCTACATTCGTGTGTTAAAGAAACGGAGCCTTAGTAAACAAAATAGCAAATTGTCGATTATAAAAAGTAAAAGAAAGAAAAAACGGATTGTAACGATATGTCTCACAAATTGTCGATACGATGTCATTAGGAAAACTTCGTCTAAATTTTGTTATAAGGAGGTTTCTGAGAATGAGAACTGGAACATGTACTGGACCGATCTTTCCATAACGATCGAAAGATGTAAGGAAATGAAACGATATCAGAAAATTAACCACTTTCCCGGTATGTTGGAAATATGCAGGAAAGATCTGCTGGCCCGCAACTTAAATAGAATGCTAAGATTATTCCCTAGAGATTACAATTTTTTTCCTAAAACGTGGTGTTTTCCGGCTGACCTCGGGGAGGCTCTAACGTATAGTAGATTACGTAAAAATAAAACGTTTATTCTGAAACCCGATTCTGGAAGTCAAGGTAGAGGTATCGTTCTAACGAAAAGTCTAAAGGATGTCCGTCCATGCGATAGAGGAATATGTCAGGTGTACATTACTAGGCCTTTCTTAATTGATGGGTACAAATTCGATTTGCGTGTCTACACATTGATAACTTCTTGCGATCCTTTGCGAATCTATGTCTTTAACGAAGGACTTGTGAGATTCGCAACGAGTAGGTACAAAGAGCCGAATGGTGTCAACATCACTAACGTGTTTATGCATCTTACAAATTACGCCGTAAACAAGCACAGCAGAACATACAATCAAGACATGGAGGCGGGAAGTAAGCGAAAACTCTCTTGGTTGAATCAATACCTGCAAAGTTTGGGGCACGACGTTGACAGTCTTTGGGCACGAATAGATGATGTTATCATCAAGACCATTATAAGCGCGTGGCCGATACTCAAGCACAGCTACGCTGCTTGTTTTCCCAACCACGATGTGATACCAGCTTGTTGCGAATTACTAGGCATCGATATCATTCTTGACAAAAGACTGAATCCACAAATATTGGAGGTGAACCATTCGCCGAGTTTTCACACAGATACGCCTCTGGATAGTGAAGTGAAAGAAGCTCTTTTAACGGACATGTTTTCTATGCTCAATTTAGAACATTGTGATAAACGGAAAATTATTCGTGAAGATAGAAAAAGAGTGCGAGAACGACTGCTTCATGGAATCAACAGCAAGGAACAAACTACCGCCACTAACGAAGTTAAGTGTTTCGCTGAATATTACAAACACGAAATGATGCACAAAGGTGGTTTTCGTTTGGTATATCCTTGTAATTCAACGGAATACATTAAATTTTTCGATCAAGGACAAGGATCTTTGTATTGCGATACAGCAGCGAGTAGAGCACGAGAAGCAGCTCAGAACGCTATGAGAGATGAAATGGTCTTAAAAGCAAAACTGGAAGCTTCAAAAAGGGTGGCGCCAATAAGTCGGCCTGCTGCACCTCGTCGGGTTGATTCACTTCCAAAGAACAACATCAAGGTGACCGCATTTTCCTCTCCTCCAAAACCTTGCAGTTCTTTCGAGCCGCAAATGATTGTCGAATCGGAAGAAAGAGACAGACTGCAAAGGCTGGCCCAAAGGGATTATCTTATCAGAAGTCAGGGGATATTGGAGCATATTTATTTCTCAATGAAGCAAAATGGTACCCTTCGGCCCCAAGACCAAAGGAAATTCGCGATATTTGAAAAAATCAAAAACGCGAGCGAGTCTCTCGTCAACAAAAAGGGTCCCGCCATAACTGATCTATTGGAAGGCATGAGGAATATCGACGTAAATAATATGGTTATTGCGCCGAAAAAGAACTTGATTTCACCTTTTACTACATTACATAAAAGCTGATCAATTCACTCATTTTGTCAATATATTTAGATTATGTAAAGATATTTCCTTGAAAGCTGTGCTTTTAATTATTAAATAATTTATTAAAGCGTTTGTATATTATATTAATATTTTATACATAAGTTTATATTATATAATATGTAATATTAATATCAACTAAATTATGTGTAATAATTATTTCGTTAGAAAATGACAGAATATTCTTCAAAATGAAAATGATTTTTGTCCCAAAAGCCTTTTCTTAAAGTGTAGTTTTAAATTTAAATGGTTCTGTTTCAATGTTGTTAAACAATTCACTAAAATGCTCATTTTCATTTTTTTGCGACTTTTTCTTGGCCAATCAACAGAAGTTTCTCAAACATCAATTATGTTATTGCAATTTGGGAATTCTATAATCGATACCACCTTTCTAACATAAGAAAAGAATCTGCGGTGAGGAAATTTTTCTATAGTAACTGTAAATCAAAAATATTTGTTGTTGTAACCTTAATTAGAAACTCATATCATCTAATTTAAAGTACTTGCTTTATGAGAATCATTGCTGAAATAATGCAAAAAGGAGAATCAAAGGACATAGCGATTGGGACTTTTTATTTACCGGTAAATCGGTAAATAAAAATTTGGCAACCAGTTTACAGGTAATTTTTTATTTTCTTAAAAATCACAAATATAGAAATCGACCTAAATAGCTTAAAAACATGCATATTTCTTAGATTTTGGCTTCGAAAATATTGTAACGCAATGTAAATAGATAGAATAGAATTTAGAATAGAATTGTGGAATTTAGTACGTAAGAAAAGTTTCTAGAATGATCTGATAAGGGGAAAGCGACCGCGATAACGAAGCAAACGGCAGATAAGGGTTTCCGAAATTTCGGCAAACGATAAGCCTTATCTGCCGGATTGTTCTAGAACCTGGATGCCAAAACTATATAAGGCGGTCAGCTTTCCCTTAAGTCAGTCAGTTATAGTCAGTGTAATTAGTGAGTTAGTAGAAGGTCATAATAAGTGAGTTAATTCTTCAATTGTGGTGATCCAAGTTAAGTTTGGTAATAAAGTGGTGTAATTCATACGTGGGAATCAATTCGAACCGATAAGCCCGTAACAATATCTTGATATCAAAAAAGAGGTAATTTGGAGATTAATCTTTAAATTTTGAGAAAAGGAATTCAACGTTTCCAGAAAAAATCAAGTTCAAAAAATGGGACGAAATTCATTAACAAACAATAAAAAAAAATTGAAAAAAGTTAAAAAAAGTTAGTCATTATTTCGAAGTTAATATGAAACATGGAAAAGAATTAGTTTTTCCATAAATTTTAAGTATCTGTTTCCTAAGTTGTAACAGTAGTAACAAATTTCGTGTTTAATTTTAACGTGGTTATTTATGCCTTTTTTCAATTTTTAGATAAATAAATCGATACAGTCAAAATTTCAACTTTTTCGCAAAATTGAAATTTTGAACGAACAGTGGAATGTTATATTTTTTAAAGTTTTTTTCAAAATTTAGCATCACAACTAATTTGTTTTTATAAATTACCAATTTATCTCAAAATCTAAGACTTTTTCCTTACAGTTAAAGTCAAAATTGAAATACAGATCTCTCTGAAGATGAAAGCTCGGATATTGAAATGCGTTAGAGCAACCTTTGTTGTGTTTTTTAATCTTTCTTGGTTTCAGGGGACAAGGATTTCAATTTTTGAAGATAACCAATGACCAGTCCGTTCCACAAAAAAAAATTGACTATTACATTATTAGAAAGGCCACGTCTCTAATACAACTTTAATAGAAACTTTGAGTGGAAGTGCAGATTAAATGGAATATTGATACTAAATTCTGTAATTCTTGACCTTAATGGAAGCTTTGGGTCAAAATTATGAAAAAACGTTATTGACCAAAAAGAATAGCTCGATAATTTTAGTGTTTTTTTAAGCTTTGAATCGACGTTTTTCTTAAATATCCACTTTGGCCTCGATATTTCGAAAAACATTTTGGTTTTAAAAGTCGAATTTTCTTGCAAACTATTTTGTGAAATAGTTTTCTTTTTTCTTTCTAAATGGTTTTAGCAATTAACTTTTGAATCGAGAAAAGGTATCATTAATATCTTTTATAATTCCTTCTCAACCCAATTAATCATTTGAATGTAATTAGTAGACAGGGCCGTGCAATGCTATGATGCAAAGAGGCAACCGCATCAAGCGGCGCCTTAAAAAGGCGGCATAAACAACTAAATCAATATTTAATTGAGCCATTCAAAAATTAAGAATGTTTACACATTGCTTTTCCATATCGGTCTATGTCAAGGGTGGGCAAATGCGGCCCTGAGCGCTGCATGAGGCTCTTCGTTCAGTTGAGTCCTGCTCCCGTTGAAATTTTATTGCTCTTTTATTAATTTTGGACCTTTTTATACCTTTTGATTCTCTAATATTCATGAAAAAGAAAAAACAACTAAAAAAAAGTTTAATGGTTTTTTTCATAAATGTCGAGTTTTAATTGTCATTTTTTTCCCTCAAAATTCTGCGTTTACGTTTTAAAATTCTTATCATTTTCGAAACTAACCTCGAAATTTCAGACAAAAAATCGAAATCTGAAAAATGTCTTTAAAATTGTTGAGATCAAAGATGGACAAAGTTAAAAAAATTATTAGAAATTTACAGCAAAAGTCGAGAACTTGAAAATAAGTTACATCTTTCAAAAAATATCGAAACTTTGAGAAACCATCGAAAATTTGAGAAACCATCGAAAATTTAAAAAATGGTTTGAATTTTTGATCAAAATTAAAATTGTGAAAAAGGACAAAATTTTTAAAGTTGACATTTTGAAAAAATAAAAAAATGCAATAAATTACCAAGAAAAAATGTTTACAATTAGTAAAGAAATATGACATTTCAAAGAAAATATCGAAATTGTAAGCAAAAATTTTAAAAATTCTCAAAAAAAATTAAATTTTGGAAGATTCAAAATTTTAAAAATTAAAAAATTCCGCAAAAAGTAAATATTTTACTTATGTCAAAAGTTTCTAAGAAAGTTAAATGTTTTAAAAATCAAAATCCTCAAGTAAAGCAAAAACTGAGAGAATAAATCAAATTTTTGAATATCGTTCAAAGCGGAAATTACTAAAAAAGTCGAAATTTCAGATAAAATCAAAAATTTTAAAACAGACGAAATTCTCTTAAAAAGTAAACCAGGAAAATAAACATTCGGAACAAAATTTGAAATGTGTGAAGAAACTCAAATCCCACCAAAGGTCAAAGTTTGGAAATATTCGAACCTTATATTCGAACTTGAAAAAAAATTGAAATTGGAATAAAAGTTAAACATCTTTATTAAATTTTTTTAAAAGTAGAATTTTTTGAAAAGTATTTTTTTAAAAGGTAGAATTTATTGAAAAGTATTTTTCTAAAAAGTAAGAACTGTTTGAAAAATCAAAATTTTGAAAAAAGTGGAAAGAGATTTTGGGTAGAAGCTTTTCAAAAAAATACCCAAAAAAAAAGAAGTAAAAATTTTCAATAAAATCGAAATTTTCAAAAGTTAAGCTTTTCAAAAACTAAAATTTTCGAAAGTTGAAATTGAAGGTCAAAATATTTAAAATAATCAAAAATGTGAGAAAAAGTTATATTTAAAAAGTGGAAAATTATGAAAAACTGAAACTGAAATTTGAAATGTTCAATAGAAGTGTCAAAAGAAGTAGAAATTTTGAAATAAGACTTGAATCTTTAAAGAAATAAAAATATTTAAAAAAATCGCGATTTTTAGAAAAGTTAAACCTGCGAATGAATGTCAATATTTTTTTTTTTAAGTTTAATCCACTCGCTTTCAAAGCACTGCGAGTAGGATGCGAAAACAAGGATAGACGGCAATGAACCGCCTTCTTAAACAAGGATAGGTTGTAATTTTTGGGGAAAATTTCTTTCGGTAACAAGTTTCATGACTTAAAAGATCTATAGAAAAAAAAGAGTCCTCACTGTGTCAAGCTGGACCGCACAGGAATTTGCTGCCTCCGACTGTCAAGTACGCCTCAAGAATTTACAATAAAAGCAGGATTTTCCAAAAAGGGTCAAGTCTTTCAAATAAGATGGAAATTGAAAAAACAAATTTGAAAAAATTTAAAATGTTCAAAAAGGCAAAATTTTCAAAAAGAACATCAAAACTTTTCAAAATTCGAGGCAATTTTTTTAAAGAACTGAGATTTTGAAAAAAGCAGAATTTTTCAAAGAAAGGCGAAGTGGTAAATGTAAAAATTTCGAGAAAAATCCTAAATATTGAAAAACTCAAAATTCATAAAATAAAATCCCAATTATGGAGTGAACATATTCAAAAAATTTAAAATGTATTTAAATTTTGAAAAATAAAGTGGAAGTTACCAAAGATTCTGTTTTTTCTTAAGCTGAAATTTTAAAAAAGTCGCAGGTTCATTATTTTCAACAGTCAACTTCCAATATTAAAAAAAAAATCGAAATTTCGAGGAAAGGTCGAAATTCTGAGAAAAAAATTCGGATTAAAAAATAGAAATTTTTAAACAGGTCAACATGCTCGTTTAAAAAATCATACATTTCCAAAAAGAGTGGAATTTGATGATTTGAGGAAATGAGTGGGATCTTTCTTCAAATCATCAAGGCATGATTGAGAATTGCAAGCAAACATGTATTTGGTTTTGGTCTATTTTCAACCACAAGCGATGCTAGTAATACACAAATAAAAAATCCCAATACAAACGCTGCTTATAAAATTTCAAAAAAAAGTTTCTAGGTTGCTATTGAAATCAAAATTTTAGATAAACATGCAACAACTAAAAGTGTTAACTTTAATTTCGAGAAAAAGTTTTAATTTTGATTAAAAAACTCCTAAATTTTTCAGAATGATAGACAGAATTAAATTAAAAGGTATTTCGTGATTTTTTTTGAAAACATTATATTTACGTTTTCATTTTTTATTATTTTCCTAATTTTAGAAATAAGATTGTTTAAAAAAATCTAAATTTAAAAACTATTATCGAATCATTTAGAAAAAATTGAATTTTCAAATTCAAATTTGAGCAAGAGGGTCAAATTTGAAAATACCCCAAAGAAGTCATAATTTCGACATAGCTTCCATATTTTGTGTTATACGATATTACAAAAATTAAATATTTTAATCGAAATTTTGAAATAATTGCTACATATGTGTTGACAGTTCGGCTTTAAGCTTAAACTTAACCTTTCATTGACCATTCAACTCATAATCAAAGGTTGTTTTGTTCGTTTTAAATTCAAAAAAATTATGGGGCGGTATTTTGAAGAGTTCCATCGGAATGAGAAAATTTACCTCATGGCTTTGTTAGTAGACATATTTCTTTTAAAATAGTGAATTACAAATCTTGTCCCCTGAAACCAAGAAAGATTAAAAAACACAACAAAGGTTGCTCTAACGCGGTTCGATAGCCAAGCTATCATCTTGAGAGAGATACTGTGTTTTGTTGTGTTTCTTAATCTTTCTTGATTTTAGGGGTCAAGATTTGTGTTTCAGTTTTTGTTTTGAAGATAACCAAAGACCAGTCCGTTTCACCAAAAAAAAAACATTTTTTTTAATAACATGTAATGAAAACAACGATCACAAATAAAAACTTAAGCTTTAACGTTGCTTTTAATCCAGTCTACATATTCTGAGACTCTTGTGTAAATTCCTGGCCAACCTTCCGTTCCGCATCTAGCTCCAAAAGACACGACACCCTCCACGTACCAAACTGAAGCATCGCTTGATAGGGTATTCATTAAGGGACCTCCGCTGTCTCCACTGCAGGAGTCTTTTCCAAACTGCCCTCCTGCACAAAGTTGCTTCGAGCTGAGTTCCACTCCAGCTCTTCTGAATGTACCAGAGCATTTTCTCGCAGAAACTACTGGCACCTTGAGCTTAAGTTTGGTAGGGCTGCTATTGGCGTATTCAGTTCTTCCCCATCCAGCTACAATTAAATCATCTCCTATTCGGGATTTATCGCTGGCCGTCGGAAGACAAATTGGCCTTATAAAGTCTGAAATGGAACAAGGCCACTTATTTTTATTGCGTCATTATTCAAAAATGTAATTATGTGTATTCCATGAATTAGGTAATTAGTAAGCTATGAAAACCTTTCTAAAACTCTGTTCAAGTAGAATACAACCTAGACTGCAAATTCATGCAGCCCTCTTGGTGTGTTTAGTGAATCATAGGTAGCTGAACTACCAACAGTTGAAACACTGCCACCTAGCGAAGCGGTTTCTCTCTAGGAAATTCCCCAAAAGACAAGGATCCTAATGCACAGACCAATAGGTTTGAACAACAACCAACCTATTGGTATGTGCATTAAAACTCTATTAACAAATCAATATTAATTAAATAAAAGCATCCAAGTGTCTGGATTTCTGTCGACTGTTGATGGAACTGTTACTAAAATATAAAGCATTTTTAGGGGTACCTTTTAGGCTATTTTTATTCTAGTAAAACTTAACTTTTTATTGCTAAAAACCCAACTATGTATAAAATGAGTTGTTACAAAAACATTGTTAAAATTATATTTATTATTAGTCACATTTATAGCATACTTACTTGTGTAAGGTGCATCTCTACTTAATCTCACCAGAGCAATATCATCGTATCTATTTATGTCACCATCATTGTAACCTTTGTGGGCAAAAGCCTCTTCCACGTCAATATCGACAGGTGCATCGTTACAAAGTTCAAATCCCTGAATTTCTTTGCAGTCACGATCAGTGTCCGTATCCCATTCTCCTAAACGTACTTTGTCTCTAAAAAAAATTATGTTATTAAATCTATTTATATTTAAAAAGAGGATCTTTGTTGTTGATATGTTTCTCGTAAGATAGTCAAAAGCCCATTGCACCTTACTCAATGGAATTTACGCCCGTTTAGTATTGTGGCTGATTAATGGCTATAATTTGGAAGGTGGTCAAAATGGTTTGTTGGCTGTGACTGTTTTCAACTTTTAACAAGTTCGACTGTTTCATTACAGAACATTCATTAGACAATACACTAGTTTTCCCGCTCAGCAATAAGCTCCCTTAAAGAGCTCTTAGAGTCATCAATTTTTAGAGTCTGACATCGGGAAATATTGTCAGGAAGTTAACATTATGTTAACATAAAGATTTCTCATCCTAAAGACATCTATCAAAATCATCTTATAGATATCTGTTAGATGTCAGTAATCTGACGACTGAAAAAAGTTATCTAAATGTTAACATTTCTGTGCCTCTTAAAGATATCGCTAAAATGATATCTTTAAGATATCTTTCTGATTTAAATGCTGTACGGGCTAGAAGAGTGAAATAAAGATATTTTAATTGTCTACTGATTTTGCGGCTTTAATTAAAAAAAAGTTGGAAGTGGTGGAGTTTGATTGAAATCATCAGGGACCAAAACAGTGAAAAAACCCAAAATTGTGATTTATTCATACTTACAAAGTTCCTACTTGTTGAATTACTTGTCCTTTTACACAATGGGCTGCTGTTAGTACATATCTGGTTGAAATTAGTGATCCACCACATGCAAACGCTGATCCTCCATTTCGTTTTTTGTACCGTAAAAGTGCCATCCAAGGAAACTCGTCCAGGTTTGTAGCTTGTCCACCAAGGATTCGATTGCTAGCCTGGACAGATTCGTAAAAATGGAACATTAACTTAGCTTCTGTCAAGTGCATTGTTTTTACTATGAGCGTGTTGGGTTTCCAATAAGACGCAACACCAAAATCTGCATCCACATCAGTAAAAATCTATGTTGTGCGTTGTATTTGTCACAAAATTTAGGTTACGGTTTTGAACTTTATTTGAAGAGATTACTTTTTTTTAGTTCAATCTTCTCGCAAAGGGCAACCCCATTATGCCTTCAAAGCGAAAACAAGGCTAGATGTCGATGAACCGCTTTCTTAAACAAGAATACGTTGTAATTTTTGGACAAAATTTCGATTTCCATAGTTTGGAGGTTCTATGGAAAAAAGGGTCCCCATAGACAGAAGTCCTCACTGTGTCAAGCTGGACCGCACAGGAATTTGCTGTCACCGACTGCCTTATATGCCTCAAACAATTTGCCCTTGGGGGGATCAATCCTTTTAGTTCCTGCGAGCATCTTCCATGAAAGTACTTGTAAAAAAGAGACAAGTCAGCAACCATTTGTGCTCTAGTGTTTCGAGAGAATAGGTCAAACTCTCCTCATCAATTGAGCGAATCGCTCTTCTTGAAATTGAATCCAAAAGAGCTAAAGTGTGCCTTGAGGCTTAACTCCAAACATGAAAACAGTATTCTAGTGTGCGCATACTACTTGGTGGTATAACACACAAAATAACTATTTTCATCGCAAATTAAGGGACCTTGCGTGAAAAATATTTAAGTTTGAAAATACAATGCACAACACAAATATGTGAATCCAGCTTAACATTACTAACTTGAGTTCCACAGTGGTTCCTGTCAGGTAGTATATTTCTATTAGATGTATTGGTAATCCTTCTTTGGCCAGTATAAGGTCTTTCTGTGCGGAAATTCGAACCTCGACTTTGATAGTTTGAAGCTGAGCCACAACAGACTGACGGATTTGATGATCCACCTCCACATTGCGATTCTCTCAAAAATTGCCGCTGCCTCTCGTTCCTTGTTGTCACAACGTTAAGGAGTACGTCACATGAGTGAATTGGAAGGCATTGCGCTCTTTCACCATTTGGCGTAATACATGTTTCTGAAAATAAAAATTATCGTTTTGTAAGTATTGTGCGTCTAGAGAGAACTAAAATTATTACCATAAATATGATCCGGAAAAATAAAACATCAATGGCCAATTAATTCTAAAGATTATTATAAAAAAATTGTAACGAACTAATTAGTTAGAAATCGCGAAGTATGTAAACCCCTTTATGGAATGTGTCAGACAGGTATTATCCCGAAGTGACTTATGTGCAGATGTATATGTTCCGACCACAGAGTCTAGTCTAGAACATATTAGAAGTTTTCTGAAAGTGAAAACATTGAGAAGCAGATTTAGGATGGTTAGTGATTTATCTTTTTTCTACAAGCACTTGCATGGGAGATGCTCACAGAAACTAATAGGATTGATCTCAAAAGAGCAAAATTTTTGAGGCATACAAGACAGTCGGAAACAGCAAATTCCTGTGTGGTCCAGCTTAACTAGCCTTCTGTCTACGGAGGCTCTTTTTTTCTATAGAGCTTCCAAGCTACGAAACTCGCTACCGAGCGGAATTTTCCCCAGAAATTACAACCTATCCTTATTTAAGAACGCAGTTTATTGTCATCTATCCTTGTTTCCGCAGCCTATTTGCGGGGCTTTGAAGATATAATAGGGTTATCATTTGCGAGTGGATTAAACATAAAAAAATAAACGCGTCTCCCTATTGTGATTCATTTAGTATTCAGTAATTGATTATACTATTCGTTGTCTATTAGGTTCTGTTTTTTTCTGTTTTTTCTGTTTACGGTCTTTTTTGGGGCCTAAATAAAATAATTAAAATCACGGCATATTTATAATCAAATATAACACGTAACAATATTCTTTGTTCCTTACTCTTTAAGGAATTTTTCAAGATATCTATTTATATAAATCTGATCACGTTACTTTTCACCAGATCCACAGATAACTAAATAAATACAAAATATGTTCATACATGTTTCACAGCGAAGCATCTACAATGTTTTTATTTTATTTTTATCACTTACTGACAAAGTCAATAAGTCAGAAGGTTAATTGCTCTATTCAAAAATTTGTGTTAAATATGTGTAAGTTATACGAATATTTTTGTTAACTGAAATAAGGAATTAATTTGTAAATAACATGATAACAATAAATTTCGTACCATCAAGGCCTAATTTTCTAATTTTTATGTCTATAACCAAAATTTGATTAATTTATTAATCTAAGTGATGTTAAGAATAGAAAAATATTCACTTGATTGGTTTCTCTGTAGAAAACTCTGCACCTACGTATCAGAAAAACGATACATTTAGATTGAATAGTTATGGCAAAATATATATATATATATATATATATATATAATCAATTCCCTTATACCGTAAGGTGTCGGGATATGGCAAAAAATAAATTAGTAGAAAACTCAAATTTTATATATTTGGGATTGGGATATTTTAAAATATTAAAATTTACTTTTCTTGATGAAGCAAAATTCAAAAAAAATATACTTATAGCATTTAAAAATGTTGGAGTCGCTCTAAGTAGGTTTAGGCAGGAGCTATAAAGTATGCTGAAAAGTGTCATTATAATTAAAAGATGTGCTTCATAATTTTACTTTTAAATTGTAAATTAGGTAGATAATGAATTGATTTCTTACTAGCTAATATAAACCTCTTCGTTCTTGTGAAAATAATGGGTCATCTGCGTGAAAATTTCTTTTTTTTTGAAGAAATCATTTTTATTGAAAATTGCGAATCATTGTAAAAATTTTTGACATTTCAAAATATCTACTTTTTCCATTTTCTCGTTCAACTCCCAAAATTTTAACCTTTTCTCAAAATTTTGCCTTATTTTAAAAAATTCGACTTTTTTCGAAGTTTTTGATTTTTTTTGGAAATTTCTCAAAATTTTGGTTTCTTTGTAATGTATCTTTTGATTTATTGGAAACCTTTTTTGAGCACTTCTGTTGTTATTAAATTGTTTTGCTGATTTGAACTTCTTTGAAAAGTTCTATTTCAATAATTCAAATTCTTTTCAATATTTTGACTTTATTTTGAAGTTCTGAGTGTTTTGTAAAATTTTGACTTTTTCAACATTTTTGACTTTGGTTTTGAGAATTTTTACTTTTTTTCTATCTTGTTATTGAAAAGGTATCCCTCCTTTTAAATTTTGACTCGAAATTTTAACTTTTTTGCAAATCGAACTATTTTTAAAAATTGAAATACAAATCTTGTCCTCTGAAACCAAGAAAGATTAAAAAACACAACAAAGGTTGCTCTAACGCGTTTCGATAGCCAAGCTATCATCTTCAGAGAGATACTAATACCTAATCCTAAAAGTAACACTTATATCCTTCGTGTATGATCGACCGCAACTTGGTTTCAGGGGATAAGATTTGTATTTCAATTTTTGAAGATAACCAAGGACCAGTCCGTAGCACCAAAAAATAAAGAACTATTTTTAAATTCAATTTTTTTAGAACACTTCAATTCTTTTTGAAAATTTAAATTTTTTGGAAGGTTTGACTTTTGAAAACATCGATTTACTTAAATTGTTCGTTTTTTGACTTTTTTTAAAGTTTTGGCTGTTCCTAAAAATTTTGGCTTGATGAAAGCAATGATTTTTTTGAAAAATTTCACTTGATTCTTTATTGTTAATCTTGATTTTCTTGAACATCTCGACTTTATATTTTAAAAATGTCGATTTTCCATTTATTTAATTTCCACTTTTTCCAAAATTTAACTTATTTTCTAAATTTTAACTCCTTTACAATTTCGCTTTCCTTTAGGATTTTGATTTATTTTAGATTTTTTTGATATTTTTGGAACACAGTTTTAACCTTGTTTCTAAATTTTAAACTTTTTTATTAACCTTGAAATACTTTTTTGAAAATTTCTATTTTTTTAAATATCCTTCTTCTTGAAAACTTCACTCTATTTACATTTTTGACTATTTTTCAGAGCTATGACTTTCTTTTGAAAATTTATTTTTTTTTTACAATTTCAACTTTTTCCCTAATATTCGACTTTTATGTAGTAAATTGAACTTTTATTGAAATATGTTTATCTTTTTAAAAAACTGGATTTTTCTCAAAATTTCGACTGTTAATATTTTAGAGCTTTTTTCTGAATTTTCACTATTTTTGAAAATTTTCTATCATCTGAATTTCAACTCCTTTACAATTTCGCATTCCTTTAAGATTTTGATTTATTTTAGATTTTTTTGATAATTTTGGAAAACAGTTTTAACCTTTTTTCTAAATTTTAATTTTTTATTAATCTTGAAATAGTTTTTTTTGAAAATTCCTATTTTTTTTAAATATCTTTCTTCTTAAAAACTTTTATGTAATAAATTGAACTTTTATTGAAATATGTTTATCTTTTTAAAAAACTGGATTTTTCTCAAAATTTCGACTGTTAATATTTTAGAGCTTTTTTCTGAATTTTCACTATTTTTGAAAATTTTCTTTTATCATCTGAATTTCAACTCCTTTAGAATTTCGCATTCCTTTAAGATTTTGATTTATTTTAGATTTTTTTGATAATTTTGGAAAACAGTTTTTAACCTTTTTTCTAAATTTTAATTTTTTTATTAATCTTGAAATATTTTATTTTGAAAATTCCTATTTTTTTTGAAATATCTTTCTTCTTAAAAACTTTTTTGTAGTAAATTGAACTTTTATTGAAATATGTTTATCTTTTTAAAAAACTGGATTTTTCTCAAAATTTCGACTGTTAATATTTTAGAGCTTTTTTCTAAATTTTTACTATTTTTGAAAATTTTCTTTTATCATCTGAATTTCAACTCCTTTACAATTTCGCATTCCTTTAAGATTTTGATTTATTTTAGATTTTTTTGATAATTTTGGAAAACAGTTTTAACCTTTTTTCTAAACTTTAATTTTGTTATTAATCTTGAAATACTTTTTTTTGAAAATTCCTATTTTTTTTAAATATCTTTCTTCTTGAAATTTTTTATGTAGTAAATTGAACTTTTATTGAAATATGTTTATCTTTTTAAAAAACTGGATTTTTCACAAAATTTCGACTGTTAATATTTTAGAGCTTTTTTCTGAATTTTCACTATTTTTTAAAATTTTCTTTTATCATCTGAATTTCAACTCCTTTACAATTTCGCATTCGTTTAAGATTTTGATTTATTTTAGATTTTTTTGATAATTTTGGAAAACAGTTTTAACCTTTTTTCTAAATTTTAATTTTTTTATTAAACTTGAAATACTTTTTTTTGAAAATTCCTATTTTTTGTGAAATATCTTTCTTCTTAAAAACTTCACGTTTAGTTAAATTTTTGACTATTTCTAAAAGCTACAACTTTTTTTTGAAAATTTAAATTTTTTTTTAAATTTCAGGTTTTTCCCTAATATTCGACTTTTATGTAGTAAATTGAACTTTTATTAAAATAATTGAAAAATTCAACTTTTTTAAAAAATGTTTACCTTTTTAACAAATTAGATTTTTCTCATAACTTCCACTATTAATATTTTCGAGTTTTTTTCTGAATTTTCACTTTTTTTGAAAATTTTATTTTATCATCGAATTTCGACTTTTTTTTAGAGTTATTTATTTCTTTGATCAGAATTTGAACTTTTTTCAAAATTTCTTCCCTTTATAAAAATTTCGACTTTTTGTGAAAACTTATTCAAATTTGTTTTCAAAATGTTAACCTTTTTCTCAAAATTTGAAATTCTTGTACGTTCGATTTTTCAAAAAAATTAAAATTAAAATTTTTATTGGAAGGACGCGACGTTTTAAATTGCAAATTTTTAACATTTTTAATGAATTGTATAAAACGAATTCGAACTTTAACTAAATTTCGATTTTAACGCTGGCATTTTAAAAAACAGTATTTTTCAAGTTTAAACGTAAAATAGAGAACTTGTCCCCTGAAATCAGGTTTCAGGGGACAAGTTCTGTATTTCAATTTTTGAAGATAACCAAGGACCAGTCCGTTCCACCAAAAAGTTTAAACTGAATTTTTTTTAAAGAAATTGGAATTTAGAAGAATTTTTGAGTCTAAACTTTAAATAAGAAATTTGACAAAAAGGACCCAAAAAAAATGTTGGCTTTAAATTAAAAATTTGAATTTCTACATTTTGAGTTCAGAGGCAAATGTTTCTTTATTTTATTATGAAGTATATTCAAAGGCAACATTTGGAAATGATGTCAAAATTTCAATGAGAAATTTCAAAATGTTTTACAGAAAATGTAACTCAACATTTCGATTTTATACATTGGAAGTGGCAAATTAAAGCCAACATTTCGAGTTTAAATTTTAAATGTTTAGATATTATATTAAAAAAACGAACTTGTGGATAGACAAAATATACACTGATCACCTGCAAAAATTAAGATCAAATCGTGTGGAGATACATTTCTCAACGACATAGGCATCATATATGTAATACTTCTATATGGCGTATTGTGTATAATAGGCACTGCAAAATGCTTTGTCCAAAAGGTGAGATGAAAGTATATGTCGTGCTCTTTCGAGGACAAACATTCATTCGTTTATAGCGGAACAGATGACAAGATGGGCGGGAACACTAATAAATGAATGATAACAATGACGACTGCCGAGAAGACGGATGTTTGAAGTAAACTTTGGGATTGGTTAATATATTCTGTCCTCGAAAAAGACAAACATATATATTCATCCCGCCCTTTTTTACACAAACAAAGGGACAAAATACGCCATATAGAAATATTACATATACATGGGGGCATAGACAACTTTAAATACAATCGCGTGTATTATTCATTGTATACATTTTAGATGATTTTTAATGTCGATTTTTACCACATTAGAGGATGAATTTTGATAAATTCTTCCTTTGTGCTCATCTATGTATTATGGGAAAGATCTGTGTGAAATTTCATGCTCCTAGGCCCACCGGTTTAGGCTGTGTTTTGCCTTTCATTCAGTGCTTAGAGATTTATTAAGTAGATATTTGTGGATACTAACTGATGTACAAATCTTGTTCTCTGAAGCCAAGAAAGTTTTAAAAAATACAAAAATACTTGCTCTAACGCGTTTCGATAGACAGGCTATCGTCTTCACAGAAAGTATAATATTTCTCCGAAGATAATAGCTTGGCTATCGAAACGCGTTAGAGCAACCTTTGTTTTGTGTTTTAATCTTTCTTGCTTTCAGGGGACAAGATTTGTATTTCAATTTTTGAAGATGACCAAGGATCAGTCCGTTCCACCAAAATAAATATTTCTGACAAGACAAAGATCCTTGAACACTACAACTTAAAAAATATCAATAATTATTAAAAATCTGAAAGGACTTAAATAAGATGAATCCTAATAACAACTATGCATAACTTGTGGAAATCAATATGCAAATCAGGCGACAAGATTTGTATTTCAATTTTTGATGATGACCAAGGACCAGTCCGCCCCTCCAAAAAAAAGGACAACTTACAAGTATTGTTGTGTTTTTTAATTTTTCTTCGTTTCAGGGGACAAGATATGCACATCTATTTAACGATTACCAAGTACCAGTCCTTTCCACCAACATTTGTGGACTTTGCCACATAAAAAAGATTTTATTTCTGGAAATGACCAAAAACCAGAAATATTAAAGACCTTAACTTCTTAGATGTCAAGGTTTTGTTGTTTTTGCAGTGACTTTACGATTATACATAAAATATACAAACAACAAAACAAAAGAATGAACAAATATAGAAATCTACTAATCTACATACCTGCAGAAGCATACACAATGCAACAAACTAAAATTAATATCTCCTTGTGAATCATTTCTAAAAATTTTGCGAATGTTATCAATTTAGTTTGAACATAGCTGGTTAACCGACCACTAATGAATATCTGTGTTTAATATTATAAACTATCCCAATCAAGTTCGAATATTATTTGGAAATTCCTGTTATCAATGTTAATTAATGATTGCCAACGACGCATATTTAAATGTTTCTTAGAGAATACCATTCTTGGATTTGTTGTTGTATATAAAACACCATTAAAACTATAGGAACCAGTTTAGGTTAGACATAAGAGTTTACGTAAATGTAAATTTATAAATTTAATATTGTTTGGTGATGTCACATATATGCAACTTTCTCAGCATCATTAATTATGTAATTTGAAGTGATTCTGTTAGTAAAAAAATTTTAAACTGAATTTCTCCGGCCTTATAAATGCAGACTATATTCTATCCGTTTAAATGAAATACGTACAGCTTAAATAGTAGTTGAATATGATAAAATTTACTTCTTCCGGAAATAGAATTAAATTTTAGATTGGTCACACTATTTACTGATTGAAGGAAAACGAATTAATTTTATCTGACTTATTGTTAGTCAATCATTTATTTTCTACAGAATCACTAGAAGAAGTGGTATTTCCAGAATTGTTCATTTCAATTATGAAATACTTGCAGGTAATATTGCGTTTCCTTCTATATTCTCTTTTAATTGTGCCATTCAAAATATTTCCCATAAATGATTGCCTAAATGCATACCAAGTAATAACAAAAAATTCCCTAAGATTCGTATATTGTTTTAATTTCATCCTATAACCAACGGTGCACCAAAGATCACTGCAAAAGAGTAATTATCATAGATGAATATGAAATGGATTTGTATTTTGAAAGTATGAAAGATCAATCGATGTTAGCAAAGTATGTAAAGATCAATCCGCAATCCCCAACAAAACTAGTTCATTTTTTGCATTAGTTATATTCTGTACCATCCTTCTTCCAGGATTGGACCGAAGAAGTATATCTCGCACTGATTCTGACCATATGGAAGCTAGTCTCTGTCCTTTATCACAGTGATATTCTGATTTCTTTTGTGTTCTTTATCACAGTTATATTCTGATTTCTCCTTTTAAAATTGACATTAAATATGATTGAACTAATAAGGGACTGATTTCAAACCAATATTAAAATTATGGAGATTTTTTATTTGACCAAAATGATAGCTGATGTCTGGAGAATGAAGCAATCAAACGAAACAAAATAGCGCAGTCTTTATTGATTATACAAATATATTATATTGTTAGTTTTTCTAAATCAACATCATAACAAATTCAAGACATGTTCAATGAGAATTTAATATTAGCTTCTAAGAAAATAGTTAAGCTCTCGTACTATTTCTTTTGCCTTCGGTCGTTGTCTTGATTTTCGATCTTCTCGATTTGATGGGGCCCCTCGAACGAATCGATACTACTCTATGTATCTGTTTAACGACCCAATCATAATATGACGGGACATTGGTATAAACACCAGGCCATCCTTCCTTTCCACATCCAAAACCGTAACTGACGATACCTGATGCATACCAGTTAGTTCCATTGTATGTAGACATTAGAGGACCACCAGAATCTCCAGTGCAACTGTCCTTATTTTTATGTCCACCGGCGCAAACTTGGGTTTTTACTATTCTGAGATTGAATTGTAGATATTTGTCAGCACACGCCTTGAGGCTGAAAGGTGGTAGGGCGACTTTCAACTTAATAGCACTTTCTTCTTCTGAAATTAAAATTGTTATTATGTATATCTTTACTTTGACTGTCAATCTTGTTCTCTAGCTCTAGATCTCTAAAGGATAAGTGTAGCTTTGTAGAGGGTTTTCAAAACACCGTTTAATTTTTGCCCTCACGGTCTGATAATTGTTTCATTTTGGTTTTAAATTGATATTGAAGATAACACTTGGTTATATCACAAAAATGTTAAGGTATATTTAATGTGTTTCATCATCATTTCTTAAGAGTTCTTTCCAGTATCAATAACATCATACCTGTCGCTGTTTTTCCCCAGCCACTGATCCAATATTCTTGAGGAGTGGAGGTAGTTTTTTGCAAGCATATGGGTCTCACATAATCTAAAAGATACAAGCCACAAAGAATTAAGGTGAGTTCTAGATTTAATTAGTTAATTGTTCGAAAGGTTGGTGCAAGTTTTTTGACAAAAAAATGAAAATTTTTTAACATCTTTATACAATATATGTGCCATTTTGGTCTACAAATTGTTTTTCAAAAATTTTTGTATCAACTATATCGATAAAGAAACCTACGCTTGGGCACTCTTACAAGGAAAGGTCGCGAAGTGTCCGGCGCCGATTTTGCTAATTTTTAGATATGTTTTAAAGGACCAAAATCTAAGAGACACGTATTTTTTTTTATCGGCTGATAAACGGTTTTAAGGGTAGTTTTACCCCCTCAAAGTTGAGGCAAAAAATGCAGATTTTGCTGTTTCTCGAATACCACAAATGATATTTGAGTCGTTTTTTTTCCAAAAGTTTTGATTTGACGAGAAATAAAAGAAAAAAATTTTTTTTTTCATTTTCGTACCCCCTCATGGGGGCAAACTACCCCATTTAGAAGTTTTTTAATCATAAAAATGGTAATTACGTCAGAAAAATTCTGAAAAAAATATATGTTATTTTATACACCAAAACTAATTTTACCTGTTTTTGGATTTTGTCGAAAAAAATTTTTTTGGGGGTAAACACCACTTACACGAATACGTATATGATAGGATGTATTTTTGTGATTTTTGTTTTATTTTTTTTTCTGAAGCGAAGTATTTCGACGAGAAACTAAAAAAATAATTTTTTAAGATTTTTTCGGTGACCCCCTCATCCCCACCCTCCACCTTTCCCTTATAGGAGGGTGAGCTACCTACTTAAAAAACTGGAAAATTCGAGATTATTATGATCCCTCTGCTATCTATATACACCAAAAGAAAGGTTTACCAAATTTTTTTAACCCCACCCCTCCTGATAGGGGTAAACTACCCCTTATGAAATTTTTAATTAACAAGAAAATAGTCATTATAACAGCTAAATTTTGAAAAATAAATGTTATTTTATACATCAAAATTAATTTTACTTTTATTTGGGTTTTGGTAAAGGAAAATATTTTAGGGGTAAACATCCTTTAGGTCAAACACGTATATAATAGGATGTATTTCTATGATTTTTAATTCGTTTTTTATCTGAAACGAAGTATTTCAACGAGGAATTAAAAAAATAATCTTTTTGAACTTTTCCAGTCACCTCTCTTCCTCTCTCTCCACCTTATCTTACCAGAGGTTGAGTCATGTACTTAAAAAATCGGAAAATTCGAGCTCATTACGATCTCTTTTTATACACCGAAAAAAATTCTAAATTTTTGCACCTTCGTAAAGGGATAAACTACTCCTTTCTGACGTTTTTAAGTATTCAAAAAATTGTCATTATAACAGTAAAATTTTGAAAAAAAAAACACTATATTTTATAACCAAAACTTATTTTATTGAACTTTTTTGGGGTAAGTCGAAAAATAATTTTTGGGGGTAAACACCCTTTAGAGCAAATATGTGTATAAAATATCTATATAAAAACTGCGGTCAGTTGTCTGAACTTTATAAAAATTTAGAAGTTTTGTATATTAGATATACCTACACAAGAAATATGGGAATTTACCAAAACATTTAAGTGCATATTATTATGGCGGTAAAGATATTAGTTTCTTTTTTTCTGGAACAAAATATTTCAACAAGAAACAACAAAAATAATCCGAATTTTTCCAGCCCCACCTCGCGTCCTATTTCTGTCAGAAGGATAAGTCACCTGGGATGGGAAATGCAAAAATTTAAAACCTTTCTAAGCTCTGTTTTGTGGTATCTAGAGAGACAGCAATGATCTCGAATTTCCAGTTTTTCAAGCAGATAGCTAAATGGCTCATTCTACTGGTATGCCAAGACGAAGGGTGGGAACGGTAGAACCAAAATTTAAAAATAATATTTTTCCACCTTCTTTAAAATACTTCGTTTCAAAAATAACGAGCCGAAAATTATACAAATATATCTCCTATTGTATATAAATATTTGCGTTAAGGGTGTTCACCCCCAAAATATTTTCCTTCACCCAAACCCAAATACAGGTAAAATTAATTTTGATGTATAAAATAACATTTATTTTTTAAAATTGACCTGTTTTAATGACTATTCCCTTGTTAATTAATAATTTCATAAGGGGGTAATTTACCCCTATCAGAAGGGGTGGGGGTAAAAAAATTTGGTAAACTTTTTTTCGGTGTATATAGATAGTAGATGGATCATAATAATCTCGAATTTTCCGGTTTTTTAAGTAGATAGCTCAGCCTCTTATAAGGGAAGGGTGGAGGGTGGGGATGAGGGGTCACCGAAAAAATCTTAAAAAATTATTTTATTAGTTTCTCAACGAAATACTTCGCTTCAGAAAAAAAAAAATAAAACAAAAATCATAGAAATACATCCTATCATATACGTATTCGTGTAAGTGTTTACCCTCAAAAATTTTTTTTCGACAAAATCCAAAAACAAGTAAAATTAGTTTTGGTGTATAAAATAACATATATTTTTTTCAAAATTTTGCTGTCGTAATTACCATTTTTATGATTAAAAAACTTCTAAATGGGGTAGTTTGCCCCCATGAGGGGGGTGAGAAAATTTTGAAACATTTTTTTTCTTATATTTCTCGTCGAAACAAAACTTTTGAAAAAAGAAACGACTCGAATATCATTTTTGGTATGTGAGAAACAGCAAAATCTGCATTTTTTGCCCCAACTTTAAGGGGGTAAAACTACCCTTAAAACCGTGTATCAGCCGATAAAAAAAAATACGTGTCTCTTAGATTTTGATCCTTTAAAACATATCCAAAAATTAGCAAAATCGGCGCCGGACACTTCGCGACCTTTCCTTGTTAGTCACGAGTAGTATTCTTATGAAATACGATTTTGAGACATGTGGTCTTTTCCTCTAGTCCCCTAGTATCAATGCAATTTGGCAGTGCGCGTGTCCACCACTATCACTGCAAATTTCTGACGCAAAGATAATCTCAGAACGACCCAACTGTATTTTTCGTGTATCCTAAAGGAAAGCTTCCAGCCGATTAATATTAAAAATGTGTGAATTAAAAAATTAATTTACTTTGTAATATCTAAAAATTAAATCTCAAATACTAACAAAACTGTTACTCAATAATTAGCATTTGTAACAAGACGTGTTCACTATTTGCATGGAACCGCGTTACCCACATCAATAAAACCCTTAAACAGTTATCAATTTACTTTTGGTTAAATTCTATTTTAAGTATTTAAATGTAAGTGCATAAATAATGTTAGTTTGCAAAGTGTGTAAGTAATTATCATCGCCCCCACAACCCCAAAAGTCAGTTAATGATATCAACATTAACCACCCCTTTTACACATATTAAAATAAAAATATAATTTGCTTGCAATTAATTGGAAAGCGCATCTGACAATAAATAAAGTGCTTAGGACTACAATTACCATTAATCCTAGCGCCTTTTCTTAAGTGTATCAATGCAATGTCATTGTGTTGATTCTTTGATACGTGGTTGTACTGATTGTTCACCAAAATACTTTCCACTCTTATCCTTTGGGGTGGATCAGCACAAATTTTTATATGTTTTCTTTCTATGCAGTCAATATCGGTATCTATATTATGTTCCCCCAGCAAAATTTCGAATCTGAAAAGTAATACATCAGTAAGAATCATTGCAGATAAGTGGGTCTCAAAAGTCATGCAAATTTCAGAAGCTCACAATTTTTGGAAAAATCACTCGGACAAGTCACTGATGATACAGCTTTTTTGAAGTTAAAAAAAATGTTTGACAGTTTTCAAATCATATTACCGAATATTTTGAAATTAACTTCTAATAAACTCACTGACGGATCAAAAACAA
Organism: Dastarcus helophoroides; assembly: GCA_028583605.1. Lineage (NCBI taxonomy): Eukaryota > Metazoa > Arthropoda > Insecta > Coleoptera > Bothrideridae > Dastarcus > Dastarcus helophoroides. Next base: position 31,109,913 of record CM053327.1, read on the forward strand.
ATACTGGCATTGGAACAGGAATCTTTTCGGAAGACCTGAACTTAAACGTAAGTATTAAATAAGATAAATACCCAACAATCTTCCAAGCGGAGATATTGGGAATTTTATATAGCCCCCAATAAAGGACGCAACTGAACTTTACAGAAAAATATATCCGAATACAGATGGACAGCCCTCAATGGTCTGAGGAATGTAAAAACAAACATGGAACCTCCAGCTAGCTTTAGAACCTCTATCACATGAAAATGTAGCTGATCTAATATGGATCAAAGAACATCCTGGCAAAGAGGGAAACGAACGCGCTGACAAACTGACCAGGAGGGGTTGGTAGGGACAATTCGTTGGACTAGAAACAACACTTCCCCTGAGATTAACCGTAAGAACCCTACTTAACGAAGAAATCCATCATAAATGCAAAGCCCAATGGGCGTCAGTAATAACATTCAGACAGACTGACTCATTCATCAGAATACCACGCAGAGAAATGGCAACTATGCCTTTAACTTTCAAGAAATAAGTTCAAGAAACTTGTAAAGATTTGGACATGTCAATGTTAATTAAACAAACACCTTCTCAGACTGGAAACTATTAAAAAACCCAAGCTGTAGGGGTTGTTTAGAAGAAGATGAGAGTGTCGAACACGTGACGTGTCACTACCAGGAACTAGCATCACAGGACCCATGCTGGAGGACTTCTGGCCTAGTGTGACCAATTGAGAGAGCCGCATCCAAAAGACATTCTTCAGTTTCTCAAAAAGGTTGGGTGGCTGAATAAACGACCAAAGACGCTTCAATGTGGGAATAGCACAATGGGCCCAGAAAGGGTGTCCTAAGTGCTGGCCTAAAAAATTTTGTGCAACTCAAACCAAATCCAGAATCCAGACTGTCTCAAGAATTAAAATGTATGATATAACACACCTTTGGTTACCAAATAAAGTGCACAAGACACTTCACAACGTTATTAGATTTATGAGATTAAGACGAAGATACTATAGAGACCATGTCGATAGAATGGGGTACGCTAGAGGGGAAAGTGGGCAAAAGAAAAAAAACCTACATCAAAAAGACTTCCTGGCAGACCAACCTAAGAGATGGCATGAAAGTTGGACATCCGCATCACAAGAGGTTTTATAACAGAAAACACAAGACTATGTCTTACCAAAAGAGCAAGAAGAAGAGATGGCATGAAAGTTGGACATCCGCATCACAAGAGGCTTTATAACAGAAAACATAGGACTGTCTTAACAAAAGAGCAAAAAGAAGAAGAAGAACGAGAAGAAGAAGGAAAAGAGCAAGAAACTTCATTCTATTAATCACCTAATTGGTTTTCTTCATTTATTTATACTTCGCCTATCTGAATTGTTAATTTTTTAGTCTAATAATAATACTTACATATTTCCAAAAATGTCAACATATTCATTTTTGATGCAATGAGCAGCGGTGAGAACGAATTTCGGATGTATCAGAAAGGCGGAGCATCCAAACGATTTAACGCCGTAATCATTTTTGTGGACGATTCGGGCCATCCATGGGAACTCTCCAAGTCCTGCTTCATTACCACCAAATATTCTATTTTTCATGGGATTTACGATAGTTTGAATTCCACATTTCTTTGGGAGTGGATTTTTCAATCTAACTAAAAATAATAATCCTTAATACATTACGAAAACTTTTAGGTAATATGTTACAAGAAATGAAAAGTTTCAAATTACTGTGATGGGTACTACGTCACAAGTTAAATTCATATAAATTAAAATAGACTTATACAGGTATGTCCACAGGCATTTTATGACGTAGTACGCGATGCAAAAACCAAAATATTTACATTATACCGTTCTTCCCGAAGTAATGAATAAATTCTATACGCGAACAAACATATTAAAAAAAATGCTCAAACAGGTCAATTTTTATTTCTAAATTGCCACTGAAACATGTATTTTTCAACCCCCCACTCCTTCAACCGAACTTTAAAAATTCAAATAGCAAAGTACCCCTTGCAATACCTCAATTAATAGATCTTTTTATACTGAATGCAACAACAAACAGTTTTTTAAAATAGGTTAATAAATAATGGAGATATTTGTCAAAATGTTAACATATTAGCAATGTTTTGCATGGCTTATTTACTTCTCACTTAACGTCACCTGCGCGCACGGGGCGAGTTTGAGTCAACATTTCAGCATACCGGTGTAAGTCTATCGTGGCTTAAAATAAGATTAAAAATTTGAATAAGGCCGTTATAAATTTGCTGCTCGTTTATAGTTTGCCCGTTACTTTGGTTATATAAATAGGAATCTTCGCAAGTAACACAATTGGAATATCTGTTACAGCTTAAAATTTACCAATAGAAATAAAATTTCCGTGTTTTCCGCAACAGACCCTAGGGGATGTTTTATTTTCATTTTTAGGTCCGCACATTGATTTCATTATAAAGCTCTTTGCTTTTGGATTGCCCAACTGCTTGAGTAAAGTTGGACATTCTCTTATAGATAAGCAGTATCCATCATCAAGATTGGGCGTCTGGCATGGGGTGGCCATTCCTAAAAAATACAGATTAAATGAGATCCTAAAACGTCCATGGCATATTGCATCATATAAAGTAACGAATGAGTATCTTTTAAAAAAATTGTAATTGGTTCTATTTTCATTCTTGGAAACTGAATGCACCACATTCGTAATGCTTTTTAACGAAATATAATTATAATATTTAACAATAAAATGAATAACTTAGATGGAACTTCCAGAAAAACACCAGAAAATCAAGAACTAAATAAAAAAAATTCAGAGAGAAGTGAGAAAGGACATTAAAAGGTGTAGCACCAAAATAATCGAAAAAGCAATAGAAAATAATACAAATATGAAGGTCTTAAGATCAAGACTATCCTCAGACAAACACAAAATTACCAAAATTAAAGATAAACAGGGCAACATAATCTCGGACAATAGAAATATTGCTAAACACATCAAAGACTTCTACACCTGTCTTTATATCTCCCAAGACCCAAGAGTTACGAATATGGTCATTCGTAACGTGGGCTCTGAAGATGTTCCAGAAATATCAAAACAAGAAATTTTGGCTGCTCTCAAGCCTAATTGATGACGAGAGTCTGACCGATTCTCTTGAAACATTAGCGCACAGGTGTATGGTTGGTGACTTGTCTCTTTTCTACAAGTACTATAATGGAAGATGCTCGCAGGAACTAATAGGATTGATCCCCCCAAGGGCAAGATTCTTGAGGCGTACTAGACAGTCGGGGACAGCAAATTCCTGTGCGGTCCAGTATGACACAGTCAGGACTTCTGTCTGCGGAGACTTTTTTTATATAGAACTTCCAAGTTATGGAACTTGTTACCGAAAGGGATTTTCCCCAAAAATTACAACCTATCCGTGTTTAAGAAGACGATTCATTGCCATCTATCCTTATTTCCGCATCCTACTCGCAGTGCTTTGAAAGCATAATGGGGTTACCCTTTGCGAGTGGATTAAACTTAAAAAAAAAATTAAAACAGAAAAAGTCAAGGAGAAGACAAAATTACATGTGAAATGTTAAAAATGGGAGGAGCAGTCATTGAAAAATCACTACAGGAACTATGTGGTTTCAGTTAGCACAGGACAGATCCGCATGGAGAAGCATGAAAGAGGCCTACGTTTAGAGGTGGACAGGAAACTACTGAGAAAGAAAGGTGGAAAGTAAATGCAATTCTCTTAACAAAAGATCGTACACCTTTAGCTTATTAAGATTGTTCCGACAGTAATCGCAGCAAGAAGTTCATAAAACGTTAGATCTCTACTGAGAGAACTAAGTGCTAGACTGCCATCTATGCGATTTTTAGCATAGATTGTTCTCATGGATACAATAATACAAATTCCCAAGCCGCTTTGCAGTAAATTTTCTGAACCGATAACACTGTTGCTCTTGCATGACGGAATTCTAGCCAACGCGGCCAAAGGCATCTATAAGGAATAGGGGAACTACTAAGTTGTCATTACTTCAAGATATTTCCCTAACGTACGGAATGAAGCATCGAAATTTCGTGAGATGTACAATTTCAAATAACGATTACGCAGAACGGTACCGCAAGAAATCCTCATACTTTGCCATTTTATTCACAATATTCCCCTATATTTTACATCAAAAACCGTAGGTTTGGCCCCAATAAATTAGAAGCTCTTTGTTTGCCTATACTTAACACATTAAAAATCGCAAGTTTGATATTAAATATATCTTAATTTTGGTGGAACGGACTTGTCCCTGGTGGTTATTTTCAAAATTGATACACAAATCTTGTCTCCTGAAACGAAACCAAGAAAGACTAAAAAATACACCAAAAGTTGCTTTAACGCGTTTCGATAGCCAAGCTATCATCATTGGTTACAGGGATCAAGAACTGTATATCAGTTATTGAAAATCTCGATTTGGGTACCAGCACGTGTCTTTTAATTTTGCAGGTGTATGGTTAACATTGTTAGTAACATTTGACATACATTTAAAGACAATCTAAGCAATTGACCGGTAAACTATCTTCATATACCCTGCTTTGGTAAGCATTCTGATAATTTATCATATTGTCTGATCATGTAAACTGATAAATAAAGAAGTTTTATTGGACGATCATTGCCTTAAGACTACCAGTTTAAGAACTGAGGTTAAGGATTTAACTTACTTAAAATCACTGAACCATTTTGATGGCCGGCATTCGAAATCCTCGTTTTCGTTGCACTTTTGTTGTATTTGGGGGTCGAAACATTGGTGACATTTAAAACTGTCGATGCACATACATTTATAATTAAAACACTATTAAATATGTATTTTAGTATCATGGCAAACTGCATGCATTTCACCAAACGCAAATATTAAAGCAGACTTTGTAAACACTGGAGTGTTTTCATTACTGTTCTCACCTTATGACCCCCATCAAGATATACAATCATTACAAGGAAAATGACTATTTTTTTGGCTAAGGTTAACGTATAAGCAGCGATAATTGGTATATAGGTTGCCTTTGGGAAACGTCGTAAATTGTGGTTTGGTTACTTATCAAAGCCGCAAAATTCCTGCCAATATGACATCCCACAAGTTGAATGGAACCGTAGCATGGAGGTTATTGCATTGAATGTTAATGGGAAATTAAAGAGAACTGGTTAAGTCTACATGTACATTTAACTCTGATATATAGATTGCCAGGAATATCCTTCGCTTATACCAGTAGCAACTTTTTAACTATAGAATCTAATGCCTAGTATACACTCGCCACAAAATTGCGGAACTTGTGTCTTTAGACAAAGTTCTGTGATTGTCTATAAACAAATAGGAAACTAATCACTTGTTCCACAACTTCCTATGAACAAGTAGCAATTCGACAGGTCGCTATCTCACATATTATAATGTCTCGGAAACGAGTTTAGCTGAATTGCACAGGTATGGACACCTAATAAAGTCCCTAAACCATTTTGAGATTTGCTTGGAAGTGTCCGCACCTAAAATCCTCGATTTGTCACACGATTTTGTCTACGAATGTGTACTAGCCTTAAGAAAATTCCAAGATACTAAATCGGATACATTTTTCTACTTCCACTTATATAATCAGTATTTTTTTTACAACTTGTAGGATAGGGCATAGTAGTCTTCTGAACGAATATAATTAATATCCACAGTCCTCAATAGTGTGGATATGAAATCGGTCAATATGCCATATGGGCGAGTGTCATTAGGTTCAAAATTGATCCATAAAATCTATCAAAATTGATGCACCTATCTTCTTATACTTTACATTTATTTACCAAAGAAAATATTTAAAGTGAGTGATTCCAGTGCAAAATCAATAAATTGCATCCCATTTGACATTCCAAAAGAGGCAGGTGAAACATTCGAGACATTATCACCTCAGAAATCAAATAGTAAATACGAATTTTGCTAGGATAAATTATAGACTTTTCACTGCCACTTGATTTTACATAAAAAAATTAAAAAAAATATTGATTTTTCCAAAACCGTGTTTTTGCTTTTGATAGATTGTAGTCGTAGAAAAAAAGTTGCTGGTTCAACTCGAGCGTAGAGAATTCCATTGATAATAATGTTTCATTTCTTGAAACATTAATATCAATGGAATTCTCCATAATTGTAATAAGTGATAATACTGACTCCAGCTAATAACAATTCTTAGTCAGTTTGTGGTATGAGCATATCAAAAACCAGAAAACATTTAAACATAAATGTTTTGGTGTACTTTTGGAGTTATCAACAAAAATACAATTTTAATAATTATCGTTTCTAATTTTGTTGTTAAAAAGCGGAAAAGTAAACGGTATGTCAATGACAACGGAATTTTCCCGCCTTCACAAAATTTCCACATTTACATTGAAAGAATTTCAAGTAAAAACAATATCAAAGTTCGTTTCTTAACTCAATAAAGCTCCAACAACTAGGACTAGTAAATAAATAGAAAATCGTTTAATTGAAAAGGCTTCCACAGTGATTCCGTGTACATTGGTGAAACCATAGATATTTTCGCGATCCGTAACAAGAAGCACTAACTTTGTGCACGCCTACACTATCTGTACAAATCGATCTTTGAACAGGAGACATAAAATCATTTTGACAAAAATTGAAATACAAATATTGTCCCCTGAAACCAAGGAAGATTAAAAAACCCAACAAAGGTTGTAAATATCTCTCTGAAGATGATAACTTAGCTATCTAAACGCGTTAGAGCAACCTTTGTTGTGTTTTCTAATCTTCCTTGGTTTAAGGGGACAAGATTTGTATTTCAATTTTTGAAGGTAACCAAGGACCAGTCCGTTCCACCTAAAAAAAATTCTTTTGACAAGACCCTATAACTTAAAAAATAACAATAATTATTAGAAATCTTGAGGAAATTAAATAAGATTAATCCTAATGACAAATATGCATAACTTGTAAAAATCAATATGCGACTGAGTCTGGCACCGATCTCTTCTCGCCAAATTAACATCTTATGGTCTTCCTCCTGGACTCTGTCATTTGATATCCAATTTTCTCGTTGACAGATCTCTTCAGGTCGTCATCGATGGCATCTCATCCGAGACATTTGCGATTAACGCAGGGATGCCTCAGGGGCTGTTCTGTCTCCTACTCTATTTCTGTTACACATAAACGATCTCTTAGCTTCAACTTCCAATCCTATATACAGCTACGCAGATGATAATAACCTTGTGTCATCTTTTTTCTCCGACAAACCATTATCTATCGCTGCTTCAGATCGACTAAGGAAACAGCAGATACAGACGATGAACCGGGATCTCGAGACTATTCTGGAATGTGGTAAGAACAATTTGGTCGACTTCAACGCTTCAAAAACTCACGCCGCGGTTTTCTCTAAGAAAACATCAAGGGATAATGCAACAAACATATTAATGGACGGTAAAATCCTTCCGATGGGATCTAATCTATCTATTTCAGGAGTGAATGCGAGCACTAACTTCTCTTGGGACGATCATGTGCGCGCCATTGCCAAATCCGCCTCTCAGAAGCTAGGCTTTCTTTTTAGAGCTAAAAAGTACTTCACATCTCATCAGCTGGTAACACTATACAAAGCTCAAGTTAGGCCAACACTAGAATACTGTTCTCATGTTTGGAGTTCGGCCCCAAAGCACTTTTTAGCTCTCTTGGATTCAATTCAAAGAAGAGCGATTCACCTAATTGATGACGAGAGTCCGACCGATTCTCTCGAAACACTAGAGCACAGGCGTATGATTGGTGACTTGTCTTTTTTCTACAAGTACTATCATGGAAGATGCTTGCAGGAACTAATAGGATTGATCCCCCCAAAGGCAAGATTCTAGTTTACTCTTTTCCATATTTCGTGTTTTAAAGATATTATAAAAGCTTTACCCTTTATTCAGGTTAATTTAAAATTAATGTTGTTTATGCATAAAATTCCAATGATAATTATTAATAAGTTTTAAAAACGAACGAATCAGTTATTCTCTGTTGAATTAGTGTTTTGAGCTCCTGCAGAGTGTAATGAAATTACGAGAAAAATAAACCCTTTTATCGCTGAGCTTACCATTAAAATCTTTGCCTAATGCCATTGGGACTAATTTATAAAGCAGGATTTGCAAAAATGCCATATTTTGCCGTTATCAAGGTCATTATCATTGGGGCTCCTCTTTAAGCCCGCAGGCTTACTGGCTAATTCGCTTCGAATTAGCAAGTTTTTTTAGAACATGGAAAATGTTACGAATATAATAACGACAGAGTTTGTTAAAATGTGTCTATTTTTAAATTGTGTGGCAAAATGTGACGCATCTAGGATTTTATTATGGGGGAGTTTTGGAATTTAAGATAGTTCACCGGTCAATTGCTTTTCTTTAGGTTTTCATTTTTCTGTAAAATGTTACTAACAGTGTTACGCATTGGAGGGAAGACCCAAAAGTAACGGGCATTGCCCTTGGGAGGGAGAGTGGGGAAACCCATTGTTCGAGCAGGTGTGCGTTAGGGACACATCTCCTGAGTAAGTTCTGTCGCTATGAGTGCACCGGTTCGCTCGTGGGAGTTTTTGTAGTGAAACAACTTTCACCATTTCGCCGAAAACGTGATGGCCGATTGTCAAGAGCAACGTGCGGTTGTGGAATTTTGTTTCCTGTTGGGGAATTCGGCCGCGAAACTATTCCAATTCTGAAGACTGCTTATGGAGATGCTGCCCTAAGTAAAACCAAAATCTACGAGTGGTTTTCACGTTTTAAAAATGGGGAAATATCAATTGAAGACCAACCCTGTTCAGGACGCCCCTCAACGTCAAAAAGTCACGAAGACGTCGATAAAATTAATGCCCCCGTTGGTGAAGACCATCGCCGAACCATTGATCAACTCTGGGGGATATCATGGAGTTCAATTCAGAGGATTTTATCCGAAGATGTGCACATGAAAAGAGTTGCAGCCAAAGTCCCTCGCCTTCTCACAAGCGAACAAAGGGAGCGTCGACTTCAGGCATATTCCGAACTTCAAAATCAGCTCAAAGAAGACCCTGAGCTCTTTTCCAAGGTGATGAATCGTGGTGCTATGTATACGCCTCAGAATAAAAGTAGCAGTCAAGCTAGTGGAAGACACCTGACTCACCTCGTCTCCAAAAAGCTGGCCAAGTGAAGTCAAACATCAAGACAATGCTCATTTCTTCCTTCGATTAGAGAGACGTTGTGCACGCGTAGTTCGCTTCCCCGGATCAAACTGTTAACCAGAAGTTCTACTTGGAGGTTTTGAAAAGATTGAGCGAGAGTATCCACCAGAAAAGAGCAGATCTTTGGCGCACAAGTGACTGGTCCTTCCATAATAACAACAAGCCAACCCACATCCCCCAGTAATTTCTTTTTGTTTCCTAGACTTAAAGGAGGCACGAAAGGAAAGCGTTTTGCCACGTGGTGGTGATACAAAAAAAATCGCTGGAAGACCTATAGAACATCCTGATAAGTGAATTTAAAAGAAGTTTTAAACAATGAAAGGATCGTTTGCCGATGTGCGTTGTGGTCAAGGGAAAATACTTTGAATTTGATCTAGCCCCCTGTGATTTCTTTTTGTTCTTCAGACTTAAAGGGGACATGAGAGGAAAGTGTTTTGCCACCGTGAATGAGGTAAAACAAAAATCGCTGGAATCTTTAAAGAACATCCCGATAAGTGAATTTAAAAGATGTTTTGAACAACGGAAGGATCGTTTGCAGATGTGCGTTGTGATCAAGGCCAAATACTTCGAATTTAATAAATATTTGGTGTAAAAATCCGGATCAAGCCCCCTGTTATTTCTTTTTGTTTCCCAGACTGAAAAAAGGCACGAGAAGAAAGCGTTTTGCCACGTGGAGGTGGTAAAATAAAAATCACTGGAAGGCCTAAGAAACACCCTGATAAGTGAATTTGAAAATTTTTTGAACAATGGAAGGATCGTTTGTAGATGTGCGTTGTGGTCAAGGGAAAATACTTCGAATTTGCTCAAAATTTGGAGTAAGAATTCGCATTTCTCAGTTTTAAAGGAGGCACGAGAGGAAAGCGTTTTGCCACGTGGAGGTGGTAAAACAAAAATGGCTGGAAGGTCTAAAGAACATCCTAATAAGTGAATTTAAAAAATGTTTTGAACAATGAAAAGATCGTTTGCAGATGTGCGTTTTGGTCAAGGGAAAATACTTTGAATTTGATCAAATAACAGTCCATTCAAAAAGCCCATAGGATGACACATAGATAGAATTTTTTCCATATGATTTTTATTTAGTACTAACCTTCAAACATTACGTGTATAAATTTGACAGCAATCTGACTATTGATTCGTGAGTTATAGCATTTTGTGTGAAGTGACTTTTGTTATTGAAAAAAAAAATGGAAAAAAAAGTGAATTTCGAGTTTTGATAAAGTATTGCTTTTTGATGAAAAAAAAAAACAATGGCCTAACGAACCCTGCTCCATCGAGACAAATGGTAGAGAAGTGAATTGCTGAATTTAAACGCGGTCGTACCAGCACAAATGATGCAGAGCACAGTGGACGCCCAAATGAGGCTGTTATTCCAGAAAACATCAAAAAAATCCACAAATTGGTTATGAACGATCTTAATTTGAAGGTGAACGAGCTAGCTGACATTATAAAGATATCAGATGGTAGTATTTTTACCATTTTACACGAACATTTGGGTATGCGAAAGCTCTGTGCAAAGTGGATGCTGCGTGAGCTCACAGTCGACCAAAAATAACAACGAATCGATGCTTCAGAGGAGTGTTAGCGCTGTTAAACCGAAATAAAATGGAATTCTATCGTCGATATGTGACAATGGAAGAGACATGGCTTCACTATTACACACCAGAATCCAAAAGACAGTCAGCTGAGTGGACAGCAGTCGACGAACCGAATCCTAAGCGAGCAAAGACGCAATAATCGGCCGGTAAGGTGATGGCTTCTGTATTTTGGGATGCGAACGAAATAATATTCATCGACTATCTTCAAAAAGGAACCACCATCAACAGCGAATATTACTGTGTACTTTTGGATTGATTGAAAGCTGAAATCGCAAAGAAACGTCCATATTTGCAAAAGAAAAAAGTGTTGTTTCACCAAGACAATGCACCGTGTCACAAATCGATGAAAACGATGGCAAAATTGAATGAATTGGGCTAAGAATTGCTTACTCACCCACCGTATTCTCCAGACTTAGCCCCCAGCGACATTTTCCTGTTGTCAGATCTCAAGAGAATGCTTGTTGGAAAGAAATTTAAGTCCAATAATGAAGTAATCGCTGAAACTGAGGTCTATTTTGATGAGAAAGAGAAAGCGTACTATAAAAGTGGTATCGAAAAGGAGGAAAATCGCTATACTCGTTGTATCGCCCTCGAAGGCAACTATGTTGAATGATAAAATCGAGTTTTGTCAAAATTTTGGTTTTTTATTACTTATCCTGCGGATTTATTGAATGACCTGGTATGGTGTAAAAATATTAAAAAATGAAGAAATTATGACGATATTTCCGTTTTTATTTGGTCGTCCTCATATTTCTACAAAATTAAAAGACCCGTATCGGTATCGAAGCTGCGATAATTCGATGTCAAACATAAGCTTTTTAACATGTAAGATGAGGAAATGTTTTCGAAGAGATTTTAATTTCTAACCTTTTTATAGATTTTGATAAAAATATAATATGTTTTGTAGGTTGATATGGTAAATGAAATAGTATAATATGAGCATTACTAGCGATACCTTCTTTTACATAATCGTAATTTGAAATAATACATCATTTGGATGCTTTATTCTGTACATTAGGGAAACATCTTGAAGTAATGGCAACATAGCAGCTCTACTGCTCTTTCTAAAAGCCTTTGACCAAAGCTGCGTTGCGGAAATGTTATCGGAGAAGCAGTGCAGTGTTATCTACTCAGAAACTTACCGCGGAGCGTCTTCGGGATGTGTGTTACTGTATCCACACGGACAGTCTATGCTAAAAATCGAGTAGTGGTGTATCGATACACCAAAACATTTTATGTCAGTGAATTTTCGGTTACTTTCTTCTCGTTTGCTTTCATGCATTCAAAATTTTAAAACCGATTCCTCCGAAATAGATATGCATATTCACTTGAGTGAATGATGCCAATAGCTGTACTTTGGGGCTTTTACATGTGAATTTAAATTTCAAATGGCGGATAATAATGGACCATATCGAATGATATGGCCGCTTTTAGCACTCGAGAAATGTATCTGGAACGGACAGCCGGAAATACGTTCTTGTCGAACATCATTCGCTTCCGTTGTAGCTGCTGAATTTGACGTGAAATAGTAGCGATTTAATCTTACACAAAATGTTCCTAGAGGGTTTTACTGCACATTATGCCATAACTATATTGTCATTCAGGAGTTTCTATTTTACAGCTCTCGATTGAACCGAGCTCCTTGGAATTTCACCGTTTTAATAGATGTATAAAAATACGATTAAATTCCAGACGGAATACAATTTCTGAATTGCATATTGCAGTTGAATGTAGCAGCAATAAATTTTAAATCAAAACTCTACGCAACTGTAGTCTTTATGCTAAACTATGACAAAATAAGTTGATCATTCAGTAAATTCGCCTTGTTTTTCATCATGAAAAACATTTCAATCTCCTTAAAAAATGGACAGCAATAGAGACTATCACTAATCCAAATTGTACTAACATTGTCATAAGATTCTATTATGATGAGACATTGGCTGTCAGATGTAACAATATGGATCTTTGGAAAACAAACAAAGTGATTGAGCCTGGGCCCTATTTTTGGATAGAAACTGCTAAACCTAATTAGACTCTAATATATTATCTAAACATTTCATTAAAATGAATGTGAATTCTATCGTAAATTGACAAGTTAATTGTAGAACGTAATACGAACCAGCATCCCTGCTGTGTAGCTCTGTGAAGGGTTCTCCAAGTCCATCCTGACCGGTCGTTTCCACCCTTCCCAATTATTCTCCCCGTCTGTGTGATTGGTCATACTCTTTTAATTTAAAGCCCTCTCCTTGTTCATTCGTTTTACTGGACAATTCGAAAGGCATTGTATTTTTCTGAAGAGATTATTTCTATTCAATTTAACAGGATAGGTCACCGAATACCTGACAGCTGGGTTTCCTTTATTATATAGCATTAGATATTAATAATAATAATAATAATATACATTTTCCATCAATTTTTACATGAATTGTTAGAACAACTTTATGTTTATACAATAATGTTCAATTACCTACAATTTTCATAAAATTCATTAATATTATATAGAGTCCTTTGTAATAAGACCGACTTAAGTCTTTTTTTAAACGAAATAATTAGCACCAATTTATATTCATCTAGGACTGCGTTATATAATTTCAAGCTAATTGAGTTTACTCCTTGGGATGCTGAATGCAAACCTGATAGGGAATCACCAGTTTCTCCTTACATCTAGTATTATATGTATGAAAGTCATTATTCTGTAGAAACTTAGATTTGCTTTCGGGCACATATGTTACACAGGCAAGTACATAGAGATGTAACAGTAAGTATACCTAATTTTTTAAATAAATTTCTACAACTTGCTGCATAGGCAACTTTGGATAGTAGGCGTACACATTTTTTTCTGGAGTTTTAGGACTTCTTCTATTAGTGGGATATTTCTTCAGATGATTATCCCATATGTAATTCGACTGTGAAAATTCCCATAGTATGCCATCAAGGCAGATTCAAATGTTTCAATTTGCATTAGACGTCGCAATGAATATATTGCACTGGATAAACGACTAGTGAGACTAATTATTTGCTCATCCATTTTAAGTTTTGCTGAAAGTATATTCCCAGGAATTTTAGTTTCGCCTTTACGGACCAGGTATTAGCTGTGAAGACTATCGATTGTGTTTTATCGATATTTAAGAGCATTTTATTTGCTGCAAACCATTTTTCTGCTTCAGATAGGCTTAAAATAGAATTAAATGACGCTGAATTATTTTTGTTTCCCTAATTCAAAATGCTTGTATCATCGGCAAACAAACACCCTCTTGAATATTTTATATTTTTGGGCAAGTCGTTAATGTATAATAGGAACATTTGAGGGCCTAGCAATGATCCTTGAGGCACCCCACAAATTAATTGCTTCATTTCCAAAGTACTGCCATTTAAAGTAACCCTTTGAAACCTTTCTTCAAAATATGACTTCATTACTCTCTAGGTATCCCTCTTATTCCATAGAAATGTAGTTTCTTTAGGAGAATCTCAATATCAACAGAGTCAAATGCTTTGCTGATATCATAGGAATCAATATGAAAAATTGAACCTTCATTCAAGGTATTTAAAAGATATTCGGTTATATCAATCAGAGCAGTAGTAGTAGATTTGGAGTTTGGAAAACCAAGTTGATTACTATCAAGTATACTGAATTTTTCAAAGTAACCAGTAAGTCTCTGTCTTAAAGCTACTTCCAATATCTTAGAAAAGGTTGGCAAAATGGATATGGATCGATAATTTGCTGGTTGATTTATAGCTTCTTTCTTATGTAGTGGCACTACTTTTGCTAATTTGAAAGTTGATGGGAAAATACCTTGATCTAAACACTTATTTAGTAGCGATGTTGATGGGATTTCGATCGACTCTAGTATATGCTTTAGCATAATGGTGGAATGTCCATAAATATTTTTTGATTTTTTTTTGGCTTTAGTGATCTAACTATTGTACGTACTTCTTGAACATCTACTTCTTTGAAATAAATGGAATTAATAGCGGAATGTCTTTAATGAGACAAGTAATGATCTGCTGTAAGCGCAGTTGGGGGAATTTTATTTTGTATTCTACTCCCAATCTCTAAGAAGAAATTATTAAAATCTTCTGGAGTGATGTCTGGCTTTTTAACATATAATTTGCTTCTCGTTTCTATTTTTATAACATCCCAAATAACTCTTTGTTTGTCTTCGGCATTCATGATGTATTTACAGTCCCTTTTGGACGCAAGAATAATTTGTTGATAATTTTTTCTCATATTTTTATGTAAGAGACAAAGTTGATCATCTTTAGTTGCTCTCACTATAATTTCCATAGCATCTAGCTTGCCTTTTATTAATTCCAACTCCTAAAATACTCCATTTATTTGGAATATTTCACCAGTTGTTACAAAAAAAACATAACAAGGTTGTCCAGTCATCACCATTACGTAATATACAATGTAACCGAAGTTACAAGGGTTACTAGTAGTGGCGTAACATTCTTGTATTACAGGTTACATAGCAGCAACCATGAAATAGAAGCTCCCTCTGTGTGACCTACGTTTAGGTATTCTAAACTTAACCAATGGTTTTGCAATGTAATTATGTGGGACAGCTGAAAATACTCACAAGTAACAATCATCTTCCTTGGCCATCAACAACATTTACTACTTAGGTTGTTGTTCCAAAATTTCCGTTATGCGTTACTTTGAAAAAAGATTGGTTCGATATCCTTTTTCCTATCGAGACATCTATTTTTTCTAGATTTACGATGTTCTGTCATAGGAATTGTCAATACTTCAAATTCCCTATTTTGTGAATTTGTTTATATCGTTAATTCAAATCATACGTCGCGTTGTCAAAGGACATAACTTTCCAAAATAAACAAAGCAAAATGAAAAAAAAAACATCAAATCTGCATTTGAACACTTAATATATTTTATTAAAAATTGGTTATAAACTTGTAGTAAAATATGTTAAATTTACAGATGCTTTTCCAGTTATGAAAAATCCATTTCTCTTCCATAAGATAATTTGATTAGGCTTTGACCATTTGGGCACGTCAAATGCGTATTATCGCTGCTAAGAAATTCAGTAAGCATGATGCATTTAGGATGTTCAACTCGTAATTAGCCAATTATTTCTTATTGTGTTTGCTGCTCGGCATACTCTTAATAAGAGCTCTGCAGTTATTTCAGTCTTGTTCGAAATACTTATGATTTCTTGTCCTTGTTACTTAATTGAATCAACTGGACCTTTCTGGAAAACTAAAATCACCGATTACCGATTACCCTTCGCTGACCACGCATTGAATTTCGTGACTCGAATAACACTCTTAAAATTCCCCGAGGACTGATAGCCATTTATTTTCAATCGCATTATATATAAAGAGATTGAAAAATTCATTTATTAAATCGGTGATGTCTAAATTGGTTTGTCCACGCATTTTTTGAAAAAGAGTGTTTTACAAAAATAAATGGCGTAATTCCGTGGCACGGTTGCCACCCCAGAATTATCCAGTCTAGTGTTTTGGCATCCCAGTTTTTATGGATTCAAATACATCTTGCAACCCCAGTAAAAAGGCTGAAATTACTTTACTGACAAAACAAAATAAGTAAAAATAATTGAACAAAATATTCAGCTGCAGACAACTTAAAAAAATTAATTTTAGCCCCCTTTAATTTTATGGCAAACGGGTCCGCCCCATTATTTTTCAACCTTCTGCCTAAGTTTGATGATTTTTTCAGGGTCCAGTATTTTACGTCAATAAAACGTAAAACAATAAATTCACCTTTAAAAATATTACTCGGCCGTAAAATATTACACTTTGGGCATCATAATCTTGTTAGATTTTATTAGGGAATTTATATCTGCAAACGTCATAAAACGTTTTATTTATAGTCGTTAAAATTCTCAAACACATTAGCCCCTTTCTATAAACTGTACAAGATTATTCAATTTATATTTCGGAGTGGACGCTACAACTCGACTGTTGTAGCGGTAGTACGGTTGAACGGGAAAGAATTTTTATGTAATGAATATTTTTACAAAAAGATTAAAAAGTCAGAATGCACTGGTGTAAAGTGAGGGTTGATAATTAAAAACCCCGGTTTAATTTGACTCTCGAAACCTTGCGTCATTTTGTTTTATTATACGCTCACAGTGTTGGTTTCTATGTATTTAATTAAATTCTAGGGATTGCAGTGTAAAAATATCTTAATTGCTTTTAAAAGATTGCATTCCTCTGCTATTAGCTTTTGAATATGCCGAAATTTTCGCTTGTTTGTATAGTTTGCCCATTTGACAAATTTTTCTTGGAGTGGGTTGTATGATTTAAAAATGTAGTGACAGCTGAAAATTGCTTTTATTATTTATATTGCTTTTCGATGTATAGCAGTAACAATTGTAGTAAAATTAAAAATCACTGATCGGCAACCGGGGATCGAACCCGGAATCTTCACGTAAGAGATACACTCGTCAACAACAAAGCCATCGCCATCACCACTTTCAATTCTACTTATTTACTTTACATACCCTACTCTAGGTACCTCTTACACAATATATTCTGACACATAACAACAAATATGTTTTTAACAAAACCAACAAAATTATTAATATAAGATGACTTTAACTACAAAAAAAATATTAAAAAGGAAAATTCAAAATAGATTACTTTTGTGTGAAAAAGTGAGGCTGCAATGTGCGTGTTTTATTATGTAAAAGAAATAGACAATTTTAAAGCAATTACTTAAAGGCAGTTCATCTGGAGTAATCCTAACAAAAGGCTTTTAGAACGTAAGATCTTCTCTGCGTAAGTAAGACGTGAGCGCGAAAGTGGCACCTTTTAGCATGGACTGTCCACCTGGATACACTAATAGACATCTTCAAGATGTTTCCTTAACATTCCGAATAAAGCATCGAAATTTCGATTAAGCAAAAATGGTACCGCTCGTATTTTACTATTTCATTCGTAATATCACCCTACATAATATATTTTTTTTTTCCGGGACCGTGTCAAAGAAGAGTTTTGCCTCTGGTATGGTGCACATACTGAGTTACCGTGCTCTTCTGTCTAAACTTTCTTATCCTTTGTACCAAATTTTCAATTCAGAAGAGTTTCGCCTCTGGTATGATGGACATACTCAGTTACCGTGCTCTGATGTTTTGAAATTGGGCCCTTTTTTCATTTTTCTTTTTTGTATATTTCCTTGTATTCTATTTCTTTGTTCCTGAAGAAGCCCCCTACGATGGTGGGTGAAACACCGAACACTTTTAGTAGTTCTTTCACTCGGCCCAATCCCGGAAAAAGTATATCCTGTACTGACTCTGGTCGTGGAAGCCTTCGTGATCATATTACTTTTTTATTAAAATCTATAGAAGGCTTTGGCCCCAATAAATTAAAATATCTTCGAAAAAGTTCTTTCGGGTTAAAAATGGTAAGTTTGACAATAAATATCTCGGCTACAGACCTTTAAATTTTACAGGTGTATGGGTAACAATATCAGAAATATCTAACAGAAATTTTAAAAAGAGTCTGTACAAAAAACGATTGGCCGGTGACCTAATTTAAAATTCCAAATTTTAAATTATATAAAATATAAAATAAATAAAATAAATTATATATATATTTTTAAAAAACTTCTTGAATAAGTCAGAACATTGAAAAACAGGTTCCAAAACTTTTAAAAACGGAAAATTTTGAAAAAGAATGCAGTTTTTAAAAAGTCTGAGTTTTGAAAAGGATAACAAGTTTCAAAAAAAATTTTTTTTTTAAATTAAATATTTCTTAAAAGGTCGAATGTTTTAAAAATTTCGATGCAAAATTTCAATTAAAAAAAATCTTTTGAAAAAATGGAAATTTTCGAAAACAATCGAACTTTTCAAAAATGTTCATTTTTTTATAAGATCGAAGTATTTTTTTAAGTAGTAAACATTTACAAAAAATCAAAATTGTCAAAATAACTCAACAATTTGAGAAATGATCGAAATTTAAAAAAAAATGAAAGTTTTGCGATATGTCAAAATATTCCAAGAAAATTTTTAAAGAAAGTTAAAAAATTCAAAAAGGTATGAAAATCCCACAAGTTAAAACTTGGGAAAACTTTAAAAAAGGCGTATTATTAAAAAAAATGACGATTTTTAAAAAATGCGAAGCTTTTAAAGAAGTAATATTTTTCAAAATTTCTTTAAAAAAGACAACATTTCAAGAAAAAAAATCAAAATTTTATAATAATTTAAAATTAAAAAAAGGAAGTGTTTTCAAATTTTTCTCGAAATTCTGACTTTACCGAAAATTGTGACTTTTCCTCGAAATAAAATTTTTTCAGAAATTTTGAAACAAGTGAATATCATAACATAATAGAATTTTTCAAAAAGTCGAAATATTTAAAAATTATCAAATTTACAAAATGTAAAAATTCTGGGATAAGTGATTTTGGATTGAAAGCGAAAATATTTAAATTTCGAAATTTTCAAATCAAACCGAAATTTTCAAAAACAAAGAGATGAAATTTTAAAAGTCAAAATTTGTTTAAATTTTCAAAAACTCGAAATTTTCAAAAAAATGGAAATGAAGTTTTTAAAAAGTTTGAGTTTTCGAAAGGATAACAATTTTCAAAAGAATTTTTTTTAAATTAAATATTTCTGAAAAGGTCGAATATTTTAAAAATTTCGATGGAAAATTTCAGTTAAAAAAATTTTTTTTGAAGAAATCGAAATTTTCAGAAATGTGTATTTTCTGTAATAAGATCGAAGTATTTTTTTTTAAGTACTAAACATTTACAAAAAAGTCTAAATTGTCAAAAGAACTCAACAATTTGAGAAATGGTCGAAATTAAAACAAAAAGTGAAAATTTTGGGACATATCAAAATGGTCCAAGAAAATTTTTAAAAGAAAGTTGAAAAATTCAAGAAGGGACAAAAATCCTGTAAGTTAAAACTTGTGAAAACTTTAAAAAAGGCATAATATTCAAAAAAAGTGAACATTTTTAAAAAATGCGAAGCTTTTAAACAAGAAATACTTTTCAAAATTTCTACAAAAAGACAACATTTCAAGAAAATAATCAAAATTTTATATTAAAATTAAAAAAAAAAGTATATTCAAATTTTTCTCGAAATTTTGACTTTCCCGAAAATTGTGACTTTTCCTCGAAATAGAATTTATTCAGAAATTTTGACTTAAGTGGATATCATAACATAATAAAATTTTTCAAAAAGTCGAAATATTCAAAAAATATCGAAATGTTCACGTTAAAAATTTACAAAATGAAAACACTGAAAAAGTGGATTGAAAGCGAAAATATTTTCAAATGAAACCGAAGTTTTCAAAGACAAAGAGGTGAAATTTTAAAAGTCAAAATCTGTTAAAATTTTCAAAAAATCAAATTTTCAAAAGAATGGAAATGAAGTTTTTAAAAAGTTTCAGTTTTGAAAAGGATAACAATTTTTAAAAGAATTTTTTTTGATAATTAAATATTCCTGAAAAGGTCGAATATTTAAAAATGTCAATGCAACATTTCAATAATAAATAAAAAATTTTGAAAAACATCGTAATTTGCAAAACAATCGAAGTTTTCAAAAACAAAGAGGTAAAATTTTAAGTCAAAATCTGTTAAAATTTTCAAAAAATCAAAATTTTCAAAAAAATGGAAATTAAGTTTTTAAAAAGTTTGAGTTTTGAAAAAGATAACAATTTTCAAAAGAATTTTTTTTTAAATTAAATATTTCTGGAAAGGTTAAATATTTAAAAAATTTCGATGCAAAATTTCAATTAAAAAGAATCTTTTGAAAATATCGAAATTTTCAAAACAATTGAACTTTTCAAAAGTGTTTATTTTTTTAAATAAGATCGAAGTAAATTTTTTTTAAATGGTAAACATTTACAGAAAAGTCAAAATTGTCAAAATAACGCAACAATTTGAGAAATGGTCGAAAAAAAAAGTGAAAATTTTGCGACATGCCAAAATGTTCCAAGAAATGTTTTGAAAGAAAGTTGAAAAATTTAAGAAGGGGCAAAAATCCTATAAGTTAAAACTTGTGAAAACTTTAAAAAAGACGAAATATTCAAAAATGTGAAGATTTTTAAAAAATGCGAAGCTTTTAAACAAGCAATATTTTTTAAAATTTTTACAAAAAAGACAACATTTCAAGAAAACAATCAAAATTTTAAATTAAATTAAAATTAAAAAAAAAGAAGTATTTTCAAATTTTTCTCGAAATTTTGACTTTCCCGAAAATTGTAAGTTTTCCTCGAAATAGATTTTTTTTCAGAATTTTTGGAACAAGTGGATATCATAAAATTCGAAATATTCAAAAATTATCGAAATGTTCACGTTAAAAATCTACAAAATGTAAAAATTCTAAGAAAAAGTGGTTTTGGATTGAAAGCGAAAATATTTAAATTTAGAAATTTTCAAATGAAACCGAAGTTTTCAAAAACAAAGAGATGAAATTTTAAAAGTCAAAATCTGTTAAAATTTTCAAAAAATCGAAATTTTCAAAAAAATGGAAATGAAGTTTTTAAAAAGTTTGAGTTTTGAAAAGGATAACAATTTTCAAAAGAATTTTTTTTTTAATTAAATATTTCTGGAAAGGTCGAATATTTGAAAAATCTCGATGCAAAATTTCAATTAAAAAAAAATCTTTTCAAAAAATCGAAATTTTCAAAAATGTTCATTTTCTTTAAATTTTTTTTAAAGTAGTAAACATTCACAAAAAATTCAAAATTGTCAAAATAACTCAACAATTTGAGAAATAGTCGACATTTAAAATAAAAGTGAAAGTTTTGCGACATGTCAAAATGTTCCAAGAAAATCTTCAAAGAAAGTTGGAAAATTCAAAAAAGGACAAAAATCCTAAAAGCTAAAATTTATGAAAACTTAAAAAAGGGTAATCTTTAAGAAAATGAAGTTTTTTAAAAAATGTGAAGCTTTTCATAAAATAACATTTTACAAAATTTCTACTAAAAAAGACAACATTTCAGCAAAAATCAAAAATTTTATAATGGGTCAAAATTAAAAAAAAAAATATTTTCAAATTTGTCTCGAAATTTTGACTTTCCTGAAAATTGTAACCTTTAATTGAAAAGAAATTTTGAAACAAGTGGATATCAGAACAGAATTCTTTTTAAAGACTTAAAAAATGTCGAAATGGTCACGTTAAAAATTTACAAAATGTAAAAATTCTGAGAAAAAGTGGTTTTGCATTGAAAGTGAAAATATTTAAAATTTCGAAATTTTCAAATGAAACCAAAGTTTTCAGAAACAAAGAGGTGAAATTTTTGAATGTCGAAATTGTTAAAATTTTCAAAAAGTCGAAATTTTCAAAAAAATGGAAACTTTCAAGTCAAAAAAATTTGAAAAAAGTCGAAATTTTGAAACAGGGTCAAACTTTCAAAATAGTTGAAATATTTAAAAAGTATTGAAATGTTCGGATTTAAAATTTACAAAATGGCGAAATTCTGAAAAAAGTGGTTTTGGAAAAAGCAACAATATTCAAATTTCGAAATTTAAAAAAAAAATCGAAATTTTCAAAAATAGTGGATATTCAAAAAGGATAAAATTTTGAAAAGCAAAATTTGTCAAACAAAAACGAAATTTTCAAATAAAAGTTACATTTTTATCTCTTTGAAGATGATAGCTTGGCTATCGAAACTCGTTAGAGCAACCTTTGTTGGTTTCAGGGGACAAGATTTGTATTTCAATCGGTATTTATCTCTGGTATCTATATTAATAGAATTGAAGTATCCAAGTGTCTGTCTGCCTGTCGACTCATTTTTTGTCCGGGCTAATGTCGAAAACTGCTAAATCGATTTTAATGAAACTTGTACTTAGATACAGAGTATTATTAGGGATACCGTTTAGGTTATTTTTACTGAAGAAAACTCAACCTGTCACTTGAGGTTAAAACACGGAACATATAAAATAGAATACAATCAGCAGTATTTATGGCTGATGTAATATTGCACGCCACCTACAATTTTAGCGAGTAGTAGAATAAAAAGCATGCACATTTGAATCTATTATTCTATTAAAATTAAGTGAGAACTTATTTTATTTTGAAATATGGCGTTATTGGACCTTGTGTAGACTAAGTCGCGAGAATCCTAAATTTAATTGAGTAGTAATTAAATTTCAGTTAATAAACTGAAGTCACAAATTCATCACAACTTATTCGTGCGAAATGACGTATTAGGAATTGTTTGCTAAACTACTTTATTTCAGGTAGCACATGTATGCGGTGAAGGTGAAATTAACTTATATGAAAACACCAGTACTATATTAGAAGTGTCATTCTAAGAGGCATAGGAGTATTGAATTCGGTATTCAATCACATTCCTGACATTCTTGGAGGACTTATTAAAAGATTGCTTTATCTCGAAGACAATATTCAACCCCATCTGCTTCGTTCCAGGCATATGACTGACGACATCAGCTTAATTAAACTTCCGATTCATCCGATTCTCCCACTAATTAATAAACCGAAATCTTATTGGTTTGGGATTTGATTTATCCGCATTAATGCGTCTTGGTTTTACCGTCCAATGAAATTTCATTTTTAAAACTAAATTGAAAGCATTTTTACCATTCAGTCTTTTAGAAAAGCACCCATAAATATTTTATGGAAATTAAATTTCGAAAATAGTAATAGTTCACGTGATTTTAGCTACCAAGGTTTTAAATATGGATAGATTTTTTTTATGTATTTATACTATTTAATATAATTTAAGGTTAATTTTAAATTTTCTAATTTGGAATCGAATATAAGGAAAATTAAATTTTCAAGTCTGAAAAAATAAAGATGTCGAGATTAAGGTAACAATTTTGACAAAAGCAAATTTAGAGAAAAAGGGAATTATGTTAGGTCCCACATAAAAGTAAACCTAACAATTGAAATGAGTGTAAATAAAAATGGGAATAGATAAATCAAAAAATTAAACATGTAATTAAGAAAAAATTTAAAAATAAATATTTACATATGCAAGAAATTAATAAAAGGGAAAACTTATAAAGGTTAGGATCTCGCTAACAATGCATGCCAATGTAGAAGGAAAATGCCAAGAGGAAGTTGTACAAAAAAATTAGAGAAAAAAAGTTATAATTTGACATTTCGAGAAAAGAACCCAAATTCTGAGAAAAAGTGAAACCTTAAAAAGATAAATAAATTAATTTTAATTTTTCGAATGTGAATTTATGTGACAGTTATTTATTAATTACTATTAATTAATTTGATTCTCTTTGGATCGTCTAATTTTAAGTGATATATATCTAATGATAAATAAAACTTATAAATCATGCATTCTTGGGATAGAAGATATTGGCAAAAGTTTTATTTTACGTGTCGTATATACGGACGCGAAATAATTGCTCTTTTAAAGCACCCGTAACAGCTTTAGTCCTCCTACGCTTCTTTGCCAACCCCACGTCATATAAGGAATCCAGAGGGTTTTACACAACCTACACCGCTTTTACTAAGCCTCTAACTTTATGGGCGGTATAAATGCAGCGCGATAGTGAGGCATTCTGAAATTAAAGCAATAAACTGACTTTATATGTGGGCTTTAAAATAAGGAAACGTAAATTTTTTGGGAGTAAATTCCGCATAAAGCGTTTATAGATTTTTGGCCAATGCACTGGTGTTAATGACGCAGGGTAAATTTAATTAAAGAGCCAGTTATGATCCGTATTAAATCATTTCTGGTAGAATTTGTTTTACAGGGTGTGCCTTGTAAAATTTTCCATCTGGAAAATATCAGAATTAAAAAAGCACGTCATTTTCTTTTCAAGGGGGATATACTGGTGTAAGATTTGGAAGCCTACCTTTTAGGCTGGGGCACGAAATATCCTTAAACTTTAAATGGCATCCTATGTGGAGTGGTTGTACTGAAAGTGGGGCTGCTTAAAGTGCGGTTGCTTAAAGTGCGGCTATTGTCGAAAGTGCGGCCATTTTAAAATCGAATGCCCTAATTATCTTTCCAATTAAAACCTGCAAAAATGGGAAGTTAAAAGTGCGGTCACTGCTTCTACAGCAACCCTTACATTTATGCACTGATCTTGTCTACATATTGTTGCGCTTTACGGGTTAGATAATTAAAAAATTGAAACACAGAACTTGTCCGAAGTGGAAGTGAGACGTCTCACTTCCATTTGAACCCTCGCTCACGCAGGGTTTGGGTGGAATTTTACGAAATCAGGGTTTTCGGGTTATTTATACTTCTAATGGAAAATTAAATTCGCTTTTAGGTAGTTTAAAGGATAAAGTAGAGCAAACAGATAAGTCTGGTATTTACCAAATTTCATGTAGGGATTGTCCTCAAAAGTATGTTGGACAAACTAGACGATCTCTTAAAATCCGACTCAAAGAACATTTGGCTCATTTGAGGTACGGAAGAACTGAGAAGTCAAGTGTGGCTCGACATGCTTTTGAATTAGATCATAGGATAGATAATGATATTAAATTGTTAAGAGTAGTTAATAAGAATTATATGTTAAATGCATGTGAGAGCTTAGCCATCCATAAGGCTGGAAACAACCTTATGAATGGTTGCGCTGGACCTTTAGGCCATTCATCCCTGTTAAAAATAGTTAAGGTTGATAGATAAGAAATTGTGACACAACGACGTGTATGATTGGATGCGCGTTCGGGTGCGGCCGATCACGCACGAAGTGAATATTCTTAGTATATAAGGGTTAATTTTAAGATTAGATGTTAGTTTCTCTCTGAAGATGACAGCTTGGCTGTCGAAACGCGTTAGAGCAACCTTTGTTGTGTTTTTTAATTTTTCTTGGTTTCAGGGGACAAGTTCTGTGTTTCAATTTCTGAAGATAACCAAGGACCAGTCCGTTCCATCAAACATAGATAAATAAAACTTTATGAATTGTAAACATTTTATTTCAAACTTATTTCGGAACCCTACAATTATGATTCAGTTAACTATCTGAGTACTGACTAACTGACTAACTGACTAACTGACTAACTGACTAACTGATTAACTGACTGACTGACTTGTGGGAAAGACCACCGCGTATTTATACCGTTCCGGTTTCTAGAACGGATCTCTGTATAGATCGGCCGCTTATATGCCGTATGATTCATTCTCGTGGCCGCTTCCCATTAACAAATGTTTCCAGAAAGTTCCTTACTCTTCATGGGCTTATTGACCGGAAATATTATGTTTTTTTCAATTTATTTAACATTTCTTCGGCCCAGTTTGGAAATATTTAAATTTTTATGGTTTGTTGACAATTTTCTAAACAATTTTTGAATTGCGACTACGTGATATTTAAATTTATTGAAAACGTCACTTCATGACAGTTTATAAATTAAGAGGTTAGTTTATTTTACATAGAATAGGAATAATGAAAAATAGGAGACCAAAAATTAGATATTAAACTGGGCCGAAGAAATGTTAAATAAATTGAAAAAAAAAAAAGTTCCTTACACTACACAATTACTAATACAAATTTTACACTTCGTTACAATATTGTAAAATTCAAATTTCCTTGTATCATATATTTTTTTCTCAAGGTTTATGTTCGGAACTGTCAAACAGATCCATCGTTTACTATTTCATCTGTTTATTTTTTACCAGCTGCTAGAATTGTATCTTTGCTGGGCGCGTAAAACTTTTTTTTTAAATAGGGAAACTATTTTTTGTATTTAAAAATTTCAAGAAACCCAAAGTTTTAATTTTTATTTTATTATTAACATCACATACTATTTATTTTTGTAATCTTTACTGCCTAAAGAAAATTACAAGGAAGTGTAAGCCAATTTTTTAATGTATATAATATACTATATCCAGATCTGCAGACAGGGGTGCGGCAAAAGTGACAAATATTCCGGGGCCCTCGCTTTATGAGGCCTGGTAAGCAACCAGGTTAGTAGTTCGTAAATTATAAAAATGTTGTAGGCTTCTTTATCGCTAAATTTCGTGTTAAAACTACAATTTTTTACCTAATTTCAAATTTTTACTCGAAAGAGCTCTTTTTGAATCATAAATTCCTTGTTTATGTTTTAAACTTGAAGATGCTCCTAAATTTCGAATTTTTTTGAAACTTTTCAGTTTAAACTTGAAAAATGCCAGTTTTTAATGGTGGCCATTTAGAAAGGTCAGATTTTTTTTAAATCAGAATTTTCTGCAGAACGCAAATTTTTTAAATATCAAATTTACAGAAATCGCAGATTGGAGTCAAAATTTTGAAAAGAGTGCAAACATATTCAAAATAATTCGAAATTCTGAAAAATTCTCGATATTTTGAAAGAAGTGAAAATTTTGGGAAAAAGTCGAAATTTTGATGAGAAAATGTCGATATTTTCAAAAAAGTGGAAATTCTGAAAAAAGTCGAAAATTTCAAAAAAGTCTAAATTTTAGAAAAATCCAATCCTCTTAAGGAAAACTCGATTTTTTTCAAATTCGATTTTTTTTTAATTCCTTTTTTTTAGGGAATTGTTTAAATAAAAGTCAACAGATTCCCCCAAAAATTTAGAATTTTCTAAAACACGCGAATTTTTCAAAATATTCAATTAAAAAAATGTGAAAATTCGAGAAACAATCAAAATTTTGAAAAATTTTCAGAATTTTCAAAGATACTCAAAATTGTGAAAAATGGTCAAAAATTTGGAAACTTCAAGGAAAAATTAAAATATTTATAATAAAATGTCGAAATTTAAAAAAAAGTGGAAATTTTGAAAATAAGGTCGATATTTAGAAACAAATAGGATTTTTGTAATAAGAATCAAATAATGTCAGATTCTTTTAAAAAAATTAGATTTTCTGGAAAAAGGAAAGTTTTTTAAACTGTCAAATTACAAAACTTGGAAGAAGTCAATTCGCAGACTCCAGTCAAAATTTTAAAAAAAGTTCAACAATTTTCAAAAAATTCGAAATTCTGAAAAATACTCGATATCTTGAAAGAAGTGAAAATTTTGGGAAAAAGTCGAAATTTTGATAGAAAAATATAGAGAGGGACATTCTGAAAAAACATCGAAAGTTTCAAAAAGTCTAAATTTTAGAAAAATCCAACCTCTTAAAGAAAAATCGATTTTTTTTAAATTCGATTTTTCTTTAAAAATTCCACTTTTTAGTGGAATTTTTTAAATAAGACTCAAACAGATTACCCAAAGATTAGAATTTTCTTAAACAGGTGAATTTCAAAAATAGTCAAAATTTTGAAAAATGGTTAATCATTTGGAAACTTCAAGGAATAATTAAAATGTTTATAATAAAACGTCGAAATTTAATAAAAGTGGTAATTTTGAAGATAAGGTCGATATTTAAAAACAAAAAGAATTTTTTTAATAAGAATCAAATGTCAGATTCTTTGAAAAAAAATAGATTTTCTGGAAAAAGGAAAATTTCTTAAACAGTCGAATTACAAAACTTGGAAGAAGTCAATTTGCAGACTCGAGTCAAAATTTTAAGAAAAGTGCAACAATTTTCAAAAAACTTTAAAATTCTGAAAAATTCTCGATATTTTGAAGGAAGTGAAAATTTTGGGAAAAAGTCGAAATTTCGATAAAAAAAATGTAGAAATTTTCAAAAAGAGAGACATCCTGAAAAAAGAACGAAAGTTTCAAAAAAGTCTAAATTTTAGAAAAATCCAACCTCTTGAAGAAAAATCGATTTTTTTTAAATTCGATTTTTCTTTAAAAATTCCACTTTTTATTGGAATTTCTTAAATGGGAGTCAGATTGCCCAAAAATTAGAATTTTCTGAAACAGGTGAATTTCAAAAATAGTTGATATTTTGAAAAATGGTTAAAAATTTGGAAACTTGAAGGAAAAATCGAAATTTTCATAATAAAATGTCGAAATTTTATAAAAAGTGGAAATTTTGAAAATAAGGTCGACATTAAAAAAAATGGAATTTTTCTAATAAAAGTCAAATAATGTCAGTTTCTTATAGAAAGTTAGATTTTCTGGAAAAGGAAAACTTTTTAAACAGTCGAATTACAAAAGTTCGAAGATTCCAGAAGTTAAAATGTTGAGAACAGTCCAAGTTTTTTAAAAAAATGTTGAAATTTTAAAAAAGGTCGAAGATTTAAAAAAAAGCTTAAATATCGGAGAAAAGTCTAAATTTTTACAATGAAATGTTTCAAAAAAAAGTGTAAATCCCCAAAAAAGATGTAAATAGGCAAAAAGGTCGAAATTTTGAAAAATCGAAATTTTCAGAAATGTTAAAATTGTCGAAAAAAACAGAATTTGTCAAATAAGTTAAATTTTAGCACAATGGGATCAAAAAGGGTGCTGTCCTAAATTTTAGGCAATCAACCTACAATTCAGAAAGTTCAGAGAGTGTTAAATTTATATAAAAGTTGAACCTTCGATAAAAGTTAAATTTTTGAAAGAGAAAAAAAAATGACATTTTCAACCCTTCAATATTAATAACTAGAGACTATTCATAACAAATTAAACTTTATTAACGATTAAAACTTTTAATATATGTTGCCGTTTTAACAGTTTAATACTTAGGAAAGTAAAAAAAAACAAAATTTTCAAAAAAGTCAGAACTTTGAGAAGTAGTTAAAACTTTTAATTAAATTTTAAAACAAGTTGGAAATGTAAAGAAAATTCAAAATGATCGAACTTACAAAAACCAACATTTTCAGAGTCGAAATCTTAAAATTTTTAACAATGGCAAAATAAAAAACTGCAATTTAACAAAAAAGTAGAAGTTGACAAATCGAAGTTATGGAATAAAAACGAAATTTAGCAAAAATATACAACTACCTAACAATTTTGGAGAAACTCGAAATTTTAAAGTCAGAATTTTCAAAAAGGTTGAAATTTAAGAAATTTAAAATTGAAAAGTCGAAATTAAAAAAATATTGACTTTTTGATTGTTTTTTTTTTTTCGTCAAAACCTAAATTATGAATTAAACTTAAAATATAAATCTTGTCCTCTGAAGCCAGAAATATGTCTGAAGATGATAGCTTGGCTATTGAAACGCGTTAGAGGAACATTTGTTGTGTTTTTTAATCTTTCTTGGTCTCATGGACAAGATTTGTACTTCAATTTTTGAAGATAACCAAGGAGCAGTCTGTGCCACAAAAAAAAATGAAACTTGTCTTTTTTTATTTATTTATTTGTTCATTTTGATTGTACTAGGTATGGTAGCCAAATACAGACCTCAGAAATTTTCTGAGCGGACCTGGATATATCAATTTTTAGAATATACCCTATACACATATCTGGCATCGTGTAACATACGGCATCTGTTTTATATTCATATACAGTGTGTCCCAAGATAGGATCCTGAAGAAAGGTTTCTCCTTTATTTGTGGGTTTATAAGAAAAAAATTTTCCTGCGCATCCTAGATGACTGAAAATGACATTATTTTCGTTATTATTTGTAAAGGGAGTTGTTGGGCCAAGCCAACATTTTATTTTTAGAAATGTACCGTTAAAGCACAGAACGATTTTGTACAGAGCATTTTTACGAAGGGTCAACTACCTGCGAGTAGTTGACTCCACTACTTCCTTTTTTTTGAAACATAAAACATTCGATAACAGCACTCGGAAGTGACTAGCCCTATTATGAATGTACGAAAAATATATATATATATAGTGTAACTGAAATATGTAGTGTCATTAGAGTCATTCAATCGCTGACAAAAATGCTTGTTGGTGACAATTCAGGAGTTCAATAATTTGGAAAATTTAAAAATTATCACGAGAAAGTTGTTGTTATTTTTGGCGATATCGAAAGGTGTTATTAAGAAATGTAGTTTAAAGTTAAAAAAATTGCTAAAAAATGAAATGTTGGTTTATTTTTAAAAAACTAAACAAAACAGGTTACAAATCATGGTTAAACATAAAAAAATACCGAAATATTTGACCATAATAATAAGTAATTAAACTAAAACACCAGTCAACTCATTGTTGCCAAGACTGTCCCAGATAGAACTATTATAACAAACTGTAGTTATATTTTTATTAGTTATTGTGTAGTGTAAGGAACTCTCTGGAAATATTTGATAATGGGAAGCGGCTGCGAGAATGAAACATACGGCAGACAAGCGTTCTAGACTCTTCCCGCTTTCTCGACGCCGATCTGTACGGAGATCCGTTCTAGAAACCAAAAAGGTATAAATATGCGGTCGTCTTTCTCTTCAGTCAGTCAGTTAGTGAGACAATCAGATAGTTAGATAGTCTGATAGTTAGGTGAACCATAATTCTAGTGTTCCAACATAAGTTGGAAATAAAGTGTTTGCAATTCAAGAAGTTTGAATTTTCGAACCGATAACACGCAACACTATGTATGCCCAAGAAAAAAAAAGAAAGGATAGTTGTTCAAAACCAAAATTCTAAATCTACCATTTAAATAATTGATATTTTCTCGGTGTTTTCAAATTGATACCTAAAAAAAAAGCTTTCAAACATGATTAAAAACAAATTGATATTATTTTTGTCCGACCCACTACTAAAAAAAAACACCCTTCACCACAAAATGGTTGAACAATGTTCTTTTGAAATTAATAACCAATGACATAATAACTGAGACGCCCTTTACAATTTAATGGTAATTTTTTATGATTCGAGTTTTTTAAAATCGACAATCTACTTTGTATTTACTTTACGAACACGAACTTTGTTATTTATCTTATCGAAATGGGTAAAAATAATTTAGACATGTTAATAAATGGAGTGTTTATTGTCGGTTACCTTAAAAATAATCATTTAAATGTTCACGACAAATACGCAATATTACTACATATCTGAAACAAATAATTTCATAGTCAATAGCAAATCTTTTATGTCATCGTGTATTGTCAGACTAACAAGCTCATAATGTTGCTAATCTCAATTTTGTTTGTAGTTCCTCTCATAGTAGCAGCTGATAGAGTTTTGGTGGCATCTCAAATTGTAGCAAATATTGGACCGTTTGGCGCCTTACCTCCCGATGATGGTGTTAGCAACTGGGGCGACTTGGAATATGGAAACAAAGGGAAAGGTGATTATGTTTTGGGTTCGGAAATAATAACACGTCCCCAAATATCAAGCATCGAGCAAACATACAAATGGTTCGTGGTGTTGGACAATGTCCAAATTACGCATGTGAAAGTACTGAATTTCGGCAGACGTAGAGCTTTTACCAAGAGCATTGATGTTTATGAAAGAGAAGTGGATGTTACTTTGATAATACCGCCTAATACCGACCCTAGAGTGGTTATTGAAATCTACGGACACGGTAAATAAAATTGTGTTAGACGTCTTTGGTATTAAATGAAGCCATTTCATGTAGCACCCACCTAAAATATAAATAATTAAAAGCAAGTGAATCGAACACAAAATTATTTTAAACAGAATATACCAAACTAATTTTTTCCCATCCCGATGGTTCTTACGTTTTAAAATCTTTTCTAGTACCTAATGACCAAACCATAAGACGATAAGTTTGAGTACGCTGACCTTGAATCTGGATAATATTTGGATGTCGCATTTCAATTCCATTATACAAATATACATTCACTGAGTCCAAGATAAAGTACAGACATCTCTAAAGTGATAATGAATTTGAATAAATGTGGAAAAAGTAGTGAAATTAAAATACTAGCAAACTGACTACCAGAAATGTCCTATTCATTTTTTACTTTCATAATTATAAAAATGTCAAATTTTGCCTTTCACTTTTTTTTTGACGTCACTATTAATGACTCAAACTTCAATATGTTTAACAAAGGTGTATTTCCTAACATCTGGAAATGTGCCTGCCCCTAAAAGGAGAAAAAGGAATCTGGCTAACAACTATCGGCTTATATTTTTGTTACCCGTATCTAAAGTGATGAAAAAGGTTATCAACATCGAGATTCTTAAATATCTGGAGGAGAATAGAACCACCTCGGAGACGCAATACGGTTTTAGACACCAACGTTCCATTGGCGATCTGCTGGCATATGTCACTCATATCTGTAACTCAGCTATGGAAAACATGGTGAGGCTAGAATTGTGGCATTGGATATCTCTTTGACAGAGTCTGGCCCCGATCTCTTCTCGCCAAATGAACATCTTCTGGTCTTTCTCCTGGACTCTGTCATTTGATATGCAATTTTCTCGCTGAAAGATCTCTTCAGGTTGTCGTCGGTGGCATTTCATCCAAGACATTAATGCAGGGGTGGCTCAGGGGTCTGTCTTGTCTCCTACTCTGTTTCTGCTGCACATAAACGATCTCTTAGCTTCAACTTCCAATCCTATATTTAGCTACGCAGATGATAGTAGCTTTGTGTCATTTTTTTTCCGACAAACCATTATCGGTCGCTGCTTTAAATCGACTAAGGGAACAGCAGATACAGATGATTAATTGGGATCTTGAAATCAACATCAAGGAATAATTCAACAAACATACTAATGGATGGTAAAATCCTCCCGATGGGATCGAAACTGTCTATCTTAGAGATGAATGCAAGCATTAACTACTCTTGGGACGATCAAGTGCGCGTCATTGCCAAATGCGCCTCTCAGAAGCTAGGCTTTCTTTTTGGAGCTAAAAAGTAGTTCACATCTCATCAGCTACTCACACTATACAAAGCTCAAGTTTGCCCAACACTAGAATACTATTCTCAGGTTTGGAGTTCAGCCCAAAAGCACATTTTAGCTCTTTTGAATTCAACTCAAAGAAGAGCGATTCACCTAATTGATGACAAGAGCTTGACCCATTCTCTCGGAACACTACCGTTTTACCAAAACTAGAAATTTTGGACAAACCTTGAAAATTTTGAATTTTTTCTCAAAGTTTCCATTTTAAACGTAAAATTCTTTGCGTCTTCCCTGGAATGTTGCATTAAAACTCGATCTTTGGCATTTGTTCTCCAAATTTCGACTTCATTCCCAAGATTTTAATGATTCTCTGAAATGTTGAGGGAATATTTGAATTCCTTTTACATATTAGTCAGGTAATGATTATAAAAAATCTTCAGGGAATGGCCCCAAAATTTCAATTCCAAAAGCAACACTTTGGGAACAAACAAATATTTCAACAGGAGAATTTGGCACTAAATCTCGAAATTCCCAGAAAAACGTTAAAATTTCAAAACTAATCCAAATTTTTTGACTTTAAATACCGAAATTTCCCAAATTTGGCAAGGGGAAGAAATAACCACGTTTAAAATCGAAATTTTAAAGTTAAAATCAAAATTTCGAAGTAAAAATTGAAATTTCGAAGCACAACCAGTACACGATTTATTGTGCCTTTTGTATTTAAATACTGATAGGTTGACTAGAGCGAAATGTACTAAAAAAATCATTAAAAATTATTATAGAGAACTAATGAATTATATCGAGTATTATGGTTATTCCATTGAAAAGGAGTACCCCAAGGATCAATTCATGGACAGATTACAACACATAAAATTCCATACGATTATAATGACAGCCATTTATTACCCTTTCGTCATGAGTTCATCAGCAGACCGAAGTGTTTTTTTAAGTAATGATGAAATAAGTCAGAGAGCTTTCTATGAAGACCGCACTGAATATCTAGAGGAAATGCTTAAGAAATCGAAGAGATACAGGAACAGAGTCATAGAAACCTTATTAAATCTTTATGGTTATTTTAAGGAACAAGTTCGGAATTAAAAATTTGTTTATAAAAATTATGTTAAAAGAACAAATATTATTAAAATATCGTACTTTTATTGAAACAAACAAATTTAATTCCTTTTCCTTGTAATAACTTTGATGCAGTTGACATACCACCTTGACTTAGTGAGTTTTTTTCATTAACATTTACCTAGTCTGTTTTGAAAAAATAATAATCGTTACTTATGGATCTAATGGCTTTTTTATTTTTCGCTCGGAGCTTAATTTTTTTAGAAAAGTCGATATTACAGCTATAAATTCGAAAAAGAGGCCAATATTACGAGGTGAAATTCGAAATTTTGGATCAAGGGTTGAAATACAAATCTTGTACCCTAAAGCCAAGAATTTTCTGGAGATTTGAAGTTTAAATTCAAGATTTTTTCTGATAATTGTCGATTTTCTCTAGAAATTTTAATTTTTTTCGGTTTAAACCCAAATATTTTGGAGCGACTGGTCCTTGGTTATCTTCAAATTCGATAGCCAAGCTATTATCTTCAGAGAGTCTCTCTCTCTCTCACACACACTCTCTCCTCTCTCTTCTCCTCTATTCCTCTCTTCTCTCTCTCTCTCTCTCTCTCCTCTCTTTCTCTCTCTCTCTCTCTCTCTCTCTCTCTCTCTCTCTCTCTCTCTCTTCTTTCTCTCTTCTTTCTCTATTCTCTTCTCCTCTCTCTCTCTCTCTCTCTCTCTCTCTCTCTCTCTCTCTCTCTCTCCTCCCCCCCCTCTCTCTCTCTCTCTCTCTCTCTCTCTCAAGATTCAAGACAAGATTTGTATTTCAACTTTTGAAAATAACCAAGGACCAGTCCGTTTCACCAAAATCAAGGGTTTTCGAATTTACTATTAATTTTACTTAAAATGGCTAACCTTAACATAAATAGAGTTTTTAACTTTTCTATTTAAAAAATGTCAGTCCTAAATTCCGATAAAAATCGTTAAAATCCAACTTGTATAAATGACATTGAAGCTATAAAAAAAGAATCTGAAATTTTAAAATTTAGAAATGCCAAGTTTAAGCTCAAAATTTCCTTAAAATCCTGAAATCCTGAAAAATCCTGAAAATCCTGAAAAAATTGGAAACTCCTAAAATATTCGAAATTCTGAGGGAAATTTTTTTAAAAATCTCGTCAAAGTTTTCAATTTGTCTCGAAATTTAGATTTTCTAAAAAATGTTGTTTTCTTTTGAAATTTCAATTGATTTTCCAGAAGATTCCAGCTGAAGAACATATCAAAAAAATAAATAAATGAAAAATAAAGAAGTAACATAACTAGAGCAGTCAAAATTTTGAAACAAAAAACTTTTTACCATGAAGTTTATTTTAAATATGTCCCAATAATTCTTAATTTAAAAATATTGGCTTTAGACTCAAACACTCGAATTCTGAAAATTTCGTCTAAAATTTTCTAGAAAAATACAAATTTTTTAGGGTTTTAGGTTTTCGCAAATTTTGTCGCAAAATGTTTAACTCAAACTTGTAATTTTCATCTAAAATGTCGACTTCTAAAACAAAATTTATTTTTTTCAAAAATTATGACCTTTTCGACTTTAAATTCAAAAAAAAAAATGAAAATTATACGCTTTTGCTTGAAATTTTCATAAAATTAGAATACTTGATTTTTTGCGTTCAAGATTTCTGGCTAAAATTGAAATTGCAAGATTAAAAGTCAAAATTTTAAAAATGTATATCAATAAATTCAGTTTATTTAATGGAACTTTGACCGATTGAAGACTCGAAATTTAGACTTTTTTTAGATTTCAAATTTTTTTCTCGAGATTTTTAATTAAAACTCGAAATAAAAAAAAGAAATTTTAAGTTTGAAGTCGAAACTTTGAAATGAAAATCTAAACTTTAATTGGAAATTATGAAAGAAAAATCCAAATATAAGTTATAAACACAAATGCTCTAGAAAAAATTTAGATCAACTATATGATTTCAACATATCTCTCTGAAGATGATAGCTTGGCTGTCAAAACGCTTTAGAGCAAACTTTGTTGTGTTTTTAATCTTTCTTGGTAAAAGGGGACAAGATTTGTATTTCAATTTTTGAAGATAATCAAGGACCAGTCCGTTCCACCAAAAAAACCATATGATTTCACGAAAAATTTTCAAATTTTTATTTTAAAGTCGAAATTTCAGGAAAAAAGTGTAAACTTTCCAATTCTAGTTAGAGTTTTTGAGAAAAATCGAAACCTTATCAAGTTTTATTAAAAATGTCATGTAATTTTTGGGGAAAATTCCTTTCAGTAACAAGTTCCATAACTTGGAAGTGCTATAGAAAAAAGAGAGAGTTTTGGTACAAAAATTCGAGGAAAGAAAAATTTTTAAGCTTAAACCCAAAGTTTTCATAAAAAAGTCCAAATTTTTAAGTTACAAAATCAATATTTTACGAAAAAGTAATGTTTTTCCTAAAAGACATGATTTAGAAATAAAAATTAAATTTTGATCTTGAAACTCAAAAAAAAAATCTGGAAAGTAATTAACAATTTCGAAAATAAATTCTTGAGAAAAAAGTTAACGATTTTTAGAAACACCAAACTTTAGGATAAATATGTAAAAACGGATATATAAAATAAATCTCTTTAAAAAATCTCTAACACTGACTAAGAGGCAGACAACGCACAGTCTAAACGGGTGGGTCTAGGAGCATAAAATTTTACACAGGTATGAACTGTAATTCGTAGGTGAGCAATCAGAAAGAATTTTTCGAAATTTAGCCTCTAAGATAGTAAAAATGGGCATTAACAGCTAGGCTGCTTTTATGTAATTAATAATGCACAAGATTGTATTTAAAGTTGCCTATACGTGATAACCCATTATCTCCTTGATTGCATTTTGTTTAGGTTTTTGTTAATAATAATCAGCTATCAACGTTTCTAAAAATGTCAAAAGTTCTGTAAATAGTTGAAGTTTCAAAGAAAAGTGAAAATTTTCAAAAAAGTAGTAGAATTTTGAAAAAATTTGAAAAGTTTATAAATAGTTTTAAAAAAAAGTTAGAAATTTTACAAATAAAGTCAAAATTTTTAAAAAAGTTGAAATTTTGAAACATTTTCAAAAGTAGTTAAAACTTTGCAAGAATATCGAGATTTAAAAAATTGAATAATTCTCACTCGGAACCTCAAAAAATCTAAAATTTTCTGAAAGTTGAATATTGGAGAAAAGCTTAAACTATCAGAAAAGTCGAAATTTTCGAAGTCAAAATTTTCGAAGTCAAAATTTTCAAAGTCGAAATTTTCCTGGAAAGTTAAACTTCCAAAATAAAATTGGGATTTTAAAAAAGAATTCAATATTTTGAAAAAATGGCAAAATTTTGACATTTTCAATAATTTTTGCAATTTGAAAAAGAGACGAATTTTGGAAAAATATCGACAATAAAAATAAATTGCCGAATTTTAAATGAAACTTTCAAAAAAGCTGAATTTTTTGAATATTGAAGAAAAGTTAAAAATAGTAGAAAATTCGTAATTATTAAGAAAGTTGAAATTTTGGAAGTCCAAAATTTTGGAAATCCAAAATTTTTGAAAAAGTCGAAATTTTGGATAATCAAATTTAAAGAAAAGTCAGTTTTTTTAAGTGAAAGATTCGATTGGAATTTTTTAAAAAAATATATTAAATAAATTTTTGAAAAAATGTCGAACTTTTTAAAAACGTCAAGTTTTTAAAAAAGAGTCGAAATCTTGAAAAAAATGTCGACATTATGAAAAGAAGTCGAAATTTTTAAGTTAAAATCAAAGTTTTAATTTCAACTTTAAACGCAAATTTTTCAGAAAAACATACATACTGCAAGTTCACAGTTCAACCATTTTTTTTGTACTAAACTATCGAGAGAAAAAAAAACGATGCTTTTAATGTTATCATTCTAAGAAGAAGTTCTTTCAGTCCAAAGTTCGAAATTTCTACAAAAAATTCGATATTTTGAAAAAGTTGAACATTTTGGAGCCAAAATTTGGAGATTTTTATCGAAAGTTTAATACGCTCAAGTTGAAATTTCGAAAAATTTCTATGTAAACTAACTTTAAATATTTGAATTATGCGAACGTCCATTGTTCACAATCAAATTACCAAATTACTTGATTTGCTACATGAATTAACATTCAATTATTGAATTCAGTGGACAAATTCCAAGTACGCTCCTGGATCTCTTATTAGAGGAAAATCTTTGTTTGGCTCCCCAATTATTTTCAACTTCACTGTTGATCGATAGAAAAACGCAAGAACTGAATTGGGGTAATTGATTCAATTAATTCTTTTACGAAGGTAATGCCTTTTGATAAACTTCATTCTTTTTCGTAGGATCAGATGTAATATTTCTAGAAATCTAATACTTACTGTTTGATTAGAATTATTAGTAAGGTGGTTTGATAAATAATTAAAAGGAGTTTATAAGAAATGTTTTGGTAACAGTTTTTATCGAAAATCTGATGTTGCGTGTTACCGGTTCGATAATTAATGTGAATTGTAAACACTTAATTTCAAACTTATTTCCGAACACAACAATTATGATTCACTTAACTATTTGAATATCTCATTATCTGACTATCTAACTATCTGACTATCTAACTATTTGACTATCTAACTATCTAACTATCTGACCCTCCAACTACCTGATTACTTGGCTACCTGACTAGCTTGAGGGAAAGACGACCGGGTATTTATACCGTTCCGGTTTTTAGAACAGATCTCCTACAGATCGGGCTCGCGCTCGCACAAAAGTCTAGAACGCTTATCTGCCGTATTATTCATTCTCACTTTCCATTAACAAATATTTCCAGAGACTTCCTTACACTACACAATTATTTATATAAATTTTACAACTACAGTTCGTTACAATACGAGGTATGTTCAAAAATTAAGATGACTTTATATTTTTATGAAAAAATATTTATTTATTTATCAATATTTATTCTGTCTTCTTCAAAGTAAACCCCCTCAGATACAATGCACTTGTGCCAACGCTTTTTCCACTTCTCATAAGCACTTTTTGGTATAGCCTTAAGCTCCTCTAGCGATGCAGTTTTCATTTCATAAGTCGTTGCAAATCTGCATCCTTTCATAAGTCTTTTAAGTTTTGGAAACAGGAAAAAGTCGCAGGTGGCCAAATCCGGTAAATATGGTGGCTGAGGCATGATTGTCGTATTGTTTTTGCCAAAAAACCTCTTTTGTTGGAACGGACAGGTCCTTGGTTATCTTCAAAAATTAAAATACAGAACTTGTCCTCCGAAACCAATAAAGATTAAAATACACAACAAAGGTTGCTCTAACGCGTTTCGATAGCCAAACTGTCATCTTCAGAGAGGAACTTTCACAAGTAACGATAAATGAGCAAGCGCATTCTCGTGATGAAAAAGCCATGAATTATTTTTCCATAATTCCGGACGTTTTTTTCGTATTGCTTCTCGCAAACGGCGCATAACTTCAAGATAATACTCCTTATTGACCGTACGACGCTGAGGTAAAAACTCCTGATGCACTACGCCATGGTAGTCGAACAAAACAGTGAGCAAAACTTTAACATTTGATCGGACTTGGCGTGCTTTTTTCGGTCTTGGCTCTCCTGGGTGCTCTCATTGGGACGATTGGGCTTTGGTTTCGACGTCATAAGTATATGCCCATGATTCGTCACCAGTTATGACCCTTTTAAGCAAATCAGGATCATCACTGAAGTCATTCAAGAGCACCTGACCGATGCTCATGCGACGGTTCTTCTGTTCAAAATTCAGAAGTTTCGAAAAAATTGCATTACACGTGCCGACTGATATCCCAACATTCTCAGCAACTTCTCTAATGGTAATTCGAAGATTTTCTAAAACAATTTTCTTCCCAGCTTCGACGATATCTTCTGTTGTCGATGCGCTTGAAAGAGTTTGTACCATTGGTTAACATTTTTCTTACCTAAAGCAGATTCACCGTACACCCCTGTCAACATTTCAAGTGTTTTAGAGCACTGGATTCCATGTTTCACACAAAATTTGATGCAAATTCTTTGCTCCGTTTTTTACAATAATAGAAAATTGCCGAGCATAACAAAATACTTTACTTTTTATTTGTCAAAAACAAACTAAGTATGCTATGCACTTGAAACTGTGAGCATATCACAACAACAACAACAACAACAACAACAACAACAACAACAACAACAACAACAACAACAACTAATAATCGAATGTACGTGGCCCGCGAAACTTGAAAGTCACCTTACTTTTTAAACAGACCTCGTACATTTGAAATAAGATATTATTGCAATAGTGGAAGAAAGTAGTTATTTGTCGTTTAAAGATAAAATATTAAGTTAAGGTGGATGA
The DNA here is from genome assembly GCA_028583605.1 of Dastarcus helophoroides. Lineage (NCBI taxonomy): Eukaryota > Metazoa > Arthropoda > Insecta > Coleoptera > Bothrideridae > Dastarcus > Dastarcus helophoroides. Next base: position 31,150,487 of record CM053327.1, read on the forward strand.
CCATAATTTTTGAATTGGGTAATTAGTAGGTATTTCTTTTACAAAGAATTTCTTTCTTTAATTCATCTAATAACTTTTTTCTCGTGTGGTACAGATATCAGCTGATATTAAAGAGTCTTTTGAAAGATGCATTAGGCACCAACATGGAGGGATTTAAGAAAAATATCATTTTCTTAGGTTATTTTTCGAAAGGTTGTAATTTAAGATAGCTCATCGACAGTAGTCGTAGCAAAAAATATTTATAATGTTAGATCTCCACCATGTAAGCGTCACGTAAGTGCCAGACTGCCACAACAATTTGATTTTTAGCATAGACTGTCCTCGTGGATACAATAATACAAATACTCAAGTCGTTTTGCAGTAGATTTTCTGCGCACTGCTTACGCCATAAGATCTCTGCGATGGAGCTTTAACCAAGCGCCAAAGAGCATTTAGGAGAAGTGGCCATTACTTCAAGATGTTTCCCTAACGTGCGGATGACGCATCGAAATTTAGTATATTTTCAAATTTCGATGACACTAAAATGTTACTTTTAGAAGTTCTCATATTTTACTATTTCAATTACAATTAGATCTTACATTTTCATTCATGTTTTATTGGCATTTTCTTCAGAAATTTCTCTTTCCACAATTATAGATTTTTAGTAGCCTTCTATTAAGGATTGACAGTCTTTTATAGATTACTTCAAGCAGCAATTGCGTTGGATCTTTGGATCAATCGCTATACTTTTTTCATTACTCATTTTCATCGCGTCACTTTTTTTTTTACCAAAATCTATAGAAAAGTTTGGCCACAATAAATTAAAATCTCTTCGAAAACATCCTTTCGCTTATACCTTACATGTTAAAAATCGCAAGTTTGACATCGAATATCTTGGTTTTGGTACCGTCACCCCTCTTAAAATTTTGCAGGTGTGCGGATAACACTTTTAGTAACATCTAACAGAAATTTAAAGAAAGTATATAGAAAAACAATTGACCGGTCGACTACCTTAAAGAAAAAATGTCATAGAGGAAAAAAACATCAAGTTAAGCTCCAAGTTTACAGCTATCCTGTCCTAGGTTGAAACCTTTTCAGCTTTAAGTTTTTGACTAATCATAAGAAAACCAAAAAAATTTGAAAGTTGTTTTAACTATTAACATAGCTAAGCGTTTCTAAATATCACTTTTGTGAACAAATATGGACCGTCTCTAGTCTGCCTGCTCAGCAATAAGCTCTCCTAAAGAGCTCTTAGAGTCAAAAATTTTTTAGAATCTGACATCGGGAAATATTGTCAGAAAATTAACATTACGTTAACATAAAGATTTCTCATGCTAAAGATATCTATTAAAATTATCTTATAGATATCTGTTAGAAATCCGTAATCTGACGACTAAGAAAAGTTATCTAAACGTTAACATTTCTGTGACTCTTAAAGTTATCGCTATACTGGTATTTTTAAGATATCTTTCTGATTTACGTACTGTACGGGTGGTTTATGGTCTATGATTTAAATCTTAATATAAGTTTAATGGAATTAAGTTCCACCAGCTGTGAAAACACAGCAGTTTTGTTTTTGTCTTTATATAACCTCCACTTTGTGTTAACATTCCCTTTAAAGGTTTCTATATTGAATTAGTTTGGGGTTTTTTATTTCTCCAAATGAGCCAATACTGCTTTGATTAAAAAGCCTCTAGATCAAACAATACGTTTTGTAGCAGCTTTGGCACATTCATGCAATTTTAAACCTTTCAAAGTATATCCTTTTATAAACTGTCATGCCGCTAATAAAATGGGATTAGATCGTCCCCTCTATATATTAGCGGCATTGGTGCGTTCAGCGTCCATCCGAGCTATCAACTTGTTTCATTGTGTTACACCCCAGAATTCTTTGATCCTGATGGACGCCGGTGCAGGTGACTGTTACTAGGCCGTTGGAGATATCAATTATGATAGCCTGGGCCCGGAAAATTGTTTCGACAGGGCAGGAATTGAGGGCTCTCAACGAATCTCAACCATCCCGATATATGCTCACATTATGAAATATAAAATTGACTACAAAGGGTCATCTTCATTTAGAAGATATATTGAAATGAACAAATTGATGTTGGCTGGAAGGGACGAGGGTAACATACGCTGTAATAAAACGAATTCCGTGGTCGATTTTCATCATTCTTAAGATAAGCGATGTTATTTAGATTCGATGTTTTTATCACTGGATACTTGAGACAAGCAATTCAATCAAAAAACGTAACAAAAATACTTCTAGAATTTGATCATCGTTGTTCCTCATGACATAGATGAGCATTACAGCACATTAATTGTCTAATTTTTGTTTTTTTTTTTGTGGAACGGACTGTCCTTGGTTATCTTCAAAAAATTGAAATACAAATCTTGTCCCCTGAAACAAAGAAAGATTAAAAAACACAACAAAGGTTGCTCTAACGCATTTCGGTAACCAAGCTATCATTTTTAGAGAGGTACTAAAATTGAAATACAGATTTTGTTCCCTGAAACCAAGAAAGATTAAAAAACACAACAAATCATCTTCAGAGAGATACTGAATTGTCTCATGTCTAATATACCTAAAGGCATCTCATGCCGAGGGCGCGTGTTTTTAATGGACTTTCATATGCAACCCATAATGCAGAAAAGTTACCTCATAATGTGTGGCCTTTGTAAATTTAATTAGTTACATTTTATATAACCTGGTTGTATCAAGGTGACGAATGAACAGTAAATTTAAAAATAGAATACTTGAGACCATTTTTATTTATACCAATACCTTACTTTGCGTCGGGGTTACTTCTAAAAAAACACGACGCAAATTAAATTAGGATTTTCTATAGCAAACCATGTAAAGATCGAAGATAGGTTCCAGGGTTACGAAAATACTACTTTTTAAAAAGAAAATTGGACAAAGTAAACATTTAAAAAGCAAAAATAATGTAAAATTTTATTAAATACATAAAAAAAAACAAAAAAACACGTATTCAATTAAAACAAAATAAACTATTCAATTAATTAATGAAAAACAAAATTAAAATTAATCACTGTCTGATAAGTCCATAGTGGCTGTTGTCGTAAGTCGGCTTTCTTTCACAAAAAATTGGTTCAATGTTTGCTGAACAGCTTTTTTTTCAACGTAAAATCAATTTCCTTGTAGCAATTGATATTCGTAGCTACCGCCTGGGACACTTTAAAACTCCTTCCGCTGTCAGGATCGTTTTTTAAAAAAATCTCCATAGCTTCGTCAATCAAACACATCGCTTTGGAAATTTGTTTGGAGGTTAAATTTTGTTTTTCGGAGATTTCTATTGAACGGTCACTGTCATCTTCTTCATTAGCAAATTGCCATTCCAGTTGCAATAGTTCTTCATTAGAGAATTCTTGGTTGTGCGAGGTAAGCAATTCATTTATGTCAGTCTCCTCCATACCTTCAAAATTAGACAATTAGACTCTTTAGCTAAATTTGAAATTTCATGACGAACAGCTGGTGTACCATCAACTTCTGCAGCGCATATTTGGTGAACACATTCAGGCCATATTTTGCGCCAAACACCATTCATGCTAGATGGTTTAATCTCCTCCCACGAATCAGAAATAATTTCTATAGCTTTCATAATATTGAACTTTTTTCAAAACTCTAGCATGGCAGGCTTATCTTGTCCATCAGTCTTACTTAAAAGAAGATTTAAATGTTCGTCGAAGGTAATAACTTTTAAAAGTCGATATTACTCCCTGATCCATCGGCCGAATAACTGGTGTCGTATTAGGCGGCAAAAATACAAATTTCACGTTTTTTGACAACTCATCAACATAAACTGGGTGGCCAGGAGCATTGTCTACTAGGACCAAAGCCTTAAAGTTTAAGTTTTCCTTGTTGCAATAAGCTTTAATTTCTGGAATAGCACAAGTTGAAACCCAGTTTTGAAATAATGTTGTTGTCATCCATGCTTTTTTGTTTGCTCGCCAGTGGACAGGAAGCAGATTCTTTGAACAACCTTCCATAGCTCTTGGATTTTCTGATTGATAAATGAGAAATGGTTTAAATTTGAAATCATCATTTGCATTACCACCAAGAAGAAGAATCAGTCTATTTTTGCTAGCTAAATTAGAAATTTTACGACGAACAACTGATGTACCATCAACTTCTGCAGCGCATATTCGGTGAACACATTGAGGCCATATTTTGCGCCAAACACCATTCATGCAAGATGGTTTAATCTCCTCCCACGAATCGGAAATAATTTCTATGACCTTCATAATGTTGAACTTTTTCCAAAACTCTAGCATGGTAGGTTTATCTTGTCCATTAGTCTCACTTAAAAGAAGTTTAAATGTTCGTCGAAGGTAATAACTTTTAAAAGTCGATATTACTCCCTGATCCATCGGGTGAATAACTGGTGTCGTATTAGGCGGCAAAAATACAAATGTCACGTTTTCTGACAACTCATCAACATAAACTGGTGGCCAGGAGCACCGTCTACTAGGGCCAAAGCCTTGAAGTTTAAGTTTTCCTTGTTGCATAAGTTTTAATTTCTGGAATAGCACAAGTTGAAACCCAGTTTTGAAATAATGATGTTGTCATCCTTGCTTTTTTGTTTGTTCGCCAGTGGACAGGAAGCAGTAACCTTTCATAGCTCTTGGATTTTCTAATTGATAAATGAGAAATGGTTTAAATTTGAAATCACCATTTGCATTACCATCAAGAAGAAGAGTCAGTCTATCCTTGCTAGCTTTAAATCCTGGCGCAGATTTTTCTGTTTTAGATATGAAAGTTCTATTAGGTAGACATTTCCAAAATAACCCAGTCTCGTCAACATTAAAGACTTGTTTTGGATCATAGACACCTTCATGAATTAATGCTTTTAACTCAGGACAGGTAGCGTTCTGCAGCAGTTAAATCAGCGCTAGCTTCTTTGCCTTTAAGAGCAATGCTGTGCAGATTTGCTCGAACCTTGAATCTCTCAAACCAGCCCTGACTAGCTTCAAATGTTTCATTGTTGTCTGTATTACTACCACTAACATTATCGTTGGATACTGCTTTACTTTTTATGTTATCAAATAAGCCTTTTGCTTTCGTCTGAATGACCATTTTACTTAATGTTATTCTCTGCGCAACTTGATTTTCAATCCAAATGGAAAACAAGGACTCCATTTTGGTCATCAAAGCACTCCTTGTACGGGTCATCGTTTTAGCATCTAATTATGATGCAGATTTTGCAGCCTCTCTTATTTTATCCCCATCTCGATCTCTAATAGTTCTGACAGTTGTTGCAGCCAGATCAACAGCCTTTGTTATCTCCACAGCCTTCTCTCCCTTATCAAATCGTCGCAGAATATCTAATTTTGTCTCCAAGCTGATAGTTTTATTTTTTATTTTTGGTAACTCTACCAGCAGCGTGCTTTCCACTCATTTGGCTAAAAAATTACAAGTGTATGTAAAAAAAAATAATATAACTCTGCCAATAAATAAATTGGAAAAATATTTACCTTTTTTGTAACCAGAAACAACCCGTAAAAATTTATAAAAATTTATTATTCTCTTTTAAAAAAAGCACAACACACTAATTGAAACGTTACAAAAAGCACAACACACTACATGATTGAAACTGAACTCTAAAATTAGCAAAACAAAGTGAAAATAAAACTGTATTAAAATTGCGTTGATTTTCGGTTAGAAAGAGAATCCCCGAGTTTTGATGGCATGGTGCAATTAGAAACAAAAGTGGTGCCATCTTTTAGAAAAAAAAGAAAATTTCAAAAAATTTCAAAAGAAAAATTAAAGACTCGAACCTAAAACAACGCAACGTCAAAAATCTAACGACGCACAGTGAAAATTAGTACTAATTAAACAGCGACGTAACTTCGAAAAAATGCAAAACGAAACGAGGCAAAGCGAGCTATTGGTGTATATATATATATAGAGATTGATTTGTCTACCAATTTTGTTTGGACTACAAAGTGGGGAGTATTGAATTTCTGTTAGATTACAATTCGCACTCACTTTGTAAATAAAAGTTAATTGTATTTGAACAGAAACCAATCTTCTTATAGAAAAATAACCCAGTTAATTACATATAGTAATATGAGCACGGTCTTAAATCTCTTGAGAAGGAAACTCGTAAAATGTTTATATCCGCTATAAACTGATCTAAATATCACCTCGCACCTGATGCTACTGGTATTGGGGAACATCACGCTTTTATCATTGAAATTACACTTTTTTAAACCTATTTGTTTATCGCAGTTCTAATAGTAATATTTTGTATCTTTGGCGTAGACAGGATTTCGTTTAGAGCAGTGATGGCGAACTTATGACCCGTGGGTCAAACACTGACCCACGCAAGATTCTTAACTGACCCACGATGGCTAGGGAACCAAGGGAACCATTTGTTTGTTTACGCGAATTTATTTCAATTTTCTAATTTGTGTGGATAAAAAATTTTAAATCGTCACTCCCTCCCCCCTTTTACGCCAATTGAATTAAGATGTTTAGTTTTAAAAATGCTCAGTTAAAAACTTTTAAACTTAACTTTGGTTGAAATGGTCATTAATGACCCACGAACTAGTACTAAAAAAAATATAAACAAAATATGACCGGCGTCTCGGTTTAGAGGAAGGCAGTAATTATTTTCAGAATTGATTGGCAAAAAAAAACAAAATCTTTCTGCTAAGTTTATTGTATATTTTCAGTGAAACTGAACTGCACGAACTTGGGGGCTGAATTTCCAAGTTAAAGTCCAAATTTCGAAAAAGAGTGGTATTTCCAAAGAAAAAAGGCAAAGAAAAGAAAATTGAATTTAAAATGAAACCAATACCGGAATATTTCAAAAAAAGCTGGGATTCCTAAGAAAGTCGAAATTTCCAAAGCGAATTTTGTGAAAAAAATTGAAATATTCAAAAATATTTCTGTAAGAATTTTATTTGGTTTAAATTTTAACTTAATCGAAATTTACAAAAAAGGTTTTTCTTAAAATATTCGAAAAATATTATTTTAAGAATTGTAACATTTCATTAAAATTTTGTTTCAATTTTGCAAAAGTAAATGAATTCTGAGAAAAAACCGAGATTGGGAGGAAGCAGACATTTTTTTTTTAATTTCTGCCTCCCCCTAATCTCAACTTTTTTTGCATGTTTCCACATAACGTCCAATTTTGAGGTACTGTTCCGAGAATAAGATAAATTTTGAGAAACAAATAGAAATCCAGAAAGGTAAATTAAAAAATTCAGTAAATACCAAACATTAAGCAAAATGAATTTCAAAAAATACAGCCAAAATTTTAAGGAAATGATTAATATTTTTAGATCATATACAAATTTCCAAAAGAAGGAAGTTGGAAAAATCGAAAATAAAGTCGTAATTTCGAAAAGAACGAATTTAGAAAAAAATAATTTTCAGAAAATCAAATTTCATTTTGAAAAAAACTAGAAAAATGTCTTTTTTAAAATATCAGCTATTTTTGAAATTTTTGGCTATTCTTCAAAATTTCGATTTTTTTTAAATCCTTACTTTTTCAAAATTATATTTTTTTTGAATCAAATTAGAACGACTTTTAAGAAAGGTTTTAAAAATATCGTTTTCTTTCTTTCTTTCAAAATTTTATTTTAAAATTTTTTACTATTCTCTCAGAATTTTCACACTTTTAGAAATCTTTTTACTGGATTTTTTTTTACCTTTTTTATGAAAATGTCGATATTTTTCTGATTTTTGAATATTAAAATTTCGATTTAAAATTGGTCTGTTAAAATTTACACTTTTTCAAAAACATTTTTTTTTAAACTTTCGCCTTTTAAAAAATTTTGAATCTTCCACTTCAAAAATTTTTAAAATTCGATTCGCCTTTATTTTAAATTCTGAGTTTTATGAAGTTTAGCATTTTTACAAAATTTTGTCTGACTTTAAAAAAAAAAGATTTATTGCAAAACCAGATGTTTCTCGAAAATTTTATTTTTTTATGAAAATTTCGACATCATCCTCAATTTTGGTGGAACGGTCTGGTCTTTGGTTATCTTCAAAAATAAATATAAAACTTATCCCCTGAAACCAAGAAAGATTAAAAAAACACAACAAAGGTTGCTCTAACGCGTTTCGACAGCCAAGCTATCATCTTGAGAGAGATACACAAGATCCTCAAAATGTTTAGTTCTTTTTCAAAGTTCCAAAATTTTGTATTAAAGCAAATTTTATTTTTATAAATTTTAGTTTTTCCCTAAATTTAAAGTTTTTCTTCAAATTTGAAGTGTAACCCTGAATTTTTATCTAATATTCGAGCATTTTTTATAAATATTTGAGATTAAAGTGGGGATTTTTTAAATTTTGAGATTAATTTTTAAATTTTGAAGTTTCTCTCCAACGTAGGGCTGTAATCACGAAATGTCTATTTTTTTGTTGAAAATTTTAATTTTCATACGTAATTTTTTGTTTAAAAAACGCAGACTTTGTGTTTTAAATCAAAATTTGGAGAAAAAAATAAATAAAAAAATATAGGTTTTAATTCGGAAAGAAAATAATTGTAATTTCTTAAGTAATTAAATAAATTATGCTCAAAAAGGCTATCAATTTGAAAAAAAATGTTGTATAAACTTGAACTGGAAGCGAATTTTTTAGTTTCTTCTCGAAATTTCGAATATAATCTTGAAATAACAAGTTTTCTCTCGAAATTTAAGGATTAATGTCAAAATTTTAATATCAATTTCGACTTTAATCTAAAAATTTCGAAAAAAAAATCGAAACTTTGCAAATTGAACTAACTGAACACACCCTACTGCCAACCGTCAATATTGTATGCCTAACCTAAGTTACGTCTTTTTCTAAAGTCGAAAGTTCGAGATTAAATTCAAAATTTTTACTTTAGTCTTGAGATTTGTAGAAAAAAGTCGAAATTTTGAAAAAGAACTAAATTTTCGAGAAAAAAGTTGAAATTTCAAGATTAGAGTGGAAATTTTGACTTTGATTTTGGAAATTCTAAAAAACATTATTTTTAAATTACTATCCTTTCTACACTTTCTTCATTTTAACTTTTTAAACTCAAAATTAAATATTTAAAAAACATCGATAAAACATCCATGTATCGTTACCGAATACCGATGTTTGAGACATCGATGTTTCATTGAAAAAAATACCGATGTTCAAATGTCGATGTTTTTTTAAACGATGTTGCATTCCTAACGGGAGATACCGGTGACAGTGAGGCTGACATCTGTCATTGCGGTTGACCGCCAAATTTAAATTTAAATTTTATCTTCCTACAGTTAGGAAAAATAAAGAAATTTTGAGAAAGAGGTGAAATTTTGAGTAATCGGTTTGAAATTTCACGTGAAACTTCGAAATTGAGAGGAGATTCGAAATCTTTCAGAGAATGTCAAGAAACAAAGTCGAATTGTGCAAATAAAGTCAACTTTAACAAAGAAAAACTTTTACAAAAATAGTAATGTAAACCTACAGAAAAAGATAAATGTCAAGGAGAAAGACGACACCTCGAGGGAAAAAAAATGAAAATTTTGCGTAGAAGGTTAAATTTTGAGTAAATGGTCTAATTTTGAAAATAATTATTTATAAAAGACAAATTTTAAAAAATTAATTGAAAATTTTGACATAAAGGAAAACTTCGACGAAAAAATTGAGATTTTCAGGAACATAAAGGATTGGATTTTAAATGAAATCAAAATTTCTAAATAAGACCAATTTTGAGAAAATTAGCGACATTTCGAAAAAAAGTTCAAATTAAAAAAATCCCGAAAGCAAAATCGCATTTCGAAAAAAAATTGAAATTTCGAAAAAAGGATCAATTTCGAGATTTCTTTTGAAATTTGAAACCGATTTCTCAAAATTTGGAAAAAAAATTGAAATTTCGAGAAAGGGATCAATTTCGAGATTTCTTTTGAAATTTTAAACCGATTTCTCAAAATTTGGTAATTTGAAATTTTCCAGAGAAAGCCAACATTTGCCATCCATAAATTAAAAAAGCAAATTTTGTAAAAAATCACGAAATGTGAAAATAATTCAGATTATTAAAAATGGTCGAAATTCCATGGAAAGCACGTGTTTTGAAGAAAACACTCCAAATTTGTTTTTCTCCTTAAACTTAGATTTTTCCTCTTAAATCTGATACCCCTATTTTTTTCAAGTTATTAATAAAAGTTTTGTATTTTCTTGAATTTTTTTCTTCAAATTTCGCTTCAATTTCGATATGCCAATTTTTTCTCCAAATCCCAAATTTTAATGATTTTTTTGCTGACTTCCTAAAACTTCTCAGAATTCCAGGACTTGACTTTTTTCCCAAAATTTTCGACAAAATTTTGCTATTTCGAATGTTTCCTAGAAATCTACAATTTCAGTTAAAATTTCAAAAGAATCATGCAACATTTGTATTGTAATTTAAAGCCAGGATTTTGAATTTGAGGTCGAAATTTTGAGAGTAAACTTGAAAGAGTGACATGTTAGACAATGTCTCATTTAAACTTCCAATTTTGACCTAGTTTTGTTTATGCTATATTTGACTTTTTTTTTTAAATTTCGACTTTAGCCTGGAAGCTGCGATTTTTTTTTGGATTGTTTTGAATTTAGGCAGCTTTAAAATCAAAATTTAGTTGTCCTGAATTCTTTTTGTGGAATTTGTTCAAATTATAAAAAAATCATGAATTGGCATATTAGATTTTTCAAAAAAATTAAAAAATGTCTAGAAGGGGCGAATTTTTCAAAAAGTTAAAATCACAAAAACTCGAAGTTTCGATAAAAATGTTGAAAAAATGTCGAAGTTCTCACAAAAAGTCGAACTTTTGAAAAAGGATGCAAATTTAGAAAAAACATCAAATCTTCAAAAAAAATTTAAATTCTAAAAAAGTCAACAGTTTCCACAAAGTCGCATTTTGAGAAAATTTTTCAAATAAAGGTAAATTTTGGTATACATAAAAGTCGAAACCTCGAGAAAAAGTCTCAGTTTTTGAAAAAGATCAAAACTTCGAGCAGTTATCAAAAGTTTGACCAAGATGAAAATTTAAAAAAAAATAGGTAGACGTTTTCGAAAGTCAGTTTTTCAACACCATTAAATTTATAGAAAAAATTAAAATTTTGAAAAAAATTGCAATTTTAAAAAAGATCGAAATTATATGTAAACATTTTTAAATAATTCAGAATTTAGAAAAAAAATTAAAATCTCAAGGAAAGTCCAAACTGAAAAAGTCTTGCGATTAATAAAATAACTAACCACTTGAAAAAAGTGGACATTAAAAAAATGAGAACATTTGAACTTCAAAGTTTTTAAAATATAAAGACGAGGTGATTTAAAAATGTCAAAAAATGTTAGACTGTTTTCAAAAAAAAATCGAAGGTAAACTTTTCAAAAAGTAATCATTTTTAGGAAGTAAAAACTTTGAGAAAATCAAAATTTTGAAAAAAAGTCGAATAAAAGAAACAAACACTCGCAATAGTTAAGACTTTCAAAAAATTTACGTTTTTAAAAGGATCAATTCCATATTTTGAAAAAGCGAATTTAAAACCAGTTAGATTTGCAAATAAATTGAAATTTCGAGTCTGAAGGTTCAAAAATGGTCAATATTTATAAAAATGAGGTAACATTCGAACATTTAGATCAATTCAAAATATTTTAAAAAAATTGAAATATTGAAAAGGACATTTTTAAAAAAGTTGGAATTTTCAAAAAATAAAATCTTTAACAGAGAGAAAAGTTATAAAAAAGTAAAACGTTCAAAAAAAATTAAAATATATCCAAATACGACAGAATTTTAAATAATTTAGAGAAGTTGGAATTTTCAAAAAATCAAAATTTTGAAGAAAGTCAAAAATTTCAAAATCAAGTCAAAATTTCGAGAAAGAAATTAATTTTGGGAGTCGTGAAAAAGTGGGTTTTTATTGTGGAAATTTTCGAAATAAGTCAAATTTTCAATAAAAATTGAATTCTTCAGAAAAGTTGACGTTTTCAAAAAAGTGATCAAAGAATTGTTTCTCTTTTTTCTCGTAGGCGAAGGCGCGGGTGTCAGCTGGTTTTTTTATAAAGTTTTTTTTTTGAAGTTTCAACTCAAAATGTACTCAGAATTCAGTGTTTCAACGTGAGAGAAATATTTTCTTCAAATTTTAAGCAGTACCATTTGCGATTAACGCAGGGATGCCTCAGGGGTCTGTTCTGTCTCCTACTCTATTTCTGTTACACATAAACGATCTCTTAGCTTCAACTTTCAATCCTATATACAGCTACGCAGATGACAGTAACCTTGTGTCATCTTTTTTCTCCGACAAACCATTATCTATCACTGCTTCAGATCGACTAAGGGAACAGCAGATACAGACGATTAATCGAAATCTCGAGATTATTCTGGAATGGGGTAAGAACAATTTGGTCGACTTCAATGCTTCAAAAACTCAGGCCGCGGTTTTCTCTAAGAAAACATCAAGGGATAATGGAACAAACATACTAATGGACGGTAAAATCCTTCCGATGGGATCTAATCTGTCTATCATAGGAGTGAATAAGAGAACTAACTTCTCTTGGGGACGATCATGTGCGCGCCATTGTCAAATCCGCCTCTCAGAAGCTGGGCTTTCTTTTTAGAGCTAAAAAGTATTTTACACCTCATCAGATATTAACATTATACAAAGCTCAAGTTAGGCCAACACTAGAATACTGTTCTCATGTTTGGAGTTCAGCCCCAAAACACACTTTAGCTCTCTTGGATTCAATTCAAAGAAGAACGATTCGCCTAATTGATGACGAAAGTCTGACCAATTCTCTCGAAACACTAGAGCACAGGCCTATGGTTGGTGACTTGTCTCTTTTCTATAAGTACTATCACGAAAGATGCTCACTGGAACTAATAGGATTGATCCCCCCAATGGCAAGCTTCTTGAGGCATACTAGACAGTCGGAGACAGCAAATTCCTGTGCGGTCCAGCTTGACACAGTGAGTACTTCTGTCTATGGAGACTCTTTTCTCTATAGAACTTCCAAGTTATGGATCTTGTTACCGAAATGAATTTCCCCCAAAAATTACAACCTATCCTCGTTTAAGAAGGCGGTTCATCGTCATCTATCCTTGTATCCGCATCCTACTCGCAGTGCTTTGAAAGCATAATGGGTTTTCCCTTTGCGAGTGGATTAAACCTAAAAAAAAAGTTATATGCTGTAGTATTTAAAAAAAAAGAACATTTCCTAATTATGTTAGAAAATCAATTTTTAATTCAAATAAAAAGTTTTAGTAAATTAATAAATGAGTCACCCGCAACTGAGCCGAAAACCGGAAAAAACCGCTATTGTTGTCGGAATGAAAACCGGAACGGAACCAATATTATGTTTTATCCGTGATTCGAAGCCCTATTTATAACAAATTTCCGTTTTCCTGTAATAAAGAAATGTAGAGGATCTACATATTAAGACCCGCTTTTTTCTCCAAACTACCTAAATCGACTTCTTAGCCTGTACCCTTCAGTTCTTGTCACGTTTTCGCTTAAACTACTTACTTTATAGAGTATCTAAAAATGGGCACCCGAGTTATAACTCCGGGTTCTTAAAATTAAACACAAGGTATAGAGTTAAAGACTCGCTTGGCAGAATTTGAACCAAACATCATTCTACAATCTACATGAACTCTTTAAAGTTGTGCATACATCAAGTTGATTTTATTACGTTTAACAAAACTAATTTTATAAATGAGAAAATAAATAATCTCGTATTCGTATCATACTCATTTTCCCCCAATTTAAATACCTGCGCCACCTACTAAGAAGTAGCAAAGCTCGCAAATGCGAAATACCCCACATTTACAAAGCATAACTATGAGAACGTACACGTTTGGGGATTTAGTTCTAAACAACCCTAAGGATATTTCCAATCGTTGGCTCTGTCAGGAATAACAGCACGTCGAACGGATCAAAGTAAGGATTGATTATGATTTGGGAGGCGGCACGCGCTAGATTATGACGCGAATATTTCCGCTCCTTTGACGCACAGTTTGATATGCATTGTGATGATTTTTAATGGTTCAGTAAATAACTGGTATTTCATCTGGGGCACAATTCACTTATGAAAGATAAAATTTCTTACATATCTTTGTATTCACACGTATTTCACCATTTAAATATCCCCATTTTTCCTCTCGCATTCCATCCGTTACAATAAAACTTCTGAAAAGACTTTTTCGAGAATTTGATATTGATTAACTTTTTTATTTGAAGAGAATTCCATGTTTTTTAGCCTTATAGCAATTAACATAATTTTGTAACATTTCTTAGTAAATGGGAGATGTTTAAAGCTTTATTGAATCTACACATCAACAAATATTGTATTTCAGGTTTGTCAGGGTCCTATTTTTACATAAAAGACATTGTTAAGTCAAAATGCGCATCTCTAACTTGCAGTATTCCATGTTGTAATAATAATAGGTTCTTCTTTTCCAACGAAGTGGGTCGTTTTAGAAATCTAGGGGCATTAAAATAAATTTTGTCGTTGAATTTGCAATGCTTAATCACGTAAACATGTTCCGCATCCATTAACTGCTCTTTACAGGTCAGTAATAAAAAAACACTTTCGGATCAAAGTGTTGTAACTTTCCGGGCTTCTAATGTTTTTCCTTAATTTAATGACTGACGTCTTTTATGTGAACATGGCAGAGCAAATATATATGACAGTGACAGGAAGCCGTGTTATTTGGGCATCACTCGTTTGATGAGCTGTAAAACAAATCACGAAGGGCCACTATGGTGCTTTATTGCAAGTGTCACTCCCTTACTGCAACAAAAGCTTCTGCGAAGTTTGGATTCACATGCCCCAATTAATTTTAGGTTTAAGGAGTTTTTCTTGTCTTCGTCTGTATTTCATCAAATCAGGCTGGCATTGGGGAATGTTACTATGAATAATCTTTTTTCCACCAACTGTAACATCATAAGCATTATCTGTTGTTACGGGCTTATCGGTTCGATTGATTACACGTGATGGATTATACCCACTTTATTACTGAACTCAACTTGGGTCACCACAATTGAACAATTAACTCACTTATTATTGACTCCTACTAACTCACTAATTACACTGATTCTAACTGACTGACTCGAGGGAAAGCTGACCGCCTTTTATAGTTTTGGCCCTCGGCTTCTAGAACTTTTCGGCGGATAAGGCTAATCGTTCCCGAAATTTCTGGAACGCTTATCTGCCATTTGTTTTGTTATCGCGGTCGCTTTCCCCTTATCAGATCCTTCTAGAAACTTTTTTTATTTACTAAATTCTACAAGTCTATTCTAAATCCTATTTCATCTATTTACATTGCGTTACACTATCTATTCTGTTACATCAGTGACGGCTGGTCTTAAAGAGGGCAAGAGAGTGCGCTCCTCGTCAAATGAGCAATCTATTCTTTTCTGTTTAATGTAAAGGATTTGGAGTTATTATATCTTTAAACACAAAATAATGATATACTAATTAACTAATAATACTTGTGACTGACTTGGAATAAAGTATGCAAACGTTTTATTCCATTATGTACATCAGGAAAGTCAAACACTGACCATAGGGAGAATGTTAATGAGAGATTTAACATTGAGAGCTAATAGTGGGATAAATGGGCGGCATCTTGTATTCTCCTACACCGGTGTAAACAATTCAACGCAGAACGTAGCGATCAGTGCTGGTGGAGATTTCAGTAGTATATCATAGCTTCTAACGTGTTTTGTTACGGGATTACCACTGGCAGGCAACAAATTTATTAAAATTTGCGTACCATAAGCTATTTGTTCTTTTAGTCCGTTGATTTAATCAACGTCTCAGGCAAAATAAAACTGATATTCTTTGATAACCAAAATATATAAACGAAATTTTTTAAACAAAATCAATAATAATTCTAATGAAGAATATAACATAATAACCCTTTAAACATTACAATATGAGTGCTAAACAATATTTCAGTCTGTTGTAAAACTCTCGACGAGTTTTTTCTAACATCTAAACTGGAAGAAACCAGCATGCTGCCTCCAAGTAGGGAAATACGTTCAGCGGCCGTAGAAAACTATGGAAGGAATAATTTTTAGCGTTTTATATGGACAATGAAAATTTTTCCTTATCTGTATTGTATATTATAAGGAAATTTAAATGAGTTGGTGAGCGCAGAATTATGCACCTAGCGTGGCTGCCGTCCGATACCTATCAACGACCTCCACGAGATATCGAGAAATAAACTGCAGAATACCACATTAAAGCAGACGTTAAAGCTGGCCCGCGGTACGCCGCTCCGCTCATGCGATATTGCCAAATGGTGAGTACGAGTCAGAGTTTGAAGTGTGTATTTACGGTATATGATGCTAAATGCGTAGCTGCCGGTTGATCTGATTGCTTTTGCTAATTGTGTCGCTTCCTAACTGCCAATAGTACCGCTATTCACAAAGAGATAGCAGCACCCATTGTAGGGTCTATTAATTTGTAGATTTGGATTTAAACAATTTTGCTGAAAAAGTAATGAGCACTTTATTTCTTTAAAAGATCGTAGAGTGAATTTTGTTTAAAAACATATTTTTTTTGTGTTTTTGTAGAGTTTAATTTGAACTTTGTAATAAAATACATTTTATCTTCAAATGCAGTTTTTATGAAAAAGTGATATAATTACATTCCTATGAAAGCAAACAAGCAAAGCAAACAAAGAGATACTGTCTCGACACAGTATCTCTCTGAAGATGATTGGCTTGACTATTGAAACGCGTTAGAGTGTTTTTTAATCTTTCTTGGTTTCAGAGGACTAGATTTGTATTTCATTTTTTGAAGATAACCAAGGACCAGTCCGTTCTACAAAAAAATACACTGCAAAGCTTGAAAAAAGTTTATTTACTTTTTTTGAAGTAAAAATTACAAAAGCGTAGAAAGGACATTAAGTTGGAAAAAAAATTAATCACGAAATGTTGACTTTTTATTCTCTAAATCCCGAAATTAAAGTCAAAATTTTGACTTTAATGTCAACATTTCGAAATGGAAATTGGAATTTAAAGTGGAAATTTCTAGAAAAAAGTTGAAATTTCAATTTTTAAATCGAAATTTAACGATTAAAGTCTAAATGTTACAAAGGCGTAGAAAGAAAATCGATTAAAAAAAATATTATTTTTAGAAATTTCGACTTTTTTCTCAAATTTTGACTTTATTCTCAAATTTCGACTTTTTTCTCAAAGTTTGGACTTTTTTCTGGAAATTTCGACTTTAATCTGGAAATTTCGACCTTAATCTCTAAATTTCGATTTTTTTTCTTAAATTTTGATTTAAAACTCGCAATTTCGACTTTTTTCCCGAAATTTCGAGTTTTTTCTCAAATTTTGACTTTATTTTTCGAAATTTCGATTTTTTTCTTCAAAATTTTGTATTTTTGTCAATTTTCGACTTTCTTCTCTAATTTCGACTTTTTTCTCGAAATTTTGACCTTAATATCAAAATTTCGATATTTTTCTCGAAATTTCGACTTCAAACTCAAAATGTCGACTTTTTTTTTCAAGATTTCAACTTTTTTCGCAAATTTAACTCTTTTTCTCGAAATTTCGACTTTTATTGCAAAATTTCGACTTTTATTGCAAAATTTCGACTTTTTTCTCAAATTTGGACTTTTTTCTCGAAGATTCGACTTTTTTCTTGAAATTTCGAATTTTTCCTCAAATTTCGACTTTTTCCTCAAATTTCCACTTATTTCTCAAAATATTTTGAAATATCGACTTTTTTCAGGAAATGTCGACGTTTTTCTCAAATTTCGACTTTTTTCTCGAAATGTGGTATTTTTTTTTCAATTTTCTACTTTTTTTTCAAATAGTGAATTTTTTCCTGAAATTTTGACCTCAATATCAAAATTTCAACATTTTTCTTGAAATTTCGCCTTTAAAATCAAAATTTCAATTTTTTTCCGATACTTCGATTTTTTTCCCCAAAAATGTTGACTTTTTTCTGGAAATTCCGACTTTTATCTGGAAATTTTGACCTTATTATCAAAATTTCGACATTTTTCTCGAAATTTCGGCTTTTTCCCCAAAATTTCGATTTTTTCTGGAAATTTTAACTTTTATCTGGAAATTTTAACCTTATTATCAAAATTTCGATATTTTTCTCGAAATTTTGACTTTAAATTCAAAATTTCGGACTTTTTTTGACTTTTTTCTCAAATTTCAACTCTTTCTCGAAATATTTTGAAATTTTGAATTTTTTCTGGAAATTTCGACGTTTTTCTCAACTTTCTACTTTTTTTTCTCAAATATCGACTTTTTTCTCGACATTTTGAACTTAATATCGAATGCTCGACATTTTTCTCGAAAATTTCCCGTTAAACTAAAAATTTCGAATTTTTTTCGAAATTTGGACTTTTTTTCTAGAATTTCGACTTTTTTTTCTTGAAATTTCGACTTTTTTCTCGAAATAGTAGATCTTTGGTTTAATGATTCATTTATTACTTTTATTTTCTTTTTCTTTTCATTGCATGTATATTAAGAGTATTTTGATTTTATAGTTTGTTCTGTAAATGGTTATTTTTTTTTAACTGCTGGGCAATAAAGATTATTATTATTATTATTATTATTATTATTATAAATTCCAAATTACGTTTTTTTTAAATTTCTACTTTTTTTTTGAAATTTCTACTTTTTTTTTGAAATTTCGACCTTAATCTCGAAATTTGGACTTCTTTTTCAAATTGCGACTTTTTTTCGAAATTTTGAACTTAATATCGAAATTTTGAATTTTTCTCGAAATCTTAACTTTAAACCCACAATTTTGACTTTTTTTTTCGAAATTTCGAGTCTTTTTCTTGAATTTCGACTTTTTTCTCGAAATTTCGACTTTCTTCTCGATACTTCGTTTTTTTTTTCTGAATTTTCGAATATTTTTTGAAATATCGACTTTTTTTTGAAATTTTGAATTTAATATCGAAATTTCGACATTTTCCTCGAAATTTTAACTTTAAACTTAAAATTTTGACTTTTTTTTCCGAAATTTCGAGTCTTTTTCTTGAATTTCGATTTTTTTTCGAAATTTCGACTTTTCTTTCGACACTTCGTTTTTTTTTCCTCAATTTTAGAATATTTTCTGAAATATCGACTTTTTTTTTCGAAATTTTAGACTTTGTATAGAAATTTCGACATTTTTCTCGAAATTTTGACTTTAAACTCAAGATTTCGACTTTTTTCTCGAAATTTCGACTCTTTTTCTTAAATTTCGACTTTTTTTCTCGAAATTTCGATTTTTTTTCGAAGATTTGGCTTACATTTTTCTTAAATTTCGACTTGTTTTCTCAAAATTTTGACTTACGTTTTTCTTAAATTTCGACTTTTTTTCTCGAAATTTCGACCTAAATATCGAAATTTCGACTTTTTTCTTAAATTCCATCTTAATCACGGAATTTCTCGAAATTTCAACCTTAATCTAGAAATTTCGAGAAAAAAGACAAAATTTTGTTAATTAAAAATAGCAATTACTGAACGCATCCTACTACCAACTATCAAGATTGTTGTGAAAGGGGAGTGGTGGGACGCGACCGTCATCTGCCTAATTTAAGAGTATGGAAATTTCGACTTATTTTCGAAATTTCGAGAAAAAATTCGATGTCAAAGTCAAAATTCCGGGATTAAAGTCGAAATTTTAAGATTTTAAGAAAAAAGTAGAAATTTCGAAAAAAAGTGGAATTTTCGAGAAAAAAGTGGAATTTTCGAGAAAAAAGTCCAAATTTCGAGTGTAAAGTCGAAATTTTGGGTTTAAATCCGAAATTTTGAGAATAAAGTCGAAATTTCGAGAAAAAAAGTCGAAATTTGGAAAAAAAATCGAAATTTTGAGAAAGAAGTGTCGAAATTTCTAAAAATAATTTTTTTAGTCAATATCGCTTTTGTAAAATGTTGATATTTTTAAACATATTTTTTTTTAATAATGTCCTTCCTACGCTTTTGTAAAATGTTGACTTTGAACTCGATATTTCGACTTTTTCTCGAAAATTTTACTGTAACCTTGAAATGTCAAGAAAAAAGTCGAAATTTTGGGTAATAAAAAATTGAAATTACTGAACGCACTCTACTGCTAAGTGTTAATATTAAATTGTAATGATGTTGGTGCTTAGAATATATTCTTATATTCTAAGGGCTGGTGGGGAGCCACTGGTATCTGCCTAACTATGGAATAAGAAATTTTGATTTATCACGAAATTTTATGAAAAAAAGTTGAAATTTCGAGATTTAAGCCGAAATTTTAATTTTATCTAAATGTCTTATCTAAGTTTTCTCAAAAAAAGTCGAAATTTGGAGAATAAAGTATAAATTTCCACTTTAATCTCGTAATTTTCAATTTAAACTTCATATTTCTAAATATATTTTTATAAATTAATGCCCTTTTTATATCTTCGTAAGAAAACAAAAATACATAAATGAAAAACAAAGCAAAAAATAAATATATGCACCGGATCTTTCTAATTAAGAATGAATAATTAAAATGTAAATATTAGTGGTTAAAACCAAGAAAAAACTTAAACTACAATGTTTCTACTTATCAGGAGATGGCACGGCGCACATTTTTTACTTGGTTTTAAACTGGAACTGGAACTGTGCGTAAAGTAATATTGGTGAATTACTTAACAAACTTATTGATTCACTGTACACGCCTGGAGGGCTGCATGAATTTGTAGTCTAGGTTGCATTCTTTTTGCATAAAACTTATTGTTATTAAATAGTAAAACGTAAATTATTGTATTTTTCGGTACGGTATTGGTATTTGAACCGTGCACCGTACTTTTGTCTCTGACATAAGTGTCAACTATCCAGAGAGAAACTATCTCCTCCCAGCTGTGTAGATAAGTCTTGGATAGCTTCTCTCAGGATAGTTGATCCTTATGTCAGAGAGAAATGTACCTCTCATCTAAACGCATCCTTAGTCTGCATCTGAGAAAACTTCTGGAAAACAAACTTACGTAATATATTGCGTGAAGTTTATAATCAAACTGTCCTTACTGATGTTAAACTAACGAGATATTTTACAAAACTAAAGAATGCCATAAACATTTACGATAGATTGTTTCTCATAAAATTTTCACCCTATTATTGGGTAAGTTGTTTTCGTTGGATCAATCTTTAGTTATAGAGCAACTTGTTTGACGTTGATAAGAAATGAAATTGATGCTTAGAATTTTATGACGTGTTCTATGTTATTTTTCAATTTGCGGCTCATAATGCCCAAATAAGTGGCAATAAAACCCCCATCACATCAGTGAATTTTGATATTGCACACATAAATGTTTGCATTAGAAAAATTTTAAAAATATACTCTTTTGCGTAGTTTATCAGATTTAATAAATGTAATCGAAACGCCGACTAAAAATAAATAACCACTAAAATGGGAATCAAAGCCACGTGTACTAAAAATTAAGTTCAACAACCGAATTGTAGGAATTATTTGGTTTCAGAGCTTGATTAAGTATTTGATAGGTAGCGGGTTCAAACCCCGAAGCGGATCACGTATTTTTTAATCCTGTTACACGTCTTACTCATAGTTACATATGCTGTTAACGTTGGAGTGTATGTTAGAAATCCGAATTAGCGGGAGAGTGACGGAAATCATAAATTTTCCCCCTATTAAAAATAGTTAAACGTGCCCAGAGAGATTTTC
Source organism: Dastarcus helophoroides (assembly GCA_028583605.1). Classification (NCBI taxonomy): domain Eukaryota; kingdom Metazoa; phylum Arthropoda; class Insecta; order Coleoptera; family Bothrideridae; genus Dastarcus; species Dastarcus helophoroides. Next base: position 31,172,077 of record CM053327.1, read on the forward strand.
ATTTCAAAAATCAGAATACAAGTTTTGATTTTTGACTCTCAGGAAGTGTAAACTTATCAGTTGTATCTTAATTTGTACACAATATTTACCAAAGAAAAATAGTTTCCACATTTTTATTTCTCTTGTTTGAAGTTTCGATCATTTTCCGAATTTTTCGGTTTGAACCCTAAAGAATGGAACTTAAAGAATAAGTCAAAATTCGAATGTTAATCTAAAGGTTTAGGTAACATTTTTCTAAATGTTTGTCTTTATGGAAATTCTAAAAGAACAACTTTGCGTTATTTCTAAAGCAAATTCTCTTGTATTGTTCCAGAAATTTGGATTTTTCAAAACCTCGACTTATGCAGAATTGCACTTTAAACTTGAAGTTGTTTTATTATTTAAAATCAAAATTTCGTAATTAAAGAGCAGCTTTAGAATTTTGAAATCAAATTCGAACTTGCACCCCAAATTTACGAAAATTTGAGTCATTGAGAAATCTTTCTAAAAGCGAAATTTCAAGGTAGGCCACCACTTTGTCGCAATTTTGAAAGTATAACAGTCTAACACCGGCATCTAATGGGATGGGGGCAACTTTGCAAGCCTGAAGACTCTATAAGCATCGAAATGTCTACGTGAACGTATCAACGAATTTGAACAAAACATCATTCTCCAATCTACATGGAATCTTTAAAGCTGTGCAAGCTGATTCAATTAGTTTTGTTACATTTATCCAAACTATGTAATTTTATAAATGACAAAGTATGTTTAAACGATAGTACCATCCATCGATATCTTACAGGAATCTACTGTGTGGTTCTTAATTAAAACCAAAACAGATTAAAACATGAAAACTAACAGCTTGTATTTGATAAAGCGAGCAATATATGCATGCTGCGCAAATGCGAAAGTTTGTCTTTATTGAATAATCCGGGGCAATATTGTGATACATTTTCTAAGAAAATATCCCCTTTTGCTCCCTGAATAAAAGAAAGTTGCTGAGAGCATACATATATAAAAACTTGAAACTTTTGACGAAAGTAAAGGAATAGTCACAGCGTGATATCTCTTTCAGCTTGGACGAGCATCTCAGCTTATTTCGTTTACAAATCTACCTACCACTGAAGTTTTTTAATAAAACAAATCCCTCTCTTCTTTGGCGCATCATCTTAAATCCTTGATGGCATGTCATCAGTATGATTCTAAAGTCTGGATAGAAAGAATACGTTGCTGGATTATCTGTAACATTTAATAGAAAAAAAATTACTAAAGCACTGAATAAAGAAAATCGTATACTTCTGGTAATAAAATCAGATTGTAAAGTGTTCACAAATTAATTGCCCTTTTATGGGGATAACAATTAACATGCAGATTGCAGAAGGATGTTTTGTTCAAATTCGTCGATATATTCACGTGTACATTGCAATACCTAGAGAGTCTCCAGTCTCCAGCTTATATACATAGGCTATCCTAATTGAACCTTATTGCATTAAGCGACACTGTTAGATCGATATATTGAAAGAAATCTACCTGCAAAGTTTTGCCAATAGAGGATCTCAGTAACGCGGTATGATTAAAGTCAGTTAGAGGTGCTAGCGTCGAGATTAGATAAAGGATTTGTGCATTTATTTTTAAGTATCTATGATAAATAGGCAATCTGTATGAACGTTTTCTTTTATAGTTAAAAAATATTTGTTTAAAAATTCTAATGATTTTGAACATTATTATTACTATTTATTTTCATGTTTTCAACCTTATAACTCAATAATTGAAATACACATCTTGACCCCTGAAACCAAGAAAGATTAAAACATACAACAAAGGTTGCTCTAACGCGTTTTGACAACCAAACTATCTTCAGAGAGATACCAGACAGCAGTATCTCTCTGAAGATGATAGCTTGGCTGTCGAAACGCGCTAGAGCAACCTTATGATTAAAAAACACAACAAAGGTTGCTCTAACGCGTTTCGACAGCCAAGCTATCTTCAGAGAGATACCAGACAGCAGTATCACTCTGAAGATGATAGCTTGGCTGTCGAAACGCGTTGGAGCAACCTTTGTTGTGTTTTTTAATCTTTCTTGGTATCAGGGAAAAGATCTGTATTTTAGTTTTTAAAGTTAATCAAGAATCAGTCCGTTCCACCAAACCAACTTTATAAATGACAAATTTAAAAAAAAATTAACTTTTTTGAAAATGTGATTTAAAAAACACAACTTTTTTAAGGTTTAACCTGATTTAAATTTTGACTTTTTTAAAGATTTTCATTTTTACCTAATGAAGACTTTGGTTTTTTAAAAATATTGCCTTTTTTAAATATTTAACTTTTTCAAAATTTCAAATTTTTTCAACTGTTCGATTTTTTTTGAATAATTCAAATTATATTAAAAGTTTTAACCCAAAAAACCATTTTATTTATATTTTAGCTATAAAAATTCGTCTTTGACTTTATTGAAAATTTTTATTTTTCTTAGAACTTCGAACTCATTCTTAAAATTTCAACTTTAACAATTTTGATCATTTCAAAGGATATATCTTTATTTTAAATTTACCTCTTAAGAATATCCATTTTTTTGAGAACTTGAGACTTCCTCCAAAACTAGGATTTTTATTTTTACGCCTTTTGAAAATTTCAACTTATTCAAAATTTTTCTTTTTTTAAAATTTTCCCTTTAAAATTTTGACCTTCCTGCCACTTTTTCTCAAAATTCTAATTTTGAAAGTTTTGGTCCCTTTTGAATTATTCCATTTTTTAAATTGCTACTTTTTTAAAATATTTCGTTTGTTTTTCAAAACTTAGACTCTAGTAAGTTACAATTTTTTTGAAGAATGTTACTTCTTAAAAGTTTCCAATGTTTTTGAAAAGTTAATCGTTGTTGAAAATTTGCAGTTTTTCAAAAATTTTGACGTTTTGAAATTTTTACTGTTTTAAAGGTCACATTATTTTAGAAATTACGGTTTTTCTTATCGAGATTTTAACTTATTTTGAAAAGTACGAACTTTTGAAATTTTCGAATTTTTTCTCTCAACTTTAACTTTTTGTTTTTGTAAAGTTTGATTTTTTTTAGATCTGGCATTTTTCCAAAATTTCGACTTTTTTCGAAAATTTCGACAATTTTATTTATAAACATTTCAACTTTTTCAGTTTTTTTTTAAGTTCAATCCACAAGCAACTCCTTAATTGTTTGTGAATTTGAACTTTTTGAAATATTTATTTTTTTGAAAATTTCAAAGTTTTGTTCGTAAGAATATTGAGTTATATTTTAGGTTTAAGTTTTTTATTTAATTAGACTTTTTAAATTTTTTATTTTTCTGTAAATATCGACTATTTGAAATTTCGATTTTTTTCGAAAATATAGGCTTTTTTGAAAATTTAAATTCTTAAAGATTTCGTTATTATTTGAAAATTCCCGCTGTTTCAAAATTTCTACTTTTCCGAAAATAATGCTTCTTGCAAGCTGGACCTTTTTAAAATTTCCAATTTTTAGAGTTTTGAACTTTTTTCAAAATTTCACTTTTCTCAAAATTTAAAATATTTCGATAATTTTGGTTATTCTTAAACATTTCTTAGTTTTCAAGAATTATTTTTGAAAATGTTAATTATTGCACAAGATTTTTTTTAATTCGATTGTGTTTTAATAGCAAATTTTTTTTAATGTCGACTTTTTTTGAAATTTTCTACCATCTTGAAACTTTTCTGGAAATTTCATCATTTTTTGACATTTTTCAAAATGTTGACATATTTTTTGAGGAGAATTTAGGCTTTTTCCAAAGTTTCAACAATCTCGAATTTTAATTTTTTTAAAAAATTCTATTTTCTCAAAATTTGTATTTGAAATTGTCGATTTTTTTCAAATTTTCAAATTCTCTTCTTAGAATTTCCAACGTTTTTTCTTAAAATGTCCATGTTCTTTAAAAATATTGGTTTTTCTTGACATTTAAAAATTTCGACTTTTTTTGGAAATTTGGGGCTTCAGCATTTACTAATAATATTTTCAAAATTTTACCTTTTTTAAAAATTTCAAGTTTTTTTATTTCTTCAACTTAGCGCAAAAATTAAACTTTCTTTAAAAAATTTCGACTCGAAAATTTTTACTCTTCTAAAAATTTCGACATTTCTAAAAGATTTTTTAAAATTTTCGAAATAATGAACTTCTTGAAAATTTCGCCTAATTCCCAATTTTTCAATTCTTCAATTTTATAAAATTTTTCAAAATTTCAACAGTTTCTACTTTTTGTTATACCTAAATGTAGATTTTTTTTGAAAAACTACTTTTTTTGGAAAATTCGATTTTTTTTGAAATGTGACATTATTTATAAATTTCGACATTTTTTCTTCAATTTAATTTTTTCTAACCTTTTTTTAATACAATCTCCTCGCAAACGGTAAAATTTAAACTGTTTGTGAATTTCGATTCTTTGAAAAATTGTGTTTTTAAAATTCTAATTTATTTTCCTGAGGATTTTGACTTGTATTTTGAAAAATTTTCGAATTTGTCTTTGATTTGACTTTTTTCAAAATCTTTTCTTCTTCTGAAAACTTCAACTTTTTGAAATTTTGATTTTTTCGAAAATTAAGGATGTTTAGAAAATCTTGAATTCTTAAAGATTTCGTTATTTTTTCAGAATTTTCGTTGCTTGAAAATTTTACTTTATTAATAATGTCAAGTTTCTTGCAAGCTGGACTTATTTAAAAATTTCGGTTTTTTAAAAGTTTTGAACTTTTTTTCGAATTTTCACACTTTTGAAATTGTCGATTTCTTCAAAATTTTCAAATTCTTTTCTTAAAATTTCCATATTCTTTGAAAATCTTGATTTTTTTTTAAATGTTAACTTTCTGTAAAAAATTTCGACTTTTATTTGGAAATTTGGAGCTTTAGCATTTACGAATATTTTCAAAATTTTAACTTTTTTGGAAATTTCGAATTTTTCTAATGTCTTCAACTTTGTGCAAAATTTTAACTTTCTTTAAAAATTTCGACTCGAAAATTTTCACTCTTCTAAAATTTTCGACTTTTCTAAAAAAATGTTTAAACTTTTTTGGAACTTTTTCGAAAATTTGAAACTTCTTGAAAATTTGGCCTTATTTTTAATTTTTTAATTTTTGTTGTAAATTTCGTCTTTTACAAAATGTTAACAATTTTCAAAATCCCAACATTTTAAAGTTCCGATTTTTTAATTAAAAAATGTCGGCTACTTTTTAGAATTTTGCCCCTTTTTTTAAGTTTTAACTTTCTTTTAGTTTCACATTTTGCACATCTCCGATTTTTAAAAAACAAATCCTACTTTTTTGAAAATTTCGATTTTTGTGATATTTTCGGTTTTTCTTCAGTATTTGTGCTTTCGAAAAATTCACCTTTTTTAAAAAATTGAGATTTTTTAAATTTTCGAATTTTTTTAACTCATATTTTTTTAATCCAAAACGTTTTGAGGTTATGCATTATTTAACCAATTTGGATTTTATTCAAAAACTAGAAATTTTTCCGAAAAATTTAGATTTTTAATTTTAGGAATTAAATTGAAAAAATTTGCCAAAAGAGAGAGTTAGAGAGATAGAGGAAGAGAGAGAAAGAGATAGACAGAGAGGCAGAGAAAGAAAGAGAGAGGGAGAGAGAGAAAGATAAAGAGAGAGAGAGAAAGAGGGAGAGAGAGAGAGAGAGAGAAAGAGGGAGAGAGAGAGAGAGAGAGAGAGAGAGAGAGAGAGAGAGAGAGAGAGAGAGAGAGAGAGAGAGAGAGAGAGAGAAAGAGAGAGAGAGGGTGGGCAAAATTACAACAATAAAAATTTAATGCTTTTAAAAAAATTTCAGATATTTTTTCACCAATTTTGATCTTTTTCTGATTCAAAATTAAAGCAGGAATTTCTATTTTCTTAAATTTCGAATATCGAGGATAAAATCAAAATATTCAGACAAAAAGGCGAAATTCCAAGAAATATATTCAAAAAATTTTGAGATGAAATCCGTAAATTAAAGTTTGTGATAAAGTTTGGAACGTATTTTTTTAAAATTTCAATTTTAAAATCAAATTTTCGAAAAGGAAGTTAAAACTCTGAAATTATTGACAAGTTTTTGCCACGTAGATGTTGACGACACTTTAAACAAATAAGATAAAATGACAAATTTAAGTTAGCATACGAAAACTAAACGCATACAAAAAATTATATAAGAAAAGTTTAAATGTTTAAAATGTAATACCAAAGATTGACTACAGCTCCCTCTACTTATAAATGCTCTATATTTTACCCGATCATTAAATTTTGTAATGGTCGCTGCCAGATCATTTATTTTACATAATAAACGGGATAATGGTACCTATTTTTTCTGGATATAATATGGGTGTACTTGAAACAGTTTTTTGGGATAAAATGTATCCTACTAACAATCTCGTCTTGCAAGGTAGGTCTGTATCAACTTTCATCAAAATAGCTTTAGTAATTAAGCCGCGAAAAGCAGACAAACAAACAGACAAGCACACTTTCGCATTTAAATATTAGGATTATGATATAGTTTATGAGTTACGAATATTGAATAATTCCATCAAGAGGGGGTTAAAAATATTACCTATTTTTACTACAAATTTTAATAAAGACTTTCATATGTCGCTAGGGGTAAGGTTGAAGTATATTTCACGGTATATATTCCTACAAAGTTGCTTTCAAATCTGATTTGAAGTGTAAATTTGGCAAAGTGTATGGGGGGAAATGTGAAATAAAAGATGCTTCTTGAGGATTGGCAGTGAAAGTTTCACAGCATGTGGAATTTCATTGCGTATATGGGCTTCAAAAGTAGAGTAGTTGATTTGATTGAATGTGTATGTTGAACGTAACACATTTAGGATGGAAAGCGGTGCATATTTTACAACAAAAAGGGGATTTTATATGATTGCTTACATATTTGTTTTGAAAATCTTTATAAATTTTATCAAGTAATAATGCCCAAATAAATATTTCTATTCATATTGTTTGGGTATTTCTTAACAAAACTTTCACTTGTAAGATAAGAAATCAATATTAATGATGTACAGGATACCCTACGATGAAATACATGAATCGATTTCTCAGGAATTATTAGTTCAAACATTTTAGAGTAGAGTAGAGTAGAGTAGAGTAGAGTAGAGTAGAGTAGAGTAGAGTAGAGTAGAGTAGAGTAGAGTAGAGTAGAGTAGAGTAGAGTAGAGTAGAGTAGAGTAGAGTAGAGTAGAGTAGAGTAGAGGAGAGGAGAGGAGAGGAGAGTAGAGTAGAGTAGAGTAGAGTAGAGTAGAGTAGAGTAGAGTAGAGTAGAGGAGAGGAGAGTAGAGTAGAGTAGAGTAGAGTAGAGTAGAGGAGAGCAGAGAGCAGAGCAGAGCAGAGCAGAGCAGAGCAGAGCAGAGCAGAGCAGAGCAGAGCAGAGCAGAGCAGAGCAGAGCAGAGCAGAGCAGAGCAGAGCAGAGCAGAGCAGAGCAGAGCAGAGCAGAGCAGAGCAGAGCAGAGCAGAGCAGAGCAGAGCAGAGCAGAGCAGAGCAGAGCAGAGCAGAGCAGAGCAGAGCAGAGCAGAGCAGAGCAGAGCAGAGCAGAGCAGAGCAGAGCAGAGCAGAGCAGAGCAGAGCAGAGCAGAGCAGAGCAGAGCAGAGCAGAGCAGAGCAGAGCAGAGCAGAGCAGAGCAGAGCAGAGCAGAGCAGAGCAGAGCAGAGCAGAGCAGAGCAGAGCAGAGCAGAGCAGAGCAGAGCAGAGCAGAGCAGAGCAGAGCAGAGCAGAGCAGAGCAGAGCAGAGCAGAGCAGAGCAGAGCAGAGCAGAGCAGAGCAGAGCAGAGCAGAGCAGAGCAGAGCAGAGCAGAGCAGAGCAGAGCAGAGCAGAGCAGAGCAGAGCAGAGCAGAGCAGAGCAGAGCAGAGCAGAGCAGAGGAGAGTAGAGTAGAGCAGAGCAGAGCAGAGCAGAGCAGAGAGAAGAGAAGAGAAGGGAGAAAACTTCTTTGAAAGTTTTTTTTTTGAAATTAAAAACAGTTATTGAATAACAGCACTAATCATGAATTTTTGGCACAAGTGTAGTTCGGATTATTTTTTTAGGCACACGTTGTCATTAGAAGACTGAATTAATTTTGCTACACTTTCAAATACCAATACCTAACAATATCGACTTTTTTTAACCGTTATTGCCAACAGTTTTAAGCTTATTACGAGTTTCTGTATTTTTAGAGTTGTAATGAATTTCCAATAATTGGGAAGATACACCAGCGGATCGGTAATTATCCCAAGTAATATTTGCAAATGTAGTTCGCCTTTGATAGCCCAACCCCTTGCCCCAATTCCCCACTCGCCTGAATAAGACCCCTCCAAGTTTCACCCCAACTGACATGTTTTACGGTAACCCTTCCTCTCTTTTATTCTCTTTTCAGTTAATCTTTTTCCAACCAGTGGTGACTCGATAAAATTCGCTCCTTTGTTTTCTTTCGCTCTTAATTAAAAAAATAAAAGCATCTTTTTCATTTAGGTAGCTCGGCCACCATGAAGCTGAAGAGTTATTTTAAATATTGCGTTTCAATGCGAACTTCATTTTCCACCAAGAATTTGGGAGACAACAACTCTAATTAAGAATAAGTCAAATGAGGGTGACTCCAAAAGTCAATTATTAAGAACTTTTTGGATTGAAGACAATTGAAGGATTCGGGGAAGGTACACTTGTTAAAATTTTTGTCGGAATACTTCAGAAAATGATTTTCAATTAATATCAAATATTTATTCATTCTAAGTATTTGTATTATTGTATCCACACGAGAAGTATTTGCTAAAAATTGATTAGTGGTAGCAGTCTGGCGCTTACATCTGTTATTCTACAGTTGACCCTAAGAATGCTCTATGATGTGAGATATCTACAAAAAATGCAACTGACACTTACAGATATTTTACAATGCAGTGGTTCGAATTTTACTAATATTTAAAATGTGCGCATTACGTTTACTTTTAAAAATTTAAAATTTTTAATTTTTTCTTATTTTGGTGTTGATGATAAGAAAAGCAGCAATTCTTTCTAGTCCTTTTGAAAAGGGTTTTTCGGTGAGGCGTCACAACAATTTGATTATTATTATTGAACAACAATATTGCAACTACTTCCAAGCAAAAGGCTGATCTGTTAGCCCTCATTTTGTTGAAAATTCCAACCTTGAGTCTCGAAACGCAGAACCTCTATTCTTCCTAAGGCTGGCACTTCGAGCCCTGAAGTTGTTTTCAGACAACGCAGTCAGGTAGATTCCCCTCGAGCTCGACATATCGAAAGCTTCTGCTCTTGATGGTATCCCCACTATTGTTCTTAAGAAGTGCACTCCAGAGTTGACTCTTGTCCAAAGCAAATTGTTCACACTTTCTTACAACAAAGGTGTATTCCCGAATATCTGGAAATCTGCTAGGGTGCAGACTGTCCCTAAAAAGAGAAAAAGGAAAAAAAATTAAAAAAAAAAAACTTGGGGCTAATTTTGAACCAAAATCGATCAGTTTCAGGAATTTTGCCAGGAGAATTTTGTATCAGTCGTATCTAATTTATTCTAGACAGTTTCCAGTTTGTAGATTGTACGAAAATTAATGTTAAAAAATGGCAAACAATAAAAACGTTTCTATTTGTACATTGATCAAATGGAAAGAAATGTGACGGAATGTTTTCAGTGGTCTTTTTAAAATATTAGGCTTCCGAGTTTTAAATAAATGTGTCGGTTGAAAATAAATCCTTGTTAAGTAAATATTTAGATATTAAGTGTCAAAGGATTTATTTCCTGCCGAACAAATAACAAAAGGTTTTATAGAAAGCTTGGGGAGATGACCATATTTTATATCAATTTTTGAGAGTGGTGGCATTAGGGAATTAAAAACCGACACAAAGAAGCCATAATTCAAACATAACATATAGCTTTCATAATTCCGATGCTCCCTGTGTTAATTACAATGTATCGTTTTATATTGCTTCATATAAGATTCAAAATGAAAAGGGGGGAAACTCATAAATATATAATAGAAATTCTTTGTATTGAAACTTCTGATATAAATCGTGTAGATAAATAAAGCGATCTACATATAAAAATATAACATCAGTAACTTTTTGAAATAAATTTCCTATTAGCATTTCAGTGGTGGTGATCCTTTTTAAGAAGTGCGTCAACATTCTAATTTTTATTACGAGCCCGTGGGTCACTAAGTCATAGGTGTAGATAAATCAAAATGTTGAGTATTTTTTTTTTACATACATGTCAAATTTTTTTTCGGAACACTTTTTCTTACATTTTCGAGTTTAAATTTGCAATATTCTGCCCCATATCTTTGTTACCCGTTATATTTAAAATGATGGAAAAGGTTATCAACATCGAGATTCTCAAATATCTGGAGGAGAATAGAATCACCTGGGCAGGCAATACGGTTTTAGACAACAACACTCCACTGGCAATCTATTGGCATATGTTACTCATATCTGTAACTCAGCTATGGAAAAATATGGTGAGGCTGAAATTGTGGCATTGGATATCTCAAAGGCCTTCGTCAGAGTCTGGCAGCGATCTCTTCTCGTCAAATTAACATCTTATGGTCTTCCTCCTGGATTCTGTTATGACAGATCTGTTCAGGTCGTCGTCGATGGCATCTCATCCGAGACATTTGCGATTAATGCAGGGGTGCCTCAGGGGTCTGTCCTGTCTCCTACTCTGTTTCTGTTACACATAAACGATCTCTTAGCTACAACTTCCAATCTTATATGGAGCTACGCAGGTGCTAGTAGCGTTGTGTCATCTTTTTTCTCCGACAAACCATTATCGGTCGCTGCTTCAGATCGACTAAGGAAACAGCAGAAATAGATGGTTAAATCCTTCCGATGGGATCTAATCTATCTATCCTAGACGTGAATGTGAGCACTAACTTCTCTTGGGACGATCATGTGCGTGCCATTGCCAAATCCGGCTCTCAAAAGCTAGGCTTTCTTTTAGAGCTAAAAACTACTTCACATCTTATCAGTTACTCACACTATTTACAGTTTAAGTTAGGCCAACACTAAAATACTGTTCTCATGTTCGGAGTTCAGCCCCAAAGCATACTATAGCCCTTTTGAATTCAATTCAAAGAAGAGCGCTTCGCCTGATTGATCACGAGAGTTTGACCGATTTTCTCGAAACACTAGAGCACAGGCGGATGCTTGGTAACTTGTCTCTTTTATACAAGTACTATCATGGAAGATACTCGCAGGAACTAATAGGATTGATCCCTGTGAAGGAAAGATTTTTAAGACATGCGGGACAGTCAGAGACAGCAAATTCCTGTGCGGTTCAGCTTGACACAGTAAGGACTTCTGGCTATGGAGACTTTTTCTATAGAACTTCCAAGCTATGGGACTTGTTACCGAAAGAAATTTTCCCCAAAATTTGCAATCTATCCTTGTTTAGAAAGGCGGTTTATCGCCCTCTATTCTGTGCTTCCGAATCCTACTTGCAGTGCTTTGAAGGCACAATGGGGTTATCCTTTGCAAGTTGATTAAACTTGCGAAAAATAAATTTTGAGTTCAAACTCGATCTTTCTAGAAAAAAATCCAAATTTTAAGATAAAAGTCGAGATTTTGAAAGGAACAAGTCAAATATAATATTAAAAACACGAAACAGCAAATTTGAGGCTGAAATTTAGAGAAAAGCTGCGAAAACTTAAACCAGACAAGGACATTTGAGATCGAAGTTATAATCTGAAGAGAGGACGCAAATTTAGAGACTGTGTTTTCAGAAAAAAATTCTCATTTTTTCTCTTTCAAAATACAGAGTTAACTTGCCTAATGTTTAGATTTATTCTAACGTTATGTTTTAAACTCGAAATCTAGACGTTAACTTTAATTGTTAGTTATATTTATCGTTAAATTTTAGGATAATCGTTTAAGTGGCCTTTCAGCGATTGACAAATTAAGATCAAAGGCAATCCCCTTTTGGGGAAATTTCTAAGTAAATCCTTGAAGAAAAAGCTAATTAAAAATATTAACTTGTGAAAGAAGCATTTGGCGAAAAAAAATGTCTATCAGTACGACTGGAATTACTTCTAGAAACCGTTTTTCTTTTTAATGTCAAAATTTTGACTATTTAAAAATATTTCCTGGATCGTTATATCCTAATTTGACGTTAATGCTCATATTTTTTTTAAATAATTTTTGTTTTATTGTTATTTAAATTTTTTCTTAAAATTCTGTCAAATGGGGTGTTTTTTAAAATTCTGAGTTCAAATTGGTAATAATTCAACTCAAGTTTTTGTATTAATTTGCCAGTGATTTTCAGAAAATTCAAATTTCTTTCACAAAAATAACAAAGTAAAACTTCTGATTTTTTACCTTTTCATTAAAATTTCGAGCCTAAACTGCCATTTTAATTCCAAAATTTGACTTGAAATGTTTACATTTTTTCTAATTTTCGTTATAAAACTCAAGTCTTTATTTAAAGTTGTATTTTTTTAATATTTCTAGTTTCAATTTAAAGTTGTGAAGCTCCACAAATTTGTTTTTAAAACTTTCCAATTTTTTTTCTCGAAATTTAATCCTTTGAACTTCCACCTTTAAGCTTTCTTCGTAAATTTTGTTTTCTCGAAATATGAACTAGATAGAAATTACAACTTTTTACTTTTACCCCAAAATGTCAAAATTAATTTGAACCTTTTGGATTTTACTCCTTTTTGTGTTGAAACTCGAAAATTCGGCATTTTTCTTTTGTAAAAACTCAATTTATTTTATTAATTCGTATTCTCTCATACAAAAAAATCTCGTCTTTATATCCTGATTTTCGACTTTGATTTCAAGATTTCGAGCTTGAACATGCTATTTGTGGGTTTTTCAAATAATTTTACTCAAAATTTGGTGTTTTTCTAGAAAGCACGACTTTTTTATTAACATTTTGACTAAAGGGCTCAACATTTTGCCTTCTTTATCGAAATATGGGGTTTAACCAGCAGTAATCGCAGCAGAAAGTTTTTAGAAGGTTAGATCTACATTGCGTAAGCGAGATGTAAGCGTCAGACTTCTTCTCAACAAGGTTGGGCCTCTAAATGAATGACCAAGGACACCTCAATCACGGGGATAGCACAATGGGCCCGGGAAGGGTGGCCTAAGTGCTGGCCTAAACTTTAGGCAACCCACAACGAATCCAGAATTCAGAATTCAGAAGCGTCAGACTGCCACCCTATTCAATTTTCAGCTTAGACTGTCCGTATGGATGCAATAAGAAATTCCGAAGCATTTTCAATAGATTTTCTGAACCGACAATACTGCATTACTTATGCGGTAAGGTTTTCACAAAGGAACTTTAGTCAAAGCAGCCAATGACATCTAGAAGGAGTGGTAGAGCTGCTATGATGTCATTAGTTCAAGACGTTTTCCTAACGTGCGAAATGAAGCATCGACATTCCGTGATATGTATAATTTTTATTAGTCAAAAACGGAACCCCTTCATATTTTACTTTTTCATTTACAATATTATCTTACATAATATATTAGTTTTTTAACAAAATCTATAAAAAGGATTTCACGCAATAAATTAAAATCTCTTCTAATACATTTTCTCACGCGTATACCTTACATGTTAAAAATCGTATATTTGACATTAAATATCTCGAGTTCGGTACTGGCACGAGTCTTTTAATTTTGTACATTTTTGGGTAACACTGTTAGTAACATCTGACAGAAATTTAAAGAAAATTTATAGAAAAGCTATTGACAGGTGAACTAATTTAAATTGTAAATGTAGATTATATTAGATGTACTAAGAAGGGAATTAATTTATATACAGGTGTCCCTCCTAGACCGTTTTAGCGGTAAAATGTTTTGGAACTGGTGTTAAAATGTCAAAAATTTTCGGCGTCGATTATTGGAGCTGTAACGTGTACAATATTGAATATAACCAATGAGATAATGTAAGGATTAGCAAAAAAATTATGTCGTGGTTATATCTTTGGAAAAACAGATATAAAATATACATCAATTAGGCTACTTTTCCTGTTTCATGCAGGAAATTCCATTAAAATGTTTTGGTTTAATGAGTCACACCTAATTTAATTGCATTAGGGGTAACATATGCCGGCAACTTTCCTAATGTATATATTTTTAGAGCAAATATTGAATCGTTTTCGCTTCACATTATATCAGTTGTCGGGTGTATGAAGTCATGAAGTCATTGGAAAATGACCCTTAGAGAATGCTACAAGTCAAAGGTCCAATCTCTTAACACTTATCTGTAGGCATTAAAGTGAAAATGTACAAAAAAATGTTTTCAATTTCACTTTTTTTAAATGATGTTTTTATACCTTAGTTGGTGAAATACTTTAATAATCACAATCTGGATATAAACTTTGACTTTGTTCCAGGATTTTTAAGTTCAATTCAGAATTTGACTTCTCTTTCGAAAGTCCATAGAAGGTTTCATCCCTTTACTACATCGGCAAAAAAAAATAATAACGCGATACGTATTTCGCCAGCAGAACTGGCATTTTCAAGTGCACTAATCTAAGTCGATTAGCAAAAGATGCATCGACGTCATCTGCATTGAGATTCAAATACTGATACTGATATTTCGAAAGGTTGAATTTGACACTAAGATGAAATTTCAAATAATGAATTTTTCCAAACGTAGAGTTTATATCCAAAATTTTGTATTTTAAGCTGAAACATTTCCAGAAAAAGTGATATTTCTAAATGAAAATCGAGGTTGCGCCCTTTTTATTGGAGTTTAGAATTGAAATTTTTGGTATTTTTTTGGAAATATAGCTTGAAACGGCTTTAAATTCAATATTTTGACTCTTTTTTTAAATAAAATTATGATATATAAATAAAAATTTTGACATTTTTCAAATTTGACTTCTTTTCGACTATTTTTTTCTATAATTTTGGGTCCAAAGTCGAGAAAAAAGTACAAATCCTAAGATGTATTTTAAAATATCGATTAATTTTCAGAAATTTAAAGTTCAATTAAACGTTTTTCTGCTTTTACAAAATGTTTAATTTCTTAACTGAATTTCGTCTTTAAAGTTTAAATGCATAGAAATGAATTAACATTCTCATTTGCTTTTTCAAATTAAGAGTTAAAATTGAATTTTTTTAACATTTCCAACTTTGAAATTTGGACTTATTTCTCAAAATTTTGATTTTTTCAATACTATTTTTAACTCAAAATTTGGAATTATTTTCGAAATTTGACTCTATTTTCTTAAAGTTTTAAATTCCCAATCAAGATTTTTTATTGAACGTTTCGACTTCTTTCTTCAAATTTGATTGATAAATTAAAATTTGTAATACTCTTTTTCAACATTTTGTGTTATTTTTAAATGAAACCTTGATATTTTGAGATTATATTTCTTTTTTGAAGAAAACCAAGGACCAGTCCATTCCACCAAGGTCAAAAAACTACTTTCTATCTGAAGATGACAGCTTGGCTGTCGAAACGCGTTAGAGCAACCTTTGTTGTGTTTTTTAATCTTTCTTGGTTTCAGGGGACAAGTTCTGTATTTCAATTATTATATTTCTTTTTAGACGCTTGTTCACTCGAGACGACAGCTAATTAGTTTTATTATTATATTTCTAAATATAGAGTTGGAAAATATTGCACACCGCGACCGCTGGTCTTGTGATCTTGGTATCCCAAAATGTCAAACAGCAGCACCTTTTGTCATGAAAATGATTACCTCGGGTAATTTTGCACCAAATTAGTTGTAATATAGGTTTTTGGATAAAGGAGAGCTTTCTCTAGAACTCTGGAGGATGATACAATTTGCTACATTTTTAAATTGAGTTTAACTCTAAAATTTGCCATTGAAAAACTATTAGTCTGTGTGTTATCCAATGTTATCACGCCACAGGTCGTAACTCTTAACCGATTTTTGCCATTCGTGTTTCTATCAATTTAAAATTTATTAGAATAGTACCCAATTGATTTTGGAAATGATTAATTATATAGTTTAAATTTTATCAAAGGAAAACCTAGTTTATTAAAGAAAAATCAATCTTAGGGATCTCATGTTCTCAGATTTTTGCCTTTTTGCAAAAATTTAACTCTAAATTATAAAACCGATTCCCATGGTGTGCACATTTGGTTTTACCAACGATAATTACTTTTTAAATAAATAAAAAAGTGCTGTTTTGGGAAATAAATTCTAAGAACAACTTAAGTTTCCACAAGTCCAATTTACAATTTAAATTTCCAGAGACCAAATAATTCATTTTGCAAATATGAAGGATTTTGAAATTGAAACTTTCAAAAAGTCTATATAAAAAAACATTGTCAAAAATAGCCATGGGTTTTGAACAAAAAAAACAATTTTTGTCGAAATGTCGGGAAAAAAGTGGAAATTTTTCGAATACATTAAACATTTTCAAAAGAAAGTCCACGTTTGTATGAAAAAGTTAATGTTTTGAGAAAGAAATCAAAATTTTAAAATAATTAATTAGTAGAGAAACCCAAATTTGGGAAAAGATTGGAATTTTCAGTAAATCAAATTTAGAATAAACCTTAACCTTTCGAAAAAATTCGAAGGTTAGAAACTCGGAAAAAAGTCGAACTTCTAAAAGCTGAATTTTGTGAAAAAAGTGTAAATATTCAGAAAAATTCCAATTTATAGAAACATATAGCAATTTCCAAATTCGAAACTCGAAATGTTTACCTTTTTGCGGTGTTGGAATTAGTTTTAAAGGTTTTTTTTTCGAAATTTGAGGCTTTATTGAGCAAAAATAGTTACAAATCGATTATTCAAAGTATTGTCTAGCTAGCCACTACGTTTTCCCATCTTTCTGTCAATTTTCGGATGCCAGCTC
Organism: Dastarcus helophoroides; assembly: GCA_028583605.1. NCBI lineage: Eukaryota > Metazoa > Arthropoda > Insecta > Coleoptera > Bothrideridae > Dastarcus > Dastarcus helophoroides. Next base: position 31,188,823 of record CM053327.1, read on the forward strand.
GGAGGAACAGTTCGTCTTTTGATGCGATCTATGTATAGATCCATTTTTTCGTTTCTTCGTAAGAGGTTAAGTGCTGGTCAGCCAAGCCATGTGCCATCGATCGGAACAAGTAGTAATCGGACGGGGCAATATCTGGGGAATACGTCGAGTGTGGTAGAACATCCCATTTCAACCTTTCCAAGTACTTTTTGAAGCGTTTTGCGACATGAGGACGAGCGTTGTCATGTTGCAAAATGACTTTGTCGTGCCGCTGCTCGAATTGCGGCCGCTTTTCCTTCAATGCCCGGCTCAAACGCGTCAATTGTGTTCGGTAGAGGTCCCCGGTGATGGTTACGTTTGGTTTGAGCAGCTCATAATAAATGACGCCCAGCTGATCCCACCACATACAGAGCATGAGCTTGGATCCATGGATATTCGGTCTTGGTGTTGATGACGATATGTGGCCGGGGTATCCATACAATTTTTTACATTTGGGGTTATCGTAATTGATCCACTTTTCATCGCCAGTGACGATGCGATGCAAAAAACCTTTCCTTTTTTGACGCGCGAGCCGTTGTTCACACGTCATAAGCCGCCTCTCCACTTCTCTCGGCTTCAGCTCGTATGGCACCCAATGTCCTTGCTTCTGAATCATACCCATGGTTTTGAGACGTTTGCCGACTGTTGACAAGTCAACTCCCAATGATACGCACAATTCTTGGAGCGTTTTACATGGATCTTCGTCGAGTAACGCCTCCAATTCTTCGTCTTTAAACTTTTTCGGCTGACCGGGACATTCCTTGTCATCGGTATCAAAATCACCACTTTTGAAGCGTCAAAACTAGTACTCACATGTCGAAATCGATGGAGTATAACCCCCATAAGCTTCCTCGAGCAGCAAACGACTCGCAGCAGCAGTTTTCTTCAAATGGAAGCAGAACAATAAAGCTTCCCGCAAATTGCGTTTATTCGGCACAAAAGTCGACATATTGAATGGTCTTGGAATATATGTTGCTTACACTGGCGCAAGATGACATAAACTGACAATCCAAGCTATATTATAGTGCTTTGGCGCGAATATGGTTTTGGAGTGCCCACATGCAACATACGTTTACAACGAGATCTCTTAGAAAACATTTAAAACTAATTCCATTAGTGAAATTTGAATTTAATATCAAAATTAACTTTAAATTTCGCTGAATCATTCGAATTTGCAAGAAATCTTTTTCTCGAAGTTTGAATTAATGTCAAAATTAACTTCAAATTTCGCTCAATCAGTCGAATTTGCTAGCAACCTTTTTCTCGAAATTTTCCAAAAATGTTTTCTTCGAAATTTTGACTTCTTTATATTATTCTCTTATCTATTTAAAGAAAGAGACTTCGCCGGTCACATGGGAATCCTTAAGGAATGGAGCCCTGTGATTTTAGCAAGATTGGTTGATTATATGCAATCCAGGTACGAATTTGATCATTCCTTTGAAGTGGACTTAGATAGCCACACTGACGCTTAATCAGTACCTAAAGAAAAACACTAATTAGCCATTTGATTTACAAATCGATCCACGACACCACATGGGACTGGAGTGGGAATTTATGGCCTTAACTATAGGTTCTCTTAAGCCTTGCGAAAAGACCCAACTGTCTTTCAAACTGAAGTACATGCAATATAACTCTGCGCCTACGAGTGTCTTCGAAGAAACCTGAAAGGAACAAAGGTCCACATAGCTCTGACAGCTCTCAGCAGTTGCCTTGTAAAGGCTCTCAGCAGTTGCCTTGTCAAATCGAAACTAATTTGGGACTGTCAACAAACTCTAAAGCAACTAGCTAAACACAACAGGATCCATCTTAAGTGGGTGCCAGGGCACAAAGGAATACAAGGGGATGAAGCTGCGGACCAACTCGCTAGAGAAGGATCTGCATCGTCATTTCCTAGACATGGACCGGTTTCTGGTTTTTCTAAAAGTCAAAATCAGCAATAAGGTCAAAAAATGGTAAGCAAAATCGAGAATTTCCCATTGGGAATCATACCTAAGACTGCGATAGGCAAACAGATTCGTATCTGGAACGCTTGAAAAGACAAAGGACTACTTGAAACTTAGCAAATCCGAATTAAGGATACTAAACGGCCTCGTAACAGGTAACAGGTACCACCTCAGGAAAATGGGTCAAGCTGAAACGGACCTACGTCACTTTTTCGCAGAAGCTGCGCAGATTGCAGAACATGTGCCATGCAAGTGCGACGCGCTTGCACGCAAAAGGCACGTCCAACTCAGATGGGCATCTTTAGACCCTTCGAGTGTGGAAGAACTCAATCTCAGGTCCATAATAAACTTCTACAAGAGTTTGAACCTGGGAACTACATAGATCAGGGTATGCACAAAAGATCTCCTTATGTCTAGGTGCGAGGTGGACGAAAAGAAACAGGAAACGACCCATACATAATCTAATCTAATCTAACCTCTTATCCGATTTTCAGAAAATAAATTAATTTTAAAAATGTCGAGTAAATTTCGAGGAAAACCAATTTCGTGAAAAAAGTCAAAATTTCCAGGAACATAAAACATCAAATTTTGAGATGAAAGTCGAAAAAGAATAAGACTTTCAGAAAAGTCAAACTTAAAAAAAACTCGAGATTTTCAGATAAGAATTTCGAAAAAAACATTTCTTGACAGAAAAGTAGAATGAAATCGACATTTCAGAAAAGTCAAATTTTGGAAACCGGCTAATTTTAGGAAATCGATTAATTTTAAGGGAAAACATTAAAATTTCGAGAATAAAACGAATTTCGAGGAAAAAATCGAACTTTGCAGGAACACTGAGTATGGAGTTTTGAGATAAGAATTAAAATTCTGAAAAAAAAGCAAACTTTAACAAACCAGTTGAAATTTTCTGAAAGTTAGTTTTTAAAAAGGTTGAAACTTTGGGACAAAATCCAATGTTAGAAGAAGTAGTAGAATTTCGAAAACAAAGTAAAAATTTCGAGAAAAAGGGTCGCTATTTTGAGAAAAAATAGAAACTAAGAAATAGCTTTTGTCTTAATAGAAATTATTTAATAATGAAAGGTGCATTACTTGCAAAATATCAAATTATTCATTCTATGTTTACTACGAATTTGTTGGTGGAAAGGACTGATCCTTGGTTATCTTCAAATATTGAAATACAAATTTTGTTTCTTGAAAACAAGAAAGATTAAAAAACACAACAAAGGTTGCTCTAACGCGTTTGATAGCCAAATATCTCTTTGAAGATGATAGCTTGCCTATCGAAACGCTTTAGAGCAACCATTGTTGTAATTTTTAATCTTTCTTGGTTTCAGAGGACAAGATTTGTATTGCAATATACGAATTTGTTACTTTGTTGCAAAATTTGCTTGCTTGTACACGAGTTTATTTTGAATTTAATAATTTTTATACACTGACACTTTATTACATTAAAATACTCGATGTAACAACTCCCCTAAGTAGTAAGCTTTCTTAATTGTTGGTGCATCGTATTTTCTTTTCCGTTTATTTTCAAGTGAGTTTGAAATCGAATAAGATTAGAAAATGTTTGAAATATGAGATACTGTCCCTTGCCAAGTTCATTATATCCTAAAAGTATGATTAAAATTCTTGAAGGAAGTTGAAGAGCATTAAAAACAAATGTTTTAATGGAAGCAACGTGCTTTGTTAAAATCTAAGACAAAGTAAACCCCTTCAATGGCTAAGGATTGAATGCACGGCTGTAATGATGGACAAACCCACTTCCTGAACTGCGAAGCACTCTTGACCTGCTTAGGGTCCCCCTGTCGAACGAAGTTCTGCTGCGTGGTTTCCTATGAAATGCGTAATAACAAGTCGAGGAGCTTTATGCGTAGTCGATCATTTAATACGCAATTTCCTTGTTCCTTTGCTTAAGCACGAAATAAATTAATTAGTATTTGTTAATTAATATTTTTAAGTGAGAAAACTTGATTTCTACCGAAGCAAATACTACGAAGCAAAGGAGCGTAAACCCCAAATAAAAAAAAAACTGGCTTGAGAAATTACTCTTAGCTTAGTGATGCTAGACTGTAATGTGGAAATTAGTTTTTCCTCAGATCCCTTTTATTCATTGTTACGCTATATCCTTCATTCCCGACGTTATTTCTGCTATTTCATAGTGAGAAATGACAAAGATATCTGTAAATTTATTCCACCCCTGAATCAATAAATTTGATATATTATATTCAATAAGCATTTCCGATGCATACGTGCTTTATATTTTAGCAAATATGCTGTCAAGTTTATTGTTCTTATTTTTCATTCTTATTGTTATATCCTCTGAACGCATGATATTTTTATTATGTTTGTAAAGCAGAACGACAAAGGGTGTCAGATGACGAATGATTTACCATTTACTTTCTAATGATTTTTATTTCCAAGCGAATTTCGTATTCCATATAACAGAATTCGCTTGGGTATAGTCCATTTCAGATAAATATGCATCATAGTAGGCATCAAAGTTTTAATTTTGTAGTGGTAACTAGTAATATTTAGACATGGTCGTGTGGCAGCGCTGTGACAATTCTTAAGGATGTTCTGTGATCTAAAAATTCTAATCTAAATACAGTCAAACTTCCCTATAATGAACCTTCATATACCGAAATCCTCTATATAGCGAATTTTTTCATGGAACGAAGCATTTTAAGCAAATTGACACCTAATATTACCTCCAATTAGCGCACAGGATACCTCCTTACAACGAATTTGTGAACCAAGATTTTTCAAGGTTTAATTAGTTTTAATAATTGCCTTCCGTTTAGAGAAAGTTCTTAATACCTCATGCTAATGACATTCCAAGGTTTGATTCGTTCAAAATAAATAAATACTCAATTTTTGGGATACCCCAAGACTTTGTTTACCTGCTAGTCTAAAGGGGTTTTCAGTTCGAGAACACACCTGAACTTGTTTTCAATGCGTTAAATAAGCGCGAAGTATTTTTTGAACAGTAATTCTTTCTTCAAACAGAAATAACAGATTTTTTAACTAAATTTAATGTATCTACTATATTTGTGTATATATTTTTTAAATAAATGTGTAATATGAAATTTTACATGTGATTTGTGCATTTTTAATGCTACATCCCTATAACGAAAACCTCTCTGTAGCGATTTTTGTAAGATATTGGAAATTCACTATAGGAAGCTTTGACTGTATCCCTAAATATTGGAATTTGTTGTCGGTTGTTTTAGGAGTGCTTCTTTTATATTTTATGTCAATTTTTGCCGAAAATTAATAATTTATCAATAATGCTAATAAAAGCAATTAGTCTGGTTATTTCTACCAAACAACCTCTGAAATATAGAGCAATATCAAAATATTCAAGCGTGAAGGCAGCTTTCGTCCTGCTGATTTTTTAGTAACTTATCTAAAGCTTGATTTAATTCTACACGTCTTACTCTTCTGCGCATTCATCTAAAATGGACTATAGCTAGTTTGTAACAAATATCTCTAAAGGAACAAAATCTACTTAGCAAATCTTTAAGCACTGACTAACAAACAACGCACAGCCTAAACCGTTGAGTGGAGAAATATGAAATATCACGTAGGTGTTCTCCCTAATACGTAGGTGAGCATTAAGGGGGGATTTTTTAAAATTCAGCCTCTAAGGTTATGAAACTGGGCTTTACATTGATGAATCTGTCTTCACACAAATTTATCCAAATTTTCGCATGTGATCAGTCTTTTAAGGAGTCATTTTTTTAATATAAACTTCTAACCGTTTGAGTTTTAAACTCGAAATGTTGGCTTTAATTTGGCACTTCTTCTGGAAATTTCGAGTTAATATATATGTTTTGCATTAAATCGAAAATTTGAGTAGATTGTTTTTCAATGTATCAAGTTTTTTCTAAAAATTTTCGGTTCAAATATGATTTTTTTTAATTTATGGAAATTAAACATTTTTTCCAAACATCGAATATCTTCTAAACTTTCGAGAAGCAGTTTTAAGAAGCAGGTAATAATTTCGTCTTTAAAATTTATAAATTAAAATTAAGTTCCAGAAGGAAGCCAAAATTCCAACAACAAAATGAGATTATTTTTAGAAATATTTTGGATTTGTGGTTCAGTAATTTCGATCTTTTCCAAATTTTATAATTTATAGCAAGGATATGTAATGTTTTTTATTTTGACTTTAAAAATAAAAAGTTGGGAATAACGTCGACATTTAAGAAGGGAAGTTAAAATTATAAGAAATAATTTAAAGTTTTATGTTATCAGTAATTTTTTTGTTAGAATGGATCGGTTATCTTCAAATATTGAAATACAAATCCTGCCCACTGAAAACAAGAAATATTAAAAAACACAACAAAGGTTGCTCTAATGCGTTTCGATAGCAAAATATCTCTCTGAAGATGATAACTTGCCTGTCGAAACGCTTTAGAGCAACCAAGAAGGATTGAAAAACACAACAAAGGCTGTTCTAACGCGTTTCGATAGCCAAGCTACCATCTATAGAGAGAAGATGATAGCTTGGCTATCGAAAGGCGTTAGAACAACCTTTGTTGTGTTTTTTAATCTTTGTTGATTTCAGGGAACAAGATTTGTATTTCAGTTACTCATTTCTTAAAATTTTAAGAAAAATGTTAAAATCCTGAAACTGAAATAAAATCGAAACCACTTTAAAGAAATTTCTGATTTTTTCTCAAAACTGAGAAACAAAACTTGTAATTTTCGGTTTATTATTCAACATTTCCATCCTCTTCGAATCTTTGTGTTTTTTATTTTGATTTCCGAGTTGAAAGCTTCTGTTATACATTAAATTATTTTGAAAAAAGGCATCACCGAAAATTGTTACAAATCTCGACTTTTTTCTAGGAAAAATTTTGGATTTTCTTAAAATTGAAACTTTAAATTTAAAAATTTAGCATTAACGTGAAAATGCCAGATAAACATTGTAATAAAATTATACAATAAAAAAATATTCCCGAAACTGGTAGTTTTAAGTTAAAATTTCATGTTTATAATTAAAATTTTTAGACCAAAGTCGAAAATTATGGATTAAGTTCAAAAAACTTTTAAATTTTGACAGGAGTGTCTCTGGAAACTTTGATTACAAAGGCAATGTTTGGAAGTGATGTCGACGTTTCGAGAAGAAACTACAGAATGTCAAAAGTTTCTTCACATTTTTTTGGTCCTTGGTTAACTTCAAAAGTCGAAATACAAATCTTGTCCCTTGAAAACAAGAAAGATTAAAAAACACAACAAATGTTGCTCGAACGCGTTTCGATAACCAAGCTATCATCGTCAGAGAGATACTAGGGTATATCTTAAAAAACACAACAAAGGTCGCTCTAACGCGATTCGATAACCAAACTATCATCTTCTTCTCTCTAAAGATGATAGCTTGGCTATCGAAACGCGTTAGAACAACCTTTGTTGTGTTTTTCAATCCTTCTTGGTTACAGGAATGAGATTTGTATTTCAATTTTGGAAGATAACCAAGGAGCGATCCGTTCCAACCAAAAAATAACTATAATGCACAGACCAATAGGTTTGAACATTTATTAGATTCGAAGTTTGGAAACCAAATACCGGTTTCGATCTTGTAATATCTCGTCAGTTTGGTATATCCAACTCGAATGCTAATAAATAGCATTCGAGTTGGATATACCAAACTGACGAGATCTAACAAGATCGAAACCGGTATTTGGTTTCCAAACTTCGAATCTAATAAATGTTCAAACCTATTGGTCTGTGCATTATAGAATCCTTGTCTTCTGGGAACTCTCCTAGAGAGCAACCGCTTCGCTAGGTGGCAGTGTTTCAACTGTTGGTAGTTCAGCTACCTATGATTCACTATACACCCTGGAGGGCTGCATGAATTTGTAGTCTAGGTTGCATTCTTCTTGCATACAAAAAATAACTGATAACATAAAATTTTAAATTGTTTCTTAACGACAGCTTGGCTATCCAAACGCTTTAGAGTAGCCTTTGTTGTATTTTTTAATCTTTCTTGGTTCCAGAGGACAAGTTTTGTATGTCGATTTCTCCAAATTTAAACCTCGAACTTCTAAATTAAAGTCAAAATTTCGCTTCATGGTTTTTTTTTATCAAAATTTCTATTTAGATTTTATAATTCTCGAAAAGTCTTCTAAATTTCAAGTTTTTTTTGGAAACTTTTCGGCTTTTTGAAAAATACTCTTTTTAGAGAGCCAGTTTTAAAATTGAAATTTATATAATTATCGAATTCGTTTTAAGCAATTAATTAAATAATTTAAAAATTCGCCATTTGGGAAGTCAAATCCTTGAAAAATATTTAAAATCTTTAGTAGCAGGGGAATTTTCAAAAAATCGAAGATACAAAAATTCGCTCCGAGAATAAGTTAAACATTTTCAAAAAAATAAATTGAAAAATGTTCAAGCGTTAAAAATAATCGAAATTTTGAAAAATGTATCTATAATTTTCGAAAATAATTCAAATTCTGAAAAAATCGTAACTTTGAGAAAAACTCAAAATTTTGATAACATAAGGTCGAAATTTTTAAAAGGAAAAGTGAAAATTCTGAACAAAGTTTAAAAATTTGAAAAACTTAAAATTTTGAAAATAATTAATATTTTCAAAAAAGTGAACATTTTCAAAAAAATTCGAATATTTCAAATAAAGATCTGATTTACTACTGCATATTTAAAAGTCAAAACTTTGAGAAAAAGTTGAAAATTTTCAAAATAAAGTCGAAATTTTTCAGAAATCTTCGAGTTAAAAGTTTAAACAAAAATAAAGATTTTCAAAAAAAGCGGATATACTAAAAAAAATGTAGATTGTCAAAATAAAAGAGAATATTTTAACAATCGGATTCATAAAAAAATACACATTTTAAAAAACCTAAATTATGGGAATAGATCAAAATTTTATGTCAAATTTTTCAAAATATTCATCAAAATCTCAAAGAAAGCAAGATTGCGAAAGGGTTGAAATTTACAAAATAAGCTTAAATTTTAAAACACTGATAATTTAAAAAAAGGAATATTTGAAATTTTCAAAACGTAAAGTCAAAATGATTAAAAAGTCAAGATTTTCGATAAAAATCGAAAAATCAGATTTTTCAAATTCTCATCTTCAGAAAGTCAAAATATTTAAAGAGACGATCAAACAAGTTGAAATTTCAAAAAGAAATTTAATAAAGACCAAATAAAATGTAAAATGTTAAAAAATATCAAAATATACAGGGTGAGTCATTAGTAGGGTAAAGCTCTATAGCTCCTACAGATTCTTCGCTAACAAAAATATTTTTGGTACGAAGGTACGTTAGCACAGTCTAAAATTATTTTTTACTATACAAGATGAACATATACAGAGTAGTGGAGTAAAGTTCACTTTTTTTAAATAGAACACCTTAAATATTTTTACGTATTTAAATTTCTCACAAAATGTTGATTAAAATGGTACTAAAACAATAGGAGTCTGTGGTTAACAGTTTTTAAGATAATTCGAAAAATCATGAAAATTAAGTCTAAATTTCAAGCCCGCTTAAAATTAGGGAAACACACAAATAATTTTATTTTTAGTGCAGATTATTTCAGAACATTCTTTTTTTTTTAAAGAACGACGTATTTTTATTTAAATAAGATTTACATTTATACAGGGTGATTAACAAACGCAAATTGACATTTTTCTCAAACATTTCAAATAGCACACCCTGTATATTATTTCCCATTTCAGTTAATTAACAACTAAACTTCGCTTTAATGTAAACATTTGTTTCTAATCCTTATAGTTCGGGAGATATTTAATCTTAAATGAAAACAATTCAAATTATCTGGATTTATTTTAGAAAAATGCGTTTTTTCTCATATTTTTTAGACATAAACAAAAGTAATGTTTTTGAAATGGACCAATTTAATTTAATGTTCTAATTTTAATCATATAAATGGCATATTTTCAAAAATATGAACTCTTAATTAGAAAACATATTGGTTTAGAAGCTGCTTATCATCTATCCCCAAATTCTATGCATCTACGCTCTATGTTTTTTGCAAAGTTCACATTATTTAAGCAAATAAGGGTAAAACTAGTGCATGGTACAACATGCATTCATTCTAGTCAATTTTATGTTTGTTTTGGTGAGGAAAATTAACAAAACAAACCCATTTCCTACAACGACAATAAAAAAAATCTTAATAAATATATTTTATGCAGCATATTTTCAAATAGAAAGTGAGTTAAACCTACACTGTGGCCCAATCAAGCTAAAGTACTCTAATAACAGTTATGTATTTTACCTTAAATTGTTAGGATCGCAGTTGGAAGGAGATATGTCAAATTTCTGGTTTTGTAAATTTTTTTCGAAATTATGCGGTAAAAGGTTTATTTATTAGTGTTTTTCATTACCGTTAAGAAATAAATTTTCAACAACTTCAATCAGAGATACATTCAAACATTCAAATATCGACAATTTTTGTTTTTCAAATTTAATGTTAAATAACTCTTAAATTAACTAAATAACTCTCAAACTATAAGAGCTAGACCCACACATATTGACATTAAATCGACGCTTAGTTGCTGGTTAACAAAAATAAAAAATAATATACAGGGTGTGCTATTTGAATTTTTTGAGAAAAATGTAATTTTGCGTTTGCTAACCACCCTGTATAATATCAAATACTCCTTAAATAAAATTACAACAATTTTTAAGAAAATAACATAATGTAATTATTTGCATAAAAAATAAGTTGATTTGATTGTTTCTGGTCTTTCAAACGAGCTTCAAAATTTGACTCAAATTTCATGATTTTTCTAAATATCTCAAAAACAAACGCAGACTCCTATTGTTTGATATCGTATTAATCAGCATTTTGTATAGCATTTAAATATGTAATAATATACAGAATGTTCTGTTTAAAAAAGGACAACTTTAGTGCACCACAGTGTATATATTTACCCTGCATAATACCTACACAATAATTTTAGAATGTGCGCCTCGTGGTAATGTACCTTTGTACTAAAAAGATTTCTGTTATCAAAATAATTGTAACTTGACCGTACTTATGACTCACCCTGTATACATATATGCAAAAAAAAGCCACACAGAAGTTGGAATTTTCAAAAAGTCAAAATTTCAAATTTCGAGTATGTTGCAGCTATCGCCCCTTTTACAGGAGATGGAGCGGGAATAATGCGTCAAATAATGACAGAGGACATGACCAATTTCAAAAATACAGTCCTCAAAGTCTACGAGACCATGACGCAAGATGTGAGCGACGTCCTCACCAATGAACAGGTTTAACTGGAGGAGTATATATTTTTTTTAAGTACGGGAAAATCCGTTACGGACATCTGGGAAGATAACCCAGATAGTGTCGGACTCAAACTACGGGTACCGACTAAAAACCACCCTACTTCTTCGGGCCAGGCCCTTGGCCCCCAATCCCTCCGTCAGAACAGTACAATAGTGTTGGAGCGCTATTGTAAGCTGTGTTTCCTGAAACACAAGAAACAAACAAAACAGAAAATTTCCGAAATGGAAGTCGTAGCCTAGAGGACCATCTTTGGTCTCCTAATTCTCGTTGGGATGTCTGGATCGTAAGCCACTGCCTGTCGGACTAGTTCGTTGGGATGCGTTTCCGCTCTCACCATCGCCCTGGAATTAATTACCAAAGGTAGTTTAGCTTCCCTATGGAGCTGATTGTTTCTCACAAACCATGAAGCGTCCATGGCTTGCCTTAGAAAGTCGTTCTGGAACACCTGGTGTTTTTTCATCTGATTATCCGTCGCCTGTGACCAAGCTACAGATGAGTAGGTCATCGCTGGTCTTATGATTGATTTGTATAGTAACACTTTAAGTCCAATGGGCAGGTTACTATTTCTACAAATCATCGCTTGCAGCAGTCTCTTCAGCATTTTGGCTTTGGACACTGCATAATCGATGTGTGCCTGGAAAGTAAGTCTTTTGTCAAGAATTACACTTAGATACTTTGCCTGAAGGTTCCAGTCGACGTTTTGCCCATGAACATTGACATGTCCATACGGTTGGAGTCTTCTTCGAGTGAAAAAGACTGCTTGGGTCTTGTCTGCGTTGACTTGGATTCTTCATTGACCGAAGTAATCTAGTAGACTGTTCTGAAGTCGTTTGGTGACCACCTCTGGACTGTAAGAGTACGCCACTAAAGCTGTGTCGTCTGCGTATGTTGCCAAAAAGATGTGGTCAATTGTTGGATTGGTTCTCAGGATGTCTGCTGTGAACAGAGAATACAGCAGAGGTGACAAGGCAGTCTTGAGGCACCCCATGCTGTAGCCTAAACTGGCTTGATAATTCCTGTCCCACCTTTGCTCTGAATGAGCGCTGGTCCAGGAACGAGCTTATTTTTTGAACCATTGTTAGAGGTATTCCAAACTGGTGCATCTTGTAGACTAATTCTTGGTGCCAAACTGTGTCAAATGCCCTGGAGATATCAAAGAAAATAGTTCCAACTACCTGGTTCCAGTTCGTGCGCTAAGTGATTGTTTCAACCACTCTCAGCAGTTGGTCTGAGGTAGAGTGCATAGGTTGGAACCCAAATTGTTCCTTAGGAATGATGTCGCGATTGCTGATGATATTCTGCAGAAAATCCTTTCCGCCAAGTTGGAAAAGAGGCTGATTGGCCTGTAATTTTGGGAAATTTTCCCATCCTTGCCTGGCTTAGGAATGAAGATAACGTTTGCAGTCTTCCATCTTGTTGGAAAATACCGGCATTTAAACATGGAATTGACTATTGCTCCAAAGTATTTGACAGCTTGGTCCGGATAAGACTTCAGAGCTTGGTTTGGAATTCCGTCTGGACCTAGACGTTTAGCTTGCGCAGAAAGCTTTGGATTTGCTCCTCGTTAGTCGGTTGGATGTCGTCATCTTCTTCTGGCACCTCCTCCTGAAGAACTTGAACCTCTTCTTCCACCTCCTCTACGAAGTCTCATATTCCTCTTTTCATCTATTTTTCTTTCTTTGTTCCTTAAGAAGCCCCTTACGATGGTGGGCGAAACGTCGAACACTTTTAGTAGTTCTTTGACACGGTCCAATCCCGGAAGAAGTATATCCTGTACTGAGTCTGGCCGTGGAAGCCTTCGTTATCATATCCACTTCTTTAAGTTTGGCCTGTTAGTGCGGGAGGAGTACAACCAAGAAAGACACCAGATATACAGCAACAAGATGATGCCGTGCATCAATGAGATCTATGAGGTATGCCCCGATTTCAGTTTCGAGCTATACTACAAGAACAAGGACAAATTTCAAAAGAGTCGAAATTTTTAAATAACTGAAAATTTTCAGAAAAATTTGAAATTTTGGAAGAACGAGAAAAGGTCGACATTTTGAAGAAAGTGGATATTTCAAAATGTGGAAATTTTCAGAATAAGTCGAACAATAAAAATTGAATTCTTCAGAAAAATTCGAAATTTTCAAAAAGGAAACTTTTCTGTTCTGTTAAAGGAGCGGATATCAGTTAGAAACTGAATGATTTGTTATAGATTTTATTTATAGTTGCAGCAGAGGCGATCTATTAAATGGATGTATAGATGATAATATTAACAATCAAATAGTAATAATGAAAAACTCTGAGGTGTACAACATTTATGCAGATTATTAACAATCACATTAATATTTAATCTGCAATTTAACGAAAACCTCCCATTTTTAGCATGCGCTCACGTAGCACTTCCGCAGGAATATCCCATATATCTATTATTTATTTAGATTCGAATAAAATTCTATTGTGTTCAAGAAATGAGTTAAGGAAATTACATGTTACATTTGGTCTTTATCCTCTTAGTCAGAATATCATTATTGATTCCTTTGTTCTCACCGATTTCATTGTTTCTTTACGTTTTATTTTGATAAATAGATGCCTCTTTTGCGTGACCTGTCTTTTTGAGAAATGCCTTATAAACCCCCAGGGAAGACGCATTTAATTTCATTGGATTTTCTTTTAATATTGTTTGACCCATATATTATACAGGAGTAAAAAGGTTCTGTGCGAAATTACAAATGCCCTTTCTATTCAACCAAGAATTATATCCCTTCGTTCTGCATAGCTTAATCGGAAGTGGCTCAACCCCTCTATTAAAGGGCCAAGGCAAGACAGATTCATTGTAATAGAATATTTATATTCCCTTGTTGTGTTTACTTATCAGTTGTAAACTAAAAAGTGAACCTGAAGGCCCTTGAATGGCATATTATTGCACAATGGTTCGTTACAGGTATATCTGCAGTATAAGGATAATGCATAAGATAAGCATAATGCGTAGGATAAGGATAATGCATGGATAATCCAGATTCGGATGTAATAAGACAACCTTCCTTGGGTTTATTCATATACTGCCTTCGATTTCATAAAGTGTTAACCCTTTAATTAATAAGCTTTAAAAAGCTCCGCATTCTTTGTTTTATTTATTGTTAAAATGTGCTTGAATTTTGAATTATGCTAAGGATTTGAGATGGAAAAATAATATGGACATTAATTGCTCAAGTCCTTTTAAGGCTAAAAGCATTTCTTTATTCTGCAATCACATATTTTTTGTAAGTTTATACACTCATGCTCTGTAGCTATTTTACAATAACGTTGTAAAACTCCCTGAAGAAAGATAAACATTCAACATTATTTAATCACAAAGTGATACAAATAACTTTGAAATTTATAATAGGAATATTAGAAGGTCGGCAACTTAATGTGCAACAAAGAGTTAAACGGATTTCATAGTATTCCTGGAAACCTAATGAAGTAAATTCATAAAGCTCGTAATATGCAAATGCTGTAGCGTACGCGTGGTTTTCAGCTTTTCAGACCCCAAATCATACGCTATAACTTCCAACGATAAAACGCTTCCATTTGTTATTATCATTTTATGAGTGGACCTGACAACTTCGTAATTATATAGTGCAATGCGACATAAAATATCGTTTGTTATCAACGTAAACACATTAAAAATTGTAAGCAAGAACTCTTTCCAATTATATCGTCAGTTTTATGTATCGCCAAATATAGAATAATATATGCATCGGTAATAAATAATTGTCATTTTGTTTTAAATACCATATCTGTGTGTGTGGATGCATTTACATAAAATAAAACATAATGCGTTTAAAATATACAATTTTAAGTAATGCGGGTAATATGAATTTAATTTGGTAATTTTAAACGAAACTATGGTGGCCTAAAAACTGATTATTAAGCTCGGCAGTAATCGTAGCAAACAGTTTTTAGAAAGTTAAATCACCACTGCGTAAGCGAGACCTAAGCGCCAGACTGCCACCACAACTCGATTTTTAGCATAGACTATGCGCGTGGATACAATAACAAATCCCCAAGAGCTTTGCAGCCAATTTTCTGAGCCGACAACAATATACTGCTTATGCGATGAGAATTCTGATACGAAATTTTAGCCAAAGCTGCCAAAGAGATGGGCCAACTCGGAAATATTTCTAATCGAGTTACCGATTCAAAAATTTATGCAAATCGATTTGTAACCAAGTTACCCAAAGAATGGGCACAATTTCAAATTGAGCCGACATAATTCAAAATCGAGTTACTTAGACCGGTTTGTTATTAAACAAATTGTTAATCAAAATCTACCTTTTCCCTCAAATCAAGTTACATAGACCGGTTTGTTGTTAAACAAATTGTTAATCAAAATCTACCTTTGTGCTCAAAATTTGATCGATCCTTTGATAAAAAAGTAAGAATATTTATCTGAAAATTTTGATAATGATTCTGTTTTTGGAAATTTGTATAAATTTGGTAAGAAAACAAAAATTCCAAGAAAATTTTCTCTGGAAGTGTTGATAACTGAAATAAAACTTTCTGAAAATAACTTGTTTATCAAAATTTCGACGTTTATCTCAATACTGGGCATTTTCTGACTTAGGGTGGGGCAGATCGAGAGGCATCCCTACCTTTGATTCAAGCACTCAAGAAAAAATTCGAGCAATGTCATTTTTCTCCAAATTCGTTATTTTTTTTTATAAAATTTAGATAAAATTTGACTCTCTGAAGAATTTCGAGTGTTTAAATTTCGATCTTGTTCACAAAATTTTAATCTTTTTCCTCAAATTTTAAATACAAAAATTCCGAGAAAATTTTCTCTGGAAGTGTTTATATAACTAAAAACAACTTTCTGAAAATAACTTCTTTCTCAAAATTTCGACGTTTATCTTAATACTGAACATTTTCGGTATTAGGGTGGGGCAGATCCAGTCGCATCCCTACCTCTGATTCAAGCACTCAAGAAAAAATTCGAGGAATGTCATTTTTATCAAAATTCGTCCTTTTTTTTCAAAATTTCGATAAAATTTGACTCTCTGGAGAATTTCGAGTGTTTAAATTTCGACCTTTTTCATGAAATTTTGATCTTTTTCTTCAAATTTTGAATACAAAAATTCCGAGAAAATTTTCTCTGGAAATGTTTATATAATTGAAAAACAACTTTCTGAAAATAACTTTGTTTGTCAAAATTTCGACGTTTATCTTAATATTGAACATTTCCTGACTTAGGATGGGGCAGATCGAGACGCATCCCTACGTCTGATTCAAGCACTCAAGAAAAAATTCGAGCAATGTCATTTTTCTTAAAATTCGTCCTTTTTTTTTCAAAATTTCAATAAAATCTGACTCTCGGAAGAAGACTCGAATTTCGAGTGTTTAAATTTCGACCCTTTTCACAAAATTTTGATCTTTTTCGTCAAATTTCGAATATTAATTTTTTAAATTCTTTTTTGTTTTTCAAGCGGAAAAGAATAGGATTTTCCAGAAAAAAAAACGAATTTAAAAAAAATCAAAATTTCGATATTTTTCTCAAAATCCGTCCTTTTTCAAAAATTTAAAATTTACCCCAAAATTCAATCCGGTATGTCTCCAAAAATCTGAATGTTTTGCTCGAAATTCGTCTTTTTCTTAAAATGAACTTTTTCCAAAATTCGTTTTTTTTCATAAACGACCAAAAATTATATTTTTCTCTTAAAATTTGTCTTTTTCTGAAGATTTTCGATCTTTTGCTTCATTTGGTAGTTTTTCTAGAAATTTGGACCGTTTTTCCAAGACTTCGTTTTTTTTTCGAAATTTATTTTTATTAACGTCGGGTTTTTTTGAAGATTTTGATCCTTTAGAATTTGATTTTTTAGAAATGTTGACCAGTTTCTTAAAGTTTGCCTTTTTCTGGATATTTTTATCTTTGTTGAAAAATTGGATATTAAACTTTTCTGGAAATTGCCACTTTTTTTCTTTAAATTAGTTTAAATTCGTCTTTTTCGAAATTTCGACTTTATTATCAAAATTCTACCTTTTGGATTATTTCACAAATCATTTTTCTGTCAAGATTTTGTCACTTCTTTTAAGATTTGTTTTTTTTTTAATTTCTATTTTTTTAAATTTGAGTTTAGTAATTTCAACTTCATATGTGGCCTTATTTTCGAAATTTCAAAATTTTTTTTAAAATGCGATACTTTAGTCGACTTTTTTTTATCGAAATTGACTTTTCCTTGAAATTTTGGTTTTCTGAATTATGTCTGTTTTCTCAAAATTCGATCGGCATGTCATCGAAAATTAATAACTTTCAGAAAAATCTTTTTGGATAATTTTGAAAAAATGAATTTTTGTACATTCAAATTCTTCATTGAAATTTAAATATTATGCCAAAATGAGAATAAAGAAGTAAAAATTTCGAGAAAAATGTTTTTGGAAATTCCTTTCTTCTTCTTCTTTTGCAAATAACTTGGCATTTTTAGAATTGTCAACATTTTTCGAATTTTTCTGAAAGGTAGAGTTTTTCCAAAAATTGTTTTTTTTTTTCGAAATTCGTCGCTTCCGAAATTACAACTTTAGTCTAAAAAATTCTAGTTTTTTCTCTCAAATTTAGTCTAAAAAATTCTACTTTTTTCTCCCAAAATTGAACTTTCTTAGAAATTTTGAAATTTTTTGTTGTAAATTCGGCCTTTTTGTTTTAATATTTTGACGATATTTTTCAAAAATCATTATTTTTTTCAGAATTTTTATTTTTTTGTTAATTTAAATTTTCCAAAATTAGATGTTTCTCAAAGTGGATCTTATTCTCTATATTTTGACATGTGCTTCAAAATTCGATATTTTATATTTCTGGAAATCTCCATTAACAATGTAAAATTTTTCCAAAATGTCATCTTTTGAAAATTTCAACTTTTTCTGAAAATTCTGTTTTTTTCAACAAAGTCGACCTTTGAAAATATATTTTTTTTGCTCGAATTTTGAAATTAAATATGAAAATTCGACCCTCCAGTTTATGTATTAAAGTGAAAATATAAATATTCTCAGCCGAGACGTTTTAAAATTATTTTTTGAATTTATTAATATCTCAAAATTATTGGTGTCCCACCCTGAAAAATACTCTGCCTACGCCCATGATATTTGTCTTAAAACCTCGGGCTTTGAAATCAAACCAAGGTCTCTGCAAAAAAAAGTCAAAATTACCTGATTTATACAAATTATTGAAACAAATTTCGGATTTTTTCTTAAAACTATTTTAAAACTCCAGACTTGCTGCAAGTTTGGTATATCTGGAGCCAAGATTAAAATCAAAAACTCTAGAAAAACGGCAGTAAGGTTAAACCAGAAATTTTGATTTTTTTAAACAAATTAAATTTTTCGAAATTAGGCTTTTATTAGAAATATCGAAATTACGCTTTTATTAGAAACGACTTTAATTTTATATACTATTAATAAATAATTGTCCTGGAATTTCAGAATTTAAAAATTTAAATTTTTAACTTTGACTTAAAAAAAAATTTAATTTCGAATAAAATTCAGAATTTGTAGAAAAATTACTTCGAATTTTAACGTTTTTCAAATTTTGAAACTTAAAAACTTTATTCGGCATTTTAATAATTCCAAATCTTTTAGAGAGAAAAAAACCTGTTATATAAATATTTTGTCGTAAAGATTCAAATTTTTTAGGAAAAATGATGATGAAAATTTAAACGGAAAATTCGAACAAAATGAATCGAAATTTTGATAAATAAAGTTCGCCGGCAGTAATCCTAGCAAAAGGTTTTTAGAACGTAAGCGAGACGTAAGCGCCAGACTGCCACCACAACTCGATTTTTAGCATAGACTATCCGCGTGGATACAATAACAAATCCCCATGCGCTTTTCAGCCAATTTTCTGCGCCGCTGCGTAAGCGACAGGTAAGAGCCAGTCTGTCACAACACTTCAATTTTTAGCACCTACTATCCGTATGGATGCAATAACAAATCCACAAGCATTTGCAGTAGATTTTCTGAGCCGACAACACGGCATTGCTTATGAGATAAGAATTCCGCGACGGAGCTTGATCCACAGCTGCCAAAGGTATCTAGAAGGAGCAGTGGCCAGTACTTCAAGATGTTTCCCTAATGTGCGGTATGAAGCATCGAAATTCCCTGATATGTGTCCTTTTAAATTTCGATTAGGGAAAACTGCAATAAATCATCATATTTTGCGATTTAATTCACAATATCCCTCTACTTAATATATTAGTTTTATATCAAAATTTATAGAAAGGTTTGGCGGCAGTAATTGTTGTTGTCGACGAGTGACTATTGTAGACCTTTCACCTATACCTTATACGTCAAAAATTTTGAATCGACTTCAGTACCGGCCTAGGTCTTTTAACTTGGCAGGTGTATGGGCAACACTAAATAAATTTAAAAGAATCTATAGAAAAATAATCGATCGATGAACTACCTTAAAGAATGAAACAAATTGTGATTGCACAAAATAGAATAAGCGGATATAAAAATGTCTTTAACTTTGGAATTCATCTCGGAAGTTATCCTAATTCCTACATTAAAAAGACTTCCATTAAGCGCGTAATTCTGTTTAATCATCAAACAGATCCTCTCCCAAATTTCATAAAGTTCCCCAATTTTCCGGATAAAAGAATCGGTTAAAATTAATGGATTTTTTCAATCAGGAAAAACTGTAGTGCGCTTTTAATTACCGGTATATTTATAAGGTTTGGGGATCTTATCCTTTCAGCCTAAATTATTTAAAGAGTGATCGCTTTGCTTCCCTAATTTTTCATCGTCTTGGGTGGCTTTCTAATTAAATTAGAAGCGACGTAAAAAATCCCGATCATTATGGGGTGAAATTAAATTTAGCGATTATTTGAAGCGTGTGCAATTTGGCTCTTGCATTCTCTTTTGACCAACAATAACCAATTACGTATTTCGATCATATGAGATACGTTGTATTGCCTTCAGGATGGGGTAACACCAATTATCTACTCAACAGAACTGTACACAACGATTGCCAGAGGACGCACAGTCTAAACAAATGAAATTTCGCACACAAGTTTACCACATAACGTAGGTGAGCACTTACCAAGGGTTTTTTAAAATTCAGCCTCTAAAGGGGTGAAAATGGTTATCAAATTTGTGATGAATTATTCATCAATATATTTATCCAAAATCAGTATCAATTGATCAGACAATTCCAGTTTTAATTAGTCGATATCAGAGTTAGTCAAAGCTAAACTAAATTTCTAGAATTTGACTAAAGAAGTAAAAACTAAATGTTACTTATAAAATCAAGTTTTATCAGAAAACGGATTACATCATCAGATAATATATAATTTGGAGCTTGTAGCAGAGAAGAATATTTTTATTCAGCAACTGTTTGAAAGCTTTAGTATTTCGTCAACAAATTTTCTGTTACGTTTACTTATATAGATATAGATCTAGAATTACGCGGTGATTTCATTGCGAACTTCTTTCATACTTACTCGTACTACTTCTTTTCAAAATCACATTATTTAAATGAATGGGGCTTACGTGTGCGGCCTACATTTGCGGTATTGGATGATGTCCTTGACACTTGGGCGAACACAGAAACAAGAAGGTGAACTAAGAAAGGATTTGATTTCCTTCTTGTGTATCTTCAATGGGCTTCTATTTTTTATTACTTTCCAGGTGTTCCTTTCCATTGTATCACACCCCTTGATCTCGTTTGATTTGCATGAATGAATTATATTATTAAAACTTATTTGACCATAATAACTCGTTTTTAGTCACGACTCAGTTCCTTGATGTTCTATTTCGGTGAAACACATTACAAATAAGTTTTAAATGTAGGATATGATGCTGCTGATATTCAATAATCTGAGATGGTTGAAGCACTAGAAACTGTACAATATGCCATCAATATAATAATAATCAAACATATGATATAAAACTGCGCTGCTGCTGATATTCAATAATGTGAGATAGCTGAAGCGCTAGAAACTATACAATATCAATGAATGTAAGATAACGAAATTTCGAAATTAACTCTGTAGTATTAATTGTCATGGAAATTGAAGCTGAACAATTTACGGATTAAATTTTTGCTGAGAATTTGCTTATCTAAATCCGTGCCATAACTTTATTAAATAAGATACTTATTAACATAGAAATCATTTAAGTTAAAACTGATGTTATGGATGAAGTATGTTTGATAATACTATTAAGATAGAAACGGATGTGTTGAGTTAAAGACGGCTATTTTCTGGTCCAAAAATTTTCAGTTTAAAATGATCGAAGAAAAAATCGTTAAATTATACAAGTAACTTGCTGGGCGTGCGAATGTTTTCATTTTTTATTGCTGTGAGTTTGTCAGGAGAACAATGACTCCAACAAAGCAATATTGATTTTTGCCATAAGGAATACTGTTACCTTTTAATGCTAGTATTTGCTTAAATTAATTGCACAATGTAATTTATTATGCTAATTTAATGCTAACAGTATATTGAAGGTAAATATAAATTTCAAAGCAAAATCAAAGTATCAAGGTGCTCTTTGGCATTAAATATTTATGCAGGCAAATACTGCGGACCGACTCCTTTGTCTCCACTGTTTATTGGTGAAGGGTAACACCATCACACTCATAAATAGAGTCTAATGCTCGGTGTTGTAAGGCTTTTGTCTACTTCCAAGATTAAGGCGAAGTCTTATCTTTGTAATTATTCCACGTTAGCTTCTTGCACTAATGATTCCTCTTATCAAAGTGCTGTATCGGAAAGTCTGAGGCTCCGACATCCTTTACACCTAAACTGACTTCCTCTATAATCTTCAGAATTTTTTTTCAATGTTGGACAATTCGATTGCAGAATAAGTTTCAAAATTTCCATCCAGAAAAAACAAACAAAAATCAATTAAAGCTCAAATTTTAAACTATAACTGCATTATTTTGATTTTACACCAACAGCAAAAAAATTCTCAAGAAAACCGATTTTTGAATAGAAATCGAAATAAAAAGACCAAATTTTGAGGTAAATGGCGAAATTACAAAAAAGTCGAATTAAGCAAGTCGACATTTTGACTTGAGAGTAAATCAGAATTCAGAAGAAAGTCGAAATTATACAGAGAAAATCAATTTTTGGGCAAAACAAATCGAATTTTAGGAGTAGTCATGCAAAAAGTTGTATCTCGAAAAAGAGTTGACATTTAAACAGAAATATCTTTCGAGAAAACAGTCGAGTTTTCTGAAGTAGATTTTGTGAAAAAAATCTTGAAAAAAGCAGAATTCCAGGAAGTGTTAGCAAAGCAGATAATATGCAAGAAGAATGCAACCTAGACTACAAATTCATGCAGCCCTCCAGGCGTGTATAGTGAATCATAGGTAGCTGAACTACCAACAGTTGAAACACTGCCACCTAGCGAAGCGGTTGCTCTCTAGGAGAGTTCCCAGAAGACAAGGATTCTATAATGCACAGACCAATAGGTTTGAACATTTATTAGATTCGAAGTTTGGAAACCAAATACCGGTACCGAGATCTAACAAGATCGAAACCGGTATTTGGTTTTCAAACTTCGAATCTAATAAATGTTCAAACCTATTGGTCTGTGCATTATAGAAAGCAGATAATGTTTATTAATGTTTCCGACCAATAAGGGTCCACCATGAAGAATAAAGGAAATAATTGTATCAACATTTTTATTTTTTTACCAAAACAATTTTGTAAACTTTGATATACTTCGTCAATTTCGAGAGAATCAAAACAAATACTGATCTTGCAATTTTCCTATAATTTTCACCTAATTTAAAGAAAACTAAAAAAATTCGGCAAAAAATTGACTATTTCAGGAAGAAACGAAAACATTGGGCAAAAAGTTGCCTTTTTCAGAAAGAAACGAAAAATTCCAAGACGAAATTTCCCAAAAAAATCAAATTTTGAGTAAATAAGGAAACGAAAGAAGTAAATTTTTAAATTTCAACTGAAAATCTGAGTCGACATTTAGAACCAAGATCGGGATTTTTTCTTGTAAACAAACAAGAGAAAAGTTCAAGTTGTTTCAGAAAATTGAATTGAGATTTCGAAACTGACTAGAAATTTCATTTTGAATTTAAATTCGAAGCATCGATAAAAAATCCAAACTTTAGAATTAGCGTCAATATTTTCAAACACAAAATCAAAATTTATTGAGAAAAGTATGCAGAGTTCAAATTTTAGGGAAAAAATAAATAAATAAATTAAAATAAATAAAAACTGCAAGCTTAAACTAATGGTTTTGAGAAGGAATTCAGCCTTTACAAAAAGAAATCGTATTTATTAAAAAACAAAAATAACATAGTTTACCGGCAGTAATCGTAGCTAACAATTTTTAGAAAATTAGATTCCCATTTTTTCCAGATAATAATACAAATCCTCAAGCCACTTTGGAGTAGATATTCTCAGCCGACAACGCTGCACTGCTTAAGCGATAAAATTTTCGCGACGAAGCTTTAGCTAGAGCGGCCAAGTGCATCTATAAGGAACAGTGGAGCTGCTGCATTGTATTACTTTAAGATGTTTGCCTAACGTGCGGAATGAAGCATCGAAATCCCGTCAGATGTTTCATTTCAAATTTCGATTATGTACCGTTAGAAATGCTAATATTTTAGTATTTCATTCACAATACCATGCTCCATAATACATAACTTTTTTTTATCAAAATCTATAGAAATGTTTTTCCGCAATAATTTAAAATCTCTTCCAAAGCATTCTTTCCGCGACGGAGCTTTAAGCAAAGAATCCAATTGCATCTGGGAGTATTGGAGCTGCTAAGTTCCTATTACTTCAAGATGTTTCCCTAACGTGCTGAATGAAGCATCGAAATTCCGTCAGACTTTCAATTTCAAATTTTGATTATGCAAAAACAGTACCGTTAGAAATGCTTATATTTTACTATTTCATTCACAACACCATGCTACGTAAGTTTTTTTTTATCAAAATGTATAGAAATGTTTTTCCCCAATAAATTGAAATCTTTTCGAAAGCATTCTTTCCGCGACGGAGCTTTAGCCAAAGCAACTAAATGCATCTGGGAGTATTGGAGCTGCTAAGTTCCTATTAATTCAAGATGTTTCCCTAACGTGCTGAATGAAGCATCAAAATTCCGTCAGATGTTTAATATCAAATTTCGGTTATGCAAAAGCAGTACCGTTAGAAATGTCTATATTTTACTATTTCATTCACAACACCATGTACATAATACGTAAGTTTATTTTAATCAAAATCTATAGAAATGTTTCCGCAATAAATTAAAATCTCTTAGAATACATTCTTTCCGCAACGGAACTTTAGCCAAAGCGGCCAAATGCATCTGGCAGAATTGAAGCTGCTATATTGCTATTACTCCAAGATGTTTCCCTAACGTGCGGAATGAAGCATCAAAGTTCCATGAGATTGGATTTGGATTATGATTACGTAAAAACGGTACCGCTAGAAATCCTTACACTGTGCTACTTCATTCATAATATCACTTTACATAAAATATTAGTTTCTTATCAAAATCTGCAGGAAGGTTTGGCTGCGATCAAAAACCTTCTTCGGTCCTTTTCATGTTAAAAATCGTAAGTTTAACATCGAATATCTTGACAAATGACCAATTAAGTGTTCTGTAATTAAACAGTTAAACGTGCTTAAAATTGAAAATATGTACAACCGCAACCATAGCCTAGTTTCGGCCTTCCTTGGCCTCATCAGCATGGTACGGTGGTTGTATACACCTCCAACTTAAAGTCGTTAGTCAGTCGTATAAGTATCCAAGAGAGTAAACCCCCATTGGGTGACTTGTAATTGACTTTTAACTGTTTATTACGCAAACATTTTCGCCACATGCTAATTGAAGCATTCTTCTCTGTTGAGATAATAAGCCTTGTATATACGAATATATACAAGTTTATTACGATGCAATTGAATCCTAATTTCATTAGAATCTGTTGAAACCTAGTGTGCAATTGCAAAGTTCACGTAGATGAGGCAAAGCTTGTATCACGGGTTGCATCGAAACATCCATAGATACAAACGTCCTCGGCGTGACTTTACTTTCATCTAGTTTTACAAATGACCATTAGATTCTAATGAAATTAGACTTCAATTGCATCGTAATAAGCTTGTATATATTCGTATATACAAGGCGTATTTTCTTAGCATCGAATATCTTGGCTTTGGTACCGGCACAGATCTTTTAATTTTGAAGGGTAACACTGTTAATAACTTTGATATAATAACGTTGATTATAACATTTGATATAAATTTAAAAGAAATTTATTGAAAAGCAATTGTCCGGTGAAATACCTTATCAAAATATTTCTTGTGTTGATTTCAATCCTAAATTTTCTGCTTTTCTGTTCTGAACAACGAACCTTTGAAATTTCATGACAATTTCGAGCTAAACTTAATTTTTGGAACTGATGTGACAACATCGGGTTAACGCAGGAGTTTAAACTGAACTGAACCGAAATTATTTGCGTTTGAATCATTGAATTAAACCGATGATTTTTTTGAGTCCGATTTCGTTCCGGTTTAAAGCTCTGAATTGTTCTACAATTGAGGATCAATCAGTTTCTCATAAACTTATGAATGACCCTTAAATACTGTTATATCAGATCAGAAAATCGCGTTTATTTTACACTTTTTTGAAATACAATAAAACACATATTAGCCACCACATTAACCACCACATTTTAGCAGAAATATGTTATTGTAACAAAATGTAATTAAAAAATTTAGTTAGGAATTTTCTAGAAAATTTGATAACGGGAAGCGGCCGCGATAATGAATCAAAGATAAGTGATCCAAAAATGTCGGCAAACGATAAGTCTTATCTGCTGTTCCTTCTAGAACCCGAAGCGGGACCTATATAAGGCGGTCGGCTTTCCTTTAGTTAGCTAGAAGTCAATGAATAAGTTAGTTAATTAAACAGTGCAAGAGAATTACAATTGTAGTGTTCCCAGTTCAGTTTTGAAATAAAGTGGTTACAATTCACCAAGTGTTAATCATTCGAACCGATAACGCGCAACATTAGACTTAAGATTGATCAACTATAAAATACTAATGTTAGTTTTCGTCTGCCAAATTGGATGAATAATTGCGGTTACAACTTTGGAAAGAATTGTCTAAAATTAAAGAGTTTTAAAATATTTGCATTCACGGATCATTTTGTTTTATTTTAATGTTTTAATGTTCCAGGTTTCAATTAAAAATCATACGATCAGATGTATTTTAATCTCTGGATGTAGTAGATTCATAGGCGTATCTAGAATAGGGCAGGGTGGGGCACTTGTCCCCCTCTCTGGTTCTTGAAGCAGCCAAAAATTTCCATTTAATTGAAATTTCTATTTTTACTTTAGAATTCATACTTTCCTTGAAATTTCCACATTTGGTGATAATTTCATTTTTTTTTATATTTCGTGATTTCTCACAACATTTGCTTTTTTAATTTATGGACACACGTTAGCGTTGTCTGGAAAATTTCGAATTTTTACTAAATTTCGATGTTTTACAAAATTTCGAATTTTATTTCAAAATATTGATTTTTTTTAAAATTTGGATTATTTTCTGGAAATTTCGAATTTTTTTCAAAATCTGTTTTTGCTTTTGCGATTTTTCAAATTCGTTTTTTCAAAATGCCTATAGTTTTTTCAAAATCTACCTTTTCTTTAGAAATTTTGACCTTATCTCAAATCCAATCCTATATGTTCTTGAGAATCTCAATTTTTTTGTCCAAATTTCTTTTTATCTCAAAATTTCAAATTTTTTCCAAACAAAAATTTACAAAATTAGACTATTTTATCAAGATTTACCCGTCTTTGCGAAATTCTCATTTTTTTCGATGATTCATTTTTGTTTCTTAAAACTTGACATTTCGAATTTCCTCTCTTTGAAATTGAGAGGAAATTCGAAATTGTTCAGAGAATTTTTTACTTGAAATTTCAAACCGATTTCTCAAAAGTTTTCTGATTTTTTCAAATTCCTTTATTTCTCTTAACATTCGGATTTTTCTGAAAATTTCAACCTTCTAAAATCTAATTTCTCAAAAGTTTCCTGATTTTTTCAAATTCCCTTCTTTCCCTTAACATTCGGATTTTTCTGAAAATTTCAACCTTCTAGAATCTAATTTTCCAAAAATTTTGACTGGTGTTTTAGAATTTGCTTTTTCTCAAAATCTTAATTTTTAATTCAAAATTTGATATTAAATATTTCGGAAAAATTTCACACTTTGCTTGAAATTCGTTTTTTTATTGAGATCTTTACTTTTCTTCTTAAAATCGGCTAATTTTTCAAAAATTTTGACGGTTTTTTTGGAATTTGCTTTTTCTCAAAATCTTGATTTTTAACTCAAAATTTGATACTAAATATTTCGGAAAAATTTCACACTTTGCTTGAAATTAGTTTTTTTTTTATCGAAATCTTGACTTTTCTTCTTAAAATCAGCTTTTTTCTTAACAGTTTTCTGTTCATCAAAAATTTGCAATTTTACATTTTCTTCTCAAAATTCTTTTTTGGAATGTTTTTTAAAAACCTATTTTTTCCGATATTTTTCTTAGTACGTATTCGTCTTTTTTTATGCTATTTTTCTTAATATTCGTTAGGTTAGGTTAAGTTCGACTTTTTCAAATTACACTTTACGGAAATTTCAAATCTCAAAGTTCGCCTTATTATCGAAATTTGGACTTTCATCTCGAAATATTTTGTTTCTACAATTGTAGACTTCGTCCTTGAAAATGGCTATTTTTGAAATTTTTTCTAAATTCATTTATGTTCACTACATTCGATTCAATGTTAATAAAAGAGCAATAATGTTGCTTAGTGTTTTACAAAAAAAAAACTGGAATTTCATTATCAAAATTCATATATTTGGTTAACATTTAAATAAAAAAGTAAAAATTGTAAAAAAAATATTTCTAGCAAATTGCTATTTTTTTGAAATTCTGCTTTTTCCGAAAACTGCGACTATTTCACAAAATTCGACCTTCGAAAATTTTGTCTGTTTTCGATTTTTTTCAAAATTTGTCTTTTTATATAGACACAAAGTTTCAAAATTATACTGTTTTATGAAAATTTATTCGTCTGTACGAAATTTCCATTTTTTTCAAGGATTCGACTTTGTTTCTTAAAACTTGACATTCTCTGAAAAATTTTGAGTTTCCTTTCTTTGCAATTGAAAGGAAATTCGAAATTGCTCAGAGAATTTTTCGCTTTAAATTCTAAGTCAATTTCTCAAAATTTTGCTCATTTCCTCAATTTCCTTTATTTTTCTTAACATTCGGATTTTTCTGAAAAATTCAAATCTCAAAATTTGCCCTTTTATCGAAATTTGGACTTTCATTTCGAAATATTTTGTTTCTACAATTGTAGACCTTTTCCTCGAAAACGGCTCTTTATGAATTTTTTTCTAAATTCATTTATGTTCACTAAATTCGATCGAAATGATAATAAAAAAGCAATAATGTTGCTTAGTGTTTAAAAAAAAACTGGTATTTCTTTATCGAAATTCATATATTTGGTTAACATTTAAATAAAAAAGTAAAAATTGTGAACAAAATATTTCTAGTAAATTGCAATTTTTTGAAATTCGGCTTTTTTCCGAAAACTGCGACTTTTCCACAAAATTCGTCCTTCGAAAAGTTTGTCGGTTTTCGATATTTTTCAAAATTTGTCTTTTTATAGACACAAAGTTTCAAAATTAGACTATTTTATCAAAATTTAATTGTCTGTGCAAAATTTCCATTTTTTCGAGGATTCGTCTTTGTTTCTTAAAACTTGACATTTCAAATTTCCTCTCTTTAAAATTGAGAGGAAATTCGAAAATTTTTAGAGAATTTTTCACTTGAAATTTCAACCGAATTCTCAAGTTTCCTGATTTTTTCAAATTTCCTTATTTCTCATAACATTCGGATTTTTCTGAAAATTTCAACCTTGTAGAATCAAATTTTTCAAAAATATTGACTGGTTTTTTAGAATTTGCTTTTTCTCAAAATCTTAATTTTTAATTCAAAAGTCGACCTTCGAAAATTTTGCCTGTTTTCGATTTTTTTCAAAATTTGTCTTTTTTTACAGGCACAAATTTTCAAAATTAGACTATTTTATCAAAATTTAACCGTCTGTGCGAAATTTCCTTCCTCGAAATTTTTTTCGAGGATTCCAAGTTATTTCTTAAAATTGCCATTCTCTGAAAAATTTTGAGTTTCCTCTCTTTGAAATTGAAAGGAAATTTGAAATTTTCAGAGAATTTTCGCTTCAAATTTGAAACCGATTTCTCAAAATTTTGCCTATGTCTTTAAATTCCCTTATTTTTCTTAACATTCGGAATTTTTTAAAAATTTCAACGTTCTAGAATCTAATTTTCCAAAAATGTTGACTGGTTTCTTAGAGTTTGCTTCTTTCTCAAAATTTTGACATTTACCCCAAAATTTGATACTCAATATTTCTGAAAGATTCCACACTTTGCTTGAAATTCGTCTTTTTATCGAAGTTTTGACGTTTATTCTTAAAATCAGCTATTTTTTTAAAGTTTCCTTTCCATCAAAAGGTTAAAATTTTACGTTTAATTTCAAAATTCTGTTTTTGGAATGTTTTTTTAAAAGCCTATTTTTCCGCCATTTTTTTTATGCTATTTTTTTTTTCTTAATATTCGTTAGGTTAGGTTAGATTGGAATAATTCAAATTACTCTTTATGGAAATTTCAAATTACACTTTATGGAAATTTCAAATCTCAAACTTCGCATTATTATCGAAATTTGGACTTTCATCTCGAAATATTTTATGTTTCTACAATTGTAGACTTTTCCTCGAAAATGTTTCTTTTTGATTTTTTTTCTAAATTCATTTATGTTCACTAAATTCGATCCAAATGTTAATAAAAAAGCAATAATGTCGCTTAGTGTTAAAAAAAAACTTGAATTTCTTTACCGAAATTTAAATGTTTGGTTAACATTTAAAATTTTATAATGCACAAGACCAATAGGTTTGAACATTTATAAGTTTGGAAACCAAGTACCGGTTTCGATCTTGTTAGATCTTGTCAGTTTGATATATCCAACTCGAATGCTAACAAATGTTCCGACAAGTAAGTACTAAAACATTCACAGGCGTCAAGCGAGTGACTTTTAGTACTACCACCTATTGGTCCATACAGAAACTATGGCCATCGCCAACAATGTCGTATGCAAGAAGAATGCAACCTAAACTACAAATTCATGCAGCCCTCCAGGCGTGTATAGTGAATCATAGGCAGCTGAACTACCAACAGTTGAAACACTGCCACCTAGCGAAGCGGTTCCTTGACGAGATCTAACAAGATCGAAACCGGTATTTGGTTTCCAAACTTCGAATCTAATAAATGTTCAAACCTATTGGTCTGTGCATTATACAATCCTTGTCTTCTGGGAACTCTCCTAGAGAGCAACCACTTCGCTAGGTGGCAGTGTTTCAACTGTTGGTAGTTCAGCTACCTATGATTCACTATACACGCCTGGAGGGCTGCATGAATTTGTAGTTTAGGTTGCATTCTTCTTGGATATAACATTTAAATAACAAGGTAAAAATTGGGAAAAAATATTTTTAACAAATTGCGATTTTTTGGAAATTCGGTTTTCCGAAAACTGCGACTTTTTTCATAAAATTTGAACTTCGAAAATTTTGTCTATTTTCGACTTTTCGACTAGTTTCCAAGTTTCTCCAAAGGGAAATTTGATTTTCTGAAAATTTTGACTTTTTCTCTAAATTTGTCTTTCTCAAAATTACAACTCTCTTCTTCCTTTTCTTGGAAATTTGAATATTTTATAGAAATTTATAACATTCTCTCGAAATTTTGCTGGTGTTGGTGTTTTTCGAAATTCGTTTTTATTAACTTTTTCCTGATTTTTTTAAAATTTGACTTTATAGATTTCCAGTTGTTTCCCCAAATTCGTTTTATTCTCGAGAACAACATATACTCCAAATTGGATGTTTTATTTTTGGAACTTTCTATCTCTTCAAAATTTCGACTTTTTTTAAAATTCATTTATTTTTTTAAAATTGGAAGGAAAGTTTAACAAAATGTTATGATTCTGAGAATAATATTTTTAGAATATTTCGAAAAAAAGCTTTTCGATTGTATTAAAACTTGTTTATTTTGGTAGAACGGACTGGTCCTTGGTTATCTTCAAAAATTCAAATACAAATCTTGTCTCCTGAAACAAAGAAATATTAAAAAACACTTTTGTTGTGTTTTTTAATCTTTCTTGGTTTCAGGGGACAAGTTTTGTATTTCAATTTTATTAAAATTTGTATAAAGTAAAATTTTTAGAGCATTATTTTTGGTTCCTTCAGTTTTTTTCTCCAAATTCGATTTATTCTGGAAACTGATATTTTTTTACAAAATTTGTCTTTTGAAAATATCGATTTTTTTGGAAATTACAGCATTTTTGACAATTTTTGGAAAGGTTCGGATTTTATTTCAAATTCAATTTCGTAACTTTTTCTGAAATTTCCACTCTTTTTCGAAATCTAGATTTTAATTTGAAAATTCGTGCAAGCTCGTGCAGTTCAAAAAAATATACAATATACTCAGCCGGAAGATTTTCCGTATTTGTTTTTCTGTTCATCAATTTTAAAAATAATTGCTGCCCCCCACTGAACGAAATCCTGTATACGCCCATGAGTTGACTGCTCTCGATAGATGGTGCTGTCGATCAAACTTGTTTTTTATTGACAAATGGATAAATGTAAAACTAAATTAATCAGCGATGCACAGTTTTAAAGAGTTCGTGCGGTTTGCTGCATGATGTTTTGTCCAAATTCGCTGATACGACCATATATATTTCAGTTGCTTCTCAACGACTCTCCAGCTATATAATGGATAGCAAAGTTGCGTCCTATTGGGTTAGATGCCGCTATATTAAAGAGTCCTATGTGTAAAGTTACGGTGGTCGTTAGGTGACGATGTTATCGTCATTAGATCATTTAATAACATAGAAAAAGATTATTTACTCTTTCTGGATTAATATTAGTTTGGGGGTATCTGGAATAGTTTTCTGAGAGAAAACGTTTCCTATTAACTACCTTGTCTTGCAAGCTACGCCTTTGCCAATTTTCGGTAAAATCGCTTTAGTAATTAAGTCGTAGAAAACGGACAAACAGACAGACAAATACACTTTTACATTTATAATATGTTAGTTATGTTGAGGATTAGGACCAGGATTAGGATAAAATGCGCGACCAAGTGATGTTAATGATGATATTGTGTGGTTTAAAAAATTGTTGGAAATGAATGGGTAAATACGCGCTGGAGGTGGCGTCGCGCCTGCAACATATCGCGGTATTATTTATAAACTGATAAATATTAGATGCGTCGTTGACCGACTGGGTGGCCGGCTGGGGGGTGGTGGTGAACGGCCCGAGGTTCGTCGACGGCGACGTCGGCGGCGGCGTCATCATCTACGGTCAGGGTTCTTTGAGAGTGAAACTGGCGGCGCTTGCGTCGCACGTGAAAACCGAAAGTGAAAAGAGTACGGAGCACCAACACCCCACTCCTTCCCCTACCTTTCGCTTTCTCGTCCCCTCCAACGCAAGCAACACTTTCCCTGGCGATCGCCGTCTCCGGTGCGTGCACCGTCTGCAGTAGGCTACCGAGAGAGTTGCTTACAGCACGCAGCAACGCACGTGTAGTAGTGGACGTATCCATTCATAAACGCACATTTTCGTTTTCAAGGTCATCGAGCAGAAACCGGCCAAATTTCAGAGACTGTCATTTTTCAAAGCGACATCATTTCAGCCACCGGTAAAACGGTTTTAAAAGAGATGGCCCCGCGCCGGCATCTCGGCCAAGTTCAAGGCCTTTTGGGTATCGATCCCCCCGAAGAAGCCGGTGTCACCCGGTGTTGTGTGCCCACTGGGGAGTGTTTACGCGTTCAGCAGCAACAACCGCTGGTCCCCAATAATAATAACAACGATCCTATGCTTATCTCTTTAGATGATCTTCGCGATACAGTGCGTGTCACCTGCAATAATGAATTATGCACCAGCGGCAGGTAATTGAATACCTATGTATTTCTGCACCTAATCATGTTAATAAATTAAGGAAACCACCCTCTCGTTGTATTAAAGAATTCGAAAAATCAAGGATTTCGTTTAACTCAGTTCAATTCACATTAAAAAATACCAATATTGATTATACCAAACCCATTCAAATGTAGGCAAAGCATTTAAATACTCAAAAACTAAGGACACTTCAAAACTGGTGACTTCTCCTGAAAGCGTCAGATAAGTTCTGGGTATCTAAGGAAGAAACTCAATTCGTATTTTTGAAACTTTTTATGCATTTTATCGATGAGCAGCTAAAGCCTATCAAATGAAACAATATAAGGGGCGAAATTTGTTCCTTACGTCGCCTCTCATTTTCTCATTTTATGAGCAAAACTGAGACGCCTTCAGTCTTTACAATTAGGCTTGCCAACCGTCTCGTGGCTCTCGCCTGAGCCGGGACGTCCCGCTTTTGGGACTGCTTTTACAGTCGTCTCGCACGAGGAACATGCAGAATGCCACTTATCTCTACAATTCGGAAAATTCCATATCTTTAACTGTCTATCGGTGGCTCTCAAACTAGATATTCGAAATTTCAATTTTTCTCTATTTTTGAGCTTACATCCAAATTGTTCACTGAAAATTTAAACTTTTTTTTTCTGATATTCAGTTTTTCTCAATATTTTGATTTTTTTCTACAAATCTTATGGTTAAAGTGGAAATGTATAAAAAAAAGATTTAAATTTTCACTTTTTTCGTATTTTCTCACAATTTTGACTTCTTTATTTACTCTTTGCATTATCTTGGAATTCCTAAACAAAATTAAAATTTTCTAGATACGTAATATTTTCCTCGAAATTTCAGAAAAAAAAAACAGCTGCAGGAGTAAAGTCTAAAATAAAAAAAAATAGAAAAATGAAATCTAGAGGAAAAAGTGGTTTTCAATAAAATTTTGCCCGGAATTTTCACTTATTTATTTAAATTTTTTTTCGATATTCAGTTTTTTTCAATATTTTGATATTTTTCTACAAATTTTATAGGTTAAAGTGGAAATGTACAAAAAAGATTTAAATTTTCACTTTTTTCGTATTTTCTCATAATTTTGACTTCTTTATTTACATTTTGCATTATCTTGGAATTCCTAAAAAAAATTAAAATTTTCTAGATACGTAATATTTTCTAGAGGAAAAAGTGGTTTTCAATAAAATTTCGCCCGGAATTTTCACTTATTTATTTAAATTTTGACATAATTTCAAAATTTCTACAGGAGAAATTAAATTTCTAAGAATTAAATTCGTAGAAATTTCCAAAAAATATTCTAGAATTTCGGAAAACAGTGGAACCTTTAAAATAAGTACAGTTTCACGAGAAAAACCTAAAATTTAAAAATAAAAAATGTTGAAACATATCGATTTTAGAGGAAAAAATTATAAGTTGTCAAAAATATGTATCTCGAAATTTTTACTGCTTTATTTAAATTTTGACATAACCTTCTAAGGAAAAACTTATTTCCCTAAAATATTTTCCCCAAAATTTCAAAAAAAATAATTCTCTTTCAAAAAAAGTCGAACTTTCCAAAAAAATCTAATTTTCAAAATGAGTCCAGTTTCACGAAAAAAGATCGAAAACGTCCAAAAAAAAAAATGAAATAAATCTAATTTAAAGTCAGAAAATCTCGACTTTTAAAAATATATTTCTCTCAATTCTTACTTTTTTATGTAAATGAAACTAAATAATAAAAATTTCTATTGAAAAGTCGAAATTCTAGGAAAAAACATTATTTTTCAAATTTCCAAACATAAAAAGTCCTGAATGCGTCGAATTTACAAACATAAAAAGTCCTGAATGCCTCGAATTTCGAAAAAAAAGTCTAAATTCGCCAAAACAGTTGAAGATCGAAACAAAATTTGTAAAAATAAGAATTTTTGGGGAAGAAATTGTGATTTTCAGAAATATTTTTCTTGGAATTTTCAAGTTTTTTGTTTAAATTTTGATCCAATCTGATCAAGAATTATCTCCAACCTTTCCAAAAAGTGTTTCGCAAAGTGTGGAATTTCAAAAAACTTCGCTAGTTTCGCGAAAGAAGTTGAAAAAAATGAACCATTTTTTTTAAATAAATCAACATTTCCGCAAATATTTTCCCCGGAATTCTTGGTTTTTCATTTCAATTTTGATCTGATTTTGAAATTTCCATAAAAACGTTGAAACTACAAGAAATATTTTTTTCATCCAAGAAGTCAAATTTCCAAAACAAGGTTTAATTTCTAAATATTTTTTTTTTTGGTAGAACGGACTGGTTCTTGGTTATCTTCAAAAATTGAAATACAAATCTTGTCCCCTGAAACCAAGAAAGATTAAAAAACACCACAAAGGTTGGTCTAACGCGTTTCGATATCAGTATTCCTCTGAAGATGATAGTTTGGCTATCGAAACGCGTTAGAGTAACCTTTGTTGTGTTTTTTAATCTTTCTGAAACAAAGAAAAATTGAAAACACAACAAAGGTTGCTCTAACACGTTTCGACATCAGTATCTCTCTGAAGATGATAGTTTGGCTATCGAAACGCGTTAGAGCAACCGTTGTTGTGTTTTTTAATCTTTTTTGGCTAAATGTTAATTTCGCGATAAAAAAATCGATAATTAAAAGAAAGTGCGACAAAATTCAAATTGGACGAAAAATCTCAGTTTTCAAAAATAACTGAAAGTTTTAATCTTGACTTACTGGAAATGTCCAATAATTTATAAACTCTTTCTCTTCAAAATTATAGTTTATTCTCGAACTTGCTTTTTAAAATTCCTCGGTTCGATTCAAAATGTTAATTTTTTTCAGTTCCAACTCGACATTTGAAATCGTTTTTTGGAATTTTGTATTGGAAACGAGACAAATTTTTTTGAAAGTATAACGTTTAGATCCAAAATTATAGATTTAAAGCTGAGGCATTTGAAGAAAGCAGTTCTTAAGAAAGAGTTTTAATTTGAAATTTTCAGTGTTTTTCTTGAAACTTAAACTTATAACTTTCAAAATTTTAACTTTTTTAAAAGGAATTTGGAGCTGAAATGAGACATTGGAAATTTTTCAAATTTTATTTCTTTAATGATTTTTTTGTGTTTATGTTGAATATTCAAAGGAAAAAAAATGAAAATTATATGACGACTTGAATTTCTTCTTTTTTTTATTTAGATTTCAGATTTTCTATTGCAATTTTGATAGTCGAAAAGAAGTGCAACTCTTGAGATAAATTTTGGTTTCGGAAAGAATATAAGTTTTATAAAAATTAGATTTGAAATTTAGCACCAAATTGTGAGAAAAAAGACGACTTTTCGATAAAATGTTAATACTTACAAAAAATCCTGTAGTTTTTCAATTTAAAGTTGTCAAGTTTGAACCCAGAATTTAGTAAAAATCCCATGTATTCAAAACTTTACTGAAAAATTGAAGACTTCTAGAATATTCCGAATTTACATATTCAAACAAGAATTCTGGTCGACTTTTTTTAATAATTTTGGTTTTTTTTTCAATGTTTTCACCTTATCCCGATAATTAGGATATCTAAATATTTTGGTTTTTTTCTTTCAAAATAACGATTTATTTTCCGAAATTTAATCTTGAGTCGAAATTTTAAGAAATAAATTGGATAGTTCCAGAAAAAAATAACGAAATTAGGACGTTTGAACTAATAATTTTTAGAAAAATTTCAATTTTCAGATTATGGTCGAAATTAAAACCCAGAATTTGGTAAAAATCTCAAATATTAGAATTTTTACTGAAAAATTGAAAACTTCTGGGATATTCAGAATTTAAAGATTTAAGCTAGAATTTTAGATGATTTTTTTAAAAATAATTTTGGTTTTCTTTAAATGTTTTCACCTTATATTTAGGATTTAGAAAAATTTTGTTTATTTCTTCCGAAATTTAGATTTGTTTTCCGAAATTTTTAAACAAAACAAAGACAAGATTTAAATTTGGAAATTTGAAAAAACGATCAGAATTTCCGGGAATAATCATCTCTTTTCTAGACATTTACCTCGACATTTCTAGAAAAAGGCCAATATTTGAGAATTATTGTTAACAACTAAGTTAGTTTTTGACTAGTTTCTCAAAATTATTAACTTAAACTCGCAATTTTCCATCTAAAAGGTCAGCTTCAGAATGACAATTTATACTTCTTTCAGACATTAAGACTTTTTTTTAAATTTTAATCCCCAGTTTAAATTTTTTCTCGTAACTTTAAGTTTAAATTAAAATTTGTTTGAGACTTTGATAGAACCTCGATTTTTTCCAAAGTTGAACATTTTTGAAATAAAAATCTTGCCCTAAAACCAAGAAGGATTAAAAAATACAACAAAAGTTACTCTAACGCGTTTCGATAGCCAAGCTATCATCTTCAGGGAGATATTAAACATTTTTAATTGGAATCGAAATTCCCAATTAAAATCAAAATTAAAAGAAAAAATAAATCAACAAATTCGGTTAATTTAATCCAAATTTTTTTCTCTAATTGAAACACGAAATAAAAAAATAACATAAAATTTCAACTCTAATTTCGGAATTTTGAAATCAAAATATTTTGGAGCCTGTAGTGAATACTTTGAGGAGAAATTCAAAATTTTTAATCAAAATGAATGGAAATTTTGGGGGAAAAACTGAAGGGTTCTAGAACAAAAAGTTAAAGTTTTTAGAAGAAAACTGGTATTTCGAGATTAACGACAAAATTTCTCGAAAAACGTCGAAATTCTCACATTAAAAGTGGAACTTATCACATTAAAAGTCTAAATTAAAAAAAAACATAAATTTCCTAAATAAAATTTTAAAAAGCCTAAGATTTATCAAAAAAATGGAACTTCTTTAAACCAAAAATTTTTTCAAAAACACGCACAAACTAAATTTTACTTTTAAACTCAAAAAAATCAAAAATAAATTCGCAATTGATCGTAATTTATAGTTAATTTAAGGCATGATTTTGGGGAAAAAGCTTTCAGAAAAATCAAAATTCTAGGATAAATATGTAAAAATTGAAAGTTTAAATAAGGAACTTTGGTAAAGAATTCATTCAAGTTTATACTGGCGATATTTCAACATTAATTTCAAAATTTAGCTTTAATATTTTAGTTATTTATTAATTTACTTATTGTTGCGCGTTATCGGTTCTAATAATTAACATTTGGTGAATTGTAACCACTTTATTTTAAAACTGAAGTCGGCACACTACAATTGTAATTCACTTAACTAATTAACTCACTGATTCATTGACTTCTAACTAACTGAGGGAAAGCCGACCGCCCTATATAGGTCCCGCTTCGGGTTCTAGAAGGAACAAGCAGATAAGACTTATCGTTTGCCGAAATTTCTGGAACGCTTATCTGCCGTTTGATTCACTATCGCGGCCGCTTCCCCTTATCAGATTTTCTAGAAAATTCCTAACTAAATTTTAAAATTACATTTTGTTACATTATTTATTTTTTTGAAATTTCAACTTTAAAACTCCAAATTTCTAGAACTAATTCCAGCTATCTATATTTCAACTTAAATGTTTAGAAAAAAGCCGAAATCTTGATTTTAACGTCAAAAATTTTGGGAAATATTAAGTAATTATTTTAGATATATAAAAAAAAGATTGAAATAAGGGTCGAATTCTTGAGTGAAACTTAGAGAAATGTATCTTCATAGCAAAAGCTTAAACATCTCTAGAAAAAACTCGAAATTTTGAGAAATCATTTTGGATAATTCTAGAAAAAAATAACGAAATTAGGACGTTTGAACAAATAGTTATTAGAAAAATTTCAATTTCCAGGTTATGGTCAAAATTAAAACCCAAAATTTAGTAAAATTGTTAAATATTAAAGTTTTTACTAAATTTAGTAAAATTCTTAAATTTTAGAATTTTTCCTGAAGGATTGAGAACTTCTTCGGCAATATGTTCACCTTGTCTCGATTTTCTAAACATCTTGAGTTTTCTTTCGAAATTTCAATTTATTTTTCGAAAGTTCCAGGTTGAATAACAAATCAAAGATGGGAGAATAATTTAAATTCGAAAATTTGGGAAAACTGTCACAAAATCCAGGAATATGCAGCTTTTTTCTGGGCATTTTCCCCAATATTTCTAGAAAGAGACGAATGCTTGAGAGTTTTTTTTTTGGCAACTTCATTTTTTAACTAGTTAATCAAAACTAAAAAAACTTTTAATTTTTTCTCTAAAACGTCAATTTCAAAATCAGAATTTATACTTCTTTCTTCGTTAGGACTTTTTTTTCTGCAGTTTAGGTTTTAATTCCTAGTTTGGAAGTTTCTCAAAATTTCGAGCTTAAATTAGAATTTGTTTGAAAATTGACATTTCGAGATTAACAACAAACGTCGTTTCTACATTAAAGTCGAAATTAAAAAAAAACTAAAAACTTCCCAAATAATAAAAAAGCTTGAGATTTATCAAAAAATGGAATTTTTGCTGTAAACCCAAAATTAAAAAATAAAAACATGCATAAAGAAACTAAACTTTGACTTTTAATTTCAAAAAATCAAAAATAAATTCGTAATTTTTAAACTAAAAGCGACATTTTGAGAAAAAAGATTTCAGAAAAATAAAAATTGTAGGGTAAACATCTAAAAATTAAAAAAGTATAACGTTTGAACAAATAACTTTTAGAAAAATTTCAGGTTATGGTCGAAATTTTGAGAATAAAGTCGAATTTATATTGATAGGAGTTAAAATTTTCATATTACTCGCTTAGTTATGAGACAAATTTTAATTTTTCTCAGAGTAGAAAATTATAGATTTTGGGTTTTAAACTAAAAACTGGGATGATTAAAAAAACTGAAATACAAATCTTGTCCCCTGAAACCAAGAAAGATTAAAAAACAGAGTTTGCTCTAAAGCGTTTCGATAGCCAAGCTATCGTCTTCAGAGAGATACTGAACAGTATCTCTTTAAAGATGATAGCTTGGCTATCGAAACGCGTTAGAGCAACCTTTGTTGTGTTTTTAATCTTTCTTGGTTTCAGCGGACAAGATTTGTATTTCAATTTTTGAAGATAACCAAGTTGCACCAAAAAAAAAAAAAAACTGTAAATCTAACTTTTAATAGCAGTTAAAACCGCATAGTTGGCAACAGGGCAAATTCGTTAAAACACGCTACGTTACAATATTTGTCCTAAACTTTCAAGTAAAATCTCATAAGCTTCTATTAAGTGTCTAATTTAAGCTCTAAATTTCGAAATGTTTTCGAGAATTTAATTTTTTCCACAAATTTAATTTTAATCTCGAAATTTCGCCTCTTTTCTCAAAAATTTTGGGTAGTTTTTGTTATAAATTTTAATCTACTTTTTGCCCTGCTTCCATACTTAATCAGAAAATAATAATTTGGTGGCCAAATTGTAATAGACACACAGGTGGTGACATTTAGGAACTCCCCACTTCCTTAACTGAGGCTGAATTTAAAAAAATGACTTTTCCTACCTTTTCCAATGTAATTAGGATTCTTTTTTAGTCATCTTGTATCACATATAATATTTAAGCGAGCAATTCTTGTGGATAAGTATATAAATATGTATGTTTCGGGTATCTGACGAACGGGTCTAACGATTTGGATCAAATTTTGTATTTAAATGTGGTTTTGCTTTGTAAGTTCATCCATGTAGGTGTTTTGTCTAACAAAAAAAAACCGCCATTTTACAAAAGAAAAAAAACATTTTTACAGCCATCTCGTAAATTGAGGTACTTACATTGTTGCGATTTTAGTAACCTAACCTCTCTCTATGTCCTATTGGATGTTACCATACCCTACTCTCTACGAGTTTGCCTCTAAGGTATAGAGATAGATCATGACACAATAAGTCAAGAAGGTTACGCAGAATCTAAGAACAACCAAATACTCATAGGGTTTTCTATTTAAAATAAGAAAGTTGACATCTGCTCTCAATAGAAGCAACTGCCATTATCACATCATTTTTGCATCATTTCATTTTTAGTATAGTGAGTCATTTCTTTTCAGGTACATGCACCGTGAGTGCTTCGACCACTGGGAACAATCCGTACTGGCCTACTTAAAAACGTGCGGTCGAGCCAGATCATGGTCCGAGCGACAACGCCACCAGAACCTCTGGACCAAAAAAGGCTACGATTTAGCCTACAAAGCTTGTGGGTGCAAATGTGGCAGAGGACATCTAAAAAAAGACCTCGATTGGATGCCACCACCGCCCACCAGCCACATATTCGGCCGAATAGAAGATATAGACGCGATGGTGGCTAACGGCAAAAAGAAAAAACGCCGAAATCGTAACAATTCTCGTCCCAGTTTGACCATAACCACTCATCACACCGTCGCGCCTCTTTTAAGCGAAAGTCGCACTCGCACCGGAAGTCTGTCTTCCAGCACCGGCTCGTCATCGCCCCCGGTATCTGGCAGCGAGCCCAGCATTTCACCCATACACGCTTTGGCGAAGAAGAAGTCAAAGATCGAACTACTGGAGAAACCTAGGTGAGTGCTTTTTTGCATTAAACGTATGGTTACGTTTACCGCTCATAATGTGAATTTTAACACTTTTTAATTAGGAGAAACTTCACTTAATAGTTACATCGTTAGACGCTGTTTTGGGACACAGTGCCCCATCCGCGTCTGCTCCTTTAGATGAACGTTCCCTAATATGCTACTTCTGACATTAACATCTGCGTATGAGTGTAATCAGTGACTGAATTAATTTACGAAAAGTTTATGCTGAAAAAGTCAAACAAAAGCCAAAAAAGGATAATAATTTAATTGTAAAATCTATTTATGACTTTGGATAACACGTTCGGGGTGAGCTCCTAAACTTCAACTAAAGTATCAACCCAATATTGGCTTTATCCTTAATATCTACTTATCAGGGCAGATGGCAACAATTATATTTTCATATTTGTAAGAAAAAAATCTGGTTTTGATTTGGAATGAAAAATGCATCTGTGGGGAGTCAGCTTTCCTTACATTCCAATTTTATTTGACTAGAGTTACACGCACACAAATAAAATGTTTAATGTATGTCACATATAAGCAATATCTCCAAGATAAGAAACTTGTTTGCTCTTAGTCTAAAAAAGGAAATATATCTAAACCCACTGCAACAACTTATCAATTCAACTATAACAGTCTGCAACTGCATTTGTAGGAATTACAATTACTATGTATCAGACTATCGATAACAGTTAATGCTTGGTAAAAAAAAAGAATCGTAATATGGTCGATCAAAATACATAATGAATGATGTTGTAATGCTTCAGCGGTCAATTGATTTTCTATAGATTTTCTTCAAATTTCTGTCAGATGTTACTAACAGTGTTATTGATACACCTACATCGACCAGTACCGCTACAAAAACCGCGATATCCAATATCAAACTTACGATTTTTAACATGTGAGATTAAGCAAAGAATGCCTTGGAATAGATTTTAATTATTGCGAGCAAATCATTTTGTAAATTTTGACAAGAAACTAATATATTATGTAAGGTGATATTGCAAATAGAATAATAGAATAGTAAAATATAAGGATTTCTAGCGATACTGTTTTTGCGCAATCGAAATTTGAAATTATACATCATACGAAATTTCGATGGTTCATTTAACACGTTAGGGAA
This sequence comes from Dastarcus helophoroides, assembly GCA_028583605.1. Lineage (NCBI taxonomy): Eukaryota > Metazoa > Arthropoda > Insecta > Coleoptera > Bothrideridae > Dastarcus > Dastarcus helophoroides. The sequence continues at coordinate 31,231,644 of CM053327.1, forward strand.
ACATCTTGAAGTAATGGCAAGATAGCAACATCACTGCTGCAGATCAGTTTGGGAATTTGTTATTGTATCCACGAGGACAGTCTATGCTAAGAATCGAGTAGCGGTGGCAGTTGCTACGATTACTGCTGGTGAACTATCTTAACGGACGAATTTCCAAATCCGCTGATTATATTAGCTTAGATTAGATATGATATGAGTCGGACAGGATACATACATTCCTCTTATCACTGCGACCTTAAAGACCTATTGTGATAAACACCGATATATACTGTTCCTAAATTTTCAAGCTTTTGTAAAAGCCTAGGATTTTCCTAGAAGAAATTTTACTTATCTCTTCAAGTGTAACTTATCCCAGTTCCTCATTTCTTTTTGAACATTTTGACTTTTATCGACAATATTGGCCTTTTCTAATTTTCAACATTTTTTCAGAATCTCACTTTTTTCAGAATCATACATATTCTTGAACCTTCAACTTTCGAACATGAATTTTTATTGTCAAGTTGTGAATTTTTTTAGGAATGCAATTTTTTTTAAAATTTTATCTTAAAAAAAAACAGATTTTTTGATTATTCAACTTTTTTTCAATACTTGGATATTTTTAAATTTTAATTTATTTAAAAATGATGACTCTTTTTTTTAGAAGGCGACTTTTTCAAAATTTCAATTTTTTTCCCAAGTTAATTTATTTTTGAAGTTTTCAACCACTTAACAAATATTTTGACTTCTGCATAATTTCGACCCTTTTAACTTTTTTTTAATTTCCACTTTATTTAAACAATTCAACTCTTTTTTTAAAATATTTGATATTTTTAAATTTTACTATTTTAAAATCGATTTTATTTTGAAAATTTTCACATTTTAAAATTTCCACCTATTTCAAACTTTTCATTTTTTCAATATTTTGACCTCTTTTTCGAAATTTTGACTTAAATCTGAAAATTTTATTTATTTCAAAAAACATTTTTTTTTCAAAATTTCATCAAAAGTTGATGAATTCTTTTTTTGAGTTGAGTTTTTCAAAATATCGACTTTTTCTCGAAATATTTATTTTATTTTATATTTCGACTATTTTTGAACAATACTGCATTTTTGAAAATTTTGATTTTTTTGAAAATGTTGTTACACTTTCAAATTATTGTTGTTTTAAGTTGCTGTATCTGAATTCTTTTTTTGAAAAATTTTACATTCTATTGAAAATTTGCACCTTTTGAAAATTTGGACTTTTTGAAAATTTTAACCTTTTTCAAAATTTTTCATTTTTATTTGTATTGTTTAAAAGGTTTGAAATTTGAAAAATCTAATATTTTTGAAAATTTGAGCTTTTTGATAATTTCGACTTTTTTTAGAAATATTGACTTTTTTGGAAGTTTCGACTTTTTGAAAATGCAGCTTTTTAAATATTTTCAATTTTTCTTCAAAATTTTCACCTCTTGACAATTTATAGTTTAATATTTTTGATTTTTTCAAAATATAGGCTTTTTTTAAGAGGTTCGCTCACTTTTATTGGAAATTTTGACTATTTTTAATAGGCAAGTAGAATACAATCTAGACTGCAAATTCATGCAACTCTCTAGACATGTATAGTGAATCATAGGTATTTGAACTACAAACAGTTGACACACTGCCACCTATCGAAACGGTTGCTCTTTAGGAAAGTCCCCAGAAGACAAGGATTCTAATGCACAGACCAACAGGTTGGAACATTTATTAGATTCGAAGTTTGGAAACCAAAGACCGGTTTCGATCTTGTTGGATCTCGTCAATTTGGTATATTCAATTCGAATGTCGGAACATTTGCTAGCATTCGAGTTGGATATATCAAACTGATAAGATCCAATAAGATCGAAACCGGTCTTTGGATTCCAAACTTCGAATCTAATAAATGTTAAAACCTGTTGGTCTGAATATTAGTATTTTTAATATCATATTTTTTGAAAATTTCAAGGTTTCAAATTTGTTGAAAATTTTGATTTAATATTTAATATTTAATATTTCCTTTTCATTTCGGTTTTTTCTCAAAATTTTAACTCATTATAAAATGTTGACGCTTTCAAAATGTCGGCTTCTTCCAAATCTTGAATTGAATAAAATTTTGACTTTGTTAAAAATTGGTATTTAATCTAAATGTTAACTTTTTTGTAAATTTCAAAATTCTTTTTATGTTTTCATATTTTTCATTTTTTAAAAAGATATTTACTTTTTTCTAGGAATTTCATCTTTTTTTTTTGAACTTTTTCGAAATATCGACTTATAAATTCGGCCTTTTTTCGAAATGTTTTCACTTTTTTTTTTATTTGCATTTCTTAATGAATCCTTTTTTTTGACAGTTTTATCTTTATTAAAGTTGCTTAGTTTTTATGAAAATTTTGACTTTTTTGAAATTCAGGTTATGGCGAAATTACAACCTTTTCCGTATTTTCACTTTTTTTTTTTAAATTTCGACTTTTATTCAGAATTTCGCCTTTATCTTAAAAATTTTATTTTGAAGAAGATTTTATTTTGAAGGAAAGGGCTTAATATCGTTTATTCTTAAGTTTTTAATTAATTTTCACTTTCTGTGAACATTTCTTTAACAAAATTATTTTGTTTTTGGTTTTTTTGAAAATTAGACTTTTTTGAAAAGTCGCTTTTTTCATAATTTTCATTTTCTGTGAACATTTCCTTAAAAAAATTATTTTGTTCGATCTCATTCAGTATTTCACAGCCATTACTTTATTTAATTGGTTTAAATAAATCGATTTTTTAAATATCTTTTTTTAGAAATGTCTGCCTTTTTAAATTTGATATTTTTCAAAATTTCGACGTTTAAAATTTATACTTTTAATTACTTCACCTCTTTCCAAACTTTCGACTTTTTCGAAAATTTCAACTTTTTGCAAAATTTTGCCCACTTCACTTTACTAAAAATTTCGATTTTTTTATTGATATTCAGCGTATCGGATAGTTCACCGTTGACCTTTTAAACATTTCAATTCCTTTAATTTAAAATTTCTGAGACAGTTTCTCTGAAAACATAAAGATGTTGAGTTTTTTAATCATTTTTTCTGTAATTCCGATTTTATTTGCTAATTTTGAATTTTTTATCAAAATTTCGACATTTTCAAAACTTTCACTTAAACATTTTATTTAATACAATTTTTAACTTCCCAAAATATCAACTCTTTTCAAAATGTTACTTTTTCAAAAATTTATTTTTTTCCCTTTCAAAAATTCTACATTTTTTGGAGAGCTTGTCACCGAAGATTTTTTAAAATGTCCATTTTTTTTTTTAAAATTGTGTTTTTTCATAATTTCGACTTCTTGTCAAAACTTGAGGTTTTAAGAATTTCGACTTTCTAAATTTCGACTTTTTTTTAAATCTCTCTCTATAAAAAAATATGTTTTCTTTTAATTTTGGCTTTTAAAAATGTGGATATTAATTTCGAAAATTTTGACACCTTTTGAAAACCTCGACTTTTCGAAACTTTTGACATTTTTTCTAAATTTCCATTTTCCAAAATTTTAACTTTTTTAAAGGTTTTTTTTGGAAAAGTTGTTCATTTTATCAAAATTCATGAATTTTTTAAAAAAGTCGACTTTTAACAGTATGTTCTCAAAATGTTAACACAATTCTTCAAAAGTTTGATTTTTTAAATCCTATTTTTTAAGAAAACTGAAATTCTTCAAAATTTCGTCATTTTTCAAAATTTCGTCATTCTTCAAAACTTTGATTTTTAAAAATTTCCACTTTCTTTAAAATGTCGCCTTTATCTGAAAATAATGATTTTTTTTTGTCGACTCTTATTAAAATTTTGGCTTTTTTGCAACATTTTCGTTGCATCTTAAAGTTTTTAATTTATTTTCAAAATTTAAATTTTGTTTCAAAATGTCGATTTTTTTCAACATTTAAACCTTTTTGAAAAGCATACCTCTTTCTGAAAACCTCGACAGTTTTTTTTAAATTGATTTTCTTTCTAAGGTTTGTGACTTTTTAACTTTTTTCTCAAAGCTTTATTTAATTAACAAAAATTTCAAAATTTTTCCTAATTTTGATCTTTTTTCGGAATTCAGGCTTTCCGAAAATTTGGGTGTTTTGAAGCTTTCACTGAAAATTCTTCATTTTTTTTAAATCTCAACATTTCTAGATAAATTCGAATGTTTTTTAAATTTCAGAATATTTTTTACAACTAAAACTTTTTTTTTAAAATTTGGCCATTTTTTTTATTATTGACTTTTTTGTAACTCTTAACTCTTTTTGGAACTTTTAACTTTCCATAAAAGCTTTCGACATTTTTCAAAATTTTGACCTTTTTGAAAATTTCTGCTTTCTGTGAACATTTCGCCCATCTTAAAAAAGTGTAACTTTGTTTTTAGTTTTTTTCAATATTTAGCTTTTTTGAAAAATTCATTTTTGTTGAAACTTGAAACCCTCAACTTTATTAAAAATATTCACTTAATTTTTGTGAAAATTTTAACTATTTTAAAAGCCGAAATCTTTTAAAATTTACATTTTTCAGAATTTCAGCTTTTTCTCGAAGTTTTGACTTTATTTGAACACTGAGAGCTTTTGAAAATTCCCTTTTTCGCAGTTTTAATTTTTTCTTATGCATCTAGACTTCGTATAAAATTTTTGAACCTTCTTTAAAATGTCAACTCCAAAAATTTCGAGCTTTTTCATAATCTTTAGTTTTTTTAATCCCAATCATTTTTTAAAATGCTGACTCGAAATTTTGACTTTTTTTTGAAAGCTACAATTTCGAAATTTCGGCTGTTTCTCCAAATTTCGACTTTGTTTCGTTTTTTTAACACTTGATTTTTTGTTAAAAATTCGTCTTGTTTTAAAAATTCTCTCTTCAAAATTTCCAAATTTTTTTAAGTCTTTCAAGACTTTTTCGCCTTTATTTTAGAAATTTTATTTTGGAGAAGATTTTATTTTGGAGGGAGGGGCTTCATTTCGTTTATTCTTAAATTTTTTATTTTATTGCAAAACCGTTTTTCATAATTTCCACTTTTTGTTAACATTTCAACAATTTTTTTTAATTTACTTTTTACTTTTTTGAAAAAGCTTTAACTTTATTAAAAATATTCACCTAGTTTTTGTGAAAATTTTAACTATTTTAAAAGCCGAAATCTTTCAAAATTTACATTTTAAAGAATTTCAACTTTTTCACGAAATTTTGACTTTTTTTGAAAATCGAGAGGTTTTGAAAATTCCCTTTTTTCGCAATTTTAATTTTGTCTTATGCATTTAGACTTTGTATAAAATTGTTGAACCTTTTTTAAAATGTCAACCTCAAAAATTTCAAGCTTTCTCATAATCTTTAGTTTTTTAATACCAATCAGTTTTTAAAATTTTGATTTTTTCTTGAAATTTTGATTTTTCTTGAAATTTCGACTTTTTTTGGAAGCTACAATTTCGAAATTTGGGCTCTTTCTCCAAATTTTGAATTTTTTCGTTTTTTTGACACTTGAATTGTTGTTGAACATTTGTTTTGTTTTAAACATTTTCTCTTCGAAATTTCTACATTTTTTAAAGTTTTTCATGACTTTTTCGCCTTTATTTCAAACATTTTATTTTGGAGAAGATTTCATTTTGGAGGGAAGGACTTCATTACGCTTATTCTTAAATTTTTTATTTTATTACAAAACCTTTTTTCATAATTTCCATTTTCTGTGAACAATTCGATCATTTTTTTGAAAAATTACTTTGTTTTTGGTTTTGGAAAACTTGGACTTTCTTGAAAAATTCATTTTTGTTGAAACCTTCAACTTAATTAAAAATATTTACTTGGTTTTGACTATTTATTTAACTATTTTAAAAGCCAAAAAATTTACATTTTTCAGAATTTCAGCTTTTTCTCTAAATTTTGACTTTTTTGGAAAATTGCGAGCTTTTATTTTGGAGGGAGGGGCTTCATTTCGCTTATTCTTAAATTTTTTATTTTATTGCAAATCCTTTTTTCATAATTTCCATTCTCTGTGAACATTTCGATCATTTTTTAAAACATTTACTTTGTTTTTGGTTTTTGGAAGCTTAGACTTTTTTGTTGAAACCTTCAACTTTATTAAAATATTCACTTAGATTTTGTGAACTTGTGAATTTCAGCTTTTTCTCGAAATTTTGGGTATTTTTGATAATTGCGAATTTTTGAAAATTCCGTCTTTTTCGAAATTTTAATTTTTTCTTACACATTTAGACTTTCTATAAAATTTTTGAATCTTTTTTAAAATGTCAACTTCAAAGATTTCGAACTTAGTGCTTTTTTAATTCCAATTATTTTTCAAAATGTTGACTTTTTCTTGAAATTTTGACTTTTTCTCAAATATTTTGTATTTATTTTGAAAGCTGCAATTTCGAAATTTCAGCTGCTTCTCCAAATTTCGACTTTTTTTCTTTTTTTAAAGCTTGAATTTTTGTTGAAAATTTTGTCTTGATTTAAAAAATTTTAGTTTTTCAAAATTTGACTTTTTCGCCTTTATCTCAAAAATTTTGTTTTGGAGAAGATTTTATTTTGAAGAAAAGGGTTTCATTTTGCTTATTCCCAAATTTCTTACTTTATTGCAAGACCTTTTTTCATAATTTTCGCTTTCTGTGAACACTTCGAGCATTTTTAAAAAACGTTACTTTGTTTTTGGTATTTTTCAAAACTTAGACATTTTTGGAAAATTCATTTTTGTTGAAACCTTCAACTTCTCTTTTCAAAATTTCCACATTTTTTTAAGTTTTTCTAAATTTGTCTTTTTTTAAAAATGTTGACGTTTTTTGAAAATTTCGATTTTTCAAAATTTTGCATCGTTCGAACAAAATTGTTTTTGAAGACCTAATTACTGGCTTCTAAAGAAAAATGTTAAATTTTGTCAGTATTAAGTAAGTTAAATATTTCTACTCTGTTCAGGACTTAAATTTTTCAAGTTGTTCAAGTACGTGTTTACTCATTTTTTTCATACTTTCGTTCTTGACATAGTTCTTGACAGAGTTTTTTTGTTGAACTTAAAATTTGGTGCCCCGTTTCTCTCTTTAGGTGTTAAATATGAAAATCGCCCAATTATTTATTTCATTCTTTATACAAAATTTTGGGTTTTGGTGGAACGGAATGGTCCTTGGATATCTTCAAAAATTGAAATAAAAATCTTGTCCCCTGAGACCAAGAAATATTAAAAACACAACAAAGGTTAGGTTTTTAAAATTTTGGGTTATAAAATGATTTTTAAATTTTTTTTTCCTTACCAACTGTTGATACCTCCTTTTACCCCTTTAGAACTTGAATTATTAAAATTGACGAAACCAGCTTCTTTATTTCTTTTATAGATTATTTACACATAATTTCAGTTGATGAAACTCATTAATAACATTATTCCCTATCAAATCCGACATTTGATTTCACCCCTTTTCATTCCTTTAGAGGCTAAATTGTTAAAATCGACCAAACACGGGTCTAATAATTTTTTTCCTAGATTATTTACATGAAAATTTAAGTTTTAAAACGCAGTATTAACTCCATCCCAGGCTAATTTCTAAACTCCACTTCATTCCCTTTTTACCTGCCACCTTGGAGGACAAATCGTCCCATGCTAATTTCGAAACTCCACTTCACTCCCTTTTCACCACCTTAGAGAACAAATTTCCAAAAATTCCTTGTTACTGCCAACTACCCCATGAAATTATTGCAATTGCAAATTATTGAAACTATCTAAATTTCATGTTTCTGACTTCAGTAGTTAGGCTTGTGCGTCGATGATTAGGTTTTTCAGTCAATCAAAAGTTCTTTCTTTATAATATTAGTAAAGATATAATTTCGTTTTGGGTTTCGGATGTAGTTAGTCAAATATTGGCAATAATTAGGCTTTCAAATATCTAGCAAATGACCTTTCAACGTTTTGCTAAAATAGGCATATCCAGTGCAACGAGTATGATAATTGTGACCGCTCAGACATCTAAAATGACCCAGTAAAGAGCACAATAATTTTAATAGTTGCATAAGACAGCTGTGTGGTGCTTTGCAGATAACGTCGCCAGATATAGAGAATACAGAAACCACAGCATATAATGTGGTTTTGTTGTGTGGGAGGAACAACAAACACATAAACCACCCAGACTGGTGCAGACAGCGGGTCGTAAGTTAACGACATTATGCCGCTCGATTGTCAATTGTATTCCATGAGGAGACATCAACTGTTTCACTGCATTTCGGTTTTAAACGAAAGGACTTTCATATAATGGAAACATCGGAAGTGCATTCGAGAGATTTACATTTCAGATATGTTGTTCATTTTTAGATAATGCCATTGATGATGACAGTATTGAATGGTCAAATAAAAATTCAAACACAATTATTTTTTGGATAACACTATTGGGTGAAAAATTGAAATACAAATATTGTCCCCTGAAACAAAGAAAGATTAAAAAACACAACAGAGATTGCTCTAACGCGTTTTAATAGCGAAGCTATCATCTTCAGAGGGATATAGATCTTTCTGAGATATCCAAGCTATCATTAGTATCTCTCTGAAGATGATAGGTTGGTTATCGAAACGCGTTAGAGCAACCTTTGTTGTGTTTTTTAATCCTTCTTGGTTTCAGGGGACAAGATTTGTATGTCAATTTTTGAAGATAATCAAGGACCAGTCTATTCCACCAAAATCATTGACTGGTCAGGTTATTTCGTTGCTATTAAAATAAAACATTTTTTTAAATATTTCATCTTCTAAATTCTACAGCCTAAACCATGGCACAATATCTTATGACAAATTAAATTCCATCTGTCTGAATTACTCAGAAAATGATAATTAAATCCATAATTTGGACAATCGGATTCGTAACATGTCTAAAAAGACTTTTTTACAGGATGTCCTAATGGGAAGATTCTGATTCAGAGGCGTTTCGCTTTTGGAATGATTGACATATTACTTCTGTCTTAACTGCTTTGAATTTAAGTCACTTTTATTTCGGAGAATGTTAGCTGGGCTGATATACCGAGTTACCGAGCTCTATCTGTCTTGTCTTTCTTTCCATAGTCTTTGAAGATGAATTTCGCTTCTGATATGGTTGACGTACTGAGTTATCGCACTCTTTTGTTTCGAATTTTTGCTTTAATGTCTGCAGAGAAGTATACCTTAGGTGTGATTACTAAGTTTCTGTGGCCTTCCTATCTTGACTATCTTATCTCTTATGGTGCCATAACCTTGATTTTCATCCACGTCTTCACGAATGAGTTTCGCTTCTGGTATCTATGACATACCGAGTATACCGAGTTACATATGTTAAATCTTAGTATTCATTTTATAGCCTTTAAAGATAAATTTGCTCTTTAATGACTTATGGAGTATCCGTGGGCCGTCTGCCTTTTATGTGTCCATTTTTTATGTTGGAAAGAGTATGATGTCTGGGGTCTCTGGTATGGCTGACGCACTGAGTTACCATACTCCGCTGTTAAAATTCTGATTTTCATAAATTCATATACAAATCTTGTCCCCTGAAACCAACAAAGATTAAAAAACTTAACAACAGTTGCTCTAACGCGTTTCGATAGTCAAGAGGATACTCTGATCAGAGGGATACTCTGTTTTTATTCCACAGTCTTTGCTAATGAGTTTGGCTTCTGACATGATTGACATACTGAATTGTCCTATGCTGTATCGACTGCACTCTTTGCATGTTTCCTCACTTTTGAAGAGCTTCGCCTTTGGTATGGCTAAAATACCAGATGATGATGAGATGATTGACATACTAAATTGTCTTACTCTGTATCGACTGCACTCCTTGATTTTTTCCTTACTTTGGAAGAGCTTCGCCTTTGGTTTGGCTAACATACCGATTTACCGTGCTTTGCTTGCATTTTGGTATTGTTTCTGAAGAAGTTCCCTACGATGGCGACGCCCATTCTTAGTGATTCATTGACTCGGTCACGAATAAGCTCTTTTTTCAGATTTCAAGGTCTAATCGAAAATATAATTAGAGTTCTCCATTGTAGGGCGCCAAATTATGCAAGGCGAAGGATAAATGAAACAAATTTATGCAAATTGATGGGAGTTGTGCTGCTTATTTCATCAGACCCAAACAATCTTTTTTTGAATCAAGTTACATTATACCAGCATCTGTTGGAATCTCATACATGGCACGTCGATTGCTGTTGATGTTTCTAGACTGGTAAATAACTTGGTAAGACGCAGTAAACTAAGCGCATTGTAATTAACAGCTATTAATTCAATTAGAACGACTGCATGAGTAAGGTTGAGGATTAAGACGTGTTCAGTGTTCACCGTGTGCCTGAAGTAGTTAGCACTAGACACATTTCATACTTAGTAAATGCGGATTACACTTAGTCATACTTAGGCCGACTTATTTACATATAACGCCTAATTTCTAATAACTTCTTACCGTATATATAAGATTTGAGCACAGAGGATTACACTTACTTAAAGCACTTGCGAATTCTCTAACTTTGCAATTTCTGCGAATCACGTCATCGATTCGGAGGATGTAGAATCTCTACCTAATAATTATCTAAGCACTGACTGACAAACAACATACAACCTAAATTGGATGGGTCTAAAAGCATAAAATTTCATACAGATGTTCCCCGTAATACGTAGGCGAGCAGTAAGAGAGGATTTCTCAAAATTCAGCCTCTCATGTGGTAAAAATCGGCATTAAAAACCACTTGGACTGTATGCAATGAATAATAAACGCTATTGTATTTAAAGTTGCCTGTACGCATTGAGATTTAATATCGTTGATGAATCTGTCATTACAACAACCAAATTTATGCATATTTTGTCATTTTACGAGTTATTTTTTTTTAATATAAACTTCTAAACATTAACGTTTTAAACAATTTGCCATCATAATTTCTAAATTAAGCCAAAATTTAGCTTTCTGCTTTTTTTCAAAATTTCAAGTTTAGATTTTTACTTTTTGAAATGTCAGCGTTAAAATCTAAATTTAAGTAAGATTTGAATTCTCGTTATGCAGTTTGTTCAAAAGTTTAAAAATTTGTGGTTTAAAAAATCAGATTCTTCAAAAAATTTATACATTTTCAGGAACGGGTGAATTTTATAAAAAGGCGAAGTCACAAAAGTTCCAGGTTTCGAGAACAAAATTAAAAAAAAAACGGAATTTTTACAAAAAGTAGATATTTAAAAAAAAATTCAAATTCTTGGAGAAAAAGTCGAAATTTTGATAATAAAAGGCCGACATTTTCAAATAAAGTGAAATTTATGGAAAAAGTTCGAAAATGTTAAAAAGTCAACATTTGAAAAAATTTAATTGTTCATAAAAGTGAACATTTCCAAAAATAAGTCGAATTGTTCAAATAAAAATTTAATTTACTACAATCAGATTCTTCAAAAAATTTAAAATTTTCAGGAACGGGTTAATTTTCTAAAAAGTCGAAGTTCCAAGTTTCGAGAAAGAAATTAAAAAAAAGAAGTTTTTACAAAAAGTAGATATTTAAAAAAAATTTAAATTCTTGGAGAAAAGATCGAAATTTTGATAATAATAGGTAGACATTTTCAAAGAAAGTGAAATTTATGAAAAAAATCCGAAAATATGAAAAAGTCGACATTTAAAAAATAATTAACTTTTTAAAAGTGAAAATTTCCTAGAATAAGTCGAATTTTTCAAATAAAAATTTAATGCACTACAGATTCTTCCAAAATTTAAAATTTTCAGGAACGGGTGAATTTTCTAAAAAGTCGAAGTCACAAAAGTTCCAAATTCTGAGAAAGAAATTAAAAAAAGACTGAAGAGTTTACAAAAAGTATATATTTAAAAAAAAATCAAATTCTTGAAGAAAAAGTCAAAATTTTGATAATAAAAGGCCGACATTTTCAAAGAAAGTGAAATTTATGGAAAAAGTACGAAAATGTCAAAAAGTCAATATTTAAAAAAATTTAATTGTTCATAAAAGTGAAAATTTCCAAAATTAAGTCGAATTGTTTAAATAAAAATTTAATTTACTACAATCAGATTCTTCAAAAAAATGTAAAATTTTCAGGAACGGGTGAATTTTCTAAAAAGTCGAAGTCACAAAAGTTCCTAATTTCGAGAAAGAAATTAAAAAAACGAAATTCTCACAAAAAGTAGATATTTAAAAAAAATCAAATTCTTGAAGAAAAGCTGGGAATTTTAATACCAAAAGGTGGAAAAGAAAGTGATATTTATGGAAACAGTTCGAAAATGTCAAAGTCAACATCTTTAAAAAATTGAATTTTTCAAAAAAGTGAAAATTTCCAAAAATAAGTCGAATTTTTCAAATAAAAATTTAATTTACTACAATCAGATTCTTCAAAAATTTAAAATTTTCAGGAAGTGGTGAATTTTCTATAAAGTCGAAGTCACGAAAATTCAAAGTTTCGAGAAAGAAATTTAAAAAAACGAAATTTTTACAAAAAGTAGATATTTAAAAAAAATTCAAATTCTTGGAAAAAAGTCGAAATTTTGATAATAAAAGGTCGACATTTTCAGAGAAGTGACATTTATGGAAAAAGTTCGAAAACGTCAAAAAGTCAACATTTTAAGAAAAAGTTAATTTTTCAAAAAAGTAAAAATTTTTAAAACTAAGTCGAAATTTTCAAATAAAAATTTAATTTACTACAATCAAATTCTTCAAAAATTTAAAATTTTCAGGAAGTGGTGAATTTTCTATAAAGTCGAAGCCACGAAAATTCAAAGTTTCGAGAAAGAAATTTAAAAAAAACGAAATTTTTACAAAAATTTTCAAATAAAAATTTAATTTACTACAATCAGATTCTTCAAAAAATTTGAAATTTTCAGGAATGGGTGAATTTTATAAAAAGTCGAAATCACAAAAGTTCCAAGTTTCGAGAAAGAAATTAAAAAGAACGAAATTTTTACAAAAAGAAAAAAATTTCAAATTCTTGGAGAAAAAGTCGAAATTAGCAAAGCAAAATTTTGATAAAAAACCTGAAAATCTGAGAACAAACCAAAATATGTCATAGTTTTTAAAAAATTCGAAAACAAATCAAAATTTTAAAGAAAGGCGAAATTGTAAAACTATTTAAATTTACAAAAATGTTAAAATTTGGAGAAAGTGAATTAAATGGAAAATTTAAAATTTGAATAGTCAAAATTTTGAGAAAAAGCCAACATTTTGAGAAAAAGCCAAAAAAAGTCGAATTTTAAAAAACCAATCATTTCAAGTGAGGCAATATTTTCAAAAGTAGACACTTTAAAAAAATTTAACTTTTGATAAAAATTTGAATCGTTTTTAAAGAAATCGAATGAATAAACAGTCCGATTTTCAGATAGACAAAATTTTGAGAAATTGCCAAAACTTTTAAAAAAGTTGAATTTTAAAAAATCAAAGATTTCTAGTCAGGCAATATTTTCAAAAGTAGATACTTTCAAAAAATTCAAATTTTAATAAAGATCTGAATCGTTTTTAAAGAAACGGAATGTAAAAACAGTCCGATTTTCAGATAGACAAAATTTTGAGAAAAAGCCAAAATTTTGAAAAAAGGTTGAATTTTAAAAAGCAAACATTTCAAGTTGTTCAATATTTTCAAAAGTAGACACTTTTAAAAATTTTAAAATTTGATAAAGATCTGAATCATTTTTAAAGAAACCGAATGTTAAAATAATCCGATTTTCAGATAGTTAAAATTTTCGGAAAAAGACAAATGTTTTGAAAAAAGTTGAATTTTAAAATTCAAACATTTCAAGTGGAGCAATATTTTCAAAAGTAGACACTTTCAAAAAATTCTAATTTTTATAAAGATTTGAATCGTTTTTAAACAAATTTAATTTACAAACAGTCCGATTTTCAGTCTAAGTTTAAGAAAAAAATCTAAATTTTGAAGAGTTGAATTTTAGATTACCAAACATTTCAAGTGGGGCAATATTTCAAAAGTACACTCTTTCAAAAAATTCAAATTTTGGTAAAGCTGTCAATCGTTTTTAAAAAAATCGAATGTAAAAACAATTCGATTTTCAGATAGTTAAAGTTTTCAGAAAAAGCCAAAATATTGAAAAAAAGTTGGATTTTAAAAAGCAACTATTTCAAGTGAATCAATATTTTCAAAAGTAGACATTTTCAAAAAATTCAAATTTTGACAAAGCTGTCAATCGTTTTTAAAAAAATCGAATGTAAAAACAATTCGATTTTCAGATAGTCAAAGTTTTCAGAAAAAGCCAAAATATTGAAAAAAAGTTGGATTTTAAAAAGCAACTATTTCAAGTGATTCAATATTTTCAAAAGTAGACACTTTTAAAAAATTCAAATTTTGATAAAAATCTGAATCGTTTTTAAAGAAACCGAATGTAAACATAGTACGATTTTCAGATAGTTAAAATTTTGAGAAAAAGCCAAAGTTTTGACAAATGTTGAATTTTAAAAGATCAAATACTTTAAAAATTGAAGTACAAATCTTGTCCCCTGAAACCGAAAGAAAGGTTGCTCTAACGCGTTTCGATAGTCAAGCTGTCATCTTTTAATCTTTCTTGGTTTCAGGGGACAAGATTTGTATTTCAATTTTTGAAGATAATCAAGAACCAGTCCGTTCCACCAAAATGGATTTTTTTCCCAAATTTCGCCTTTGTTTGAATATTTCGATTTTGTTAAATCTTGGGATTTATTCAAAATGTCTACTTCAATTTTTCTTAAAAATTTCAGGTTTTACAAAAATTTTCGCTGCTTCTTAAAAAACAATTAAATTTTTTTTCAAAATTTGAACTTTTTAAATAATTCTATTGCTTTGAAAATTTCGATTTTTCAAAATTTAGAATTCCTTAAAAATTTCGGGTTGATTTTTTAGATACTTTCGACACACTTTTAAACAAAAAATTTCCTGCTTTTTGAAAATTCTGACATTTTTGAAAATGTTGTAATTTTCTGAAAGGTGCACTTTTTTAATTGGATCTTTTTAAAAATCCAATATTTTCATTAGATGCTCCGAATGTTTTGGAGTCATTTTTAAATGCACTTTGTGAAAATTTTAACCTCTTTGGAAAACTTCGCCTTGGTAATTTCGAAATTTCTAAAAGGTTTAATTTTTTTGGGAAAATTTTGACTATCCTTTATAATTGCCACATTTTTTAAATTTCAGCTGTTCCAAATTTCGCCCTTTTTTCAAACATTTCAAGTGAGGCAATATTTGCAAAAGTAGACACTTTCAAAAAATTCAAATTTTAATAAAGATATCAATCGTTTTGCAAGAAATCGAATTTAGCAATAGCCCGATTTTCAGAACATTTTGACAAAAGCCAAAATTTTAAAAACCAAACATTTCAAGTGAGGCAATATTTTCAAAAGTACACTTTCAAAAAATTCAAATTTTGATAAAGATTTGAATCGTTTTTAAAGAAATCGTATTTAAAAACAGTTCGATTTTCAGATAGTCAAAATTTTGAGAAAAAGCCAAAATTTTGAAAAAAGTTGAATTTCAAAAAATCAGGCATTTCGAGTGAGGCAATATTTTTAAAAGTAGACACTTTCAAAAAATTCAAACTTTGATAAAGATTTGAATCGTTTTTAAAGAAATCGAATGTATAAGCAGTCCGATTTTCAGATAGATAAACTTTTCAGGAAAAGCGAAAATTTTGAGAAAAGTTGAATGTTAAAAAATCAAACATTTCAAGTGAGGCAATATTTTCAAAGGTAGACACTTTCCAAAAATTCAAATTTTGATAAAGATTTGAATCGTTTTTAAAGAAATCGAATTTAAAAACAGTTCGATTTTCAGATAGTCAAAATTTTGAGAAAAAGCCTAAATTTTGAAAAAAGTTGAGATTTAAAAAACCAAACATTTCAAGTGAGGCAATATTTTCAAAAGTACAAGCTTTCAAAAATTTAAATTTTGATAAATATTTAAATCGTTTTTAAAGAAATCGAATTTAAAAATAGTCCGATTTGCAGATAGTCAAAATTTTGAGAATGGGCCAAAATTTAAAAAAAAAATTGAATTTTAAAAAATCAAACATTTCGAGTTAGGCAATATTTTCAAAAGTGGACACCTTTAAAAAATTTTCAAAATTTTGAGAAAAAGCCGAAATTTTGCGAAAAGCTGTATTTTAAAAAAGCAAGCATTTTAAGTGAGGCAATATTTTCAAAAGCAGACACTTTCAAAAAATTCAAATTTTGATAAAAATTTGAATCGTTCCTAAAGAAATCAAATATAAAAACAGTTCGATTTGCAGTAGAGTCGAGTCAACATTTTAAAAGGAGCAATAATAAGATGAGTACTTTCAAAAAAAAAAGGTCAATTTGTCAAAAATAACTCAACAATTTAAAAACTGTCAATATTTTCAAAACTCGAGAGAAAGTCAAAATATCCAAAAAATTAAAATTTTGAAAAGAAAAATTTCCAAAGAGTGGAAATTTGCGAATCAGAAAATTTAATAGACAAAATTATAAAAAAAAACAAAGCAAAAAATCAAAATTTATACAAAACAGAGTTGGAATTTTGAAATAAACAAAATTTCGAAAAAAATCTAAAATTTCAGAATTAAGTCAACATTTCGGGAAAAGGTTAAAATTTTGGGAGTCGAACGAAAAAATCGACGTTTTGAAAAAGGTGAATATTTTAAAATGTCGAGATTTTCAAAATAGGTTGAGCAATAAACACCCAATTTTTCAAAAAAAAAGCCGGAATTTTCACAAATGTGACCCAAGAACACTTTCTCTTCTTTCACTCAGACGAAGGCGCGGATATCAGACAGTAACGTAATAAAAATCTTCTGCAGTTTCACTTATCGCTAAGAGAAGCTTTGGGTATCCACACCTTTTTAGAAATCCTGCAAGCTTGGTAACATAATCAGAGTAAGATTCATATTACGCTATGGAATTTCATACATCATACAGTGAATTGCGAAGAATAAAGATTTAAATTTTTGAAATGATTGTCGAATTAAAATTTCTGGAATTATTGGTGAATTAACTGCTACCCACGAATTTGATATCGTGAAATTACGATTTACTATTCGTTTTTTATTTATTTTTTTTATTTTAAGATCAAAAATCTTTTAAAAGGTTTTCATTTTGGGGAAAAAAATATTTTTTTGAATTTATTGATTGGGAAGTAGTTTTAAATTATAAATACATTTTTATATTTTGTATTTTTAGAAGTGTCCTATCCAAATTAATTACAACATAACTGAGTTTTACTGGGTTACCATTAGGTTGATAATACTTCTGAAGGCACTGTTAATCCTGAACAAATGTTGTTGACTGATAACTGCAGATCATATAAATATTTGACTTTGCTCTAAAGCTTTTATATAATAGACAGGAGATTTCCTTATCTATGCAGGATTATTCAATAGAAACAGAAAAGCGGTGCAATTTGCAACCGATTCAACCAAAATTTGACTAGCAGCAATACGATTAATTTAATTGTTTAAATTTTTTTATATTCATATGTGCTTTCTGTTAAATAAGTTTAAACTCAAGCGGCCATAGGTATTTTAAGCAGTAGTAGAGTGTTGCCATTACTTCAAAAAGCTTCGCTAACGCGTGGAATGAAGCATCGAAATTCCGTAAAATGTATAATTTCAAATTTTGATTCCACACAAACGGTACTGCTAAAAATCCTCATATTTTACTAGTTCGTTCAGCATATTTCCCTTAGTAATGTACTAGTTTTGTATCAAAATCTATAAAACGATTTGGCTGCAATAAATTAAAATCTCTTCGAAAACCTTCTTTCGCCTTACATATTAAAAGTTTGAAATTGAATATCTCGGCTTCGATACTGGTACAGCATTTTTAATTTTGCAAGTGTAGGAGTAACACCGTTGGTAACATCTGACAGAACTTTAAAAGAAAATCTACAGATAAGCAAGTGACCGATGAACTACTTTAATTAGTTTTAAACTACGCAGAAACATGAATCAACTTTGGTGAAATCTAGAATCATTAATTTTATCAAAAAAGTCTACTTAGAGCAGTTTTAAGTTACTTTTTTTTCTAAAATAATCCTAACCCTTTCAAAATACATACCATGATGAAAATTTTCTTTAATCCAATCCGTGCTACCGAGGGCAAAAACGTTGAAAATCCATTTTGTTTTGAAAACATCAATATAAACGTATACGTTAACGTTTTAAAAATTCATTAACTTAGTGCTAACCGCTCTTCCCTGCGCAAAACTCATATACCTTAATTGAAATAAATCAAGCCGTAACTCCATTTTATATGCGAGAGTGGCTTATACTATTTGCATTTAAATACGATGAAATTCGCAGTAACGCATCTGGTGCTTTTCCTGCTGGCTCCGTTGTCTAGATTTCGGGATTGTTTCCTGATAAATATGTTACACATTGTAATATTTTAGGTAGACTTAATACAAGCTTCGGGTTTTAGTGTGATCCGAATCTCTTTAATAGTCGTCAAGAACACATGGCGAAAAATAAATTTTAACACTTTACAGATGGGCGTCAACATCTAAAAATGGACTGACTGTCTTTACGGATGCTCTAAAATCTAAATTGGTTATATGAAGTAATTAACATGACGTTGAAAATGGGAGTAGACCTTTTTTAGTTGCCGAATTCAATTAAAGGAATAAATGGAGCAAAAAATAGGGGGCCCCACGTCTGGCAATTTATGGTTACATTTATTTGAACTATAGCATTCATGCAAACCTTACATAAACGTTAGTCTGTATAAGGAGAACTTTAAAACTGATACTGATAAACAATGGGTTAAATGAGAAAGTCAAATAATTCTAATTGTCTTCCGATTGCCAGAAAAAGCCTTGCTTGGATTGGTGTTTATTTAAGTGTATTTTCTTTCATTCACAAATCAAGTTTACGCTCAAGAATCAGACGCCAATTTGATGCTGGTAGACAACTATTTATGTTGCCGATAGTTTTTTATAAAGCTTTTAATTTCGTTTTTTTCTTAAAGTGATTGTGTGTAGTGCGATGTTTTCGTAATGAATTCTAGTTGAAGTGACTGTATTTCCTGACGACCTAAATATATGGTGTAATAATGTGATTGTTTTGAAAATGCGGCTGCTTAAAGTGTTGCGGCTTAAAGTACTGCTGCTTAAAGTGCTGCTGCTTAAAGTGCTGCCGTTTAAAGTCCTGCAGCTTAAAGTGCTACTATTGTTGAAAATGCGTCATTTGAAAATCAAATGTCCTAATTATTTGCCAACTGATACCTGTAAAAATTGCAAGGTTGAAATGCGACCTTATCTCGTCTTTTATCTTTTTCCACTGATATTGTTTGCAGATTGTAAAATTGAAATTTCCTAAGGATAATACTTGTATCCTATAATTTTTTCTTAAGCTTTATTCAGATTCGAAACTGACAAAAATATCCATCGTGTACTATTTCATTTATTTATTTTTTACTAGCTTTTAGAATAGGGACTTTTGTTGGTGATGCTTTTTATTAAAGAAGAAAGCTATTTATTTTTATTTATTTCGACAAACTCAAAGTTTAAATTTTTATTTTATTAACATCATCTAACGTTTATTTTTGCTTTCTAAGAAAAATTTACAATGAAATTTAAGCCCATATATATGTATGCAAGATACTATCTTCAGATCATCAGAGGGAGGGGGCAAAAGGGACAAATGCCCCGGGGCCCGCGCTTTATGGGGACCCGGTAATCAACCATGTTGGTAGTTCGTGAATTACAAAGATGTTGAAAGCAACTTTTTCTCTAAATTCCATGTCAAAACTCAGGTTTTTTACGTAACTTTACATTTTTTTTTTATCGAAGATTCCACTTTTCAGCTTAACCTTAAAAAAGTTTCTGTTTTAATGACTACCACTTAAAATATCAGAATATTTAAAAAAATCAGAATTTTACGTTAAAGGCAAATTTTTCAAGTATCTACAAAAATTCGTACATTCGAGTCATAATTTTAAAAAAGTGCAAAATTTTCAAAAAAAAGTCGAATTTTTGAAAAATTCTCGAATTTTTGAAAATTTCTCGATACTTTGAAATAGATGAACATTGCGAGAAAAAGTCGAAATTTTCATCAGACAACGTCGAAATTTTGATCAGAAAATGTGGAAATTTTCAAAAAAAGTGGACATTCTGAAAAAAGATCGAAGTTTCAAAAAGTCTACATTCTGAAAAAAGATCGAAAGTTTTAAAAAGGTCAAAATTTCAAAACAATTCAACTTTAAAAAAAAATCGAATTTAAAAAAGAAATTCGATTTTTTTCCATGTTTAATAAAAAATCAAATTTTATTTTAAATTCGATTTTTCTATAAAAATTCCTTGTTTTGGTGGAATTTTTCAAATAAGCGTCAAATATGGATATGTCAAATTCCTCAAAAAATTGGAATTTTCTAAAATAGGCGAATTTTTCAAAAAATTTATGTTACAAAAATTTGAAAATTCGACGTCAAAATTTTGAAAATTGTTCAGAAGTTTCAAAGACAGAGGAAGTTTGAAGAAATGATCGAAAATTTTGAAAAATGGTTGAAATTTTAAAAAAAGTCAAACAAAATTTTGATAATAGGATGTCGAAATTTTAAAAAGGTGAAAATTTAATAAATTTTTAAAAAGGTAGAATTTTTCAAATAAGAATTAAAATTATGTACGTCAGATTCTTTAAAAAAAATTAGACTTGCTAAAAAAGAAGAATTTTTTAATGGAATTACAAAGATGTTGAAAGCAACTTTTTCTCTAAATTCCATGTCAAAACTCAGGTTTTTTTACGTAACTTTACATTTTTGATTCCACTTTTCAGCTTAACCTTAAAAAAGTTTCTGTTTTAATATCTACCACTTAAAATGTCAGAATATTTAAAAAAATCAGAATTTTACGGTAAAGACAAATTTTTCAAGTATCTACAAAAATTTGTACATTCGAGTCATAATTTTAAAAGAGTGCAAAATTTTCAAAAAAAATCGAATTTTTGAAAAATTCTCGAATTTTTGAAAATTTCTCGATACTTTGAAATAGGTGAAAATTGCGAGAAAAAGTAGAAATTTTCATCAGACAACGTCGAAATTTTGATCAAAAAATGTTGAAATTTTCAAAAAAAGTGGACATTCGGAAAAAAGATCGAAGTTTCAAAAAGTCTACATTCTGAAAAAAGATCGAAAGTTTCAAAAAGGTCAAAATTTCAAAACAATTCAACTTTTAAAGAAAAATCGAATTTAAAAATGAAATTCGATTTTTTCCATGCTTAATGAAAAATCAAATTTTATTTTAAATTCGATTTTTCTATAAAAATTCCTTGTTTTGGTGGAATTTTTCACATAAGCGTCAAATATGGATATGCCAAATTCCTCAAAAAATTGGAATTTTCTAAAATAGGCGAATTTTTCAAAAAATTTATATTACAAAAATTTGAAGATTCGACAAAAAGTCAAAATTTTGAAAAAAGTTCAAAAGTTTCAAAGATATTCGAAATTTTAAAAAATGGCCGAAATTTTTGCAAAATCATTGAAATTTTAAAAAAGTCAAATGAAATTTTGATAATAGAATGTCGAAATTTTAAAAAAGTGGAAATTTAAAAAAATGATCGAAATTTTCAAAAAAGTAAAGGTTTTCAAATAAGACTCAAAATTATATACGTCAGATTCTTTAAAAAAATAGACTTGCTAAAAAAGGAGAATTTTTTAAACAGTGCAATTACAAAAACTCGAGGATTCGAGAAATCAAAACTTTGAAAAAACTCAAGATTCAAAATTCCGGATTTTTCAGTTTCACCTTAAAAAATTCTCCTTTTTAATGTAAGCCACTTAAAACGTACGAGTTCTTAAAAGTTCAAAATTATCTGGAAAAGGCAAACTTTTCAAGTATCTACATAAATTCGTAGATTCGAGTAATAATTTTAAAAAAGTGCAAAATTTTCAAAAAAAGGCGAATTTTAGAAAAATTTTCCATATTTTCAAAAAAGTGAAAACTACCAGAAAAAGTCAAAATTTTGATGAGAAAATGTCAAAATTTTTATGAGAAAATGTCGAAATTTTCAAAAAAAGTTGACACTGAAAAAAAGATCAAAGTTTCAAAAAAGCTTACATTCTGAAAAAAGATCGAAAGTTTCAGAAAGAAAAAAAAGTCGAATTTTTGAAAAATTCTCGAATTTTTGAAAATTTCTCGATACTTTGAAATAAAGTTTTCATCAGACAACGTCGAAATTTTGATCAAAAAATGTTGAAATTTTCAAAAAAAGTGGACATTCTGAAAAAAGATCGAAAGTTTCAACATTTTAAAATAATTCAACTTTTTAGAGAAAAATCGATTTAAAAAAGAAATTCGATTTTGCTTTTTCGATTTTCAAGGATAAATCAAATTTAAAAAAAAATCGATTTTTCTTTAAAAATTCCTTTTTCTTTTAGTGGAAATTTTTAAACAAGCGTCATGGATCTGTCAAATTCCTCAAAAAAGTTGAATTTTCTAAATTGGGGGAATTTTTCAAAAAAATTATACTACAAACATTTTAAGATCCGACAAGAGTCAAAATTTTGAAAAAAGTTTAGAAGTTTCAAAAGGAGTCAAAATTTTAAAAAATGGTCGACGAAAATTTGGAAAATGATTGAAATTTTGATAAAAGTCAAATGAAATTTTAAAAAAGTCAAACGAAATTTTGATAATAAAATGTCGAAATTTAAAAAAATAGAAATTTAAAAAAAAGGTGAATTTTTTTAAAAAAGTAGAATTTTTCATATGAGTCAAAATTATATATGTTAGATTCTTAGAAAAAATTAGATTTGCAAAAAAAGGAGAATTTTTAAACAGTGGACTTACAAAAATTCGAAGATTCGAGAAATCAAAATTTTGAAAAAACTCAGAGTTTAAATTTTGAGAAAGTTTTCGAAGCTGTAAAAGTCAAAACTTTAATGAAAAGTCTAAATTATTATGACAAAATGTAGAAATTTTTCAAAAAGGTGGAAATTCAGAAAAAAGGTGGAAGTTTAAAAAAATCAAAGCTTCGATGAACAGTCTAAATTTATGTCAAAATATTGAAATTTTAAAAAAATAGCCGAAATAATAGCGGAAATTCTGAAAGAAGATCTAATTATGCAAAAAAGTACAAATTTTGAAAAAATCCAAATTTTCAGAAATGTCCAAATTTTCGAATAAAGTAGAATTTTTTAAATAAGTGTTAAATTTTATCATAATGGGCCCAAAAGGGATGTCCTAACTGCTGGCTGAAATTTTAAGCAACCCATCCTAAAGCCAGAAAATCCAGAAAGGGTTAAATTTATATAAAAGTGGAGCCTTCGATAAGTTAAATTCTTGAAAAAGAAAAAAAAACAAAAATCTCAAAAAGTGGAAACTTTGAGAAATAGTCAAATTTTAAAGAAAAGATGGACGTTTATAAAATTCAAAATGATCGAATTTACAAAAAACAAAATTTTAAGAATCGTAATTTTGTCAAAGATTTAAAAAAAAATATTCGAAAATGTTCAGAAAAGGTAAAAATTTCCAACAATGGCAAAATAAAAAAGTGCAAGCTTTGGAAAAAAATATATAATTTAATAAATATGCCTACGTGAAGGTTTTGAAGAAAGTCGAAGTTTTTAAAATGAAGCTTAAATTTCCAGGAAAAGTTGCAATTTTGAAGATGAGGCCCATATTATTAAAAAAAAGTAAAAACTTTGAAAATAGGTCAAAATTAATGAATGGTCCAAATTTTTAATAACTCACGAATTATGAACTTTCAAAAAGTTGATTTTTTGAATGAAAAAAGATGAGATTTTCAAATTAGTGGAGTCTTCTAACAAGAACAATCGAAATTGTGGAAAAAAAATGCAAAATGTCTCATAAATGTTGAAGTTCGCAAAAATTCTCATGTGTGGAAATTTTGAGGTCAAAATTTTCAAAAAGTCGAAATTGTGGAAAAAAAGTACAAAAAGTCTCATAAAGGTCGAAGTTCGCAAAAACTCGCATAAGTGTCGAAATTTTGGGGTCAAAATTTTTAAAAAGGTCAAAATTTAAGAAATCTAAAATTTGAAAAAAGGCAAAATTAACCAAAGCGATTTTTTCATTTTTTGTTTGTTTTATTTTTTCGTCAAAACCTAAATTATTGAATTATACCCCTTTTATTTTCTCTGTATTTGGGCTCGCGCGCCCAATACAGACCTCATAATTGTCCCCGAACAGGAAATATCTCTGAGCGGGCCTGAATATTGTAAGAAAATGTAATTATAAAAATTAGTAAGGAAAAATCAAACGGCAGATAAGCGCTCCAGAAATTTCCGCGAACGATAAGTTTTATCTGTACGTTCCTTCTAGAAACCGGGACGGGATCTATAAATATGCGGTCGGCTTCATTCCAAAAATCGGAAGTTTGACGTTAAATATCTCGACTTCGGTATCAGCACCGATCATTTAATTTTGCAGGTCTATAGGTAACATGGTTAGTAACATATGCCAGAAATTTAAAGAAAATTTATGAAAAAGTAATTAACCGATTAAAAAAACAAATTCGAAGGATCCACTAGTTCTATAATATAAGAAAATAATCCTATAGGAACAAATGGCAAGATTTTGCTTTCTTGGGTGGAAAATGAGTTTTGGAATATACAGTACTAGTCTGTGTGTATATTCCAGAGACTAGTTAGTATATTACGAAAATATCAGTATGACTTCCATAAGCCCAAGTGTATATGTATATGCACCAGGATAGATGGAAGTTGTATTGACATTTTTTAAAACATCTTGTGTCCTTCTGATTAAATCAATTTTAATTAAATTTACCAAACTGATGAATATCGCTCGCTGATGTCACTCTGCCTTCATTTTAAGTGGATGTGCCTAAAGGAAGCAAACAAAAACATTTAAACGACCGTAATTAATAAGGCAATTAATTTACTTATCGAAAATCTAACACGAAAACCGTTTTTTATTTATGTTCGTGGGTTTACGTAATGTTTTATTTACTATGAGCTTGAATGTTTATATTATTGTGTAACACCTGTGCAATGACATTGTTTTTTTCCGGCACGTTACTGTCAGTGGGCGTTTCTAGTCTACAACATAACCAAATGACGTAACAAATGAGTGGTCGCACATGGCGCCTCGTAGCTGAAAATGTCACCTTGCCGTAAAAACATTTACACTATAATGGAAATACTTGGTCAACAATCAACATTAACATAAAGTATAAATAACTTAACCTTGAGCCAGTTGCTAATTCTTTAATCTGCAGTGATTTCAACTGTATTAAGTGCATGAGCGTATAATTGTAATTAACAGAAACAGGTTATCGAATATAATTGGCCTATAAATTTACTTAATAACGGCTAAATAATATCTCCAATTTCAAAAACAATTTGAATTTGAATGCTAAATAGCTGAGTAAGTATTGCAATAAACATGTTATGTAGGCACCTATTAATAATGAACATGTAAGAAAACACACAACAGTGGATATACATAGTTGTTTAATCAGTGTCAAAACTGACATTAACACATTCTCTCTAGCAATCTCAAAGATGGAACAGCTACCTACAGAGCCTGGAAGAAATCGTTAGATGATTCAATTTTTGACATGAATATCTACCGATAGTGATAACGAATTTCAGAAAAAAGTTAATGCGAAATCGTGAACAGTGTGAACGATTTAAAAACTAATGGTTGCAAGTGTTATAAACTATCTAATACTAGAGAAATATTTTCTGATGATCATGAAACGTTTTGAGTTTTGTGAATTTATGAGAGAAGCAGGTGATACCACTTGCTACCAAGGAATCACGTTTCTTTTGTTCTTAGACGCCACAACGCAACTAATTCGGAAAAAACTTCTTTGAGTATTCTTGTAAATACACTATACTTATCCAGAGAAACTGACTACTGTGTGAGAGTTCCGTCACCCGCATATGTTTGCAAATGTTTAATATGCTCCGAAATTAGCGCATCCGGCTGTTTGAGCATTGGACATTAATTACGTGGATGCGCCGTTTAAAACTGGTGACCTGTGATACTTTCTCTTGCCAGTCCGCCTTATATCTGTACCTGCTAACGTAATAAGCGTTTGTTGACCTTAGCGAATCAGTAACGCCTTGTTACGGGAAATTTGGTTAATATCGCCCTTTCAAAAGGTAGAATATCAATTTTTGTTGAATAAAGACAGAATCTTTGTTAAACTTTCCGAATAAGTGGTTAGAATTAATGGCATTTTGTATGAGACACTCTGTATGTATTACGATTACAGTGGGTGTTAACTTTCTCAGTTGTTGCCAAACGTTTAAGCTACAAAAATATTTTCTTTGCGTTAGGAAAGATTAAGATTTTACCACTATGTAAACCGTTGTGACACTAGTTTTGTTTGTAGAACAATTTAGATTTGCTGTGGCAATTTATATGTATAAATGAAGCGGTAATAAAAATAGATCCTTGTTTACAGAATTTCTCCAATATGGCTCTTAAACTGCATAAACATGGGGCTCGCTCAAGGTATACATCAATTTCTCTCTCGCATAATTATTCAAATTGTTATAAAAACATCTGTGTTTGAGTATGATAATTTCTAGATATAAATGAACCATACAAATATTGTGTAATCTGTATTTGCTTTTTTTAATAACTCGAAATTGAATGGAGTATTTCCGAAAGCGGTTCTGAATGGATCAGGAGTCACTTAAACGAGCGTGTGGTGTATTTTGTAATCTAATTCTGTAGCTCTATTAGCAATATTGATTACAAAGCTTTATTTTCATGGAAAGTAGTATTTATTTAGATATAATTTGTTTCCAGGGTTCGGTACCTTAAAAAGTTTTTTTTTTTTAATTTTAATCCACTCGCAAAGGGTAACCCCATTATGCCTTCAAAGCACTGCGAGTGGGATTCGGAAAGAAGGATCGATGGCGATAAACCGCCTTCTTAAACAAGGATAGGTTTTTTTTTTGGTGGAACGGTCTGGTCCTTGGTTATCTTCAAAATTAATTAATTTTTAATTCAAGTTGATGTCCTTTCTACGCTTTTGTAATTTTTACTTAAAAAAAAATAAATAAACTTTTTTTCAAGCTTTGTAGTGTATTTTTTTCTGGAATGGACTGGTCCTTGGTTATTTTTACAAATTGAAATACAAATCTTTTTCCCTGAAACCAAGAAAGATTGAAAAACTATTATTTTGGTGGTCCTTGTTTTTTTCAATTTATTTAACATTTCTTCGGCCCAGTTTGGAAATATATAAATTTTTATGGTTTGTTGACAATTTTATAAACAGTTTTTGAAATGCGACTACGTGATATTTAAATTTTTTGATCTCGTCACTTCATGATAGTTTACAAATTAAAAGGTTACTTTATTTTCCATAGAATAGGAATAATGAAAAATAGCAGATCAAAAATTAGATATGGAAAAAATAAAAATTTTGTTTTTTTGATAAATTAGGAAAATATAAAAAAAAATACATAAAAGAGGTTGTAGCACTGGACATCGATGTTTCGCTCTCATTTGAGCTCGTCAGCAGTGCATAACATGGAAAGGGAACAATGGGGAAGAAATACTTAAAAATAATTTTTTTTTTTAAGTATAAAAAAGAAAAATAAAGAAATTTTAAGATGAATAGACGTTTCATCATTAATTTACTGTGTTAAAAATTTAAATATTTGAAGCCCAATCCACAAGAAACAACTACTCCGAGGGCTAATACCCCTTCCGGCATTGAACTACACTTGTGGGTTGAACTTACATGCTCTTGGTGACTACTGTTCCTAACCGCTGAAATCTATTCAGCTTGGTAGTTAGAAGCACTCACCATTTGCGGAGTCCGTTCGTTCCGTTAGAGGAATAGGTTTATTCTTCATGGTTCCGGTCAATAAGGGTCTACCATGAAGAATGGACTGGTCCTTGGTTATCTTCAAAAATTAAAATACAAATCTTGTCCCCTGGAACCAAGAAAGATTAAAAAAACAACAAAGGTTGCCCTAACGCGTTTCGACAGCTAGCTATCATCGTTAGAGCGTTACAGCACCTTTGTTGTATTTTTTAATCTTTCTTGGTTTCAGGGAACAAGATTTGTATCTTAATTTTTCCAGCTATCATCTTCAGAGAGATCTTCTTGGTTTCAGGGGACAAGATTTGTATTTCATTTTTTGAAGGATAGGTTGTAATTTCTGGGGAAAGTTCCTTTCCGCAACGAGTTCCATAACTTGATAGTTATACAGAAAAAAGAGTCTGTGTAGACTGAAGTCTTCACTGTGTAAAGCTGGACCGCACAGGAATTTGCTGTCTCCGACTGTCTTGTCAAAAACCTTGCCTTTGGGGGATCAATCCTATTAGTTCCTGCGAGTATCTTCCATGACAGTACTTGCATAAAAGAGACAAATCACCAATCATCCCCTTATGCTCTAGTGTCTCGAAAGAATCGGTCAAACTCTCGTCATCAATTAGGTGAATCGCTCTTCTTTGAATTGAATGAAAAACTACCAAAGTGTGCTTTGGGGCTGAACTCCGAACATGGGAACAGTATTCTAGTGTTGGCCTCACTTGAACTTTGTATAGTGTGGGCAGCTGATGAGATGTAAAATACTTTTTAGCTCTAAAACGAAAGCTTAACATCTGGGAGACAGACTTGGCGATGGCGCCCACACAACAAAATCTTGCCCTTGGGGGATCATTCCTATTAGTTCCTGCGAGCATCTTCCATGATACTACTTGTAGAAAAGAGACAAGTCACCAACCATCCGCCTGTGCTCTAGTGTTTCGAAAGAATCGGTCATCAATTAGGCGAATCGCTCTTTGAATGGTGTCCAAAAGAGCTAAAGTGTGCTTTGGAGCTGAACTCCAAACATGAGAACAGTATTCTAGTGTTGGCCTAACTTGAGCTTTGTATAGTATTTATAGCTGATGAGATGTGAAGTACTTTTTAGCTCTAAAAAGAAAGCCTGGCTTCTGAGAGGCGGATTTGGTAATAAGCCGCACATGATCGTCCCAAGAGAAGTTAGTGCTCGCATTCACTCCTAGGATAGATAGATTAGATCCCATTGGGAGGATTTTACCGCCCATTAGTATGGTTGTTGCATTATCCCTTGATGTTTTCTTAGAGAAAACCGCGGCCTGAGTTTTTAAAGCGTTGAAGTCGTCCAGATTTTTCTTACCCCAATCCAGAATGATTTCAAGATCCCGATTAATCATCTATATCTGCTGTTCCCTTAGTCTGAAGCATCGACTGATAATGGTCTGTTGGAGAAAAAAGATGATACCAGGCTACTATCATCTGCGTAACTGTATATTGGATTGGAAGTTGAAGCTAACAGATCATTTATATGTAACAGAAACAGAGTAGGAGACAGGAGAGACCCCTGAGGCACCCCCGCATTAATCACAAATGTATGAGATGCCATCGACGACGACCTGAAGGGATCTGCTA
This sequence comes from Dastarcus helophoroides, assembly GCA_028583605.1. Classification (NCBI taxonomy): domain Eukaryota; kingdom Metazoa; phylum Arthropoda; class Insecta; order Coleoptera; family Bothrideridae; genus Dastarcus; species Dastarcus helophoroides. The sequence goes on from CM053327.1 coordinate 31,260,877, forward strand.
GCGAGAAAATGGGATATTAAAAGTAAAACAAAGCCCTCGATGCATCGTTATTTAAATTTTTAGGATTTCTCTTGTAGTTTGTGCATAATCAGTTAATTATATTCGTAGAGTTTTTACATTATTTATTTCTTTAGAATTTCTGTTTTATTTTTGTCAGATCGGTTAAGAAACCAAAAAAGTAAAATAGATTGTCAGTGTTCAGTTTGGGCTCATTCTTCTTAAAGACTACGAAATCCAGTCCTCACCTGGTAGAGGATATATGATCTTTTGAGGATAAACCAAGTCATACTGTTTAATGCAAAGCGGAATAAATTGTAAGCAAATTTAACATATTACACGCCTAACCTTATTTCCTTGTCGGTAGTTGCTAGTTCATTGATCTTAATATTTCAAAAATTGTACCTCGCCCTACGCAGCCTGCATAAAACTGGGCTTGTCCTGCCGACTGCGATTCAATTCAATTTTATATAATAAGGTTTTGATCAGTCACGTTTATCGTTACACGTAAAAGTCGATGAATATATACCACTATTAACGACCTACTAGGAAATCTAGTACTTTGTTATATGCCTGGGCATTTACCAAATGGTAAAGCGGCGAATTTCGAATTTTTTTCCAAATTACTATGTTAATTTCAAAATTTGGATTGTTTTCTCAAAATCTCGACGTTTTCTTAAAATGTCCATATTTTTCTGGAGCGTTATCTTCGATTTTTCGAAACTTTAACCTTGTTACAAAATGACGAGTTTTTTTCTTGCCATTTTAATTCCTGTTATCGAAATTTCGAATTCATCAAAAGCACTGACTTTAAATAGAAAATTTTTGAAAGATAATTCGAGTATAATGTCAAATAATTTAATTTTAATTATATTTTGGATGTGGATTAGAAATTTGAATTTTGGATTTTTCGTAAAAAAGATCCAGGAAAAGATTATATATTTTTTTGTTTTGATTTGACTTTTTAAACTCAAAAATGTTAAAATTGAAATTTTTCTGATTATTTCGATTTTTCTAAGAATGTTTATCCTCTTCTCGAAATTTGGACACTTTTTTTAGGAATTTTACCTATATATACCACTATTAACGACCTACTAGGAAATCTACTACTTTGTTATATGCCTGGGCATTTACCAAATGGTAAAGCGGCGAATTTCGAATTTTTTTCTAAATTACTATGCTAATTTCAAAATTTGGATTGTTTTCTCAAAATCTCGACGTTTTCTTAAAATTTCCATATTTTTCTGGAGCGTTGCCATTTTAATCCCTGTTATCGAAATTTCGAATTCATCAAAAGCACTGACTTTAAATAGAAAATTTTTACCTTTTTCTGGCAACTTCGATTTTTCCTAGTTGACTGTAACAGTAATTTTACACTTTATAAATACTTTTTTACTTACGTAGCAGTAACGAATATTCGCATTCGCATTAGCGAATATTTTTTATAGTAAATAATTCCAGAAGCAAAGTTAATGCTAAGGTTGTTGTTAAACATAATTTTTTCACCATCAGTAAGCAGTAATTGATCAAACTGATGAAATAAAAAAAAACTGCTAATAAGGCTTTCATTAATCCTTATAACTGTGCGACGATCTTTATTTACAAGCGCTAATGGTCTTATTAGACTCGTTGCGCCTGACTAAAGAAAAAAAAAAGAGACTGAATAACGGCGGATGTTGTGGAACAAAGCAGCGGATAATACCGAATGAAATTAACGTTAGCATCGATTTGCAAACTAAGAAGCAATTAAATTATTCAGTGGACGGGATCGTCGGAGACATTTAAATAATTAGTAATGAAATCTGGTTTGCAGGCTTCTTCCACGGCAAATTGACAACCGCAGGAATCACGAGAGCTGTCCTTTGCTTTGGGTAGTTCGTTCTTCGGAGATACGTAGTCTAGGAAAGGTGGTTTATTACATTAGTGAAGCACTAGGAGCGTAATTACTAATTAGTCCCTTGGTTATTTCTCAGTAGCTCCATTTGTTAAAGACGCCAAGTTGTTAGCGATACGTTATTGTGTCGTTTGCGAATAGATTTACAGATCTAATCAACAGATTCGGTATGGGCTTGTTAACAAATCATGAAAGGATTTATCGTTTCTAATTACACTATAAATGGATTAACTGGGATAAATACACAACCCAGATTAAAAAAAACACCAAATTTGTTTTTTTTTCTATTTGTACAATAATTTATATTAAGTCGAGCGTTATTTATAGGAAGGAATTTTGTAACCAGTTTTTTCAGCGACAATAGCATAAAAAGTATCTATTTTGATGACAAAAGCTGAATACCTCGTAGTATGTTAGTTATAGTTTTTTTTCCAAAAAGATTGATTATAAACTCAACAAGTATTTGGACTACAAATTATTTTAGTTTTAAAAGTTCCTCCTTCATTTCCGAACAAGTTTAAATATGAAATATTATCACCCATCCATAACTCCCTTGGAGAATGGAATTGCAGCGGCGCGATATTACCACCCATTCGCGATCAACTTGCTTGGCTTCAGGATAATCGCAGGAGTTGTAGAGTATGGTTTTTCCAGAGGTAGCTTCCTAAACCTGAGAAACGTCCCACCTCTCCTATTTCAATTAAATCCGGTTTCTTAATCTCTCTTCATTGAGTTTGTGAATAAAAATTAGGCTACAAACATCACATGCGTCAAGTTGGAAGTTTTTGACGCTTTCGGCATCCTAATGAGGAGGAATACTAGCTTAGAAGATGATTTGCGACCTCTTAGAGAAATTAGGAAGGAAACAGCATAATTTTTAATTAACATAGAGGTGCGTTTCCAAAATGGTGGGTCGTGAAGCGATACCAGACTACGAAAATAAAATACCAGGTCACAGAATTGTCTTCATACTCGCAAATGGTCAATAATTATGCACTAAAATAGATAAAAAAAGCGGATCCCAAAAAGGAAGGCCAAGGCAACAGAAAAGTTTGAGAAACGCCGTCCTAGAGGTATTTTAGATTACCTTTTCGCACTTTGTGACTTTGCATCTTCCTCTTCGAAACCACTTAAGACAGTGGTTACCATTCGTACTACGAAATCCAGCCTAGAACATATAAGAATCTCGTGCATCCCTAAAGGGCAATCGCCGAGGTTGTGGGCTCCCCCTGGTGGTACTTATTTGTTGCTTTTTTAAAATACCTTTACCCAATTCATTATCTATTGGGGACAAATTCGGTAAAGGTGCAATAGTATGCTGAATTGATAAATTAATCGTATAAGGCGATTATTTTATGATTCCTATTTAAAAAAAGAAATTAAGACATAGTAAGATTGCGCTTAATGTTGGTTAGTGTTTCACAATTTCTTGTTCTTATCTTCCTTTTTCTCGTTGTTGTCTTGTTCTTCCTGCAAGAAATTTATGAGCAAGAAGAAGACAAGGCAAGAAGTGTTTTTAGCAAGAGCAAGATTTCTTGCCAAGAAATTAGCAAGAAGCAAGATTTATTGTCAAGGAATTAGCAAGAAGCAAGATTTATTGTCAAGAAATTAGCAAGAAGCAAGATCTCTTGTCAAGAAATTAGCAAGAAGCAAGATTTATTGTCAAGAAATTATCAAGAAGCAAGATTTCTTGTCAAGAAATTAGCAAGAAGCAAGATTTCTTGTCAAGAAATTAGCAAGAAGCAAGATTTATTGTCAAGAAATTAGCAAGAAGCAAGATTTCTTGTCAAGAAATTAGCAAGTTGCAAGATTTCTTGTCAAGAAATCAGCAATAAGCAAGATCTCTTGGTTTTTTCATGTTCTTATAAGCGATGCTCTAAAATAATTTTTTTTATCCAATTTAAGTAAAAAATCCTGGGGATCCTCCTAAATTTCCCCAAAAAAAAGGATGGAATTTCAGGACAAAAAATCAATGTTCAGTTTTTTCCCAAAATAACACCTTTGAGGATCCCCCAATAAAAAAAAATAAATTTTGATCTTCCTCAAAAATTTTCGTTTGCTAAACTTTTATTGTTATTCTTGAAGTTTTTATTTTCATTTTGATATTTTGACCTTTTTCTCAGGATTACAATTTTAACCACAAAATTTTGACTTGATTTTAAGGAATGTCTACAAAAAATTTCTGCTTTTGCTTAAGATTCGTTATTTCAACTTTTTCTCATTTCGTCACTTTAATCGAGAAGTTTACCCACTTAACTCAGCGTAAAATTTTGATTCCTTCTTGAAACTTGGAGTTTTAATCTCGAGAGATCGAATTTGAACTCTATATTTCGGAAAACAGATTTTTGAGGAATTTTGGAAACAAAGACGACAATAAATGTAACTTTGAAGTGGACAATTTCAGAAAATATATTACAATAATTTGAAATAGAGTTAACATTTTTTGAAAAAACTCGAATTTTTTTCAACATTTTGTTTTAATTTCACCTTCAACATCGAAATTTCGTTTTCAGTATCAAATTGTAAGTTTCAATCTTGAAATTTTGACTTGTTCTAGAAATTTTTAACTTATTTTTCAGAATTTTGTGAAAATTGATTTCTTTAAATTTTGGGGTTCTTTTTCTTTTTTTTTTTTGTAAAAATTTGAGAGGGATCGCCATAATTTTTTACTTGTACTTGTTCAAAAAAAGTAATCCAGAGCATCGCTTATAAGAACATGAAAAAAGGAAGAAATCTTGCTCTTGCTAGAAACCTTCTTGTCTTGTCTTGCTCATAAATTTCTTGCCTTGTTCTTAAATTTTGGATTTTTTTTAGTTCACGACATTTGCCAAAGGGAGAACTTCGCGAGGGGCTTGCAGTAAAGTCGATTTTTGTATTGAAATTTGACTTCCTTATGTAGATTAAAAAGTGAATATCTAAAAAACCCGAAATGATTCACTGCAAACTAAACGGAAAAAAAAACAGAAACGAAAATTGAAACCTAGCCCAGATCTTGAGTTTTTGCCCAGAATTTTTCCGAAATATTAAAATTACTAAAGTAAAAGTGTTAATTATGTGTGAAATAAAAAATCTAAGATAATTTAATCTTGAACTTAAAAATTATAAGTGAAAAATTCATTTTTAAATTTAGTCATCCAATTTCGAGAAAAAATTAGGATCTTCGGGAAAAATTTAAATCTTTAAATAAAATCTTCAGCAAGGTTTTCTTGAAACTTGTAATTTTTCCAATTTTTCATAAAAAATTAAGCTTTAAAGTCGAAATGTTAAGCAGGAACCAAAATTTTGAAATTTAAACTTCATATTTCACAAATAGGATAAATATTCCAGGAAAAACACGACACTACTAAAAATTTGTTTTTAATTTTTCAGAGTTTTATGTAATTTATCAGCTTTTTTCTCGAAATTTGGGTTTTCATTTCAAAATTTCGATTTTTATTTATAAATTTTTCGTTTTATTTTATTATGCGAAAGGGTAGATGGGAATTTTGATAATCTATGTCATGTGGATTTTAAAAACACTGATTGTATTCTAAGAAATTCTGATCCTGTTGTGTTATTGTTCATATACCAGCAAGAACAAGAAAAAGCAAGACTCTTGCTAGTAAGAATTGAACCAGTAAGACACTGACAAGACAAGAAGTAAAACAACGTTTTGTCTTGTGTAGCAAGACAGCCAAGAAGTTAGCAAGCAAAACAAGAAATCTTGCTTTGTGTATCACTAACGCTGATCCGTTTAGCACTGTTTCTGTCTTTATTGCAATACTGAGATTCCCTAAAAATTGCACGCAGCCCTGGGCTTCCCTAAATCCAAAGCACTTAATACGAAATACATAGATTACGTTTCTTTCGAATGAGGTAACGGAAAAATGTTTGAAAGTAGTGTAGAAAACTATTGGTCCATATCTAAATGATGACGATGACACTAGAGAATTTGTGGTTGATCTGAACTGAACGAAATAGTCGAATTAGCGAAACAAACAGGTTTCGAAATGTGGAAGATCTCAAAGAAATTTTGATCATGAGCTCAAGGAAATAGCGAATCAAGAAGAATACAAAACTACTGAAAGTAGTGTTTCTGCAGAAAACCAAAATTAAAACTTTCAACGACATTTCTAAAAACCAGTTTAGCCACAACGGAAATTTTTATGAACCAATTTATTGAAAATTAGGCAGATTTTGATAGGAGTTTAAAGGCAAGATGGGGTGCCATGGTCAACTTAGTGACAACTTCTTAAAGAGCACAAAAGGAAAATACAAACGACGTTAGGCAACTTCTTGATCAAAAAGCGGAAAATTCGAAATGCATAAGAATCTGAATTATCTCTAGATGGTGTCTTAGTTACTCAATCAATATTTGAACTGCAAATCATGTTATTTCTAAAAGTTTGCCCTTCATTTCCGAAACAAGTTTAAATATGAGTAGTATCACTCGTCTTCAAGCAACTTGACGGATGGAATTGGAGCGGCGTGATTTTACCACTCATTCGTGATCAACTCGTCTAGTTTTAGGACAATCGCAGGAGTTGGAGACGATGTTTTTTCCAAAAATCACTTCTGAAACCTGAGAAATGGTCCATCTTTGCTATTTCAATTAAACTTAGTTTCTTTTATCTCTTCATTGAGTTTGTGAATGAAATTTAGGGTACGAACATCACATATGTCGAGTTGGAACTTTTTGACGCGTTCGGCGTCCTGATAAGGAGGGATATTAGCTTAGAGAATTGTGAGCTCTTAAACAAATTAGGAAGGAAACAGTATAATTTTTATTTATCCTAGAGTAATTTTAGTTGACCTTTATCGCACTTTGTGACTGCATCTTCCTCTTCGCAACCACTCAAAACAGTGGTTACCATTCGTACTACGAAATCCAGCCTAGAACATATAAGGATCTCGTATATCCCTAAGCGGCAATCGCAGAGATTGTGAGCTCCCCCTAGTGGCACTTATTTGTTGCTTTTTAAAATACTTTTGGCCACCTTTGCCCACATCTTTATCTACATTATTTATATGAAGAGATTACCCCGTTTAACGCTATTTCGTGCAACGCTCCACTTTGATGGAACGTAACACCCGGTTAAAGAAGGGTTTTACTGTATCTAAAACAAATTAGCCGAATTTCAAAATGATGTAACTCGAAGAAAAATAGTCATTGGAAAATATACAAAAAAGCAGATTGAAGCTTCAAGCTTCTAGTTTTCAGATCTTGTCTTCAAATGTTTTTAGTTTCTGCAGTTTTTGAGTAATTATAAGAAATCCATCGGCCCAAAATTTACCCAAATTGGTTAGCTTTAAAAAGATCCACGGACTTACGTATCCATCATATGCCTTTTTTTCAGTGCAGAATTTCTAAAGGGACGTTGAATTTAATTGTTTAGTGGAGTTGTGCTCTGATTGGATTTGACAAAAGCTAAAAACATTTATCGCCCATTATTCGTTGCAATATAAAAATGACATAAACAATAAGCTTACATTTTACTATACCCTACCGTGTGTATGAACGCTTGGTAAAATTGTAAATCATTTTACGCATGAACTGCATTGAACCCCTCCTAAAAACTAAACTATGGTCATTTATCAACTCGAGTTTAAATGTTTAAACGTATCACTAGAGATTTTTGTTATGCCTTTTCAATCTCGAAGTTTTTCAAACATAACTAAAGTTAGTTTGACGTAAATAGCAGACTAATAAGTGTATGAGTAAACATCGATTACGTTACAGACATTTTATACCCAAACATTTACGCTTCTAGTTACAAGTAAAGTACAAACACTACTTCACTAAAGCGTTTTTCTCCACAGTTAATAGCCGTGCCGAACTTGTTTTAATCCAACTTAGTAATTTGCGCTAAACTTGTTTGAACAAGGCTGGAAATAATCAACTCTGTGAGCCCTTCAGCACGTTGAAAATTGCCAAGGTGCCACGTGATCCGTTTAGGTCCAGTGCGAAAAATAAACATTGATTGTTTTCCCAAATTATCCGCAATCTCTAAAAGGACTCGTGTACGTGCTTCACATGTACCAGACGTATTGAAATTCTCAAACACCAGTCCAATACAAATTTTAGAGACAATAATAAACAAAGCTGTCCGTGCTGCTGCGAGCGGTTACCCCATGGAATCTTGAATGGCTTCTCTCATTGTGCTGACCGTGTTTATAGCTATGCAGCAGACATTTTCCTGGAAATAATTGGAATGTACATAGTCAATTAGATTTGCTAGAATTTGTTGTTTATCAAGAGGTTAAAGCCAAGAAATTGAAGAGACCTCTTAACAATCAAAACTTCATTAATTATTGCAGGAATACGAGGCGATGACAACACTTTTTTACCCTAAATAAACATGTCATCATGCTACCAATTAATTTTGTGTTAGTTAGTCGAAGGAGAATCAATTCGGAGAAAAGTGTACTGTTGTATATTATACACATTAATTATTACGTTATCGTGCTCTTTAGAACATTGATCGATCACAAATTCACCTGTTAACTCACTATGTCTGTAATTAGATCCATTTACCTTTCGTTTTACTCTGGAGTATGATCGACTTATTTTAAATACAGGTTGCATGTATCTTCGTCATGAATTGAGAAAATAATCTATCATAAGAACATTTGGCATGTTCAACACTTTAATTCTATTTAATAAATCTCTACTGACAGACCACGAATGGCTTTAACTGATGGATCTAGGGACACAACATTTCATACATGTGTTCTCTGTAATACGTAGGTGAGCACTAAGGGAGGATTTTTCAAAATTCGGCCTCTAAGGTAGTAAAAATGGGCATTAATGAGTAGGCGATTTTTATGTAACGAATAATACACAAGATTGTATTTAAAGTTGCCTATAACCTGAATTTATTCAAATTTTTGCATGTTATCAGTGCATATTTCGTCCTATTTAGGAATTACTTTCCTTTAATTTTTAAAAATTTAAGTTTTAAACTCGTAATTTTGGTTTTAATTTGGCATCTCCAATGTTTAAATCGAGATGTGGAGGAATATTTTCTTTTTAGACTGGAGGAACATTTTCTTTTTAGACATTTTGAACTTTCTTCCCAAAATTTCAACTTTATAGTCAACATTTTCCGCACACAATCGAAAACTTGAGTAGATTTTTGCTCGAAGTTTTTCGAAAAATTAAAATATGACATTTTTAGTTTACTGAAATGAATCTTTTTTTTTCAAAGTGCAAATATTTACTGAAGTTTTGAGAAGGAGATCGAAATTCCGACTATACAATTAAGGTTTCACTTAAATTCTGAAGTTCCAGAAGAAAGAGTCAAAATTCCAATAAATAAAAGAGAAATTGTTTTTAAAAATGTTTCGGATTTTTTTAGAAATTTTGATGTTTTTCCAGTTTTAAATTTCAAAAGGGGATTTCTACTGATTTTTTTTATTTCAGTTTTAAAAACGAAATATTGAGAATGACGTTCACACTTAAAGACAAAAATTAGAGGAAACAATTCAAAGTTATATTTCGTTTCTTATTGAAATTTCGAGGGAAATGTCAAAATCCTGAAACTAAAACAAATTCAAAGAAATTTATAATCTTTTTGTTTAATTTTTGATACTTTTTATTCAAAATTTCCACCTTTGATTATGAATCATTTTTTTTTATAGGTCCTAATCGGAAGATTGCACACATTATTTTTAGACTTTTCTTCGGAATAACAAACACAAATTTGGATTCTCTAATTATTTTGGTAAAATTGCACCAAACTTGCAACTTTAAAATAATTACAGATTTGCAATGAACGTGAAAATGTTAGATAAAACATGAAGGAAATTATATAGTCAAAAAACATTACTCCCGAAACTTTAAGTTGAAATTTCATCTATAAACTAAAAATTCCTAGACTAAAGTCGAAATCCAGGGATTAAGGGCAAACAGATTTTAGATTTCTCCAAATTGTTTTCCGAAATTTTTAGCTTTTTAACTTTTCATTTTAAACTTAAAAAAAACTCTTCTTTTTTAAAATGCCACTTTCAAAATCTAAACTAAAAATGTCTAGACTAAAGTCGAAATCCAGGGATAAAGGGCAAATAAATTTTGAATTTCTCGAAATTGATTTTCGAAATTTTTAATACAAAGGCAAGATTTGGATGTCGAAATTTCAAGAAGCAATTTCAATGTCTGAAAAGTGTTCTTTCACATTTCGTTTTAAACATCGTAACTTTTAAATTGAAGCCAAAATTTCCCTTTGTCCCCTTTTTCCAAAAGGGCAGATTTTGAACTGAATAATTCTTTTAAATTTTAACTTTTTTTGACTTTTCAACTTAAACTTAAAAATACTCCTTTTTAAAACGCCAGCTTCAAAATGTAAATTAAAAATTTCTAGACTAAAATCGAAATATAGGGATTAAGGGCAAACAAATTTTGAATTTCTCCAAATTGTTTTTCGAAATTTTTAGTGCAAAGGCAAGATTTGGAAACCATGTCGAAATTTCGAGAAGCAATTTTAACGTTTAAAAAACGTTTTTCCACATTTCGTTTTAAACATCGTAACTTTTAAATTAAAGCCAAAATTTCCCTTTGTCGCCTTTTTCCAAAAGGCAGGTTTTGAACTCAACAATTCTTTTAAATTTTAACTTTTTTTAACTTTTCAGTTTAAACTTAAAAATACTCCATTTTAAGATGCCAGCTTTAAAATCTAAACTAAATATTTCTAGACTAAAGTCGAAATCCAGGGATTAAGGGCAAAGAAATTTTGAATTTCTCCAAATTGTTTCTCAAAATTTTTAGTGCAGTCAAGATTTGGAAACGAAGTCGAAATTACGAGAAGCAACTTCAACGTTTAAAAAATGTTCTTCCACATTGAAACCAAAATTTCCCTTTGCCTTCTTTTTCCAAAGGGGCAGATTTTGAACTCAAAAATTCTTTTAAATTTTAACTTTTTTTTTAACTTTTCAACTTAAACTTAAAAATACTCCTTTTTAAAATGCTAGCTTCAAAATGTAAACTAAAAATGTTTAGACTAAAGTCGAAATATAGGGATTGAGGGCAAACAAATTTTGAATTTCTCCAAATTGTTTTTCAAAATTTTTAGTGCAAAGGCAAGATTTGGAAACCATGTCGAAATTTCGAGAAGCAATTTTAAAGTTTAAAAACGTCCTTCCACATTTCGTCTTAAACATCGTAACTTTTAAATTGAAGCCAAAATTTCCCTTTGTCCCCTTTTCCCAAAAGGCAGGTTTTGAACTCAAAAATTCTTTTAAATTTTAACTTTTTTTTCTTTTCAGTTTAAACTTAAAAATACTCCATTTTAAAATGCCAGCTTTAAAATCTAAACTAAATATTTCTAGACTAAAGTCGAAATCCAGGGATTAAGGGCAAACAAATTTTGAATTTCTCCAAATTGTTTCTTAAAATTTTTAGTGCAAAGTCAAGATTTGGAAACGATGTCGAAATTACGAGAAGCAACTTCAACGTTTAAAAAATGTTCTTCCACATTTCGTTCTAAACAGCGTAACTTTTAAATTGAAACAAAATTTCCCCTTGTCCCCTTTTTCCAAAAAGGCAGATTTTGAACTGAAAAATTCTTTATATGTCGATTTTTTTTTAACACTTCAGTTTAAACTTAAAAATACTCCTTTTTAAAATGCCAGCTTTAAAATCTAAACTAAAACTTTCTAGATTAAAGTCGAAATCCAGGGATTAGGTAAGGCTAAACAAATTTTGAATTTCTCCAAATTGTTTCCCGTTATTTTTAGTGCAAAGGCAAGATTTGGAAATGATGTTGAAATTTCGAGAAGCAACTTCAACGTTTAAAAAATGTTCTTCCACATTTCGTTTTAATTATCGTAACTTTTAAATTGAAGCCAACATTTCCCTTGTCCCTTTTTTTCAAAAGGGCAGATTTTGAAGTCAAAAATTCTTTTAAATTTCAAATTTTCAGTTTAAACTTAAAAATACTCGTTTTTAAAATGCCAGCTTCCAAATCGAAATTTAATTAAGTCTCGAATTTGTTTTACACAATTCGTTTAAAATTTAAAAAATCCTAATTTAATCAGATTCTTTAAGAAAAAAATTACAAATTTTCATGAAAAGAGGAATTTTTAAAAAGTTCAAGTTACATATATTTGAAGTTTCAAGAAAAAGGTCAAAATTTAAAAAAAAACGTTTGAAAAAAGTCTAATATTCACAGAAAGCCATAATTTAAAAAAAGGGTGGAATTTTAAAATAGTCATATTCTGAATAAAGTTATAACTTCGAGAAAAAGACAAAACTCTGGAAAAGGTTCGAAAATTTTAAAAATGTCGAAATTTCGAAAGAAATTTAATTTTTCAAATAAAAGTTCAATACAAGTTAAAACTTTGAGAAAAAGTCCAAATTTTTGAAAAAAAAAGTAGAAATTTGAACTTTATAGGCAACATTTTTTGCCCCCAATCGAAAACTTGAGTAGATTTTTGCTCGAAAAAAGTAGAAATTTTCAAAAAAGGCTTAAACTTCTGTCAAAAGCTTCAACAAATATGGGCATTTTCAAAAAGAGGTAGAAGTTTTTAAAAATCAACATTTCAGTATAATCAAATTTATAGAAAAATATCAAAATTTTTAGAAAAGTCACAGTTTCAAGAAGCGATCAAACTTGTCAAATAATTTGAAAATAAATCGAAATCCTAAAGAAAGGGGAAATTGTTTAAGTGTTGAAATCTGTAAGTTAACATTTAAAAAAAGTAGAAATTAACTGGAGAATTTTAAATTCAAAGTTTTTAAAATATAAAGTCGAAATGTTCAAGAAAGCCAAGATTTTAAATAAAAGTCGAAGACTTTTCAAAAAAGTCATCTTTTCAGACAGTCAAACTTTGAGAAGAAACCAACATTTTCAAAAAAGTGTTTTCTTCTTCTTCTTCTTCTTCTTCTTCTTCTTCTTCTTCTTCTTCTTCTTCTTCTTCTTCTTCTTCTTCTTCTTCTTCTAGAAGATCTAGCTGATCTGTTCTTTAACTGTATTCTATGGTTGTTCTAGTGATAACGAGTCCCAGCTGTTTCGCCATCTTTTATGTGGTCTTCCAGGGAGGCGCTGTCCTTCCGGTTTTCCTTCTAGTGCAATACGTACTGTTCTGTTTGGGTCCATTCTTTTTACGTGTTCGTGCTAGAGTCTTCTTCCCTCTCTTCCCCATCTTACTATGTCTTGGACTGCACATGTTCTTCTAATATCATCGTTTCTTACTCGATCAACTGCATATGTTCTTCCGATATCATCGTTTCTTACTCGATCCCAAAGATTCTTGCCTGCTATTATTTTCAAGGTCTTCATTTTGGACGATCTCATCATATTCTTGGTCTTCCTGGTGTCCGCCCTGGCTTCTAGACCATATGTTAGTACTGGTCTTACACATGTTTTTTAAATGCGGGTTTTGCTGTCCATTTGCATATGCTTGTGTTTCCATATAACGTCACGTAGACAGCCAGAAATTGTGACCGCTTTATTGATTTGATTTGTTGAGTCCTTTAGATTCTGGTGGTTGGATATGTTTATGTAGAATCATCTCGGATAGGTAATATGAATGGTTTTAGAAAACAACGCTCCACGGGCGATCATCTACTGGCATACGTTACTCATATCTGTAACTTTCTCGTATCTGTAACTTTCTCGTATCTGTAACTTGCTATGGAAAAACATGGTGAGGCTAGGATTGTGGCTTTGGTCTGGCACAGTCTGGCACCTATCTCTTCTTGCCAAATTAACATCTTATGGTCGTCTTCCTGGACTCTGTCATTTGATATCCAATTTTCTCGCTGACAGATCTCTTTAGGTCGTCGATGGCATCTCATCCAAGAAATTTGTGATTAATGCAAGGGTGCCTGAGGGGTCTGTCCTGTCTCCTACTCTGTTTCTGTTACACGTAAACGACCTCTTAGCTTCAACTTCTAATTCTATATACAGCTAGGAAGATGATAGTAGCCTTGTGTCATCTTTTTTCTTCAACAAGCCATTCTCCGTGGCTGCTTTAGATCGACTAAGGGAGCAGCATATACAGATGATTAATCGGGATCTCGAAATCATTCTGGAATGGGATAAGAAAAATTTGGTCGACCTCAATGCTTCAAAATAATGCAACAAACATTCGAATAGACGGTAAAATCCTTCCGATGGGATCTAATCTATTTATTTTATTTTGTGAGTGGATTAAACTTAAAAAAAATAATAATAAAAAAAACCTGATTTATAGGTTTGTCTTGAATTACTAGTTTAAATCTGATTGGTTCCCCTAGCGAAGGTTATACATTTTGTTTTGTCGATGATATGGACATGTTAAATCTTTTTGCTATTTTATAAAAAATGAATAGTTATGTTTATAAGTCATTTTCGGTCTCGGCTACAATAGTAGTGTCATCTGCAGAGCAGATCATGCTTATAATCCTGTTACTCAGTTTACATCCTATTTTTTAAATCTGCTACTTCTTTAATTATCATATCCATCATTAGGTTGAAGAGGAAAGGACTTACTGTTGCTTTGTCTGATTCCTTCAGGCGTTGGTATTTCTGAAGATGTTTTGTTACGTATTCGCATCTTTGTTGCGTTTTTCTTGTTTACCTGCTGTTTTATCCTCAAGATTTCTGGTGGTGTTTGGTGTTCTTTAATATTTTAATTACGTCATCTAATTGAACTTTATCAAATGCTTTTGTTAAATCAACAAACCTAGCGTATGCAGGTTTGTTAAATTCGATTGCTTTTTCTTTGATTTGTTCGATAATGAAGATAGCCTCCGTGGTAGACCTGTTTCTTCTGAACCCCTGCTATTCATCTCTTAGTTTTGTTAAATCTTAAAGTCTGTTCTTTATTATGCTGGTAAACAATTTCATTGTAGTTGATAAAAGGCAGAATCCTCGTCGTATTTTAAGAAACATACACTTCAATAGTCATGTTTTCAAAAATTGGAATTTTCAAAAAATTCAATTTTCCAAAAAGAATTGAATTGTCGATAAATCGAATTTAAAAAGTCAGATTTAGAAGAAATATTAAATTTTCCAAAAACTGCAAAACTTCGAGGTAAATAAAAATATTCAAAACAGTTTGAAATATTAAAAAGAAAATTTTGAAGAAAGTTGAAATTTAAAAAAAAAGTTTTTTACGAAGAACAAAAATCATAAAAAGTGAAAAATTAAAAAATCAAAGTTTACCCAAATAAGCCAGAATGTTAAACAAAATGCAATTTTCAAAAAACTCAAAATTTCTAAAAAATTCAAAATCTTCAAAATTAAGTTAAAATTTCGAGGAAAAAATATTAAAAATTTGGGAGTCGAACGAGAAAAGGTCAACATTGTGAAAAAATGGGATAATTTTAAAATGTCGAAATTTTCCAAATAAGTTAAAATTTTCAAGAAATATCAAATCCTTCAAAAAATTGGGCATTTTTGAAAAGACGACACAAGAATCTTTTCTCTTTTTTCAGGTAGATGAAGACGCGGGTATCACTTGGTCTGATAAACGAGGGTCAATCAAATATAAACCGGGATTTGTTTTTAAAAATTTATTGGTACAAGATATATACATATATGAAAGTTATTAACTATTTTTCTTCTTAGTCTCCTGATTTTGTTATGCATTTTTCCCAGTGGAGTGGGAGTATTTTAATGCCATCATCATAATAAGAATTGCGCACGAATATCCCAACAGCAGTATGATCATCGAATCGCTCACCTCCTATAGCTTCTTGCAGTGGTCCAAACATATGATCGCATGGTGATAAGTCAGGAGGATGTTGCCCAATGCATTTTCTCTCATATTTGATGTATTAGATTGACTAAGTTGTGAAGCAAAATCACATTTCTGACCGAAAATTTGAGCCTCTTCCGCTGACATGCACGTTTTGCTTCATCCAATAGCTGGCAGTAGTAGGCAGCATTAACCGTACGACATTCATGCTGAAAATCGACATACACAACAGCACTTGTCCGCAGTCACACTGGTCCGAGGATGACGGGCATCGGGTTCATTTTCAACTTGTCCTTCCATTTTTTTGTGCCATTCATGCACTTGAGTTTTCTTCAAACAAGTATCCCTAAACTGTGCTTCTAGTCTACGAAGAATTTCAGCGGGCCTTACACTTTGGACGCCAAGAAATTTAACAATAATGCGTTGCGCAACGTGCGGATAAACCTCTTGCTCACTCATTGTATTTACAACTGACGAACGGCGCTTGAGCACAGAAAGTCACGTGATATCCCCATCTAACATGTCTAAGAGTATGCGCACACTTCGACCCCCTTATGTCGACAAGATAAAAATTCCGGTTCCTATTTGATTTACCCTCGTATAAAAGGCTAATATCAGTTACTCGAACACGATTTCTCCGAAAGTAACAAACTTATAAATCTGAAATTTGGTAAACAGATTTCTTATACGACATAACAATAGGTTAGTTCAAAATTCACCCCTAAAGGGGTGAAAATGTGTATCAAATTTTACATTTGATAGACCTCTTGGGATCTGATCGGCTCTTTAGTTGTGGATGTGGAAAATTCATTTGCCTACGTCGCTTCATTTATAGAGATAATAATTTTAAGAGGTCAACAAAATTACACAAAGACAGTTTAATAACAACTTTGTTAAATATACAAACAGAATATGCGATTTTATCGCAACAATTTAAACTTTAAGACGTTGCATCAAGGTTGATGACATAAAAAAACAGTCGCGGTCTATCTCATTCATTAAATGTAATTTTAATGTCGAAAAAGCAAAGTAATTTGCATCTAAATTTAGTCAGATCAAGAAAAACAAAATGAATATATCTTCTTATGCAATCTTTTGTTTTATAAGATAAACTTGTTTACGACATCAGAATACAAAGATTTTTAAATTACTTATTGTAGAATGTGATATAAATAAATTTGTATGTTTACCAAGGAGCGAGTGTGCATAGCACATAGCAGCCTTGGTCATGGCCATTAATTTGTTACCGCTGACATTAATATGAATGTTTATTTGATTATGCTGAATTTATTAAGCTGTTAGCTGTAGAAAAGTACTGCAGAATGCAATTATTGAAATTTCGGTTAAATGCTTGGCTATTAACGTAATTAAAACAAAAAATTCCATTCCGTATATTATGCAACTGAATGTCAAACGTTATCAGCGAAATAAATAAACCAATGTCGATTCATGATTTTCGTTTTTCATTGTCATATAAGTGGAACAGTCGAATTTAGCTTTTGGGAACTCAAAACTTGTAAAAAATTTAATAGAGAATTTAACAGAGTCTTCAAATC
Organism: Dastarcus helophoroides; assembly: GCA_028583605.1. Classification (NCBI taxonomy): domain Eukaryota; kingdom Metazoa; phylum Arthropoda; class Insecta; order Coleoptera; family Bothrideridae; genus Dastarcus; species Dastarcus helophoroides. The sequence goes on from CM053327.1 coordinate 31,277,983, forward strand.
TACAATATTAAACGTTAGGTGAAAAAGCAGATTAGTGACATAAATTCTAGAAAACTTTTCATAATATTAATAAAGTTCAGTGAAAGGTTATTAAAGTGTTGCCTTCGATGTCATTATTCTTTTATTCAATAACAATAAATAACCAAAGCTTGGTTAATGCGGTTGGTTATGGCAATTAAAAAGACATAAGATGATAAATTTAATTATCTCATAACGGTTCACGTTTATTTCTGTATGTAAGTACATTTGAACATGTCATTTTTATAAATCGCTGATTGCTGTGCGTCATTGTTTTTGTAAAATTACACCAAGCAGTTGATTGTTCCAATATTTAACAAACACTTCTCTGTAAATAGTGCATAAACCCCTTAAATCTAATAATAGTTGTAGAAAAGTAAACAAAAGTTCGAACTAAATTTATACCACGTCAAAACATAGTTATTATCATAGTGCAAATAATATTATTGTGAAAACCTACCTCAACTTATATTTAGTTTGGCGCAATGCGCAGATCCGAAACATTGTTCGATCGTTGTTATATACTGCCTGCCGTATGCCTATCACGCTAAGTGCTTTACAAAACAAAATTTTTCAAGGATTTATTAGCATCAGGCCACATTAGCTTCGGTATAAATTATTCCAGAGTTTATTTAACTTGTAAGTCTAGAAAATGGTAGACAGATAATATTTCCAGTAAATATTGGCATACCTGAGAACGTTCTAGACATACATGCAGATATACTCATTGGTTATAAAACCAGAAGTTGAGTACATTCACGTTATTTATGATTTTTAGCACGTACATTTTTCCATAATTTATGGGCATGTTAATTAAAGTGATATACTGGAAAACTGCCGTTGAGTTTATCAGCATAACAATCATTAGAAAAGTGGAAGTAAAACTATAGAGTATATCGTTGAACTTATCAATTAAATGTTCTGGTGTGAAACAGTCGAACGTGCATCTAACAACCATAGACCAGTTTCGGCCTTCCGTTGCCTCATCAGTATGATGCAGTCGTTGTAAACATTTCAGATTTTTAGACATTGTACAACTACATAGATTCTCAAGAGATCTAAATTCCGCTGAGTGATTTGTAACTGACTTTCGGCCGCGTCTTACGAAGAACGTTGTTGCTACAGGCTAATTATTGTAGAGAATTATAACCAAGTTCTGTATCTGTACGATGTAACAACGGTTAGAAAGGTCTATGCTGTCGATGATGAATCAGTTATTTACAGCTCGATTATGTGATTCAAAAAGAAAAAAATAAATTAAATACCATTCGAAGCACCTATGAAGGTCTAAAAAGTTAAGTTCTTTCCCAAACTGATCGTATCATTATTTTTTGTTGTTGTTGGTGAAACGGACTGATCCTTGATTAACTTCAAAAATTGAAATACAAATCTTGTCCCCTGAAACCAAGAAATATTAAAAAACAAAACAAATGTTGCTTTAACGCGTTTCGATAGCTAAGCTATCATCTTCAGAGAGATACTGCCTCTCTATCTCTCTGAAGATGACGATGGCTAACGAAACGCGTTAGAGCAACCTTTGTTGTTCTAAATCTTTCTTAGTTTTATGGGACAAGATTTGTATTTCAATATTTGTGTCATTATTCACAAACCAGCTAATATTAGGGTACTTTACTTGGCAGTTGCTTTTCTAGAGATTTTCTTTAAATTTCTGTCAAATGTTCCTAACAGTGTTACGCATACACCTCCAAAATTTAAAGACCTGGGCTGGTACCAAAGTCGAGATATTCGTTGTCAAACTTACGATTTTTAACATGTAGTGTATAGGCGAACGAATGCTTTCGAAGAGATTTTGATTCACATCGGCCAAATCTTTCTACAGATTTTGATGAAAAATTAATATATTATGTAGGGTAATATTGTAAATGAAATAGTAAAATATGAGGATTTCTAGCCGTACCGTTTGCGTCCAATCGAAATTTGAAATTATACATCTCACGGAATTTCGATGCTTCATTCCGTGCGTTAAGGAAACATCTTTAAGTAATGGCATAGCAGCCAACTACCCATTTTAGATATCTTTGGTCGCTCGCGAAGATCTTATCGCATAAGCAGGGTGTCGGCTCAGAAAATTAACTGCAAAGGGCTTTGAGGATTTAAGTTATTGTATCCTCGCGCACAGTCTGTGCTAAAAATCGAGTAATGGTGTCTAGTGCTTACGTCTTGCTTACGCAGTGCAGTTCTAACTTTTTAAAAGCTTTTTACTACGATTACTGCCGATAAACTACTTCGACAAAACTACTCGCTTAAGCGATCGTAGTCTCTTATGACAGTTTTCGAACAATGTCTTGGTACTAGTTAGCGCGCATTTCGCATTTGGCAATAAAATAGACACTTCTTAAGGTACTAGATATTTCCTAGTTAGGGGATGAATTTCAAAAAACGTTGAAACAACTACCTAAATACCAATACTCATTGTTATAACTTCAAACATGAGGAATTTTCATAAAACATTGCATCATCTATTTAACCCCCTGCGGGAGTGAATTTTCAAAAATTATTTCTTAGTGCCCACCTGCCTTATTAAGGAACTCAAATGTTAAATTTCATGCGTTTAAATCCACCTGTCTAGACTGTCCATTGTCTGTCATTCAGTGTTGACATTTTTATCAAGTATTAAGTAGATTGTTGTTGAATATTCATTCCACTTTTTTCTTCAATTTCGTTCCAACCTTAAAAATTTCCAATTAATCTCGAAATTTCGAGTTTAAGCTCGATATTGAAACAAAATCGAAATTTTCTAATCAAGTTATTAATTAAAAAGTGTTTTTTTTTAACTTGGTTTCTGACTATGCAGACTTTTTTGTAGTAATTGGACCTTCCTCTTGTCGAAACTTTAAGCTTAATCTCGAGAATTCGTATTTTTCTTGACAGTTGAAGTTGAAATTCAACATTTAATAAGAATAAAATCTTCAAGTAATTCGTAATGTTCGGAATTTTGAGAAAAAAGTGGAGGTTTACAAAATAAGCCAGAATTTCTGAAGAAAAATTTTAAAAAAGTCGAAATTTAGTCAGAAAGTCAAAATCTACAAAACTCTAAATTTAGAAAAAGTCTAAATATTCAAAAAGTTGACATTTCCAAAAAAAAAAATTAAATGTTCAAAGGTCGAAATTTTGAAACTAAATAGAATTTTTCATAATCGAAAGGTCGAAATTTACTATTTGAAATAAACCAAGGATTTAAAGAAAGTTCACATTTTGATAAAGAATGAAAATTTTTTAAAATATATAATTAGCTTTTGAAAAAACGTACAAATTTTAAAGGCAGCGATTTTAAAAAAATCTAAAATTTTGAAATTCGAAATTAAATAAAAATACACATTTTCAGAAGACAAAATTTAAAAACGGGCGAAATTTTGAAAGAGCCAAACCTTAAAAAGGACGAAATTTTCAAAAAAAGTGAATATTTTTAAAAAGTCGTACTGAAAGAAGTAGAACTTGTTAAATAAAAATTGAACTTGCCTTATTAAATTATTAATTTAAAAAAAACGTGTTAGCAGACTCTTCGAAATTTAAAAGAAAATAGATATTTTTAGAAGTTGAAACTTGAAAACGGAGGCAAAATTTTGAAAGAGCCAAATTTTAAAAATTGGACCTTAATCTTGTCAAAACTTTAAGCTTCATCTCGAAAATTCGTCTTTTTCATGACAGTCCGAGTTGAAACTCGACATTAAAATCTTCAAGTAATTCGTAATATTCGGAATTTTGAGAAAAAAGTGGTGGAGATTTACAAAATTATCCAGAACTTCTGGAGAAACATTTTAAAAAAGTCGAAATTTACTCAAAAAGTCAAAATCTACAAAACGCTAAAAGTCGAAATATTGAAAAAGTCGAAATTTTCAAAAAAAAAGTAAAATGTGCAAAGGTCCAAATTTTGAAACCAAATAGAATGGTCGAAATTTACTTTCTGAAATAAATAAAAGATTTTAAAAAGTTCACATTTTGATAAAGAATCGACATTTTTTAAAATATGTAGTCAGATTTTGAAAAAACGTAAAAATTTTGAAAAGGTAGCTATTTTAAAAATCGGAAATTTTGAACATTTTTAGAAGTCGAAACTTGAAAACGGGCAAAATTTTGAAAGAACCAAATTTTAAAAAATACGAAATTTTCCAAAAAAATGAATATTTTCAACTGAAAATGAAAGAAGTAGAATTTTTACAAACTAAACCTTTTACAAAAAGTCAAAATTTGGAGAAAAGCTCTTTGAAGTCAAAACCTACACAACACTAAATTTAGAAAAAGTCGAAATATTCAAAAATGTGAAATTTTCAACAACAAAAATGTTCAAAGCTCGAAATTTTGAAACCAAATAGAATTTTCCATAATCGAAAGGTCGAAATTTACTTTTTGAAATAAATCAGGGATTTTAAAAAGTTCACATTTTGATAAAGAATCGAAATTTTTTAAAATATGTAGTCAGATTTTGAAAAAACGTAGAAATTTTGAAAAGGTAGCTATTTTAAAAAATTGGAAATTTTGATCTTCGAAATTTAAAAGAAAATAGACAGTTTTAGAAGTCGAAACTTGAAAACGGGCAAAATTTTGAAAAAGCCAAATTTTAAAAAAGACGAAATTTTCCAAAAAAGTGAATATTTTCAACTGAAACTGAAAGAAGTAGAACTTTTACAAACTAAATCTTTTACAAAAAGTCAAAATTTGGAGAAAAGATCTTGGAAGTCAAAATCTACCTAACACTAAATTTAGAAAAAGTCGAAATATTCAAAAAGGTGAAATTTTCAACAACAAAAAATGTTCAGAGCTCGAAATTTTGAAACCAAAAAGAATTTTTCATAATCGAAAGGTCGAAATTTACTTTCTAAAATAAATCAAGGATTTGAAAAAAGTTGACATTTTGATAAAGAATCGAATTTTTTTAAAATATGTAGTCAGATTTTTAAAAAAACGTAGAAATTTCGAATTTAAAAAAAATAGCCATTTTCAGAAGTCGAAACTTGAAAACGGGCGAAATTTTGAAAGAGCCAACTTAAAAAAAACGAAATTTAAAAAGTCGAAACTGAAAGAGGTAGAACTTTTACAAACTAAATCTTTTACGAAAAGTCAAAATTTGGAGAAAAGGTCTTGGAAGTCAAAACCTACACAACACTAAATTTAGAAAAAGTCGAAATATTCAAAGATGTGAAATTTTCAACAACAAAAATGTTCAAAGCTCGAAATTTTGAAACCAAATAGAATTTTCCATAATCGAAAGGTCGAAATTTACTTTTTGAAATAAATCAGGGATTTTAAAAAGTTCACGTTTTGATAAAGAATCGAATTTTTTTTAAATATGTAGTCAGATTTTGAAAAAACGTAGACATTTTGAAAAGGTAGCTATTTTAAAAAAATGGAAATTTTAATCTTCGAAATTTAAAAAAAAATAGACAGTTTTAGAAGTCGAAACTTGAAAACGGGCAAAATTTTGAAAGAGCCAAGTTTTAAAAAAGACGAAATTCTCCAAAAAAAGTGAATATTTTCAACTGAAAATGAAAAAAGCAGAACTTTTACAGAAAGTCAAAATTTGGAGAAAAGGTCTTGGAAGTCAAAACCTACACAATACTAAATTTAGAAAAAGTCGAAATATTCAAAAAGGTGAAATTTTCAACAACAAAAAATGTTCAAAGCTCGAAATTTTGAAACCAAATAAAATTTTTCATAATCGAAAGGTCGAAATTTACTTTCTGAAATAAATCAAGGATTTGAAAAAAGTTGACATTTTGATAAAGAATCGAATTTTTTTTTTAAATATGTTGTCAGATTTTGAAAAAAACCTAGAAATTTAGAAATAAAAAAAATAGACATTTTCAGAAGTCAAAATTTGAAAACGGCCGAAGTTTTGAAAGGGCAAAATTTAAAAAAAAAAGAAATATACAAAAAAGTGAATATTTTCAAAAAGTCGAAACTGAAAGGACTAGAACTTTTACAAACTAAATCTTTTACGAAAAGTCAAAATTTGGAGAAAAGGTCTTGGAAGTCAAAATCTACAAAACTCCAAATTTAGAAAAAGTCGAAATATTCAAAAAGGTGAAATTTTCAACAACAAAAATGTTCAAAGCTCGAAATTTTGAAACCAAATAGAATTTTTCATAATCGAAAGGTAGAAATTTACTTTTTGAAATAAATCAAAGATTTGAAAAAAATTCACATTTTGATAAAGGATAGAAATTTTGAAACAGTAGTGATTTTAAAAAAATCGGAAATTTTGAAATTCGAAATTAAAAAAAATTGACATTTTCAGACGTCAAAACTTCAAAAACGGGCGAAATATTGAAAGAGGCAAATTTTAGAAAAGGCCAAATTTTCGAAAAAGTAAACATTTACAAAAAGTCGAAACTGAAAAAATTGGAATTTTTACAAATTGATTTTTTTGCAAAAAGTCAAAATTTCGAGAAAAGATCTTGGAAGTCGAAAGTTTGAAAAAATGTTTCCAAACTTTTCAAAAAAATTCCAAGTTAAAAAAAATGAAAAAAACTCGAAATTTTGGGAAAGACGAGGTTTTGATAAAAATGGGAATTTATAGAAAGTGGAAATTTTGGAATGCGTAAATCTTTTTTAATAATTCGAAATTTACAAAAATATTGATTTTTCTGCAAATTCTGACTTTTTAGTAAATTTCAACTTAAAAAAATGTCATTTCAAAGGTTCCAGATTTTCAAATTCCCATTTTTATTGAATTTTGGACATTTTCTTAAATTGACTTCAACATTTCGACTTTTTCTCGAAATGTTAACTTTTTATAAAAGTTCGTCATTTCAAAATTCTTTCCAATTTGCCATTTTCACCAAAATTTCCACTTTTATTGAAATTTGTGAGAACATTTTGTTTAATTTTGACTTTTTCAAGTACATATTTTATTTTTTGGTAAATTTCAATTTTATTAAATAACACTGGCATTTCAAAATTTCCATTTAATTTCAATTTTTAATTTTCTCTGATTTTTGACAGTTTTGTATATTTCGACTTTTTTAAAACACTTCAACATCTACAAATTTTCATCTTTTTTCAAGCTCCCATTTTTTTAGAATTTCTACTTTTTGTTTGAATTCTTTAAATTTTCTTTGAAAATTTCGAAACATTTAAAAAAGGTAGAATTCTTCAGTAAAAATTGAAAACGATTTTCAAAAAAAGTCGAAACGATTTTCGGAAAAAGACGAAACGATTTTCAAAAAAAGTGGCCATTTCGAGAAAAGTCGAAATATTAAATAATAAACAAAACTTTGAAATAAAGTCGACGTTTTTATAAAAAGAAATCGAATTTTTTAAAAATAAAGAAGTCAACATTTTTAAAAAAAGTCAAAATTTTGAACAACTCTTTCCTGTTCTAAAAAAATGTGAAAAAAAGTTTTTGTAAATTTCATGTGCCGAACATTTCAATATTTCCATTTCATTCAAACCCCTATTTTTTTCTAAATTTTAGCAACTTTTTGGAATTTTTTCACATAGACAGATTGCAAATTCCACTTGGTTGAAATTTTGAGATTTTTGTAATTTGGTTTAAAATTTCGCAGCTTTCGAAAAAAAGTCGAATTCTCCAGGATAAAGTCAAACACAGTATTTCAAGAAAATGTTAAAATATTTAAGAAAGTCAAAAATTTTTTTGCAGGTAATAAAAGTGTCAAAAATCGACAGTCGAAATTTTGAAAAAATAAGGGGAAAAAAGAGCTTTGCAATTTCAACTTTTGTAAAAAATGTTGAAAAGTTCAGAATTTCCATTTTAATGAAATACCCATTTTTGTTGAAATCTTGACCTTTTAGTTTTTGAATTATATTTTAAAAATTTCGTCCTTTATAAATTTTCATTCCTTGCAAGTTCCAATTTTTGTCAGAATTTCTACTTTTTATTACAATTCCGTTTTGAAAATTTCAAAACTTTTAAAAATTGTCAAATTCTTTAGAAAAAGTCGAAACCTTTTTTTCCCATTAAAAGGCGGCCTTTTGAGACAAAGTCGAGATATTTAAAAACAATCCAAAAATTAAAGCTGAAATTTGTGCAAAAAAAATCGAATTCTTCAAAAATAACAAAAGTAAAAATTTCGATCAAAAGTGGAAAATTATTTGAATTAAAAAACGTCCAGAAAAGTAAACATTTTTGAGAACAGAAATTTTCCGAGTACCCAAGTAAAATTTTATTAAAAACCAGAATTTTGAAAACCACGCAAAAGCGAAAATTTTGAAAATCAGACGAGATTTTGAGAAGGGTGTGGAAATTTTCAAAATAAGTAGCATTTTAAGAAAAAGTCTTAATTTTGAACACAGAAGTGGAAATTACGAAAAAATGAACATTTTGAAGAACCAAGAATATTGAAAAGGATTCAAAAGCGAAAATTTCGAAAAGAAGACGAAATTTTAAAAACAAAATAAGTAGCATTTTAAGAAAAAGTCTTAATTTTGGAAACAAAAGTGGAAATTACGAAAAAAGTTTTTTTAAAGAAACAATTATTATGAATTGTTTGTGTCGACATTTTCAATAAAAAATTTGAAACGTTCAAACGTATCGAAGATTTTTAAAATGACTTCTAATTAAAAAAAAAGTCTTAATTTAAAAATAAATCGAAATTTTGAAAATGTTTAGATATTCAGTTGGTCGAACTTTAAAAAAAAATGTCGAATTAAAAATAAAGTAAAACATCCAGAAATGGTGGAAATGCAAAAAATCGATATACTCAAAAATAGCTAATTTTTTTTAATATCGGAAAAGTCGAAGTTTCCTAAAAAAGTTGAGTTCTTCGAGAAAAGTCGAAATTTCGAGTAATAATTGAACTTCCGGAAAAAGTGGAAATTTCGAGAAATAATCGAAATTCCGAAAAAAATTTGAAATTTTGAAGAAAAAGTCAAAATTTTGAAAAATTAAAGTTATCAGTAAAGCGGGAAGTTTCTAAAAAAAAGTCAAAAATTTCATATATTCTTCCTCGTAGCTAGTAAGGTTTAAGAATTTGCATAGATATACATTCGAATTAATGGTATAGGGTGTGACAATTAAAACTACCCATTATGAAAATATCGAAATTTAAAAAAAAAACTTTGAGATACGTCGATTTTCTTTTTAAGGGGGACACATGATGGCGTAAGTTTTGGTGTCTTGGAAGATATCCTTTTCAAAAAGGCATAAATTACCCTTAAACTTTAAATGGCACTCTGTGATGAGTTACATCTAATTTTAGAGTTTTTTCAATTCTGCTTACAACCTACGACTTTTATTTTTATTTTATAGGTTTGAATATTGCAATAAAATCATCCTTTACAAAATAAAACTAAATATCACTTAATGAAATAATGTTCTTTTATTAAATATTCAAATTGGTTTCCCCCCGTTTCCATACAATAATAAAATATTGTTGCGGGCTTATCGGTTCGAATTGATTACCACGTGTGAATTACACCACTTTATTACCAAACTTAACTTGGATCACCACAATTGAACAATTAAGTCACTTATTCTTAACTTCTACTAACTCACTAAATACACTGACTCCAACTGACTTACTTGAGGGAAAGCTGACCGCCTTTTATAGTTTTGGCTCCCGGCTTCTAGAACTTTTCGGCAGATAAGGCTTATCGTTTGCCGAAATTTCTGGAACGCTTATCTGCCGTTTGTTTCGTTATCGCGGCCGCTTTCCCCTTATCAGATCCTTCTAGAAACTTTTTTTTATTTACTAAATTCTACAATTCTATTCTAAATTCTATTCCATCTATTTATATTGCGTTACAATATGTACTCCATTTTCGAATAAACATTTTGAGCGTTATGTTTTTGAGAATTCGCCGACGAAGCTTTTCAAGTAAGTTTGGTTGTGTTGCATAAATTTTCGACTTTAACTGTCTCCCCAGAAAATGATCTAAGGTACTTGGACCTGGCGATCTGGGAGGTCACTCAATTGGACTGCATCCTAGTTATTGATTTAAAAAGTTTTTGAATCAGGCAAGTCAACGATATACATTAACCTGCTGAAACCACATATTTTTTTTTGGCAAAGTAAATTGTAAATTTTGCAAATAAACGAAGTAACTCATAATTTCTGTCTGAAAGATAACAATTTTTTTCTACTTCTCTTTTTACTTTTATTTATGTTTGCAGCATAATTTGGCATAGTTTTGGCATTATGTTTTTTTTCCGAATAGTTTGTTTAAATCGGATATTCTTGAAGAAAAACATCGAACAGTTTAGATATTTAGGTGTGCAATATTTTTCTTATGTCATAATAGGCTGGGTGACCCTAATAGAGAGCATTTTAATTCGAGAGTCAAAAGTTTCTTTTAGCTGATCCATTCAAAGCGATGCTGAAAAAGAAAATTGCTTCCATTCGAAATTCGAGATTGAATTTTACATTAAGAGTACATGTCTGCAAACTAAGTTTAAAGTAAATTTATTTCAAAAAACCCCTTTATTAAATTTATATTCATCTTTACTTCGCGATAAAGCAGAATGCATGTTCCCGTCTAGTTTCAGGTAAAGAACGCAATTTTGTCAAGCTTTCGTCTGTTGATCTTTCTTAAATGTAATTCTGAAGTCAAATCGATATTTTCCATTTCTTCGTATATTTCGCTATCATAAGCGTTCTTTTATACACTCATACAAGTTTCATGGGCGGAATTACGAATGCACAGGTGCTCGAACTAGTTTTTAATTTGATGGTTTTTCCGTATAGTTAATTTCCACTTTCTGTGGTCGTCTTACGAAAAAGGTAATACATGAAGGTCTCTCGAATATGCATAATTTATTCAAGTAGGCGCATCGAGACTGGATTACGGATATTAATGGGAAATTAATGTAATTCTAATTCAAGCTAATGAATTTAACTGAAACGTGAAAACTGTAGACCAATTTCTAGAATCAATTCCATTAAATTTAATACTGTAAGATACAAAGTCTGTCTAAGAGTGGTTTATTGTGCTTTAGAGGATTTCGCTTAGTTTATGGCATCCGCGAAGTTCTACCTTAGATTTTAGGTATAATTAAGCTCCGCAGTGTACATGAACGTTTGCGTCGTTTGAATCTGAGTATGTCAAATTGAGGATAATTTGTTGCAAACATCTTAGTCTGGCTTTTAAGGAGTTAATCAGTTATTTGCGGAATATTTAGCGCAATAATTGCTTCCTAGAATTCTGAAGAGGTAATTGGACCATTCGATTTTTCTTGTGAAAATTGGCCGATAGCCATAACAGAAAAACTTTAATGTGAAATGACAAACAGTGCGGGATATTTTGAAAAAAAATGGATGCAAGTGTTATAAAGTAGCGGATACTCGAGAGATATTTTCTGACGAGTATTACAGAGGTCTAAAGTGTTTTGAATCCATGAAGGAAACGAATATTCCAATAAAAAATTGTTTCTTCATAAACGTCACAGCTCGTAAATAATTCGGAAATATGAGCATTTTATTGAGTAAACTGTATCAACCCTGAAAAATTAAGTGTTTGGGTTTTGTTATAATATTTTGTCGTTGGTACATCTTTCATAAACAACTTAACTTGCAAGAAAATATTAATATGTTCCAAAATTAAATCATCCTTCTGTTTAAGCATTTAACCTCAATAAATCTCAAGGGATCCAAGAAAATTCCTTGAAAGCGAAGATCGTATTAAACGATAAATAATAATAGTACCCTAACCGTACGTACCTACCTTACAAATTGGTTTATTTTAAGCGAAAATTCGTAATAAGCGAATTCTTTAAAAGCAGACGTTACTCTATAATTTATAAGGTGACGTAATTTGTAAACATTTGTTGCCTAATTCATCTAAAAATTATTGCAAAATACCAAAAATTCAATTTTTGAAACTGGTACACAGCTCTGTTAATAAGAATTTGTTTTCAAATCGAAGGATTTCTTAATGACATTAACTGGAATTAGCCCCAATTAATCGGCGTCTAATTGTTTTTGTATTGCAGGCTTGGGGGCGGCGCAAATGGAATTTTTACACGTCGACTGGATTTCAGCTCATTCAATGCTCTTCCCAGGAACAAGCTTAATTCCTATCAAATTAAGGTAAGACAGTTATTTCACTCAACTCTTAAGTTGTTAAAAGTTTGTTTTGCTTTACTCAACGATTTCTCTAATGAGACAAATTTCGTTAACAGAACATTAATTCCAGAAAACGCATTACTCACGTTTTATAATTAAATTTAAGGGCTTGAGGTTGCTTATTATTCCGTTGTTCAAGTTCAAGTGATTGTTTTTGGAGTTGTTTAATGAAAAGTCTATTTTGACTTCATGGGCGATTAAATTTATATACTCCGGGATAAACAGGAACTTTAAAAAGAGACGACGAAATGTTGTAAATTTTGTTTTATTAGTTTACAATTCGGTGGTTTTGGCAAGTGTTTCGGATAGGCTGTGTACATTTTGCATATTACACAAACACGATTTTATGGTAAATTTTAATTAACTATTTGATTTTTACAATACTAACATTAATTATTATTTTTTTTCAATAATAACATTAATTTGACGATGTTTGATAAATGAGGATATAACTTTTAAATTCTGCTACATACATATTCATCTGTTCCCAATCATTTAGTCAAAGAAAGAAAGCCTGTTATTGAAATAAATTATGACCATTTCCTTTTACGAAAAGGTTAACATTTAGACAACTTATTTTAAGAAATGCATCTTGATTTCGTCATACCAATGTCACTGGAGATTTTTTATGTCTTCGTAAGTATTGTTACATGTTAGGTTCGACTTAAAGGTGTCGTGAATTTAAAACACTTTATTTAAACTAAGACACCTAAGACACAGAACGTACAACAACGAATAACTGAACTGAATGTTCGAATACAACGCAGATACAACGAGATACCAAAATCTGTATTATAAATAATCAGAGAATTTAATAATGTTCTAAATTATAACCTCTTTAAAATTAAAAAAAAAAGAAGATTTGATTTGAGTTAATTTGAAAAAGTGGAGGTTTCGAGGTAAAATTCAAACTCATAAAATGTGTCAAGTATTATGCGAAATTTCGAAAAATGATAGACTTTTAAGATTTCATGGAAAGGCAGCTACTTCAGCGACCTTTCATTGGGAAAACAACTTACTACACACAATCAGTTCAAGATAAAATCGAATCGAAGATAAGGGTTAAAGTCTTAACAATGGAGCGAATATTTTGGGATTAAAGTTTAATTGCTTTTTTTCTGAAGATGATACGTTGACCATGGAGACGCCTGAAAGCAAGTGTTGTCCTGTTTTTTTTTTAAATTTTTCTTGGCTTCACAAATTTGGAGTAAACAACTTTTTTTAAAAAATTTAGACATTAAAGCCGAAAATGAACGTTTCCCAAACGTTCATTTTCGGCTTTAATGTCAAAACTTTAAGACAAAAATTGTTTACTCCAAATTCTACGAAAAGTTTCCAAATTTAAAGATCCAACTCAAAATCATAAAAAAGTGGAAACGTTCATTTTCGGTTTTAATGTCAAAATTTTAAGAAAAAAAGTTGTTTACTCCAAATTTTATAAAAAGTTTTGAAATTTGAAGATCCAACACAAAATTATAAGAAAGCGGAAACGTTCATTTTCGGTTTTAATGTCAAAATTTTAAGAAAAAAGTCGTTTACTCCAAATTTTATGAAAAGTTTCCAAATTTGAAGATCAAACACAAAATTATAAGAAAGTGGGAATTTAGATCGTGAAATTTAATCTTTGGAAGTAACATAATAAATTTCCATCTAAACCAAACATTTTGACAGTGGCGGCTGGTCTTAAAGAGCGCAAGAGCGCGCGCTCCTCGTGAAATGAGCGATCTATTCTTTCCTGTTTAATGTAAAAGACTGGGATTTATCACATTTTTAAACACAAAATAATGATATACTAGTAATACTTTTGAGTGACTTGGAATAAAGGACGCAAGCGTTGATTCCATTATATTAAATATTAAAGGAAATTAAATAAGTTGGTGCGCGCAGAATTATGCACCTAGCGTGGCTGCCATGCGATGCCTATCATCGGCCTTCACGGGATGCGGAGAAATAAACTACAGAAAACCACGTTAAAGCTAGCCCGGGGTACGCCGCTCCGCGCTTATGCGCTATTGCCAAATGGTGAGTACGAGTCAGAGTTTGGAGTATGTATTTACGGTTTATGATGCTAAATGCGTAGGTGCCGGCTGATCTGATTGCGATTGCTAATAGTGCTGCTTATAGGCCTAATTGCCAATAGTACCGCTATTCACAAAGAGATAGCAGTACCCATTCTAGGGTCTAATTATTAATTTCTAAATTTGAATTTAAACAATTTTGAAGAGAAAGTAATGAACACTTTATTTCTTTAAAAGATCGTCGAGGGGATTTGTTTTTAAAAAAATATTTTTTTTGTGTTTTTGTAGAGTTTAATTAGAACTTTGTATTTTATTTTCAAATAAATGTCGATAATGTTTTTTTTTTGTACTCGATGAAAATAATTTAAAAATGATACCCCAAAAATATTTTGGAGGTTATAAGATGTTAATTAAATTTAATTCGTAAAAATACTATTAAATATCACACTTTTTGTATCACTTTTGTTTCTCTTAAATTTAATACCCTGCTATGGCACTGGAGTCACCTAAACTCTTAACTACTAATATTTTTTGCATCTGCGCACCCCTTGTCAAAAAGTCACCAGCCGCCACTGCATTTTGAGAACAAAATTAAAATTCTAAAGACAAATTCTAATTTTGTTTTGAACTTGCAAGTTTGAAATCGAAAGCAAATTTGCATTCAGAATCTTTGAGAAACATGGGAAAAAAATTGGGCAATTATGGGGATTGCCGACCGAAGTAAAAACTGAAAATTATGGTATAACACGAGTTTTTTTTTGGATTTTCAAATCGTAATGTAAAGTGCTGTACAACATACAAATATCTAGGAACAAATATTTCTAGCAAAGGAGGAAGTGACGAGGAAATTATGCAGAGAATAGCTATAGAGTTTCAATAAGACAGTTACATTCAATAATATGAAATAAATATATAACAAAAAAAATGAAAAGAAGAATTTACAAAACGATAGTCGAGAGTATTGCACTTTATGGTTCAGAGGTCTGGGAAATAACAAAGAAGAATGAAGCAAAGTTAACGATCATGGAGATGGATCTTTGGAGACGCAGCTGCACTGTGGCAAAAAAGAAAGGTTAAGAAATGAATAAATTTGGAAGAAGTGGGGGTTACATCAGTGAATATTTTGGATACAATTGAAGGGAGGAGGTTAAATTGGTACGGACATTTAAGCAGAATGGCAGATGAACAGTGGTCATCAAAAATATTTCATTAGAAACCCCATACACAAAAAAAAAGAGGAAGACCGAAACTCATATGAAACGAAGGACTGACTCAAGCAATGCAGGACAGGTGTATGAAAGACGACGGATTGGTAAGATAGAAGGAGGTGGAAGTTTGGGTGCGAGAGACGCCGTATGGTGTCGTTCCCACTCGCATTTAATCAAAAATAAAAATCGTAATGTCAAAAATACAAATTTCACAATTTTACTTTTATGTGTCTATCGACAAAGGGCATAGGCAGCTTTCCACGCCACTTATATAAATAAAGAAATAATTCACTCAGCAAATAAGAAGGATACATTAAACTTCGATCATAACAAAATAAAAAAATCTTCAAGATGTTATTAATAGTTGATCATCCCCTGAAACTTCATGTAATTTTATGATATATCCTTCTGGTTTCAATTAAACTGAGTAAATGATCAAAATATTTTTCGTCGATTCTTAAAAACGTTTATGATGGCCTTACAATGAAGTTCCTAATTTATTAGATTTCAGCTGGCTTCTGTTTAACCGGAGTCTCCCCACTAACGAAGTTTTACCTGCCTACTTTTGTATAAAAAAAACAGCTACTGTTATATGCAAAGTAGAATATAACCTATACCGCAAATTCATGCAGCCCTCTAGGCGTGTATAGGTAGCTTAACTACCAACAATTGAAACACTGCCTCATAGCGAAGCGGTTGCTCTCTAGGAAAGTCCCCAGAAGACAAGGATTAGCTCCTCTTATGTAATACAAAACTGCTTATTTTTGTAATTTTTATCTGTACGAAATTCCAATATCAAAAAACTCAGTTTCATAACCCAAATAACCTTCAAAGTTGACTAAAAATTAACAAAAACGTTAGCAAGCAAAAATTAAGTCATTAGTAGGGAGGTGCATAGAGACGTTCAAGTGTAGTTTCGAGCAGTTTCAGCTCGTCCGAAATCAGGTACCTGTCTTTATTATGCTTTTGTATTAATCTCGTGCTCCACATTTTGAATTGACGCCTGCCGGACTGTTCGAAATTTGTTAGCGTTTATTTTTTTCTGATTTACCCAATTTTCGCTTACGGAGAGAATAAAAATAACAATAATCAAATTAAAACGCAATTTAAACAATTATAGTGTACACATTTTCCACAATTTAACCTATATATTGTAGGTGTAAACATAGGTTATCATGTTATAAGGCGAGTTAAGTTTCTGGTTCGCAAGAGACTGTGGCTTAAGGCGTAGGTCGATTGTCTGTTGCGTGGTAGATCGGAGTTCGAAACCCACTACCGATCACGCGATTTTTGCATTGTATTACACGTCCAACCATAGCTACATAATACTGTTAACATTAGAGCATGTTGTTAACGCGAATAAGCGTGATGGTATCGCTAAACGATAAATGTTCTTCCTATTAAAAGTTGCTCAATGCGTTTAAGGAAGTTCACTTAAAAAAACCGTAAATGTAAAATTTGGAAATTTGGAATTTAAATTCGTAGTCAAAATTTCAGATGTTAGTTCAGAATTTTGGAAAAACAACTCAACCAAATTAAAAGAAAATATGTTTTAGCTGAATTTTTAAGAAAAAACTATAAGGATGGAGGTCGTCTATTTAACCTCAATATTTTAAAAATTTTAGGTCAGATTATTAAAAAACTCTGGATTTCAAGTTGAAAAATAGTCGAACTTTATACTTGAAACCGGAGATTTTGTAAAAAAGTCCAAATTTTGAGATAATAAAAAATTTTGGTACAAAACATTAGATTTTGAGCTGGAAGTCGAAATTTTACGAAAAACATTTAAAATTAGGATACTGGAAATTCTAGAAAAAGGAAAATTTTAAAAAAGCTCAGATTTATGAATTTTAATTGGATTTCGTAAAACAAAATCAAAATTCGGGAAAAAATACAGACGAACAAAAATCTCTTGAAACTATTAGGGGGCGTTTAGATCAGACACTTTATTCCGTACATTTTTCTCCGACACAAGTGTCACCTGAGAGAAGTTGTCCGAGATTATCTACACAGCTAGGAGGAGATAGCTTCTCTCAGGATAGTTGACACTTATGTAGAGAGAAAATATATTTTATGTCAGAGAGAAATGTACGGATAAAGTGTCTAGGGTAAACGCACCTTTAATTTAAAGTTCAAATTTTACGATAAACACTAAAAGGTCCATGAGGTATTGCTCCTAAATTTAAGTGGGTACATTCCTAAGGTGTACAATGTATTGCAAAATGTTTTTTTTGTTGTAAAAGTGCTAATAAATGCTCATTTAATCATTCAACCGAGATTTTTTTTTGATTTGTGGGTTTTTGGGCATCCCATGTTGCTTGAGTACTAAAATCAAGGTTTATTGGTCACCATGTAAACCAGATGAGGAACAAATAATCCAAAATCGCACCTTCAAAACGGTACGATTAATTCCTAGTTATAAAATTGTTGAAAATCGTTAAAATTTTGAAATATTTCTTAAAAAAGTATAGCAAAATGATATTGAAAAGAAGAACAATTGTAAACCTAACTTAAAGAAGAAGGAAGGAAAGCTTCATCCATCTGGAAGGAGAACCATTACAGCCAATTTCCGGGATTGTCCCAAAGAAGCTCGCGAAGAGTTGGGATTTATCGCGCCGCTGCTCTTCTTGCGTATAATGAAACTTTCAGACTAACAACAGGCGCTCCTGATCCTGACTCTGAGAGAAGCTGTCCAAGATTATCTACACAACTGGGAGGAGATAGCTTCTCTCAGGATAGTTGACACTTACGTCAGAGAGAAAATATATTTTATGTCAGACGGGACTGTACGGATAAAGTGTCTAGTGTAAACGCACCCTTAGTTTAAAGTTAAAATTTTATGAGAAACACTAAAACTCCATGAGATGTTGCTCCTAAATTTAAGTGGATACATTCCTAAGGTGTACGTATTGCAAAATGTTTTTTTTTTTTTTTTGTAAAAGCTTAAGTGGCGCTAATAAATGGTCACTTAATCATTTAACCAAGATTTTTTTTTGATTTGTGGGTTTTTGGGCATCCCATTTTGCTTGAGTGCTAAAATCGAGGTTCGTTGGTCACAGTTTAAATCAGACGAGGAACAAATAATCCAAAATTGCACCTTAAAAACAGTACGTTTAATTGCTAATTATAAAACCATTGAAAAGCGTCAAAATTTGGAAATATTTCTTAATATTCATAACTATTAAACTTTATTAATGATAAAAACGCAACAAAATTTAAAAATTCCACAAGGTTTTGATAAATATTTGCTAACACCTGACCAGATTTCGCATTACTGGTCCGGTATTAGCAAATATTTATCGAAACTTTGTGGAATTTTTAATTTTTTTTGCGTTTTTATCGTTAATAAAGTTAACTAGTTATGAATATTAAAGAATTCCACGAAGTAAGGTTTGGAAAAGTAAATATTTCTTAACAAAAGTACAGAAAAATAATACTGAAAAAAGGAAATGTAAACCTAATTTAAAGAAGAAGAATGCAAAGCTTCATCCACCTTAAACGAGAACCGTTACAGCCAATTTCCGGGATTGTACCAAAGAGGCTCGCGAAGAGTTGGGATTTACCGCGCCGCTGCTCTTCTTGCGTATAATAAAACTTTCAGACTTACAACCAAGCGTAGACTGCCGTAACTAGTCTTTGACCGTAAAACTCCCGATCAGACTCCCAATCCAGATCCACAGCCCTTTCGTAACGCCTCAGCTAATACAGCGTATTGGTGCCATTGGAAACGAAATAAAAAGCCCAAATCAAAACATATAACCTCAGATGATTTTAATTTTCAAACATTTTGTAAAACGGATACAAAAATAACTGGCCCGCTACCAGGCCACGAATAGAGTGATGCTGCTCAGACTCAGACGTAGGCAATATAAAGAAGTCGTTTTTCTTGATTTTATGGGTAAATACGCAGCCCATTTGCCCATGTAGAATCAAAACAAGTGTTTAGTGTTGTAAAAAAACCGTTACAATAATTACGCTACTAATTCGATCCTTGATCATGTTACAATCAAACACGAGTGCTTAGACGTGCTCAATGATTTACTTTTTGTTTTCCAAGTAACATAAACTAAACAAAATAGCGGTTGCAACTCTTTAACGGTCCTATGCATTTTGCGTAGTCGTATGTCGTTCGTTCTCGTTACGTCTCTTTTCTCTTCTTATATGGGCAGGTCAACCCAGCCTCTTGTCTGGTTAAAGAAATTACAGTTAAATATAAGTGTAATACCGTTGATTTCTACTGCAGCGCGTTGGTTTTGTTGCCATAACTTCTTGTAGATCTTTACATGATTAAAAATATTATCTCTATATGTGTCACAATTTCTATCGTTTTTCACTTCAACTGCGTCGATCTGCTGGTTTCGTAATAAGATACGTTGGATCTACATTTCAAATTATATGGTTTCTAACACTAAATAGATTAATGCTAATAACTTGGATACTCTGGCGGAAATTGGTATATTTACGATGCACAGTATGAAAAACTTGAAAATTTAACCTATTTCCAGTCGCAGCTTTGGACTTTTTGATATGGAAGGGCACCGAAGGGTCTGGGAATTCGCCAAAAAATAGTCGACTAAACTGAAGGAGCTTCTGTTGAACTTTCTTGACACGGTTTTATTAGTTTTCAAGTTTTCTTCTTCGAATTGTTCTTTTTCTTGTTTAATGTATAAATAACAAGAATACGTCGGATCTACATTTGAAATTATACTAACACTAAATAGATTAATGACAATAAATTGGATACTGTGGCGGAAATTGGTATATTCGCGATGCATGGTATGAAAAACTTGAAAACTTAACCTATTTCCTGTCGCAGCTACGGAACTTTTGAGATGGGAGGGCACCGAAGAGGTCTGGAAATTCGCCCAAAAATAGTCGACTAAACTGAAGGAGCTTCTGTTAAACTTTCTTGTCACGGTTTTATTAGTTTTCAAGTTTTCGTCTTCGAATTGTTCTCTTTCTTGTTTAATCAATAAATATGGTCTAGGGGGATCTAGATTTGCTAATTTTATCTTAAAACATGTAAACCAGTAAAACAAAATCGATGATGATTTCAAAAGAGCCTTTACGATGCAAACTAGAAGTAAATAACACCACCATTAAACAGGTAATGAGTTTCTAACTTCTTGGCACAAAAATTATGGGCAACGAAAATGTCAAAGTCCCCAGGGGACAAGATTTATATTTCAACTTTTGAAGATAACCAAGGACCAGTATGTTCCACCAAGACTAAGTAAGGTAACAGGTACATAAAACATCGGCTATTTCAGGACACTTAAAACAAACTATCTGGAAGAACAAACATTTAACCATCGAATGCAAAACCAGAATATATAAGACTTCTGTCCGACCTGTGTTAACATACGCAGCCGAAACGAGAGCAAATAATACTACCACCAAGAGGCATCTAAGAACTACGGAAATAAATATCCTGAGAACAATAGCAGGATACACAATGTGGGATCGACAGAGGATGCCGATATCAAGGAAAATATAAAGTGGTACGGTGGTCAAGAAGAAGAAGACGACAGTGAAATGAATACGTTAATCGAATGGCCGACAACAGATTGACGACAATACCACGCAAAGCCACAAGGGACCAGATCATCAAGGAGACCACCGCTGGCAGTCACTTTCATAGAAACAACAATAAGAGGAATCCAGAATGAATAGGCAACTATCCCTACTAAAGATGAAGAAGAAAAACAACAAGAAGAAGAGGAACAAGAGGAAGAAAAGAAAGAAGAAGAAGAAGTAGAGGAAGAAGAAGAAGAAGGGGAAGAAGAAAAGGAGGAAGAAACGTATGAAGAAGAGGAAGAAGAGAAAGAAGAGGCACAAGAAAAAGAAGAGGAAGAAGAAAAAGAAGTAGAAGAAGAAGTCACTGTCGTATTTATGATCAATTCGATTATGTTATTAAGGGAGTTGCAATGTCGCTAAAAATACAGAACATTTAATATCTTGTGCATGCGAAGATTATCGCTATACGCCTCAAACTGTCGCGATTGGAGAAATGGACGCCGAAGCAACGGCAGTGCACTCGTTGACTTGTCGCGTTCTATACCAGTCTCAGATGAATTCCTATAGGATCGTTGCAGAGCTCTATGCGAAATGATTGGTAGTAAACGTCTGGCTAAAGCGCTAAAAGCTTTTCAATATACCATTTGAGTAGATTGTAATAATTGTCTATTTTATTGATTGCAATCGTCGCACCTATTCAAAGTAATAGAGGACATTTGTGTAACTTATGCGGAAGATTGAGGGCTTATCATTTTGTAGGAGGGCCGCACTTAGCATAAACAGCATTATCTATATCAAGAACGAAATCTACATACTAAACATATAATAATTTGCATTGGAAAAGTGAGATAAATTATATGCTTCACCTTTCTGCGTTCTCTTCCGTGAATTATTGTTATAAGTAGTGGGGTATCCTTTTTGTAAACTTTAGGTAATATCCGACGAACAAAAACGCAGATACATACAAATGTGCTGCGAAATTTATGATTCCTTTAAAACATCCGTTAAATAATGTCATGATCATTTATTTGCGCAGTGTGATACATGGCCTCGTTTTTCTGAAACCACGCATTAATCTCTTGTCGACCTCCACTGAAAAAGAGAGCTGCGCTAAAGACATGTCAGATGCAGAGAATGGACCGAGATTTTTAAATTGTGTTTTAAAAACGGTTCGGTTTTGCGAGCAATTAATGTTAATTACGCCACTAAAAATGGTATATGGACTTCCAATAATGCTACTTTAAACAAACCATCTCAGATATAAATAAGATTTCGTAAGCCAAGTGGCATAATTACCATCCGCTTCTTTTCATTAATTAATCAGGAGTGTCGACATAATTATTGCCTTTAAATTAAACCCAATAATCTTATTAGAGATGAAAGTAAATTTTATCCTTTTAAACATTTACATTTGTTTAGTCGTGAAGACTGGTAGTTGTAGTAGTAGTAGCAGTTTTTTTTCCGATGAGGAGGGAAACCCCCTCATGGGCTCCCATCCACGTGGATGGGGAGTGTCAGACTCCTACTGACTAAAACCCCTCCTCATTTCTCCAGGAGTTTTTTCCTCTTCGGGGCTACCCGTCGGGGTATTACTTCAAAGAGGACCTTCTTTAGATGTTTACTTAGTTTTCTTTTACCTTCCTTGCTCCATGTCTTTCCTTTTTCTTTGGTGTTATATTGGTTACAAATTTGCCAATTTCATCTCAGTATTCTTTGGATTGCAGCATTTTGATTACCAGATTTTGCGGCGTCAGTGTTCCAACTATTTTCTCGACTTCCTCTACTTCAAAGAGGACCTTCTTTAGATGTTTACTTAGTTTTCTTTTACCTTCCTTGTTCCATGTCTTTCCTTTTTCTTTGGTATTATATTGGTTACAAATTTGCCAATTTCATCTCAGTATTCTTTGGATTGCAGCATCTTGATTACCAGGTTTTGCGGCGTCAGACTTCCTCCCTTTCTTCCTTCCACCTTTCAGACTCAAAAACCGTGTGTTCCACATTGTCTTCTCTATCGCAATATATGCATCTAGATGTGTCGCTGTGTGTAAATCGTTTTAGGTACGCCTGGAAACTTCCATGTCCTGATAACACTTGGGTAAGAAAGTAGTTAACTTCTTCTCATTGTCTAGTTATCCATGGGGTGATTTCCTGAATTATTCGTTTTGTCCACTCTGCTTTCCTTGCATTAGCTCGCCATCTTTCTTGCCTCTTCTCTATTGTTATGTTTTGTGCTGTGGCCCGAGTTTCTCCGTCTCTGATCCTATCTCTTTCTTCTATTAATAGGTCTACAGATGTTATTCTAGCTAAAACTAAGGTTGCTTCTGAGGATATGGTTCAGTATCCACTTATTATTCTTAGGGCGATTCTCCTTTGTACACTAATCAGCTTGTTCTTATAAGTTTTCTTTGTCAGCGCGCGTTTCCATATGCTGTGCCCGTACATCATTATGGACTGCGTGACTGAAGATAGTATTCTCCTAGTATTTTCTCTCGGACCACCAATGTTGGGCATTACTCGACTTATGCTGTTAGTTGCTTTGGTGCATTTTTCTGCTATCATCTTGATATGATATCCCATCCTCATGTTTCTATCTATGTGTATTATTCCTAGGTAGTTGAGGTGTTCCGTACTTTCTACTTCTGTAGTTCCTACCTTTACTGACATTTTTTTTACCGTTTTTCCTCCTGATAGAATTACAACCTCCGTTTTCTGTGGAGCTATACTCAGTTTCTTTCCTTCTATCCATCTTATGACATTTTATATTGCTGCACTGTCTCTTTTGTTTCCACTGCCTCTTTTGTTTTTTCTACTACAATAATACCCAGATCGTCGGCATATCCTATAAGTTTGACCCCTTTTGGAACCTTCACCTTAAGTACCCTGTCATAGTAGATGTTTCACAGAGTGGGTCCGAGTGTCGAGCCTTGTGGCACTCCGCAGCTTACTTGCATTGCTTCCCATACATAGGGTTCTGTCTTCCAAATAACTTGCCAACATATTATAAAGGTATGGAGCTATTCGCCTTTGTCCAAGTTCTTTCAAAATGCTGTCCCAGGGAGCAGAATTGAATCAATTTTTGACATCCATAGTCACTAAGATACACCTTTTTCTATTTTCTTTGACGTTAGGACTTTCTGTTATGTTAATTATTCTTTCTAGGACACTTATTGTTGACCTTATCTCCCGAAAACCGTATTGTTCTGCGGATAGGCCTCCTCGTCTTTCTATCTCTTCCTTCAGTCTTTGTAAGAGCATTTGTTCCAGTAGTTTTCCCATTACATTTATGATGCATATAGGTCGGTACGTCTTTTCATTTTGGCTTGGTTTACCCTTCTCTAGTAGGACCAGTCTTGAGGTTTTCCAAATATTCGGAAATGAACCTGTTTCTAACACCTGATTTATGACAGTAAGACATTCTTCCGGATATTCTTTTATTACGGGCTTGACAATTTCTGTCGTGAGGCCACCTGGACCCGGCGCTTTCTTTGCCTTCAGCCTATCTATTGACTTGAGCATTTCTTCCATCGTAAACATCGGGATATCCTCTTGAGTGGTTTCCAATCTGTCCCATTTCATGACTTGTCCTTTTGGAAATAGTTTTTCTGCCTCTTCCATTTGTTTTTGATCCATTAGTTGAATACTTGGGGATTTTATTTTCTCGGTAACAATTTGATAGCCTTTTTCCCATATATCCGTCTCGACTTCTGTTATTACCTCTTTCCAAGCCCGCATTTTGGCGTCAATGATCGCCTTTTTTGGTTCCTGTCTTTTTATCTTGTATATTTGTCTTATTTCTATTTTTTGTACTTCATCTCCTTGCTTATTAGTTCTTATCATATTTCTTCTACTTTGTATGCAGGATTTTCTTTTATGCGATATTTCTTCGGACCACCAATATACGGGCTTTTGTTTCTTTTATTTCCTTTCTTTCTGAATGTGACATTACAAGCTTTCTCTATCATTTTGTTCCAGTCTTCCGCCATTGTCTTTCTATTTCTCTTATCATTTAATAGTCTTCCAACTTCTCTCACTAAATCGTTTATAGCACTTGTCTTTATGTGCCATCCTATCATTATATTCGCCTCCTCCTTCGTAGGTAATTGAGTTTTATCATATATTTCATAGCTAATGTAGTTGTGACAGCTAAGGGTTTCTTCTTCCAATACCTTCCAGTTTTTATGTTATTTGCTAGTTTCCTAGTGCTAAATGTGATATCAATGAAGGATTCACTCTCGCCTCGCATGAAGGTGGGTGCTTCCCCTTGATTATGTATAATATAGTTCTCTTCCCCTAGCCATTCGGTAAGTATTTCTCCTCTTTTATCTTCGGTTTTAGAGACTCACATAAACGATTTAGCGTTAAAATCGTCCCCCACTACTATTTCTTTGGTTTGTCTTTTCATGTCGTTTCTGAGACCATTCAAAAATGACGTGAACTGAGATACTTCCACATTCGGAGAGATGTAACACCCGTATATAATTATATCTTCTAGCTCAATCCACAAGAAACCCTTTCCTTTTTCGTAGTTTGCTACCTTGATATCCTTGTTTAACACTTTTACTGCCACATCTAGATTATCTTCGTCAAACCAGCCACTATTTTTCACCTTTTTCCTTTTGGGTTCTGCTAGGACAATTATATCTGTGTTTCCTTTTATAGCTACTTTGTATATTAAGTCCATAGCCTCCCTACCTCTGTCTATGTTGCATTGTATTATTTTTATAAGGCACTGCTCTGGGACGCCCTTGTTGCCTCCTTATGCAGGCTGTTCATCCTTCCCCTTTTTTCCCCTTTTAATCCCAACCCAATAGCCATTTCTCTGTATTTGGGACATCTTATAGTCTCCACCTTATGACCTTTAGTGTCACATAAGTAACATATTTCTTCATTTTTGCAGTTCTTTGCTTGATGACCAGCTATACCGCACTCATGGCAGCTCTCTTCGTTTCTATCTTCCTTGCACTCCTTTGCTTTATGTCCTACCTTATGAGAGTTATAACATTTGGGTACGGTGTCCATTTCTTTAACCCTCCATCTATGCCATCCTTTACCAATCCTTTTCTTTAATATCAGTTCCCTGGCAGTTTCTGGACACGTGACAAATGCATGTTTGAGTCCTTCTCTGTTGGCCGTTTCAGATACTTTTACTGTTATTTCTTTCAGTTCCCTTTTGCCTCTATTTATCTCCGCTTTTATGACTTTTTTGGCTTCTTCATCTGTTGTTGATTCGTCTATATCTAATATCATTACTGTTTGTTTATCGCTTCTTACATCCACTTTGGCTATTTTTTCTAACTTTGTTGTTAGCCTTTCCCTAAATTCTTGTCGCTCTTTTTTCTCCTTTCCTCTGATTCTTAAATGTATATTGCCATTTTTTGTTTTGTTTATTCTACCCACTGTTATGCCTTCCGATATATTTTCTGTTTTTATGTTTCTGAGTACATCTATGCTTCCTCTTGTGGTTTTAGTAGTAGTTGTAGTAGTAGTAGTAGTAGTAGCAGTAGTAGTAGTAGTAGTAGTAGTAGTAGTAGTAGTAGTAGTAGTAGTAGTAGTAGTAGTAGTAGTGGTAGTAGTAGTAGTAGTAGTAGTAGTAGTAGTAGTAGTAGTAGTAGTAGTAGTAGTAGTAGTAGTAGTAGTAGTAGTAGTAATGTAGCGAAGACTAGTCTCCAATCTATAGTTTGACAGTTCTTTGAACATTAGATCACCACTGAGTAACCGAGACGTAAGCGCCAGACTGCTGCCACTACTCGATTTTTAGCATAGACTGTTTACTGGGTACACTAACAAATCCCCAGTAGATTTTCTGAGCTGCACTGCTTATGCGATAAGACTTCCGCGATGGAGCTTTAGCCAGAGCAGCCAAAGGATGTAAAAGGAGTAGTGAACCTGCTTTGTTGCCTGCCATTACTCCAAGATATTTCCCTAACGTGCGAAATGAAGCATCGAAACTCCATGATTTCAAATTTAGATTGCCTAAAAACCGCTAGAAATCCTTATATTTTACCATTCCATTCACAATATCACCCTACGTAATATATTTGTTTCTTTTATCGAAATTTATGGGAAAATTTGGCCACAAATTAAAATCTTTTCGCCTATACGTACGTGTTAAAAATCGTTAGTTTGGCATTGAATACCTCGGCTTGGGTACAGACACGGGTCTTTTAATTGTGGATGTACGGGTAATACTTATAGTAACATCTGACAGAAATTTAAATCAGCAGAAAAGCAATTGACCGGTGAACTACCTTGATTAAAAAACATAATTAAATTAAGCAAGAGAAGGAATGGAACATTAAAACGGTACATAATATGTAGGAGCTCGGTGACAAAATATTTAGCTGTCGAATGTGAATTTTTACCCATATGAACATTAGATTAGAACCAACTAAAAAGTTCTGATGACGTATACTTACTACATATAGTGTGCAATTCCCTAAGATGTATAAATTCGGTGTTTTACACATAGTAACATGTGGAATCGAGTTATTTACTTGTTTGTTTTTGAAACGAGACATTAGTACGCTTCCAACTTGTATTTAAAAAAAAAGTGGATGGGAAAGTAAATGCAACTTGCGGAACATCTTTAGTTTCCCAAGAGATCAGGAAGATATTACTCTTGTTTCCAGTATTAACATTAAAATACCAGTTTGTATTTGGTTATTCTAAAAATTTGTAACTAACTGCAAGACACGCTCAACAAATTCTTCATTGAGTGATAGAGTGCACAACATAAATACATTAGCGCCGTATTTCATTCAGTCTGCTGAGTTTGGTGGTACAGTATCTATTTGATGAGAAGCCGGCAATATCGATTTAATGTCAGATTCTAAAATGGGTAGGCTGATCGTTGAGCTGAAGTTGCATAACGACATTCTACCAGTGCACCAGACCAGTCGGATGTTTAACACATTTGTTGGCGCATTATTATTTTAACTGCTTTCAACTCTGTCTAGAGGTCAGCTTACTTCATTGAACTACTAGGTGCGGCTTTTAATTTAATTTTATTACCGACTGTGTTTAAAAAACGAACGCAGAACCACTCTGATCTTCTAACTCCTATTGAAACAAATTCGTTTAAATTAATTGAACATCGATACCTGTTTTAATAATACGAATTATTTATCTATAATATACTGGTACGAGTTACTGGTTCGATAATTAAGCACTTACGAAATTTTGATGTTTCATTGCCCATGTTAGGGAAACGTTTTAAAGCAACATATACTACTCCTGACCAATTAAATGTTCTGTAATTGCAATGTAGTTTTCATTAGATTCTAATGAAATTAGATTTCAATTGCATCGTCATAAACTTGTATATATTTGCAAGGCTTATTATCTCAGCAGAGAAAATATACTACTCCTGCTAGATGGCCTCGGCTATAAAGATGTTTTGCTGAAATCTGTCGCATAACCAGTGGAGTGTCATCGGCTTAGAAAATCTACTGCAAAGCATCGTTGGCGAAATAATCCCTCAGTCGAGACTCGGACCATCTTTGTAGATGCACGAAATTTTTGTAAATATGTTATTGACGAGGCAAAAAGTGATTTCGATCGTAAAATGCACCAGAGTCTTATCAACTGCGCCAACGGTTTTGGCGATTTGCAAAGTCGATTGGAAAGAATTTTACATCTTAAAATTTTTCACTTTTACATGACAAAAACAATATTGCGATTACTTCCAAGAAAAAGGCTGACATGCTAGCCTTAATATGTGCTAAAAATTCCAACCTTGATTCTCGAAAGGCAGAACCTCCTATTCTTCCTGAGGTTGGCACTTCGACGCCTGAAGTTGTTTTCAGGCAACGCACAATCAGGAAGATTCTCCTCGAGCTCGACACCTCGAAAGCTTCTGGCCTTGATGGTATTCCAGCTATTGTTCTTAAGAAGTGCGCTCCAGAGTTCTAAGCAAATTGTTCACAATCTCTTACAACAAAGGTGTATTCCCTGGCACCTGGCAATCCGCTAGGTTACAGCCTTTCCTTAAAAAGGGAAAAATGAATCTGACTAACAACTATCGCCCTATATCTTTGTTGCCCGTTACATCTAAAGTGATGGAAAATGTTATCAACATCGAGGTTCTTCAATATCTGGAGGAGAATAAAACCATCTTGGACAGGTAATGCGGTTTCAGGCAACAACGCTCAACTAACAATCTACTGGCATATGTTACTCATATCTATAACTCAGCTATGGAAAAACATGGTGAGGGTAGGATTGTGGCATTGGATATCTCAAAGGCATTCGACAGAGTCTGGCACCGATCTCTTCTCGCCAAATTAACATCTTATGGTCTTCGTCCGGGACTTTGTCATTTGATATCTAACTTTCTCGATGACAGATCTCTTCATGTCGTCGTCGATGAGCGAGACATTTGCGATTAATGCAGGGGTGCCTCAGGGATCTGCCCTGTCTCTTACTTTATTTCTGTTACATATAAACGATCTTTTAGATTCAACTTCCAATTTTGCATACAGCTACGTAGATGATAGTAGCCTGGTGTTATCTTTTTTCTTCGACAAACCATTATCCGTCGTTGCTTCAGATCGACCAAGGGAAGAGCAGATACAGATGATTAATCAGGATCTCGAAATCATTCTGGAATGGGGTAAGAAAAATCTGGTCGACTTCAACGCTTTAAAAACTCAGGCCGCGGTTTTCTCTAAGAAACCATCAAGGGATAATGCAACAAACATACTAATCGACGGTAAAATCCTCCTCATGGGATCTAATCTATCTATCGTATGAGTGAATGCGAGCCCTAACTTATCTTGTTTTGTGCACGCCATCGCCAAGTCCGCCTCCCAGATGTTAAGCTTTCTCTTTAGAGCTAAAAAGAACTTCACATCTCATCAGCTGCCCACGCTATACAAAGCTCAAGTGAGGCCAACACTACGATACTCTTCCCATGTTTGGAGTTCAACCCCAAAGCAAACTTTAGTACTTTTGGATTCAATTCAAAGAAGAGCGATTCACCTAATTGATGACGAGAGTTTGACCGATTCTCTCGAAACACTAGAGCACAGGCGAATGGTTGGTGAGTTGTTACTTTTATGCAAATAATATCATGGAAGATGCTCGCAGGAACTAATAGGACTGACTATCATAAAAGGTGCTCGCAGGAACTAATGGGATTGATCCCCCCCTAGGGCAAGATTCTTGAGGCATACAAGACAGTTGGAGACAGCAAATTCCTGTGCGGTCCAGCTTGATACAGTGAGGACTCCTGTCTACGGAGACTCTTTTTTCTATAGAACTTCCAAGTTATGGAACTTGTTACCGAAAGGAATTTTTCCCAAAAATTACAACCTATCCTTGTTTGAGAAGGCGGTTCATCACCATCTATCCTTGTTTTCGAATCCTACCAGCAGTGCTTTAAAAGCATAATGAGGTTGCCCTTCGCAACCGGATTAAACTTTTAAAAAAATTGTGTACACGCGTACAGTCTGTGCTAAAAATCAAGTAGTGGTGGCAGTCGCTCTAAAAATGTTTAGTTACGATTATGGCCCGTGAACTGCCTCAATAACTTCTAATAGCTTCTAGATATTCGAGATATGTCTCGAATGATGAATGATTTCTGCGTCTGCGTATCTCGCTGATAATTTCAAGTATACTTTTACTAAAGCGGTCCATATACTATACGATAAATAATTTTAGAGTTCATTACAACATTATTTACAACTAGCCCTGTAACCGATGAGATTGTCTATTGGTAAATGGCATTTTTGAAACCATCCGACTTTTTCCATACAGAGATTTCTAACATCAAAAATGATGCACTTTCCATACGAATTTTCTCCCTTATTTTAACCCTTGAGGGGATCAATTTCCAAACGCTTTGATATAGCTGGCTTGCAGAAGCCTAAACGCCACTTTCAATATTTCGAAATACAAAAATGATTAACTTCCATACACATTTGTATTCCATATTTAATACCCTTGGAGTCACAGTTTTTTTTTAGAAATTTCGATTTTTTTTAAATGAAATTTGGAGACTGCTTTACGTTCTTCTCAAAGTTGTCGTGAAAATGTTAAATAAAATTAATAAACTCTTCTAATTAATTTAATCTTGTTTAAAATGACTGGTGTCGGGACCCTGCATGATGGTTTTTCGCTGAGTTATCTTTTTTTTGGAGGAACGGACTGGTCCTTGGTTATGTTTAAAACTTGAAGTACAGAACTTGTCCATTGAAACCAAGAAATATTAAAAAACACAACAAACGTTTCTCTAACGCGTTTCGAGAGCCAAGCTGTCATCTTCAGAGAGATGCTGTCAGTATCTAAATCTCAATTTTCGCTGAGTTATCGCCGTTCAAAAAAAAAGATCTTTTTTAACTTCCGTAATCAGTAACTTAAGAAATAATAATCGTACAGAAAATATGAGAAGGGTTTTAAAAACTGTAAAGTGTTCTCTCTGCAAATCCGAGATTTTTGATAAAACGATGTTTAATATGAGGAAAATGCTTGACAAATAGGTAAAAAGCAGCGCATTTAGAGATATCCGCTTAACTTGGAGTAATCTTGCAAATAATGGATGTACTAAGCATCTTAACTCTTAACAATCGTAAAGGATCCCAAAGAAACTCTGATAATTTCGAAAACCCTGCAATTTTTTTGATTTGCAAATTTTAAACTTAAAATCTGAAAAACAGAAACTCGCTCTTTTTAATTTTCTCTGTGACTATTTTTCTTCGAGAGACAACTCTCTAAAAATGTAGGTTTTTTCTGCTCAATTTCTATGTCTAGTGTGGTTGATGCGGCTCATTTTTTCTATTTCTGAATATTTCCATGTTAATTTCGTTTCATCAGTGCTTATAATTTAGTTGATTATCCGATAAGCAGTGAATATCATTGGAGGATATAATTTCAGTTTCAAGAGCTCTTTCTGATTGGATTGGAATATAGCTGCTGTTGCTACGGTGATATTGCGTAGCGAAGCACGATCTACCCTATGCTTGTTGGACCTACCCCATTTCCTCTGCCGTTATCCTTCCCCAGTTGCTCTGAATACTCGACGTCAAGCCCTGGTTTTAACATTTCAATCCCTTCCTGAGTGTGCATCACTCCATTGAAAATAGGGAAGCTTGTTCTCGAACGATTTTAAAATTTATTTCAGAATCCACTACCTACTCTTACCAAATCAACGTTAATGTATGTTGTATGAAAATTTCTTCTATTCTAATATAAATTCAGTATACCGGCGTGTTCTCTGCTGTGGATTACCGATTGGTTTCTCTTTTATATGTTCTCTGTTATAACCTCAAATAAAATTGTTAGCGCAGTTCTTAGAAGTGAAATATTGAGATTTACTGGAATAAAATAAGCCTAAAAGATACTAATAAAAAGACTCGATATTTTAGTAAGGTTTTCACTAAAATCTATTTAGCAATTTTCCATATTAGGCTGGACAAAAGATCAGTCGACAAACGGACAGACACTTGGATGCTTCAATTTTACTGATATAGATAGATTTTTCACTCTGTTTGCCCTATTTGCCTTGAACCCTGAGTGTTTTATAACGAACTAGGTTAAAATTTTGAACTTTTGGCAAAAGATCTACATACTACATACATAGTTTATATATTTTGCAATTATCGCACATATTGATTCTTTTCCATATTCATTGGATTTTACACATATTTGAGGACATATCTCATTGTGGGAACTAGTAAATGAATAATAACCACAGAGATTAAAAAAGTACCTCGCTTTTTACTGCGATTTTGGTTTGTAGAACATTTATTTTTTCATGGATAAGGTAATTATTATGGTTGTTTATGACTAAAATGCGGTTTTATCAATGTTTTACTTACTGTAAAGAATCATGATACATTTGAAATACGCTTTTTGTCATAAATGTTAACTTTGCAAGGTCTCCGATTGCGTCAATGTGTGTGTAATTTTGTGTTGGCTTGTAATTGTGCCTTATAATAAGGATGGTTTCGTTGGGGAGTCATGAAAAATAAGAACAAAAGAAAAAATTAAAATAATGGATTCCTGTCTTTATTAGAATTATTTATGTTATTTGTTTAACTAAAATAAGTTTAATGATGTGTTCTTCACGGAAGCTGGCGAAGCATAGCTTCCCTTAAAAAATAAAAGAGTACAAGTTGTAACATGATTAAATAAAAGGTTGCGTTTGGCAGTCCTAGTATTAATTTTTTCTAGGATTTGTTCTTTTTCTCTCTTAAAAACTCCTCTCTTTTTCCCGATAGTATCCCATAAATTTGATGCAATTATTTTTGCCAAATCCCTAATCAACTGGTTATCAATTTAAACTTCCTGTCTTTGAAGTAAATTTAATCATGTTATTAACTTATAGAAATATGATGGCTTTATAGCATAATAAATTAATTAGTTTAATATCTAGACACGATACTAAATGATATTTATGTTAAGATTACGACTAAAGCCATTATTAGCTTCCTTTAATTAAATGCTGATTTATGCAAACATAATATTTCGAAAACGACTTTTCTAGGGCATAAAAATTCAAATAACGTGCATTACCTAAATGAATTTTCCCGGCGTTCTTAAAAATCGGTAAGAAAAGGGCGCAATAAAACTTGAATTCGTTCCAATTAATTGGAAAAAAATACATATTTATTAATAAGATTCCGAATTGCTGGGACATAATTTTTCACAAATTGCTTTCAGTTGAAATTTAGGGGGCACATTAGAGAGCGCTTTAGTCTGAAAACAATAACGAAATGGGCAAAAACGACAAACAAACGACTTGCGATCTTTCCGCAGATCGTAGTTAGACGTCCACAATATGATTTAGTGTGTCTCCCCAATATTGCTTTGGTTGGAAAATGGAAAATCAAACGTTGTCAGCAGATTAAAAATTTCTTTGTTACCATGTAATTAAACTGAATAAAAATAATTACGTAGTAATTGAATTACCCTTTTGTGAATGCAACTTATACATTGATGTGCAAAATGTACAGAATGATGTAATTAGACATCCGTAAGGACAGGCGGAGCTAAGTTCGAATAAATATTTTGTTTTTGGTGGATCGGACTGGTCCTTGGTTATCTTCAAAAATTGAAATTCAAATATTGTCCCCTGGAACCAAGAAAGATTAAAAAACACCACAAAGGTTGCTCTTACGGGTTTTGACAGCCAAGATATCACCTTCAGAACGCGTTAGAGCAACCTTTGTTGTGTTTTTTAATCTTTCTTGGTTTCAGGAGACAAGATTTGTTTTTCAATTTTTAGAATGAGTATTACTTAACAAATTGGAAATGTTCAGGGTTTCTGTGGGATTTTTCAGGTTTAAGTTACTGTCAATAGTAGGTTCCAGGGCATCAAGGCATAAAAGGGAATGAAGAGGTAGATAGACTCGGAATAACATCTCTCCTCGCCCCAGAACCATATGTGGACTTATAAAACTTAAACGTTAAAAATGAAATAGATACTTATGAGACAAACCAAAGGTTGTCGTACTGGAGGAAAACTCCAGGCCTAAGACAGTCAATAAAGTTCATCACTATCTCAAAAAAGAAGTCTTGGGAAACAATCCAAAGGCTGTCATACTAGAGGTAAACTCCAAGTCTAAGACAGTCAAAAGAGTTCATCACTATCTCAAAAAAGAAGCCTTGGGAAACAAACCAAAGGCTGCCATACTGTAGCAAAACTCCAGGCCTAAGACAGTCAAAAAAGTTCATCACTATCTCAAAAAAGAAGTCTTGGGAACAAATCAAAGCCTGCCATACTGGAGGAAAACGCCAGACCTAAGACAATCAAAAAGTTCATCAGTATCTCAAAAAAAAAGTCTTGGGAAACAAACCAAAGGCTGTCATACTGGAGAAAAATTTCAGGCCTAAGACAGACAATCACTAGCTCAAAAAAGAACCCTTGAGAAACAAATCAAAGGCTGCCATACTGGAGGAAAACTCCAGACCTAAGACAGTCAAAAAAGTTCATCACTATCTTAAAAAAGAAGTCTTGGGAAACAAACCAAAGGATGTCATACTGAGGAAAACTCCAGGCCTAAGACAGTCAAAAAATTTATCACTATCTCAAAAAAGTAGTCTTAGGAAACAAATCAAAACCTGCGATACTGGAGGAAAACGCCAGACCTAAGACAGTCAAAAAAGTTCATCAGTATCTCAAAAAAGAAGTCTTGGGAAACAAACCAAAGGCTGTCATACTGAAGGAAAACTCCAGGCCTAAGACAGATAATCACTATCTCAGAAAAGAACCCTTGAGAAACAAATCAAAGGCTACCTGCCATACTAGGGGAAAACTACAGACCTAAGACAGTCAAAAAAGTTCATCACAAAAATCATCTCAAAAATGAAGTCTTGGGAAACAAACCAAAAAAAGCTGTCATAGTGGAGGAAAACTTCAGGCCTAAGACAGCCAAAAAAGTGCATTATCTCAGAAAAGAAGTCTGAGCAGCTTCTCGAACTGAACAAGAACGACTTAAGAATAATAATGGGACTTTTCACAGGACACTTCCCAGTGAAGTATCACCTTAAGAAGATAGGAAAAGTCAATGATGAAAACTACAGATCGTATAACGTAGCAACAGAAACAACAGAAGATCTGCTATACGAATGCATGTCTCAGTTCTGTAAAATACTCAAATTTCTTGAAAGGGTGACTCTGATACCCCAAGAAATAAAAAAAAGATAATAGACTATGTAAAATGTCCAAACATCTTGGTCAATCAAAAAAAAATAGATCCAATTGGTGGCAGAGCTGCGAGGTGTAAAAGCCTATACGAGTCTATTTCAAAAATATAAACTGTAAACTATACAATCAATAATTCTTAGTCTATCACCTGCAAAGCCATGCCTAGTTAAGCAAATTTCTCCAATTACCGACTTGTTTCCACTTTTTCAATCAACTTTCTCGTACTCATTTTTTTTTTATTAAGCACCAATGACAAAAACTAAAAATGCCTTGCGGTTTTTAAAATTATACTCGCGTTTTCTCTACGATTTGCCAAGCTTTTCATTACGAAAGTTGGAAATAACTTTTTTGTTTTGAACGATGATAATTCGGCGAAAACTCACCTTGCAGAACCTTGTGATAATTTCACTGGAAAAAATTATGCACTTTTCTAAAAGTAAGCAAAAACTTGGAACAATTTTTGACCGATGGTTTTCTTATAATAATTTAAAAATTGCTGAGGCTAAAAAACTTGGTACTCAAGATCTGACAACTAAAAACTTTGAGCTGTAGTCTACTGGTTTTTGTTTTCTTTATGACCATTTTCGTTCGTGTTATTGCCTTTTGGAAATTACCTAAGAATTTCGGTTTTTTTTTTACAAGTCTTGGGGCTTAACAATTCTTTGTTAATTGACATTTTTTGTAATGTCTGTTGCTTTTTCATCGTTAAGAAAGTGTCAGTATCTCTCTGAGGATGAAAGCTTTGCTATCGAAACGCGTTAGAGCAATCTTTGTTGTGTTTTTTTAACCTTTCTTGGTTTCAGGGGACAAGATTTGTATTTCAATTCTTGAAGATAACCAAAGACCAGTCCACCAAAAAAAATAAAATAAAATAAAGTTTAATAGTTATGAATTTTTTGTTAGTTAATTTTTCATAAAATCCACAAAATGCCAGACATTTACAATGGTCGTTTAAAAATCTATTAATATCAGCTGCTTCATATCATTTGTACCCATTCTTTTCAAAAGATTCTACAGTGTTTGCGATTGCAGATAACTTTTACACTTCGCTATAAATATGGGCAGTTTTTTTTTGCGATAACGTGAATGCGTTCTGGGAGGCAAAGAGTATTTAATTATTTGCAGATTTTCATCGACAATTTAAAATGTGTTACATCATTTTAAAGTCTATTAAATCTAAATAAAAAAATAAAATTTCAAATAGTTTTTTCTTTGAAAATTATAAAACATTATCAAATTTAGAAAATGTGGATTACCACGCCAAACATTCTCGTGACCATTTTTTTATAAATTTATAGACCTTTTTCTAGTATTCACTATACATCGATAGTTTCCATAGTTTTAGATAATACTTTTATTTGAAATATAAATATGGCCCCTGAAACCAAGAAAGATTAAAAAACACAACAAAAGTTGCTCTGCAAATCTTTCTTGGTTTCAGGGGACAATATCTGTATTTCAATTTTTGAAGATGACCAAGGACCAGTCCATTCCGTCAAAAAAAACTTTTATTTAATAAAATGAACCTTCCAATTTAACCTGCGGTTGCCATCTAGGTTCCAACGGTCGCCTCCGCTGCGGAGATAGCTGCCACAATTCGCAATGCATCAAAAACCGATGCAAATTTCCCCAATATTGATAAATATCGTACGTTTATTCGTCTCAAAATCAGACTTTTTTCGAGAATTTGAAATTTATCTTAAAATTCGATCCTGCATGTTCCTGGAAATCTAAATATTTTCCTCGAAATTCGTCTTAATCTTAAAATGTTGATTTGTTCAAGTTTCGTTTTTTTCATAAACGACCATTCTCAAAATTGTATCTTTCTCTTAAAATTTGCCTTTCTTAGAAAAAATTCGATCTTTTTCTTCATTTGGTAGTCGAAAGTTCGACTGATTTCCATAGATTTCGTTTTTTTTTCTAAATTAATTGCCTTTATTAACATCGAATTTCTCTGAACATTTTGATTTTTTTAAAGTTTGACTTTTCCGAAATTTTGACTGGTTTTTTAAAGTTTGACTTTTCAGAAATTTTGACTGGTTTTTTAAAGTTTGCCTTTTCTTTGATATTTTTATTTTTATCTTAAAATTCTAGAAACTTCGACTTTTTCTCTTGAAATTAGTTTTTCGAAATTTCGATTTTATTCTCAAAAATCTACTTTTTGGGCTCTTTTTTTAAAATTATTTTTCTGTTAACATTCTGTCACTTTTTTTAATTTCAATTTTTAAAAATTGTACTCCGGTAATTTCATCTGTATCTTAAAATTCGCCTTATTTCAATTATTTCAATATTTGTAGAGTGGATTTCAATTATTTCGCGAAATTTCAAGATTTGTACAGTGGAAGTACCAAAGGGGATAAATGCAAAAAAAATTGTTTTTCAGTTTTTACCTTAAGTGGGCACTAAATGTCATCCCCAATATTCCAACAAAAGCGCCAAGGGCTTATCCTTCTTGTTCGGCTACTAACTCTAATTAATTAATTAACTTAATAAGTAATACGTCATAACAGAACGTTTTTCTCTAATAAACCCAAACTCCTTATTTGGCACTTAGCCCCTTTGGTATTTACACTCTACATTTATTTCCAAATGCGATGTTTTAGTTCCTAAATATGTCGATTTTTTTCCTCGAAATTTTTCTTAAAATCATTATTTTTTTTAAATCCATTTTTTCGGCTTTTTATTTTTTTTTAAATTAAAATTTCCGAATATTTCATGTTTCTTGTACATCAAAATGCGGTGTTTCTGGAAATTTCTACTCATAATTTTCTCAAAATGTGTCCCTTTTTCAAAATTCCTTATTTTTACCACATTGAATCGATATTTCAAAAAAAATCTAAATATTCTGAAACTTTAGGAAACTTACGAAATTTAATTTAAGTTTCAACAAAAAGATCGATCTTTTTCGCTAGCTATCCCATTAGAAGTGACGATCGGCGAACGATAAACGGTGAAAGTAGTTTAAAATTTCCTACGTCCCCTGCAATAGTTTTATGAAGCTATTCGACCCTAAAGGGTAGAAAAAGGCATTCGAATACTTTTTTTTTGCGAAATTTTTAGAAATCTTCAAACAAAAATGTCTGTAAATTTTCGACAATTGGCAAGAATCATTTTAATAAATGAAACTTTTATTTAAATTTGTTTTATTGAACGGACATTTTTAGCATTAAAGTTTTTGAAATATTCGAGTGTGAAAATTTCAAGCTTAAAATTTGAATTTAAAATAGAAGTTCTCAAGATTTTTGACGAAACATTACATTTTTATTAAAATCATTATTTTTTTAATCCATTTTTTCAGCTTTTTCTTTTTTTTTAATTAAAATTTCCGAATATTTCATGTTTCTTATACAACAAAATGCAGTGTTTCTGGAAATTTCTACTCATAATTTTCTCAAAATGTCTGCCTTTCTCAAAATCCCTTATTTTTTCAAAATTGTATCGATATTTCAATAAAAATCTAAATATTCTGAAGCTTTAGGAAACTTACGAAATTTAATTTAAGTTTTAACAAAATGATCGATCTTTTTCGGTAGCTATCTTCTTCGATGTGACGATCGGCGGACGCTAAACGGTGACAGTAGTTCAATATTTCCTTCGTCCCCTGCGATAATTTTATAAAGCGATTCGACCCAAAAGAGTCGAATTTTTTTTGCGAAATTTTTAGGAAACTTCAAGAAAAAATGTCTGTAAATTTTCGACAATTGGCAAGAATTATTTTAATAAATGAAACTTTTATTTGAATTTGTTTTATTGAACGGACATTTTTAGCATTAAAGTTTTTGGAATATTCGAGTGTGAAAATTTTAAGCTGAAAATTTGAATTTAAAATAGAAGTTCTCAAGATTTTTCACGAAATATTACATTTTTATTAAAATCATTATTTTTTAATCCATTTTTTCAGCTTTTTCTTTTTTTTTAAATTAAAATTTCCGAATATTTCATGTTTCTTATACAACAAAATGCAGTGTTTCTGGAAATTTCTACTCATAATTTTCTCAAAATGTCTGCCTTTTTCAAAATCCCTTATTTTTTCAAAATTGTATCGATATTTCAATAAAAATCTAAATATTCTGAAGCTTTAGGAAACTTACGAAATTTAATTCGATCTTTTTCGGTAGCTATCTTCTTCGATGTGACGATCGGCGGACGCTAAACGGTGACAGTAGTTCAATATTTCCTTCGTCCCCTGCGATAATTTTATAAAGCGATTCGACCTAAAAGAGTCGAATTTTTTTTTGCGAAATTTTTAGGAAACTTCAAGAAAAAATGTCTGTAAATTTTCGACAATTGGCAAGAATTATTTTAATAAATGAAACTTTTATTTAAATTTGTTTTATTGAACGGACATTTTTAGCATTAAAGTTTTTGGAATATTCGAGTGTGAAAATTTCAAGCTTAAAATTTGAATTTAAAATAGCAGTTCTCAAGATTTTTCACGAAATATTACATTTTTATTAAAATCATTATTTTTTTAAATCCATTTTTTCGGCTTTTTCTTTTTTTTTAAATTAACACTTCCGAATATTTCATGTTCCTTATACATCAAAATGAAGTGTTTCTGGAAATTTACACTCATAATTTTATCAAAATGCCTGCCTTTTTCGAAATCCCTTATTTTTTCAAAATTGTATCGATATTTCAATAAAAATCTAAATATTCTGAAGCTTTAGGAAACTTACGAAATTTAATTTAAGTTTTAACAAAATGATCGATCTTTTTCGGTAGCTATCTTCTTCGATGTGACGATCGGCGGAAGCTAAACGGTGACAGTAGTTCAATATTTCCTTCGTCCCCTGCGATAATTTTATAAAGCGATTCGATCCAAAAGGGTAGAAAAAGCATTCGATTACTATTTTTTGCGAAATTCTTAGGAAACTTCAAGAAAAAATGTCTTGTAAATTTTTGCCAATTTGCAAGAATTTTTTTAATAAATGAAAATTTTATTTAAATTCGTTTTTTCTTGAACGGAAGTTTTTAGCATTAAATTTTTTGGAATTAGATGTGTGAAAATTTCAAGCTTAAAATTCGTATTTAAAATGAGGCGATTAATGCAAAGGTGGCCTAACCAACATATTTAGACATTTCAATTTATTTTACTCACAATCAGAACATTGATATCTGTAAGTTCAAGCGTTGACAGTGCAATGCAAAATCATGTTCAATGTTTTCACTAATTAGAAGATGGCAGTAGTATTTCATATTTATTTTATGTATTACAAATTAGACTTTTCTTTATTGATTTTCAGTGTATATCCATGGATTCACTTAGGCCA
Organism: Dastarcus helophoroides; assembly: GCA_028583605.1. Taxonomy (NCBI): domain Eukaryota; kingdom Metazoa; phylum Arthropoda; class Insecta; order Coleoptera; family Bothrideridae; genus Dastarcus; species Dastarcus helophoroides. The sequence goes on from CM053327.1 coordinate 31,318,705, forward strand.
CTTTTGCACAAAACGCCTCAAATGGAAATTTTCAAAATTTTTCACGAAATATTAAACATTTTTATTAAAAGACGAATGTTGCTTGCTAAGAACTATCGAGATACTGTGGAACGTTACTATCGACAGCTTCCGATAGTCGAAACTATCGATATTATCGATAGTTCCTATCGAAGTTTAGTGAACACTACCTTTTTCCGTGACAACACCATCGTTATACTTTAAATATGCATAACAGTGTTGACAGACGACAAAATATATCTGATGTGACTCTAAATATAAACCACCTTTGTATCAAATAGTAATTAAAGTTAAATGTACATAATTTACAATATCATTGGACACTGCATTTGTAAACAGCACACACGTCGGTCAAGAAATACGTAATCGTTCAATTGTCGTGCTTAATATCACGTATAATATGCGCTTCTTAAATTATGATATGTTGAAAGTAAACCACGCAACGTAATTATTTATCCGAAGAAATAATCGAAAGTTTCAGCATGTAATGGGTAGTTTTATGCCTTGTATAGAAATGATTGACGTATAACAGAAGGTAAAGAAAGTTCTGGACTACAAATCGTCAAAACATTGATAGCACATTTTAAATTAAGATTTCCCTTGTGTAAAGTCCAAATATGCAAAATTATTTGATAAATTAAAAGTTCCAATTCTGAAAGCTCAAAAAATATTTTTTCACCTAAAAATATTGAAACATAAACCTTGACCCCCGAAACCAAGAAAGATTAAAAAATACAAAAGAGGTTGTTTTAACGCGTTTCGATAGGCAAGCTATCATCTTCAGAGAGATATCTCTTTAAAGATGACAGCTTGGCTATCGAAACGCATTAGAGCAACCTCTGTTGTGTTTTTTAATTTTTCTTGGTTTCAGAGGTCAAGATTTTTATTTCAATATTTGAAGATGACCAAGGAACAATTCGTTCCACCAAGAAAACACCTAAAAATATACTTAGTTTTTTTTTGGACGATCTAAGTATCTTATTAAAACTCTATACCTTAAGACTTTAACATTGACTGACCGGTGATTCTGGAAGCAGCAAATTTTGCATACAACTTAAGTAAGCGCTAAGAAAAGATCTTTCGAAATTCAGCCTCTAAGGGGGTGAACATATGTATCAAATTTTCTGATAAATGAGTCTGCGGACTGCGTCCTCTCAACAAATAAAACAAATGATTGTATTTACAGTTGTTTATAGATTTAGCTTTTGCAAAATGTCGTGTTCTCTTTAACATCAATCATAGGGGCGAAAAATAATGATTTGAATTTATGTATGAGACCCAGCTTTAGTGTCGTATTTCCCCAATACCAAAAACAACGAACATTTTTGTTTTATTTTTTTAATTAATCGGTCTGAAAAAACTGGGACAGGAAATTTTTATCCTGTTTCAGTTTTTTTTTAGAATAACGACTCATCTACAAAATTAATGTTCAATGCTCAAGCAGCCGGATAATTTAATTTTGAAGTATCAGTTTAACAATATTTGCCGGGAGTTGGTTTATTGTTTATGAGAAATGTACGAACGACGGAATCCTTAACATAGCGCATTTTCTCATGGTGGGAACAGTATATCTACAGGAATACTCATCCTGTTTTACCGAATTATTTACAGGTTGGGGCGTATACGAAGAAAGAAAAGATGATTCGTTGATAAATACCACACGGTTTAAAAAAAAATACGTCGCCACCCATTTTACAACATTTGCTCCCATTTCTTTTTAAGATCTTCTGCATTGTACGCGATTTCACATTGCTGGTTTTCTACTATTTGTTATCGCTATCGGTCGATTTTTATGCGAAAATGCTAAGCATCTAACTACTCTTTTATTGCTCTCGAAGCCGAAAATTTCGCAAAGGTTTTCATATTTTAAAGTTTTCGCATCATCTAGCCATGTCAAAGTCGCTTGAAGTCAATGACAGCCCGTTTAAATTATGATTTAAAAATATTTTTTTCGCCGGAAATATACATAAAAATTTTTTATCGCGTATTCATAGCAAACTTAGTTTTCTCTGTTCTTTTAAAATTAATGATTATATATCTTAAACACCCTGCATATGTATAAGCCACGTGGTCTGTTAAATATCTAAAATGTTTGAGAAATTTACTGTTTAACGCCTCAATAAAACAAATATTCTTTATTGCACTTCTGGCGCCAGTGAATTAGTGAATCAATTAAAGCTATAGCCATTGCATTCTTCCCAACAATTGTTTGAGCGAATTATTTTTAATGACGTTGGAAATAAAAGGTACGTTTGTTGGTTTAATTTTAGAGAGAAACAACATAAAATATTTATAACTTTTAATATACCCATGAAGCTGTATTTAATTAACTATAAGATTAACGATAAAATAGCAGAGAAGCAAAATATTACGCATAAACAGACATAATTAAAAGGAGTAATTATGCAAAAAATATACAAACAGAAATATGATTTAGGTTGATGTTTTGTTCTTATTAGAACTCGTCAGTAATTACATAACGACACAGAAGGGAATGTACAAAATATGGGGGAACTGATAAAATATGAAAACGTTAGAAAACTAAAGAAGGTAAATCAGTAACACCCCTGGAGCAGGGATAGGGAGTTTGGTAATTTTTCCAACAAAATGCATCCATTACCTTTGAAGGTCGACGTTTTGTTCTTAATAGAACTCGTCAGTAATTACATAACGACACAGAAGGGAATGTACAAAATATGGGGGAACTGATAAAATTTGAAAATATTAGAAAACTAAAGAACGTAAACCAGTAACACCCCTGGAGAAGGGATAGGGAGCTTGGTAATTCTTCCAACAAAATGCAAGCATTACCTTTGAAGGTCGACCTTTCATGGCGAGATTGAGAAATCTAAAACATAAAATTTACTATGTTTTAGTAAATTTTCTTTAGAAAATACAACCAATATGTGAAATTTTTAAGATGAACTATTCCTATCTCATCATGGATACCCAAGACTGCCCAATTCAAAAAAAAATGGCGCGTGTTAGAGATAATTTTCAATTCGAACTCGTGTCAAATAGAAAAAAAAAATCCCTGGCTGGTCACGTGGCGTCGATTTTTTGAGGGGCTATCTCCTCGGGAGGAACTATGGGCGCAGTTGACGGTGACGGCAGGTCGTAGTAGCGAATGTGCCGAGCGAAGTAGGAAAACGCATTAGAATTCTCAATTAAAAACTAACTTCAAAGCTAGCTTCTCTCATCAGATGTTTTCGTTTCCTAACAGAGAGAATTTACTTGACATCTATAATATATTACGGTTTTTGTTTCTAATGTTATTGTGGAGAGAGGTAAACATAACAATAACTTCATAAAATCAACTGCGTATTATGTATGCAATACTATTCGTGTTAATTCAGCAAGTAAACAAACTATAAAATCCAATGGGCGCCGAGTAGCAAAAAAAAAAAGAAAACAAATAAATTCGTGGTTGCAGCGGGATATATTTTCTAATAGGCGTTTTATTTTTCGAATAATAGAGTCCTTATATTTTGCAATTAAACGTTGTAAATGACTAAATATGCACGACCTTGCCTCTCAAATGCTATTTATAAGTGTTGTTTACAACGAATATGTTAAAAATACTGATAAATCAATTCAAGGATCTCCCATATGCATTCGTCGCATAAAGTGTTTATATTTAGCTCGCGTCTGAGAATTGCAGAGAACATTAATAGGAAAAGGGTCCGAGTAGGCCAAGGAAAATGAAATGCATACATCCGCCAAAATATGTCGCGAATCAATTATGTGATAATTAAATGATTCCATTGACATTGGTCATTTTTATTTTGAAGTGCATTAGACAGCCTACATTCTATACTGAAGGATACTAACATGTGTACCATTTGGCACCAATAACAACTAAATAATAATGCAGACAATTTTATACAATGTGCTAGGTATTACCCGCGACTTCGTCCGCGGATTTGAGTAAATAATTAGAATTTAAAACAAAAACTGTCCAAAATTAAAGAAAGTTTTTACATTTCTTGAATTGACGGATCAATTTATTTGTTTTTATGTTTTTATTTGTCTCTGCATTAGATGGTGCTGCCAATCAAATATACTTTCTTATTTCTGAAATTTGAGTTACCGTTGCACTCTTTAAAATACGAGAGACTTCTTTCCAAAAACGGATTTACCAAAATATGGAAGAACCCGTAAAATACGGGAAATCTGGCAACTATCACCACAGAGAAGCCTAGAAGAGAGGGAGTTGCGCCCTATCGCGTTATGACGCTGTCAAACTTCCTCTAAAAGAATCCTACCTGTAAAGTTCATTAAGTTTGGTACGTTATCGTTAGATGACACCGCCGTTGTATTGTCATTGCCAAATTTCGCATTTATTTACATAGAAAATCGTGCCGTATGCGCGAAAGTAGAACAACGAGAAAGTGCGCGAAATCTGCAACACTGCAACACTGAAGCAGACAAACTGTTAGACAGAACAAAAAGTAAAACGCGAATTCAAAAAAATAAATGAACACAAAGGACTTAAATTAAAATATTAATTCTACAAAATAAATGACGATACGACGCACTAGTTTGTTTAATATTTTTGAAGCATATTAACGTTGGTTAGCAGTTAAGTTGTTGTTTATAAAAAATATGTGAACGATAGTCCACAGTCAGAATAGGTGCAGTGTACATTCATTAATACTCGAGTGCCTCTTTTCCGAACTACTTTAGACGTGTCGGGCGCATAAATAAGTGATAATTCGTCGATAAACCACACATGGTTTAAGAAATTTCCATCGTATCACAGAAGGTCACAAAAAATAAAACGTCGGAAAATAACTCTCCGGTATTAACCACTTTTAACACTTGCACCCACAACAGCGAATTTAATGCATTAGTTGCAGCGTTGATATCAACGTTTACATCCATGTTGCAATTTCACCTTTTCTTATTTTCGCTTCACTTGCTTCTGCAAATTCGTTGTTACCCGATTTTCATATAAAAAAGCAAATCACCCAACGACTTTTCCGCAACCATCGTTGCCGCGCCAGGATCATTTAATGTTTTTCGTATTGTCGTTTAGACATAACCTAACAATGTTTTAGTTATTTGTTTCGTCCGAGTCCCAACTGCGCAGCTGTAAATTTTCCTGTTTTCTATTTATCTGGGCCTTGGAGCTTTGGAGTCAGTGACAGCTCAAAAAGAGGTTTGGATTACGATTTTAAAATATTTTTTTAGCGTTATTATACTTAAAAGAAGTTTTTTTAAACACGTATTTGTATTATACTAATTTTTCTCTATCTTAAAATGAATGCCATTATGACTGAATCACCCTGTATATTAGTAAGGATGAAAAAATTTGAAACATTGAAAAGTAAATTTTCAAAAAACTTGAACTTTTTAAATAATAACAATTTCATTAGAAACAAAATAGAGAAAAAAAACTAAAAATATATACAAAAAGCTAGGACTATAGAGGAAATTGGAATTTCCAAAAACAAAAACTTTGAAAAAAGTCGAAATTATCAAAATTTCGTTCAGTTCAAACTTGGAAGTCGAGTTTTTTAAAACAGTTCGTAATTTTCAATAAAAGGAGAAAAAAACGAAATTTTCAAATAGGGGACCCAAGAATTTTTTCACGTAGACAACGGCGGGGGGGGGGAGATTATTAGCTAGTGAAACTTAAATATTGCAGTCGTTTTGAGAAGTTCCCATTTATTATTGTGAATTTTCACTTACTTCTTCTTAGTAATTGCCTTCAAGTCCCAAATTTTCGTCCGAGTTGTATAAGGTGTTTTCAAAAAGTAAGGTGACTGTATTTTTATGAAAAAATATTTATTTATTCATCAACATTTATTCTGTTCCCTTCAAAGTAATTCCCCTCACACACAATGCACTTGTGCCAAAGCTTTTTCCAATCTTCAAAGCACTTCTCATAAACACATTTTGGTATATCCTTGAACTCCCCTAGCAATGCAGTTGTTATTTCATCAATCGTTGCAAATCTCCGTCCTTTCATAGGTCTTTTAAGTTTTGGGAACAGGAAAAAGTCGCAGGGGTCAAATCCGGTGAATATGGTGACTGAGGCATGATTGTTTTTGGCCACAAAACCTCTCACAAGCAACGATGAATGAGCAAGAGCATTATGGTCATGCAAAAGCCATGAATTATTTTTCCACAATTCCGGATATTTTTTTCGTATTGCTCCTTGCAAACGGCGCATAACTTCATGGCAAGACTTCTTATTGACAGCACGACCTCGAGGTAAAAACTCCTGATGCACTACGTCATGGTAGTCGAAAAAAACAGTGAGCAAATCTTTGACATTTGATCGAACTTGGCATGCTTTTTTCGATCTTGGCTCTCCTGGGTGCTTCCATTGGGACAATTGGGCTTTGGTTTCGACATCATTACCATATACCCATGATTCGTCACCAGTTATGACCCTTTTGAGCAAAACAAGATCATCACTGGTGTCATTTAAGACCTCCTCAGCGATAGCGATGATCATGCGCCGGTTCTTTTGATCAAAATTCAGAAGTTTCGGAACACGCGTCTCATGCCCAAAACATCCGAAAAAATTGCAGATCGTGATATGCCAACACCTCAGCAACTTCTCTTGTGGTAATTCCATGATTTTCAAAAACAATTTTCTTCACAGCTTCGACGATATCTTCTGTTGTTGATGTGCTGGGGCGTCCAGAGCGAGGTTCGTCATCGGCTTCTTCTCTGCCATCTTGGAAGAGTTTGTACCACTTGTAAACATTTTTTTTAACTTAAAGCAGTCTCATCGTACGCCACTGTTAACATTTCAAGTGTTTTTGGAGCACTCGATTCCATTTTTCACACAAAACTTGATGCAAATTCTTTGCTCCATTTTTAATAATAATAGAAAATCGTCGAGCACAACAAAGAACGTCTCGCCTTTTTATCTGTCAAAAACAAATTAAGTATGCTATGTACTTGAAACTGCGAACATATGTTCGGGCGTTGAATGATAAATCACTCAACGGTTCGGGAGATGTGTACCAACACAATAATAATAAAAAATCGATAACCGAATGTACGTTGCCCACGAAACTTGAAGTCACCTTACTTTTTGAACACACCTCGTATATTAAAAGCATGACCAATCACTTGATCCAGGACATATTTAACACAGTTTATGTCTAGTGCCCTAATGATTCCAAAATATACTCCATCCTTTAGTGAAAGTTCCAACGAGAACGGTGCAACCGTTCCAGAGTTATTAGCGAACAAACAGTTTAGTGTATGTCGTTTGTCTGTTTGTCCGCAAATAACTCGTCAATGCTTAAACCGATTTTGATAGGACTTTCGCCATTAAACTAGCTGGAAAGCGTTTTTTCTTTTGGGCAACTTAACGCCGAACTATATTGCCAGGGAAATGGAAAACAATTGTTTCAGACGATTAAAACGATTTTTTATAACCTTTTTTTTTGTTGCAGGTGAGCTGTTTATTTCAAGGAATGAGAAGTAAAAGTAAGATAACACAATTAAGTCGAAGAAAGAATAAACAAATGAAAACATATTATTTCGTTCGGGATTCAATTTTAAGAAAGTAAATCAAAGTTTCGATGAAAATACGAAGTTCATGGAAAAGGTTGATATTTACAGGTTTGAGATAAAATTCGGAAAGGTAAGTTTTCAGAAACAGGTCGAATATTCTAGTTTGGATTAAAAAAGTATAAATTTTGAATAATTGCTTGATTAAAAAAAATATAGTTGTAAAAAAAGATGAATTTTGGAAGGAAAGTATTATTGGGCGAAAAAATCGCAAGTCACCGGTGACCGGTGACATAGAACGTCTATACTCTGTTCACCCAACAGATATAGTGAGACCACTCCCATAAACAAAGCGCCACATTTGAATAAACCAATTCTATTGGGTTGTATTTAAAAAGAACACATCACACACCAATAAAGTTTGATCGGTCGTGTCATTAGTAACGTTGACTTTTAAAGTGACAATTATAACTAAATAAGTTTCCTATTTGTCTACTATTTCGTTATAAAACAACTGGCTTGAAGGATCCATCGGGCAATGAAAATCATCTTATAATTTTACACAAAGGATCAGAGGAGTGTTTTGTTGGAGATGGTATCTTGTGCTTCATCTCAAAGAGAACTGGAGAATATCAGGAAGAACTTCGTTATGAAGCAAACATAATTGGGGCTGAATTCCTGGATCTTGTTCATCAGGTTAACATTCTTTCGAGCTATGTGATTGATTAGATGGCAAAGGATCACAATATTACTGTTTTACAATTGCTTACAGATCTTTGCGAATTGAATTTCACTGAATTGTAATAGGGGCAAATAAAAGGCTGATTGTAAGTGACAAGAAATTACATAACCTAATTGCACCTGAATAAAGAATGATTTTAAAAAAACGATTTATTAATTTTTTGCACAGTACTTACTATTCGACTTTTTATTGTCTATGATATTGTTGCGCGTTATCGATTCGAATGATTACCACATGAATTGTAAAACATTTTATTTCTAAACTGAACTCGGATCACTACAATTGCAATTCACCAACTTATTCATTGACTTCTAACTAACTTGACTTACTAGCTTCACTGACTAAATGACTGACTCGAGGGAAAGACGACCGCCTTATATAGTTTTCGCTTCCGGGTTCTAGAAAAATACAGCAGATAAGGCTTATCGTTTGCCGAAATTTCTGGAACGCGTATCTGCCGTTTGCTTCATTATTGCGGCCGCTTTCCCTTATCAGATCTTTCTAGAAAATTTTCTTAGATTCTAAATTCTACAATTATATTTCGTTACAATATATTTACTAGCGCAGCACTTTACTATTATTTCTTGATATCGTGTGACCCTGTCTTTTTTTGAGGGGAAGTGTCCTAACTGTTGGATGAACAGAGTATATAGTAAATTCTAGTGTGTTACATCATTTAAAGGATTCATACACGTTCCGATAATTAAGTTTAAATTTTGAGAAAATACCCTAAAAATATAAGAATACTTACTATACGATGCCAATGGAAATTTGTGATTTTTGCAATTACCTTAAGTTAGAATTTTTCTTAAACCTGTAATTTGTGTGACATTTTTTAACCTTTTGGTTCAAGTTTTTCTACAATTATTCAATTTTTTTCTCAATATTTCCATCTTAATCAAACATTGTAATTATTTTCCAGTCCCGAAACTTTATTTTAATTTTTAATATTATATCCGTCGGTTTTGCACCAACTATTTCAGTTAATACATACTAAAATCCTCCAATTAATGGAAAACCTCCAGCTCTTTGTCTGTTGGCAAGTATTATGGTTAGTATAATTTTATAATTCGGATTTTCCATTTATTTCTATGATTACCTTCGGTTCATCAGATTAGTGCAACAAATAAACACAATCCAATTATTTTCTGAAGCCGCTCAAGTTGAAATCCATGTGAATTTATAAATAAACGCAGTTGCAAAATTTATCGATCGCATTTGACGTTAATGCGCTGTTGAAATTCCGATTTGGAGCACACTCCCAACTGGAGGTGTGGTTCGGTGACGTTACGTATGACAAAATATATGTATACAGCTTTATTGTTTGTTATTAATTTATATTTTCCATATGTAAATTTCCGGTCCTTGTCACGTGTTGGAACTGGAGAGTTCAGTTTATTTCCATGTATTCCCTTTATAGTTTCGAATGGGCCCATAAATTTTTTCTTTCCACCGAACTTTATGTTTTCTCCCATAAAATTACTCTTGCAGTCCTAAAGCTATTAATACGGCGGTAATAGAATAAATTTGGATTCATGAATTAATTCATGAAGCTCAACCTCAGAATAGTCATAGGCCTATATATACGTCAAAATGCTCTTCATATAATGATAAGTAGGATTAAATCGCAGAAAGAGTAACCGACTTACACCCCAGCACGGATGAAAAAGAGCTCCCTCTTTGTGTGTTTATCTTGCTATGTCTGCCATTTAAACTTTTAAATTTAGAGATTAACAATAATGCATTCTTTTTGATGAAGATTCTAAATATTGTATTAAGCTCTTTTAACGAAGGGATTTCCGGATAGGTATTGGTTTGTTTTGGGGGGTAATAGGAATATTCATTTTAATTTATCCTGCTTTGATGTGGATGCGACATTTAGGATAATTCCCTCTTTTCGATTCTGTTTATTTTGCTTTTAAAATAAATCCTGTTGATTTTTTCAGTAGATCCTGAGTCAAAAATTCGTTAAAGCTACATGACATGCGAATTATCATGTTGCTTCTTTTAAAACCTAATTGATATTTTATGCTACGGAAGATGCTGCACCGAGAAATCGATCCGAAAATTTTGGACTGAATTTGCTTACCTTACCATGTATTGGTTAAATTATCAATGTTCAATACTAAAAACAGTTCATCTTGTAACTCGAATTTTTGTAGGGTTATCAAATTTTAATTATTTGTCAATTATAATTTTGTATATGGTTAAATATCAGTCAAAAACATGTCGTAAAGCCAATATTCTAACGCACGTGCATCAGAATAAAACCTCTGGTCTTCCAAGAGTGACCGTCTTTGTTAAACGTCAGTGGGTCAACTGTGGGCAATTCATATGCCTACGATCAAGGTTATTGTAGCCTAAATCGGGTTCTACATGCCAACCAAAGTATGTATTTCATTTTATATTTTCTTTGCCAAATGTTTCATTTTGATTGTTTTTTTCATTGCATGTTTATGATCATATATGTAAGTAAAAATCGATTAACCAATCATTTTATTAATCAAATGGTTACATCTAGTTATTTTTTGATTAAATTTTCAGACGTTAATCAAGTAATGGAGTCCATTTATATAAATAAAATTGAAACGTCTATCTATGATTTCAAAGTAATTGTATTTTTATGACCTTATAATATGGTTTAGTGTATAAAGGGCCGTATTTCAGGAATAGATCCTTTGGGCCAAAAGAAGGTACTTTGAAGCCAATATTGGTCAAGTTTTGAAAAGAAAAAGTCGAATTTTGAGAGTAAGTCGATCTTAAAAAATACGAATATTGAGAGAAAAAATTGGGCATTTGAGAGAAAAAAGTGAAACTTTTTATAAAAAAAAAAACGTTCGAGCAAAAGTTGAAATTTGCGAAACTTAGAAGAGAGAAAAAATTTAAGGTGAAATGTTTACCTTTTTTTACAAAATTTTGACTTAGTTTAAAGACAAAAAAGTCAAAGAGATGAAAAAAGAGACGAATGTAGAGAGAAAATATATCGATACTAAAAACAAGACATATTTAAAAAAAATGTATATTCCAGGAGATTGATATTTAAAAAAAAAACAGGATATTTTAAGAAAAAAAAACAATATATTTTAAGAAAAAAAATAGGATTTTCCAGCAGGAAGTAAAATTTTGAAAAAAAAACGAATTTATGGAATCAAGTCGAACTATTGAAAAAAAGATTATTTTCTTTTGAGAGTCATTTTGAGAAGAACATCAATAAAAATGATTAATAAAAAATAAATAAACAATAAAGATTAACTGAAAAAAAAACTAAATTTCTATCAAAATACCGAGCTTTAGAGACCACATTTTTCTCGGAAAATGTTATATTTTAAGAAAAAGAGACGAATTTTTGTAATACTCGATGATAAAATATAAATATTGAGAAAAAAGCTAAAATTTCTATAAGAAGATAAATTTCTACGAAAAAGTGGAAAATTGCACAAATATGAGGGGTTAATTATTGAGAGAAAAGTCGAAATTTCGGGAAAAATGTTTACTTCTTTTAATAGAATATTGATCTAATACCAAAATAACATTAAAAAAAATACGACTAGTAATAAAAATCAAAATTTCGATAAAAAAAACGAATTTCGACAAAAAACTCGAAATTGCATAAACTTAAAAGGTTAAATTTTGAGAGAAAACTCAAAATTCGGGAGGCACTTTTACTTTTTAATGAAATTTTTATCTAATTTTGAGAAAACACGGTCAACATTTCAAGAAACAGAAGAATTTCAAGTAAAAGTTCGGAATTGAATTTTAAAGATGAGCTTTTTGTTATTTCCTAAAAGTCGAGATTAAAGTCGCTATTTCAGGATAAAAGAATTGGAAATTTCAAGACAATATCTTCAAATAGTTTCGACAATTATTTTTAAAATTTAAATTTTTTTCTTTGTTTACTTACATTCTTGTTCGCAAATTCGATTTTGAACTGGAAATGTTAATAGATACTTGCATTAAAAATTTTGAGTGTAAATTTAACGTTCGATCTTCATTCCTGAAACGAATCTAAAATCGATTCGACATCAAAGTCCAAATTCTGAAACAATTCGAAATTTTCAAAAATAGAGAAAATTTGATAAAAAGATCGATATTTTAAAAATAGTTGAATGTTTAAATTAAGCCCACATTTTTAAATAAATTGGAATTTTCCACAAATGTCGAATCTCTCAAGATACGAATATACGAAAAACGTTAAGGTTTTGAGGAGACAAAATTTTGAAAAAAATGTCGACATTTAAAAATGCAACATTTTCACGAAAAAAAAAATTTTCAATGAAGTTAAAATTTTCCACAAACGTGAAAATTTACAAAAAAGTCAAAATTGCGGGAAAAATTTATGAAAAGCGTCTAAATTTTCAAGGAATTTTAAAGAGCTGAAATTTTGAGAGTCGACATTTCCAAAAGTTTCAAAAAATTTACAAAACAATTCAAATTTTTTAAAGAAAGACTGAGTACTTAAAAAAATAGTAAAAGTCGAATTTTTAAAGTATACGTGAACATTTTCTAACCAGTCAAAACTTTTTGAAAAATTCCAAATTTTAAAAAGCCGAAATTTTTTAAAAAAGAAAGTTTTCTTCTGCAAAAAGCCATTATTTAAAAAAAAAACCCATTTCAAGAAAAGGTCGAAATTTTGAAAAAGTTGAACTTTGAAAAAAAGGCAAAATTTCGAGAAAAATCGAAATTTTTAAAATGAATTGTTGAAAAAGTTGAAATCTTGACTTAAAGACAAACTTTCCAAAAAGGGTAAAATTTTATTATTTTAAAAATCAAAATTTTAAAAATAGCCCATATTTGAAAAATAGACTTTTTTTTAAAAAAAGTGGAAATTTCCAAAAGCTGGATTTTTCAAAGAAAGGACAAAATTTTCAAAAAGGTCAGTTTCATGTAAAGTGCCAAGTATACTGAAAAAAATTGAAAGATGTTGAAACTAAGAAAAGCCGAAAATTTCATGAAATTCCCAATTTTAAAGCCGATTTAAAAAAAAAAAGAATTTTTTTTGCAAGAAAGCAATATTTATTAAAAAAAATCGAAACTGCGAAAAAGTTGAACTTCCCAAAAAAGGTAAAATTTTGAGAAAAATTAAAATTTTGAAAATGTATTGGCAAGAAAGTCGAAATTTTGAGTAAAAACCAATCTTTATGAAAATGTTTTTGCAAAAATTCCCAATTGTAAGGTCTGTTAAAAAAAATGGATTTTTTTTGGCAAAAAAGCAATATTTACAAAAAAGTCGAAATTTTGAAAAAGTTGAACTTTTCAAAAAAAGGCAAAATTTCGAGGAAAATCGAAATTCCGAAAATGGATTGGCGAGAAAGTCGAAATATTGAATAAAAACCAAACTGCAGAACGATGTTAAAATTTTTAAAAAAATTCACATTTCTCAAAAAAGTCGAACTTTAAAAAATCTAACTGTTGAAAAGTAGTTCACATTAAAAAAAGGATTTTTAAAGAAAGTTTAAATCTTTGAATGTCGAATTATTCAAAAAAAGTAAGAATTTTTAAAAAAATTAGAATTTTCAAAAAAGTCGAAATTTTAAGAAAAGTGCTTAAAAAAAATCGAATTTTCGAAAGAAGTTTGAACTTTGAAAAAACCGACAATTTCATGAAATCTTCAATTTTTGTCGATTTAAAAAAAATGATTTTTTTGCAAAAAAGCAGTATTTACAAAAAAAGTCGAAATTGTGAAAAAGTTGAAGGCATAATTTCGAGAAAAATCGAAATTTTGAAAATGAATTGGTGAGAAAGTCGAAATATTCAATAGAATCCAAACTTCATGAAAATGTTAAAATTTGAAAAAAAATTCAGATTTCTCAAAAAAGTCGAACTTTTAAAAATTTAAATTTTGAAAAGTAGTCCACATTGAGGAGAGGATTTTTAAAGAAAGTTTAAATGTTGAAATGTCGAATTATTCAAAAAAAGTCAGAGTTTTCAAAGTTAGAATTTTCAAAAAAGTCGAAATTTCAACAGTGCTGAATAAAAAATCAAAATTTTCGAAAGAAGTTATAACTTTAACAAAACCGAAATTTTCATGAAATTCCCAATTTTAAAGTCGATTCATGAAATTTCCAGTTTAAAAGTCGATTTAAAAAATGGAGTTTTTTTGCAAATATCGAAAGTTCGAAAATTTGAAAAAGTTGAACTTTCCAAAAAAAAGGAGAAATTTCAAGAAAAACGGAAATTTTGAAAATGGATTGACGAGAGAGTCGAAATATTGAATAAAACCAAACTTCATGAAAATGTTAAAATTTTGCAAAAAATTCAGATTTCTCAAAAAAGTCGAACTTTTAAAAATTTTAATTTTGAAAAGGAGTTAACATTGAAGAAAAGATTTTTAAAGAAAGTTTAAATCAGCAAATGTCGAATTATTCAAAAAAGGTCATAATATTCAAAAATGTCAGAATTTTCAAAAAAGTCAGAATTTTCAAAAAAGTCAGAATTTTCAAAAATAGTAGAAATTTTAAGAAAAGTGCTGAAAAAAAATCGAATTTTCGAAAGAAGTTATAACTTTGAAAAAACGGAAACTTTTTTGAAATTCCCAATTTTGAAGTCGATTTTTTTGCAAAAAAGCAATATTTACAAAAAAAACCTTGAAATTTTGAAAAAGTTATAACTTTGAAAAAAACTGAAAATTTCATGAGATTTTTAAAAAAAAGACGAAATTCCTACGTTCACTTTTACCCTTATAGCACTAAGGTATAAATTATGGCTTTGGATGCCAACAAATGCCAATTAATTATGTGAAGAGCAATTTTCGCTACTTTACAGTCAGGTTATTTGATCGAATTTCGAACACAGGCGTTACTAGGAGATCTATGAAAGTATGAAAATCGTCCACTTTCATGTAATAGAATACTTATACCTTATACTTTTTCATGATGATAGCCATCGTGTTGCCAAAATTTTAAGAAGACCAAAAATTTTTTTAATTAAATTCCTTTCGGAAATGTTGAACCTACTCTTTGAAAGAAAGCAATATTTTCCCTGCGACTTTCGCTGAATTTTGTATGTCCAATATCTCTTATAAATGGCAAGGGTTGAAAATTGCTTTAGCCGGATTATAATTATGCTAGAAATTGAACGGAGATAACGTTCAAAATTGGGTTACTGTGGAAACTGATTTTAAATTAGGTTTTCTTCCTAAAAATGCAATTTTCCTTCGATGAATTAATATATCGCACTAGAAAAGGCAATTAAAAGTTGCTGCTTACCGTTTGATTACTTACAACAAGATGTAGGTTGCAAGCAACGCCACTATTGTTTCGTAAATTTCATTCTTGTATTATGGGGTTGGATCACGTTGGGGGACTTCTGGCCTAGTGTGGCCAGTTGGAGAGAGACGCATCCAAAGGACGTTTTCCAGTTTCTCAACAAAGTTGGGTGACTGAATAAATGACCAAGGACACCTAAATCACGGGGCACAAGGGCCCGGAAAGGGTGGCCTAAGTGGTGGCCCAAACTTTAGGCAACCCACATCGAATCCAGAATCCAGATCAGGTTGGATGCTAACAAAAACCATTAAACAAGCGCTATAAATTTAACAAATAATGTAAATTAAATATTTTCCATTAAAAGAGTCGTAGGTGTTAAAAGTTGAAAATAATTCCAACTAAAACCATATACCTGTTTGGGCCCTTTTTGACCTCCTCGGTTAATCTGTTGATGATGTTATAACTATTATTTTGTGCCCCTTGTTTTTAACGTTTTACCCACAAGAGAAACAAAAATCACAAAATAATAATCAACAGATTAACTCCTCGAGAAAAAGCAGCTTGATTATTTCACACATATATCAGGTTTTTCATTACAAATCATTGGTTGTAAACACAAAATCATAAAAACGAAACACAAGCATCAGAAATTGTATTTACAGGATATCCTAGCAATTATTTGCTATGTACTTTAGTTAGTTTATCATATGGGAGCAAGTTTTGGCCCAGTTTATCCCACTTGGTCATCCATATGAAGCCCTACTCAAAGTCGAAATTTCTTTGTTGCTCACTAGAATGGTAAGCGAACTTGATATGATTACACGAAGTATGTAAATAGCATGAGTACAACTGGAACCCCTAGTGAGATAATAAAAGAAATCAAAGAGCAATTTGGGTCCGCAGCACGTCGTCAATGTCGTTCATTCACAGCTCACCCTCATAAATTGGGGAAATAAGGAGAAGCACTAAGCCCACTCGGCATCTGCTCTGTACGACATTGTAATCCTTTTAATCGGTTGTGCAAATTAACAGGTCCCGAATAACTAGATCGATCTTGAGGAGATTAAACTGGTTGGTGGCTTTAAGGGGTAACTAGACTAAAATGCCTGCACCCAATTTTGCAATCAGTGTAATCGCTGTTGAAATAGAGTGAATAGCCACTGCAATACTCTTTAAAGTTTCTTCGTGGCTTTTCCCTCGTAAACGTTTAGCTTTATATGCAGTGAGTAAACAGAATATTTTAGAGAAGAAGAAATACTAAAACGGGAAACAAAAGAAGTTTTCGTTATTAATTTTGTTTGCAAAAAGAATTATCTTCCACTTTGTAGCACTTTAGCCGGAGTTTCAAATTATTAATCATTTTTATTATTCCAGCTACTTTTTATCTGTAATTACCACATAATTTATTAATATTTTTAATTAAATGAGTTCGTTAAGATAAAATTTCAAGAGCACATGCTGCCTCTGTGAATAAAGAATCTCTAGTAATGATTTATTCATTCATTTTTTAATTCTTTTATTTGCCAGACAATGCACTTCGTGACAAATTAACCCGAGAAAAATATCAAAAGAAGCACGCTAATAGCTTTCGTTTATTAATTACTTGATACTGCTATTTAAATAAACTGAAAAATAAAGAAATTGAGATTTAATGATTGACGCTCTGTCATTTGTGTCACCCCGCACAAAAGGACAGATTATTAACCTTTAAACCTATCCAAAAATATGTCTATATTTGTAATATACTATGAAATTAATTATCGCAAAACGTATTGAACAGCTTTGTTGGAAGTTTACGTGATGTTTATTAGAATCTATTAGGGCGGTCCACAGGTATGATTCATGAGCCGCATCCTATGTTAGCTAATTGTAACTTAAATGGTTATGGTTGCAGCCAGTAGTTCCACCTACCATTTTTTTTTAATTATGATGGACCCCAACTTTGATTCATTTGGTTGGAGACAAAGTCAGCTCGAGAAAAACTCGAAATTTACAAGAAAAAATTTAGAGTTTAAATTAAAAATTTCGAGAACAAATCGCAATTTCTATATTAAAGTCATAATTCTACAAAACAAGTTGGTTATCTGTGAGTTCTCAAAATTTCGAAAAAAAAGCGGTGATAGTCAAAATTTTAAAAACAGCCAACACTTAAAGCTTAAAGTTGAAAAAAAAAGTTTCACTCCTCATTTTATTACTATATTTAAAACTTCGACCTTACCAACACTTGGACCATACGTTCGACTTTTTTTCTTGTATTTTTGACTTTTTTTCCTTAATTTTGAATATCTAAATTGAAATTTTGAGTTTAAAATTAAATAGTCCAAAATTTGGACGAATAGTTAAAATTTTGGGTGCAAACACAAAATTTTTGTAACAAACACAAAATTTTTGTAACAGTTCGGATTAAAAACTTCAGGACAAAAAATGTTTTCACAAATTTTGAAATTTTTGCTCTACGTACGAAATTTCAACTTTAGAAACCAATGATCCATAAAAGTTTCTTAATAATTTTATTTTTTTGATGCAACGGACTGGGCCTTGCTTGCCTTCAAAAATTGATATACAGATTCTTTGTTGGTTTTTTAAACTCTACTTTTTTTCTTGAATTTAGGATTCAATCTTCGTATTTCGACTTCTGAAGATATTACCGGTAGTAATCGTAGTTAAAATGAAAGATTTTCGTTGCGCATAGTAAGACTAGCACCACTACTTGATTTTTAGCATAGATTGTATGCGTGGATGCAATAAAGCAAACCATCAAGCCGCTTTGCACTGCTTTCTTCAGTTCTGCACTGCTTTCTTCAGTTCTGCACTGCTTATGTGAAATATCTACGCACTGAAGCTTTCCCCAAAGGCTAGAACTAGTACTAGAGTTAATATGTTGTCATTACTTCAAGATGTTTCCCTAACATGAAAACAAGCATCGAATTTCCGTGAGATGTATAATTTCTGATTGCGATTACGCAAAAACGTTGAGTAAAAAATTTCATTCCCAGTATTTCATTTACAGTATCAACCTATTTTATTCACCCTATCAACCTAATTCATTCACCGTATCAACCTATTTCATTCACAGTATCATCACAATATCAAGGTAATATGCTACTGGTTTGTCAAAATCTACAGAAAAGTTTGGTCGTAATAAATTAAAACCTCTTCGAATACATTCTTCGCCTATACCTTACATGTTAAAAGTCTTAAGTTTGACCTGGAATATCTTGGTTTTGGCGTTCTCATGGATCTTTTAATTTTGCAAGCGTATAGGTAACACTTGTTAGTAAATCTGACAGAAATTTAAAGAAAATCTACAGAAAAGCAATTGACCTTAAACGCCAACACGTTCTTATGAGTAGAAGGATAATCAAAAACTTGTGACGCTTAGAAAATTGAAATGAAGACTAACATTTTTGAGCTTTAATTTGCTTTTGTATTTTTCTCCAAAACCATTTTTTCTCTCCAAGTTGAAAATCACCTAAAATTTGGGATTTATTGGGATCTTGCAATAAAAGTGACTGCTATGAAAGTCTGCTCAAGCTGGAACAGTGGCAGTTTTTAAATTATAAATATAGAAGGTATGACTAATTGGGGAATAAATTTTACATCAGTTTGTGCAATACTTAATCATATTCCCACTGATGCCACCAGAGATTGAAAAAAGATTAATCCCATGAGTCAACGAAGCATCTCCTGCTGGATGTGTACGAAGGGTGACTAAGAGAAAATCAGCGAGGGAGTATTGATTTTCATGCTTCCCCTTGAATTTTACCCTAACCATCGACACAATGCTCTAGATTGCGACCCTTCGTGCGTCAGCCATGCCCTGCGTAACTACGTACCAACGCTCCACAGCTACGGAATGTTCATCCAAATTGTATAAAATAATTTGTATTCGGGAGCTGCGGCATCCAATTGTTCCAGCCAAATGAACGTCGGACGTATTTTAAAAGGTTATTTGCAAGGCAGAAACGTTTCTAAGGATAACTTATGCAGGATCAGACAGGAAAGTCTAATTTTATCGTTGTTAATTCCAGGTGCTGATATAAAATGTGGTGATTCATCGATGCAAATGCTTATTAGTGGTGATGATTCAGTATTTGCTTCGATATTGATTATGTGCAAAACAAGCAACAGCGTTATATTATTACTTATTTACATAGACGATTACTGTTCTTTGTTTTTGCACCATAGAATGTAGACGATTTACTTTGTCTTTGTCTTTGCACCACAGAACATGTTCAAGATGAAATGTTTGGTTACCCCATACATATCAACGAATTTTTTATCATTATTATTATTCCTATGGGGTCGGTTATCCAGCAGAACTGAAGCTTTGGCTTATTGTGCCTCCACGATTATCTCATAATAGGTCCGTTCCTTTGAAGAATTCCAGAACCTCCTTTATGGGTGTTTCCACTATTGTCTTTGGTTCAGTCAGAGCATTGCCAAAGTTGATATGTATATGCCTTGCCAGATACGGATATTCGCATAATATATGTAAAGGAGTATCTCCTTCTTCTCCACATATTCTACAAGTAGAATTTTCTTTAACGCCAATTGTTGTAAGATGTTTCATGTTCCGTAAATAGTCCAACTGTTCACCTGAGCTGATTTTTGCTTAACTAAAATAGTTATCTGGCTCTCTTTTCTGTTGAACATCTGCGATTGCCGCAGACAATTGACACCCCTCCAGTGAGTGCTGTATTCTTTCCTTAGTACCTCTTTTGCCGCTTTGTAAGCAAGTGGGTTCTGGCCCTACTAGAGGAAATTCGGCTCCACTTTTTGCTAGAAGGTGTGCTCTTTCATTTCTTTCAAGTCCTAATATCAACGAAAAGGAGGGGGGGGGTGATGTTAAAATTTTAGGAAAATAGTTATTTAAACTGGCAACTTTCAGGCAAAGTTTAAATTTTCTAAAAAAAGCTTCAAAATTTCGTGCTGAATTATTGAGGTGTAAAAGTTTTGTAATTTTGAGAGTTGAGTTGTCTGAAGAAAAGAAAAATTAAATTAATTAATAATTATTATTATGACTATTATTAGAAAGAAAATCGCACATAATATAAGCATAGTCAACTATGTTTAGTGAAAGAATTGTTGAAATTGCTATTAAACGATATGAAAGAGACGTATGTATAATAGCAATATACGCTCCAAAAGAAGACTCTCCCCACCAAGAAAAGGACGAATTCTACTGGTCTCTTAGTGAACCACTGGATGAAAGTAGAAAGATACAATCTCTTATCTTAGCAGGGGATTTTAATGGTAAAGTAGGTACTAAAAAAATGACGAAGTTGTGGGGAAATATGGAGATCCTCAATTACCCTAACGAACTTTGTAAACAATATGACCTAAAAATAACACATTTTTCCAACACAAGAAAATACACCAAAACACTTGGGGAAGACCTTCTCTAAATCAAAAATCTATAATAGACTTCATGATAACAAAACAAACCAGCCAGAAATAATTTTGGTGAACGGACCGGTCCTTGGTTATCTTCAAAAATTAAAAAACAAATCTTGTCCCCTGAAACCAAAAAAGATTAAAAAATACAACAAAGGTTGCTCTCAGAAATAATAACAAATGTAGCTGCTAAGCGAGGTGTTAATTGTAAATCAGACCACCATCTGGTTTGGTCAAAAATCAATTATCCATTCTTAAATAAAGAAAAGAAGGAAGAAGATAAAACAGGCATAATATACAATAACGAGCAGTACCTGGAGCATCCGTTAAACGAGGAAAGCATTAGAAACCTGTATAGAAGAGGACTGGAAGAAAAACTAAAAGAAATTGATACACAAGATAATATAGAATTCGAACATAAAGGCAATACACTAAGCCGCACATCGACCTCTTGGCTGAAGGAGAAAAGAAATAAAAAGAGAAGTAACTATAAATGGATGTCAGAAGAATTAGGGATGTTAGTACAAGAAAACTAGAAAGCATACAAAAACTGACTAAGCCAACGAACTCAGAGGAATAAAGGCAGGTATAAAGAAAATTCAAAGGGAGATGGGAAGACGTATAAAAACAGATAAGAATTTCTGGTGGAAATGTAAATGTAATGAAATAGAAAGCAAAAGCCAACGAACTCAGAGGAATAGAGACAAGTATAAAGAAATTCAAAGGTAGATAGGAAAACGTATAAAAACAGTCAAGAATTGGTGGTGGGAATGTAAATGTGCTGAAATAAAAAAGCAAGAGCCAACCAACTCAGAGGAATAGCGACAAGTATAAAGAAATTCAAAGGGAGATAAGAAGACGTATAAAAACAGACAATAATTTCTGGTGGGAATGTAAATGTGCTGAAATAGAAAGCAAACTAGGAGAATTCCAATCAACGGAAGCTTGGAAATGTCTCAAATCGTTGAAGCTTAACAGAAATGAAAAGAAATAGAAACTTAATAAATATGAAGAACTGGGCAACATACTAAATCATTATCAGTAGAAACCTGAGAAGAACTGAGGGCTGATGTACAACAAGAAAAAGGAAGAAATAGAGATAAAAATCTAAGGATTGCAAGACAAGAAGTTGCTCAAACCATAAAAGATATAAAGAACAACAGAACTTCAGGACTGGGAGGAATCACGATCAAAATATGATGGAAACATCCTATGGGATCAAATTACTAATTAGAGAAGAGGATCTTAGTGCTGAGATACAACAAGAAGAGGGAAGAAATAGAGATGAAAATCTAAGGATTACAAGACAGGAAGTTACCCAAGCCAAGACAGATATGAGCAACAACAAAGCTCCAGAACCGGGAGAAATCATGACCGAAATATGGTGGAAACATCCTAGGGGTTCAAATTAGTAATTTAATAAATATATGCATAGGAGAAAATCGACTACAGCATGCATGAAAAACGGTATACTTAGTTTCAATATTTAAAAAAGGTTCGGAACCTAAAAACTATAGGGGACTAAGTGTTAATAGCACGTTGAGTGGATTATTTGGTGGAGTCACTAAAATAAAAATACAAGAAAATATAGGACACCTAATAAATGAAGATCAGAGTGGATTTAGAGCCGGAGGCCATGTGTGGACAATTTATTTATAATGCAACAAATTGCAGAGAAGTGAAACGAATATTCCGAAGAAACCCATTTAGCCCTCGTAGATCTTGAAAAAGCTTTGACTTAATTCTCAGAATGAAATTATGAGACGCACTAGAATTGGCTGGTACGGACCCACGAATAATCAGAATAATTAAGGAATTCTGTAAAGACAA
Source organism: Dastarcus helophoroides (assembly GCA_028583605.1). NCBI lineage: Eukaryota > Metazoa > Arthropoda > Insecta > Coleoptera > Bothrideridae > Dastarcus > Dastarcus helophoroides. Next base: position 31,341,376 of record CM053327.1, read on the forward strand.
TAAAGCATATGTGAAGAATGGAAAGGCATTATCACCTGCGATTGAATCAACTAAAGGATTACCCCAAGAATGCCCTCTTTCTCCTTTCTTGTTTAACATATATTCAGAAATAGCACAAGGGTGGAAACGCAGATGGAAACCTATTGGAAATGGGGTGTGTATGAACTATTTAGTTCAATGAAACACCACACTTTAATTATCGAGACTTTGTTTATTCAAGAGGTCTCGGAAGGTGTGTGTTGTCGTGACGAAATTATAATCTCAACTTCGTAGTCGAAAAGGAATCTTTTCGTAATATTTCCAAATACATCTGGTCTATTTCATGATACACTGCTAATATACATGTCAACGTTAATCCCTTAAAACCTATATTCAGAAAAGGACTAACCAGTGTTCTTAGAATTAATCATCCACCTAAGAATGTTCCAAATAAGTTAAGTACCCGTCACAGATTTCCGTTCGTAAAAGGATACAGGGAAACCCATAAAGCATTCAAGGGTGTCTAATATTTTCCTTTAAAATAAGTACCGATAGATTTTTGCTCTCACGTTTTGAACGTGATTTCCAACAAAACCAATGGGTATTCAAGTGGAAGATGAGTTTTTCTTCAACATTAACTTTGCTGATGACCAGATGTTAATAGCCCAAGATGCTTATAACTTCAAGTTCATGCTCAGAAGATTATGCAACACCTACAGTGAATGGGGACTCAATATTAATATTGCTAAAACTGAATATCTAGTATTAAATTCGGATTCTAAATTTCAAATCATGGTTAATGACAACTCAACCATTAAACAAGTAGAAAAAACTAGTATCTCTCTGAAGGCTATCGAAACGCGGTAGAGCATCCTCTGTTGTGTTTTTTATCTTTCTTGGTTTCAGGGAACAAAATTGTATTCAATTTTTGAAGATAACCAAGGACCAGTCCGTTCCACCAAAATTATTTCTGTGCTCGTTTGTCTTGTTACCAAGAAAAAACTAAATACTTAGGAGTTACCATCACTGAAGAAGGGATAGGACATGCAAAAATTAAAAACCAAATAGAAGAGAGTAGAAAAATCTTAGGAGCACTCAATCCAGTATGCTGGGATAAAAATCTAAGCAATCGAAGCAATCTAAGCAAACAGAAGTTTGAATGGGTAAAACGCTAGTGGAACCAGTACTACTGCATGGAAGTGAAATTTGAACCTTAAATGTGGAGTGGAAGAGAAGGCTCAACACCATTGAGATAGATTATCTAGGAAGAAGTGCCAGGATATCACGATTAGAATAGGAAAATCTTAGGAGCACTCAATCCAGTATGATGGGATAAAAACATATCTAAATAAACAAAAGTTCGAATGGGTAAACGTGGAACCTAGAACTGTATGGAATACAGTATGGAAGCGAAATTTAGACCCTAAATGCGGAGTGGAAGAGGAGACTCAACACCATTGAGATAAATTATCTAAGAAGAAGCGCCAGGATATCATGATTAGAGTAAAAAAATCTTAGGAGTACTCAATCCAATATGGTGGGATAAAAACATATCTAAACAAACAAAAGTTCGAATGGGTAAAACGCTAGTGGAACCTGGAAGTGTATGGAATGGAACGCTGTGTGGAAGTGAAATTTAGACCCTAAATGCGGAGTGGAAGAGAAGGCTTAACACCGTTGAGATGAATTATCTAAAAAGAAGCGCCAGGATTTCACGATTAGAAAGAAAAAGGAACGAGGACATTCGAAATATTATGAACGCAAGAGAAACCACAGTGGATAGAGTGGAAAAAAGAGGGCTAAAATGGTTCGGGTTCTTCTAATGGATGAACAAAGGTGACCACATCCAATACTTAAATGGAAACACACAGAAAAAAGGAGAAGGGAACGTCCCAGACGATCATGGAATGAAGGAATGAGGAAAGCCATGGTTCCTCGCCATCTATCCTTGTTTCCGTATCATACTCGCAGTGCTTTGAAGGCATAATGGGGTTACCCTTTGCGAGTGGATTAAACTTAAAAAAAGACAGACAGAAAACGAAGAAGAACAAGATAGAAGTAGATGGCGTTTAGGTGTAATAAGAACGCAAATATAATTTGATTTAAAACCCTAAAAAAAATCGAAAACTCGAGAGCTTGATGCGATTGAAGGTCAGTTATAATTTGGAACAGCTGTTCGCCCAAGCTTCCATACGCTATTCCTGAAATTCATTAGATCATCATGCCATCGCCGAATAATACACACGACAGTTAATTATAGGCTTCAACGTCGATGTTCTTGCCATCGCCGAATAATACACACGACAGTTAATTATAGGCTTCAACGTCGATGTTCTTATTGGCAATTTGTACTACCTAAAAAGAATCGAACTTCAAGGTTTGCTATCGAAACGTGTATGTTGTCTGGTGACCTAATTTGAATTTTACGGTTCCTAACAAAGTGGGTATTGTAAACAATAAATGACCCTGAACGTAATTAGAATAGTTTACGCATCGCAGACTTTTTTCTGGAAGTGCGCTCTTAAAAATCGTGTTTTCATACCCATTCTTTAATTTGTTCGTTTTTGTTTTGAACAAAGAACTGACAAAATTAAGGCGCCTCATGTATAGGTGAGTCACGGCGGGATCGCATTTCAAAACAATGTTGCTTCGTGATTTCCAACACAAATCAATCTTCTTTAAACTTAATTATTCATATAAGATCTCTTCTGACATAAATAGATGTGCTATTGTGTCTTTTTAAAGCTTATTTGTAACTTGACATGATGAATTGGAAATGAAATAATTTAATAACTGGAATTAGATGATAAAATAACAGGGTCATCATATTCTTATTTAAAGACTCTGCTTTATTCCATTTTTTACAATCGTCTTAAACAGATTGAGCATTTTAATTAAATTCTAGACTCTAATGCACAGACCAATGGTTTGAACATTTATTAGATTCGAAGTTTATAAACCAAAGACCAGTTTCGGTCTTGTTAGATCTCGTCAAGATCGAAACCGGTCTTTGGTTTCCAAACTTCGAATATAATAAATGTTCAAACCTATTGGTCTGTGCATTAGAATCCTTGTCTTCTGGTGGCTTTCCTAGAGAGCTAGGTGGTAGTGCTTCAACTGTTGGTAGTTCAGCTACTTATGATTCACTATACACAACTAGAGGGCTGCATGAATTTGTAGTCTAGTCTACTTGCATAATTTTTTGACCGATAAGTAATCCTATTTACAAACTTCAAACGGTCAGTGCTTTTTAAATCTTAACGGGAGGGGTACACTATATCTTTTGCTAATCAAGTAGACCAGTACGCTTTATAATGGTAGTGGCAGTTCAGCTGGCAAAATAGTACTCCCCGCTTAATTATTTCCATTGGTAGATGTGACTGAGGATAGGCCTTCTTTTGGACTCATGCATTCATGTCATTTAATCGTTTTTTTCGACAAAACATTTCCTCTCACGAATACAAGTAATGAATATGGAAAAAGTGAAAACTTATTATTTTTTTATCCAAAACTTGTTAGTATTTTCGCTTCAGTTGAGTTCTATTTTTTCCTTCGTGTGACGTATTTTTTTCAACTGAAGCTTTTTTATGTTCTGAAATAGATATGTGGGTTCTTTCCCAATGTTTACAAGGAGGATGAAATTTCTTTCAGATGCAAATAAGTCGAATAAATAAAGCACCAATTTATAAGCCAAAAAAAAAGTCTTACTGCGATGTTTATTTTACCTGTTTATTTGCCTAGCAAAACGTTTATACTGCTCGGTCGGGTAATTTTCAATTTCTTGTAATGCTCAATATCATCGCGCTTTACTTACTCTACCTTATGTAAATATCTCGATCATTTACCCTAAAATGCTCATATTGCACCCTCTAAAGCCATTCTATACTGCACAAAAAAGGAATACTACCACAGAAAATAGAAAACAAATTCTGACAGTCATGACAATATTGCAATAGGTACAGAAAAGAGATAAAAAATTTCAGGTGATTTTCAAAAGGCGGTCGCTCTAAAAAAGTGGTCATATAGAAGAATAAAAAAGCAACAGAGAAGAATAAAAAAAGCCAAACACAGGTTTCATGTTTCTAATTTTCTGACTTTGTCTTCAACATTTTTTGGTTCACTAGTTTTTGACTAATCATGAGGAAACTGTGGGTGAATATTTTTTTTCAATTTTTGTTTACTTTTAGACTACGTGGCTATTAATACTTTTTACAATGACCCCATCATAATGCTTTTCGAGATAATATAATTTTTTTAATTCGACTAGTCTTCGACCCTGTTTGATAATTTTTCACAATTTTTCAATATAAAAACCAAATTCGAAAACTCGTTATTTTTAACCTTTAAATGAAAAATTGTTCACTACATTAGGGATGCACAAAATTTTAAAAACATCGATACTGTATTCAATTGATGTATCGAAACATATATCGATATGTTTCGATACATCGGTACATTTATTCGATATTCGATGTATCATATAAATTCAATACCATACAGCAGAACTTTTCAACCAGCGAGACGCGTCTCTCAGAATTTCCCTTTTTTCAAAATTCCTATTTTTTAAAACAAAGGTTTACTTATTTCCAATTTTCGATTTTTTTAAAATGTTAACTTTATCAAACTTCGACATTTAATAAAAAATTTTTGCTTCTGTTTAAAACTTCGATTTTTTAATTAAACTTCGAAAATTGTCCATTTCAAAATTCGACATTTAATAAAAAACTTCCGCTTCTGTTTAAATCTTCGTTTTTTTTTTTATTAAACTTCGCAAATTACAACTAGTTATAAAAATTTCAGTATTTAAGCTTTACTTTTTTCGAAATGCCAAGTTTTTTGAAAAGTTGATTTTTTTACGATTTTCCAAAATTAGGACTTCTTTTTCCAGAAATTGTGCCTTTGCTCTTTCCTCTTTTAATGTTTTTCTACTTTTTTAAAATGTCGACTTCAACATTTGGAAAGATCTTTTCGTAAATTTCGACTTTTTTTGAAAATTTTGAAATTTCTGAAATTACAATTTTTTCGAAAAATTTTGTTTTTTTGTTTGAACATCTCAACTTTATTGATAATTTCGACATTTTTTTTTTTCAAATTTTCGATTGTTTTTTTAATTCCAGACTTTTTTCAAAGTTTCGAATTTCTTTGAAAATCTTGGTTTTTCAAAATTCCATTTTTTGATTAAACTTTAAAAAAATTTGGCAAATTTCGATTTTTTCAAATTTCCTTTGAAACTTGTTACTTTTTTAAAACCTTCGTATTTTTTAAAAAATTCTAAATGTCTATATGATAATTTCGAAATTTTTCAGAATTTTGACTTATTTTCAAATTTTCGCACTTATTTCCAAAATGTTAGGTTTTTTTATTTGAAAATGCCTTTTAAAATTTTTGACCATTTTTTAAAATTAATCTATTTTTCCAAAATTTGCTTTTTCGAAAATTTTCATTTTTTTTTCAAAATATTTTTTGAAACATTCTTTTAATTTCGAATATTTTTGAAAATTTTCGCACTTATCTATTATTATAATATTTTTGAAAATTGAAACACAAATCTTGTCCCCTGAAACCAAAAAGATTAAAAAACACAGCAGAAGTTGCTCTAACGCGTTTCGATAGCCAAGCTATCATCTTCAGAGAGATACTCAGTATATCTAATTATCCCTGAAACCAAGAAAGATTATCAAAAACACAACAGAAGTTGCTACAACGCGTTTCGATAACCAAACTATCATCTTCAGAGAGCTACTCAGTATCTCAGTATCTCTCATTATCTCTCTCAAGATGATAGCTTGGCTAACGAAACGCGTTAGAGCAACTTCTGTTGTGTTTTTTATAATCTTTTTTGGTTTCGATAACCAAACTATCATCTTCAGAGAGATACTCAGTATCTCTCATTATCTCTCTCAAGATGATAGCTTGACTATCGAAACGCGTCAGAGCAGCCTCTATTGTTTTTTTTAAGTCTTTCTTAAAGACTTGGTTTCAGGGGACAAGATTTGTATTTCAATTTTTGAAGATAATCAAGGACCAGTCCGTTCCACCAAAAAAATAATATTTTTGAAATTTCTGACTTATTGCAAAAATCGCTTTTTTGAGATTTTCGACCATTATTCAGTATTTTGATTTTTTAAATTCAAACAATTTTTTTTTCTTCAAAATTTCGACTTTTTTTTGAAAATTTTAACTTTTTTAAAAACTTCGACATTTGTCAAAATTTCTACTTATTTTTTCAAATTTTTCTTTTTTAGGAAATTTGGCTTTTCTAAAAATTGAGACATTTATTGAAAATTCATCTATTTTTCTGTTTTGTGTTTTAAAAATTTACATTATCTTTTAAATGGCGTGGTATTTTTAAGACTAAATTTTTCGGAAAATTTATGTTTTTTTCCCAATTTCACTTTTTTGACTTTGTTGGCCATGTTTCAATATTTTCAAAATTAAATACAAATTTTTGCAAAACGTCAATTTTTATAAATTCAATATAATAAATATAATTTTCAATTTTTTTGAAAATTTTAACTCTTTATTAAAATTTCAAAAAAATTAGAAATCTTAAAGAAAGTGGAAATTCTCCCTACAGTCAAAATTTCCAAAAAATCAAAATTTTGAAAAATGTCGAAGCTTTCATAAAAAATCAAAACTCCTAAGCAAAGGTAAGGATTTAAGAATTTTTTTTTGAAAATTTGATATTTCAAAAAAAAGTTGAAATTTTAAAAAATAGTCTGAAATTTAAAAAATATTCGAAATTGCGCAGGAGTGTTCAAAAATATTAGGTTTTCAAAATAGGTAGCAATTTTTGGATAAGTTGAAATTTAAAAAAAAGTGGAATTTTAAAAAAATGAATAATTTTTCAAAATTATCAAAAATTTCCAAATTTGTGGAAGATAAAACTTTAAAAAAAAGTTAAAAAGTCACAAATCTTAAAAAGAAATTCAATAAAAAAAATGTTGAGCTAAGATTTAAAAAAAAGCCAAAATATTGGAAAAAAATCAAAATTTTGAAAAAAGCTCAAAATAAATCAGAGACTTTTAAATGCGACGAAATTTTTACAAAATAATTCAAAAATTTAACAAGAACCGATTTAAAAAAATAATCGATATTTTCAGATGAAGGCGAAATGTTCAAGAAAGTGAACATTTTTGAAAGTCAATATTTGACGGAATTCCGAAAATTTTCAAAATTTTTGAACAGAAAGTTTGGGTTTTAAAAAGAAATAAACTTTTGAGAAATAATGTCAGCATTTGAAAAGATACTGTTAAAAGTTAACCTTGTCAAAAAATTCAAAGAAATTGATGAAATAAATAAATTTCCAAAAAATCCTTTATAAAAGATGAAATTTTGAAAAATAATTCCGAAGTTAAAAATATAGGTTATCAACGTTTTAAAGAAATGTGGAGATTTAAAAAAGTGACACATGTTCACTTAAATTTTCAAAAAAAAGTCGAAATTTTTGAAGAACCCAAATAAACGTGAAAATTATCAAAGCATTCTAATCTTCCAAAAAAACTAGAAAAGAAGAGTAAATATGTTAAAAAAAAGAAAAATTCCGGTTAGTTAAAATTTTTAAAAAAGTGTCTTATTTTTAGTCAAAATTTTTGATTGAATATTTCTATAGATTGGAATTTTGAAAAAATATCGAAATTTTTCAAAAAGTCGAAACTTTTTTTTTAAAAGCTGTGATTAAGTTGAAATTTATAAAATAAAATCAGAAATTTTAAAAGCATCGAATGTATCAAAAAAATTGGAAATTTTGCAAAATAAAGTCGAAATTTTAAATAAATGTTCTAAAAAAAAACCAAAGTTTTCAAAATAGGTCGAAATTTTTGGATAAGTCAAAATTTAAAAAGAGGTTAAATTTTAAAAAAGTAGGAATTTTCTGAATGGAAATTTGAAAAAAACGTCGAAATTTTCAAAACCTCAAGGTTTTCAAAAGGTGTCAAACTGTTAGACAATAACATTTTTAAAATCATAACGAAGACTTCCACGGCCAGAGTCAGTACAGGATATACTTCTTCCGGGATTGGACCGTGTCAAAGAACTACTAAAAGTGTTCGACGTTTCGCCCACCATCGTAGGGGGCTTCTTCAGGAACAAAGAAAGAAAAATAGATGAAAAGACGAATATGAAGGAATACGCAAAAAAGGAAAAATAAAAAGGCCAATTTCAAAACATCAGAGCACGGTAACTCAGTAACTGAGAAAAAATAAAAAGACCAATTTCAAAACATCAGAGCACGGTAACTCAGTAACTGAGTTACCGTGCTCTGATGTTTTGAAATTGGCCTTTTTATTTTTTCTTTTTTGCACATTCCTTCATATTCCTCTTTTCATCTATTTTTCTTTCTTTGTTCCTGCAGAAGCCCCCTACGATGGTGGGCGAAAGGTCGAACACTTTTAGTAGTTCTTTGACACGGTCCAATCCCGGAAGAAGTATATCCTGTACTAACATTTTTAAAAGCCAAAATTAAAAAAGAACATTTTTTATAAGATAGAGATTTAAAAGAGTCAAAATTTTGAAAGTCGAGAGTCTTAAAAAACCCAAATTTTGATAAGAAGTCGAAATTTTCTGAAAAAAGTTTTAATTTTGAAATAAAATCGAAACTTTGAAAAAAATACAACTTTTCAGACAAATGGACATTTAAAAAATCTTCGATGTCTAGCTTTCCAAAAAATCTAGAATTTTCGAAAGAAAAAGTTGTAAAAAAGTCGAAATCGATACATCGAAAAAATATATTGATACTTTCGTTCCGATGTATCGACGGTATCGATATATTTTTTCGATGTATCGATTTCGACTTTTTTGAAACAAAAATATGGAACATCGAAACGAAAACATCGATGTTTTTGATATCATCGATGTATCGTGTGCATCCCTACTCTGCATCTTCACGTTTGACTCAAAGCACACATACATTTTTAAATATAATATGAAAGTTTTAGATTAATTTGTCATAAAATAAACTAATAGAGGATAATCCAAATAACCCTGTAAACTACAGAAGAGGAATATAACAGTTAAGAAGTTTGTTCAGCATTAATCGTAAAATGTAACGTTGTTTGTTTTAACAGGGCGATTACCAACTACCCCTAATTTACAAAGTTGCGTGTATTGCATGGCGTTTCCTTAACACAAAATGTTTGTCATAATCCATAAAATAACCCCTTTGTTGCCAAAGTGATCTACTCATGTATCTTAAAAATAATTAATTGTTACAATTATTGCGACTTAAGCTGCATTTGTCACGTAAACTAAACTATTAATAGAATACAGTTGATCTGCTCTAAGATTGCTATTACGTCACAAGTAAAACTCGGAGGGTGCGTTTAGATTAGGCACTTTATTCCGTACATTTTTCTCTCATATAAGTTTTTTTTGTGGAAAGGACTGGTCCTTGGTTATCTTCAAAAATTGAAATACAAATCTTGTCCCCTGGAACAAGAAAAATTAAAAAACACAACAAAGGTTGCTCTGGAACCAAGAAAGATTAAAAAACACAAGGAGGTTGCTCTAACGCGTTTCGATAGCCTAGCTATCATCCTCAGAGAAATATTGTATCTCTCTAGAGATAGTCAAGCTATCATCTTCAGAGAGATACAGTATCTCTCTGAGGATGATAGCTAGGCTATCGAAAAGGGGTAAGGGTAACCTCTGTTCTGTTTTTTAATCTTTTTTTTTTTTCAGGGGACAAGATTTGTATTTCAATTTCTGATAGAAGTGTCAACTATCCTGAGAGAGCCTATCCGAGACTTATCTACACAAATGGGAGCAGATAGCTTCTCTCAGAATAATTGATACTTATGTCAGATACAAAATATATTTTATGTCAGAGAGAAATGTACGGAATAAAGTGTCTAGTGTAAACGCACCGATATGAAGTAAGTTCATAGTAAATGTAGTGACTGAATTTATGACGCCATCAGAAATATGACGAATTCTATGACTGCGAAATAATAGCACGAGTGTCTTTGATATCACTGTACATTCGTGACGCAGAGACAAACTTACAGCGGATCAGATGTAGAGAAATGTTGGTAAGTTAAGAAACATATGACTTTCGTCGTATATTTTTTCTGCGAACGTATTCTCGACGACCAACTTTTGTTTTTTAGCGTAAAACTCGAAGGCATAAAACGCACGAACTTTTGGAAACACTATAAAATGTGAGGGGTTCGTCTAGGCGAACAAACTACTTATTTATTTAACGTCCACCGCAACGAAAGCGCAAACAATTATTTAAAAGGTCGTTTCAAGCAGAAATAGGAAAATTTCGTCATTTACTACATAACTCTAGGAACTTGAACCTGTAATATTATCTTGAAGGAATAGTGAGGAAAACATTAGCACAGTCTGTGCTCTTACGGTTATGGCGTCTGAGTTTCGCTTGTTATTTGCTTCGTAAATTTCCAAAATGATATGCTCCTATTTCATAATACTGCAGCTCTCATTTAATATCCTCTTTGTTCGTGTATTACTATACACGTTGTATTAAAGTGGTAAAAGCCTTTCAAATTCAATGTACGGCACTTTAATAAGCTTTTTATTATTTTGTGCCGGCGTAGTTTAATAAATAGTAGACGAAGACCCAGGTGTGTATATTAGTTGTAGCTCAAGATGCACCTACCCCTAATAGCAACTGTGAAATGAAAGTAATAAAAACAAGTATCGATCTACATTTATGGTGTTATTATTAAAGCAGTTTCTTTCTCAATAATAATTCCTAATTTAGTTGCACACCATGGCGACATGTGCCAAAGTTGGTAATTGCCTAAGAACAGTCGACACTGCTGATGTTCAATAATGTGACATGGTTGAAGTGAGGAAAACACTTGAGCGATACGATGCACCGAAGAAGCGACGGCTGCAGTCGACAACTTACTCTTTTCAATGCTTAAATATGTCATTCAATTGTGGCCGCTTTCTAATTAAATAATTAGACTAAGTATAGAAGATTTATATGAAAAATCCCAAGCTATTTTCAAACAGCTATAACTCGAAGAAAAATTATCCTAATGAACAAAATAAAAAACGAAAATTAAACTTCCAGATTTTGAGTTTTGAGATCTTGAGCTCAAAATTTTTACCTTTTTTTTTTGCTAACAATTTTAAGCTCAACTTCCCAAAACTTAAAACCTGGTAGTTTAATTTTCTTTTTTATTTTGACAAGACAAAAGAAAACCATTGGTCAAACATTCTTCTGAATTTTTGGTTACTTTTAAAAGGTCCATGGACTTCAATAATTTTTTGCTAATGTTCTCAATATAAAGTTCTAGATGATTGAATCCTTTCAACTTTGACTGATCTTTTAGCCCTATTAGAGGTGCACAATGCAAGATTTCTTGTCTTGCTCTTTTAACTTGTTTTATTTCTTGTTTTGCCAATTTCTCGCTGGTTTGATTCTTGTCTTGCTAGCAAGATACTTGCTTTTTCTTGTTCTTGCTGGTTTGTTTGTTTTGCGCATGAGCAATTCAAAAAGTACATCATGTATAAAAGATGTAAAGACACAAGAAAACGATAAATTGGAAATATAGTCTCAAAACCAAAACCCACCCAAAATTTATAAGATAATTGAAATTTTTAAATGAACATCGATATTTGGGGAAAAAAATAAAATTAAAAAAGTAATCTAATCTGACTTCAAATTAAAATTTAGACTAAGAACTTCGAGAAAAAGTTGATAGCTACAGAAAACAATTCTTACTTTTCAAAAATAAACAATTTCCTTTATTTAAATAATAATTTAAATATCCTTCAAACTGGACTTGGAAGCTAAAATAAAACAATGTTGTGTAATTTATTTTTTTTTGGTGGAGAGGATTGGTCCTTGGTTATCTTCAAAAATTGAAATAAAAATCTTGTCCCCTGAAACCAAGAAATATTAAAAAACACAACAAATGATGCTCTAACGCGCTTCGACAGCAAAGCTATCATATTTAGAGAGATACTTCTACTTTAATTCAATATGAGCTAATAAGGATCTCAAAATGAAAAAAAAAACACTTCAAAAATTTCTTCTTTTCTCAACTCTTCTTCTCCAATTTCTTCTTTTCTCAACTCTTCTTCTCCAATTTCTTCTTTTCTCAACTCTTCTTCTCCAATTTCTTCTTTTCTCAACTCTTCTTCTCCAATTTCTTCTTTTCTCAACTCTTCTTCTCCAATTTCTTCTTTTCTCAACTCTTCTTCTCCAATTTCTTCTTTTCTCAACTCTTCTTCTCCAATTTCTTCTTTTCTCAACTCTTCTTCTCCAATTTCTTCTTTTCTCAACTCTTCTTCTCCAATTTCTTCTTTTCTCAACTCTTCTTCTCCAATTTCTTCTTTTCTCAACTCTTCTTCTCCAATTTCTTCTTTTCTCAACTCTTCTTCTCCAATTTCTTCTTTTCTCAACTCTTCTTCTCCAATTTCTTCTTTTCTCAACTCTTCTTCTCCAATTTCTTCTTTTCTCAACTCTTCTTCTCCAATTTCTTCTTTTCTCAACTCTTCTTCTCCAATTTCTTCTTTTCTCAACTCTTGTAACTTTCAATTTCAATAATAAGTCGAGTTCAATGGGGAAAAATTTTCCGATTAAGGTCAAAATGTTTGGAAAGAAATCGAGTCAAAGGCAAAACTTTTGTGGTTAACATTCTAATTTGGGAAAAAAATCGTAATATCGAAATGAAAATTGAAACTTGGAGAATAAAATTAAAAATCTGGGGAAACATTAGAAATTTCTGGGAAAAAAAATCTAAATTTAGGAAAATATCAACTTTATTCTGAAATTTCAGATATTTAAAGAGTTTCTCTTTAAGAAAAAACTTAGCATTGAACTCTTTTATTTAATTTTGATGTTTTTTGGAATTTCAATTTTTTTCTAAATTTTAATTTGGGGGGTGTGCTAGAATTTATTAGCTTAAGAATTTATTGTCTTGTCTTCTCTTTACTTCTCTTTACTTCTCTTTACTTCTCTTTACTTCTCTTTTCTTCTCTTCTCCTCTCTTCCCTTCTCTTCCCTTCTCTTCTCTCCTCTCCTCTCCTCTCTCTCATCCTCTCCTCTCCTCTCCTCTCCTCTCCTCTCCTCTCCTCTCCTCTCCTCTCCTCTCCTCTCCTCTCCTCTCCTCCTCCCTCTCCTCTCCTCTCTCTCTCTCCTCTCCTCTCCTCTCCTCTCCTGCTCCTCTCCTCTCCTCACTCTCCTCCCCTCTCCTCTCTTCCTTCCTTTCTCTCTCCTCTCTCCTCCTCTCTTCTCTTCTCTTCTCTTCTCTTCCTTTCTTTCTCCTCTTCCCATCTCTTCTCTTCCCATCCCTTCTTTTCCCATCTTGTCTCTTTCATTTCTTCTTTTCTCAACTCTTCTTCTCCAATTTCTTCTTTTCTCAACTCTTCTTCTCCAATTTCTTCTTTCTCAACTCTTCTTCTCCAATTTCTTCTTTTCTCAACTCTTCTTCTCCAATTTCTTCTTTTCCCATCTCTTTTCTTCCTACCTCTTCTCTTCTTTTCTCATCTCTTCCATCTCTTCTCTTCCCATTTTTCTTATTCCAACTCTTCTCTTTCTGTCTCTTCCCTTCTCTTTTCTTCTCTTCCCTTCTCTCCTCTCCTCTCCTCTCCTCTCCTCTCCTCTCCTATCCTCTCCATTCCTCTCCTCTCCTCTCCTCTCCTCTCCTCTCCTCTCCTCTCCTCTCCTCTCCTCTCCTCTCCTCTCCTCTCCTCTCCTCTCCTCTCCTCTCCTCTCCTCTCCTCTCCTCTCCTGTCCTCTCCTCTCCTCTCCTGTCCTGTCCTCTCCTCTCCTCTCCTCTCCTCTCCTCTCCTCTCCTCTCCTCTCCACTCTTCTCCTCTCGTCACGTCTCGTCTCGTCTCGTCTCGTCGCGTTTCGTCGCGTCTCGTCTTCTCTTGTTTTTGCTCACAAATTTGTCTTATTCTTGCAACAAGAACAAAACAAGAACACAAAAAAGCAAGCCAAGAACAAAAAATTCGTGAAACACTAGGCTATTTTTCCCTGAATTATCGTTCCTCAAATAGGGAATTTTTTTTAGTAATCAATAACTCGGGAATTGGTGATCGCACAGAAATGTGGATACTATTTTGGAAATTATAAAGCATTCTCAACAATTGCTAACTGTTGGTTTTTTATATATTAAAAAAAAAATGGTGCGAAACAGATTGACAAAAATATACAAAATTTGGCAATTAGTTACGTTCTCCTATCATTTAGAGTAGAACTAAGTAGAGTAAAACGTAAACGTATGTAGCTGAATAAAAACTGTTAAAAATGCTCACATAAACTAGCAGAACAAAATATAAATTTCGATGAATTCGAAATGGGACCTTTTAACACTTAACGCAGTTACAAAAGGGTGTAATTTTTGAAAAGCGATTTAATGGAAAAATCTAATTTCAATTAAGCTGGCTTTAGCATTTAATTCGTAGAGCACACACTAGCAGAGAATTTTCAATTTACAGTTGTGGTTAACGGTTCGCCTATTGCTAAATTAGCACATTTCAGTAAACTGAAAAGACTTGGGCCTTATCGATTGTCGATTAACTAGCACGTAAAAGCCATGCCGTATATTCCTCTTGTTTTTCCGTTAAAATAGAAGTTTCTCTTTTGCTTTTGTTGGGTATTTAACCTTTTAAGAGTATTTGGTTTTGGACAAATTACTGTGTAATGTCCAACTTATTGTGTTTATTTATATTGTTAATATTTTATGTATTTCACATTGTAAAACTAGTCAACGACTTCCTTTCACTTTTTCATCCATAAGTTGCCCATACATATTAGGCAAGGGGTCAGTGACTCGAATTTATTTATAGTTGCCTATTAGGCAATGAGAAATTAGAATAACTTTGTTTATTATTCTAGCGTACATAGTGCATACCTAGATCGTTAAATAAACAGGTGAATAAATTTGTCTAAAATGTATAACTGGAAAGAGGTTGCCTCATCGATGCAACATTTGTTTAGAATACATATAAGGACAAAAATAATCATTCAACCGGTTACATTGATTTCTAATGGAAAACCAAACCAATCTTTCGTTGCCAGTAGTAGTAGTAGCTACTCGGATCAGCTTTGATGTGTCATAACTCAAAATGCAGTTTCAAAACATGACTATATTTGTGCCCACAAATAACCAGCGTTTGCATGGGAATATGAAGACAGAGAAAATCAAAAATATACTTTTAAAAGTAGAGGCCTATAAATCAATAAATTAACCAACAGGGCCCTGACAACAAATGGTTTACGGCTTCATAGATCAATATCAGCGAGCGCTCAGGAGGTGCAATGGCAGACGGCACAAAATAAGTAACAGCCAGAAGGTTAACCCTTACCTTATCTCTTTGCGGTCGATAACGACAGCCTGTAACCTCGAATTGTTATAAACAGCTTTTTTACATAGGCGTACCGCACATTATTTCAATTATTGTGTTTTGACAATATTTGAGTAATTGTAGGAATTACTTACAAGAATGAAATCCTACACTAACATTGTTAGAACGAAATATGATTTCAATTCTAAAGAAAATGGTCCAAGAGTTAGATATGTAACCGGACACGATTTTTTAAATTCTCGGGCCTTGCCATCTCTACTGCACTGGCACTTTCAACATAGATTTTCAACATAGACTGGCTCCAAGGTCACGGGACTCAAACGGGCACGCGATGAGAGTTACCCTTCTGGTTATTATTTATTTTGTGGCGGACGGGCCAAAGCGACATTTTGCTAGCAAAAAATGAAATTTCAAAATAAGATGTTGAAATTGTGGACGTTTTTTCTAGAAACTTCAACCCTTATCTCGAATTATCGACTCTTAAACTTAACATTTCCTGATTTTTCTTTATTCTAAGAACTTTTGTGGTGTTATTTTCCACTTGGATTCGAAACTTTAAATCAAAAAACGAAATATCGATAATTCAAGTTAACAAGTTGAGAAAAAAATAGAAATTTCCCAAACTTTGTCATATTAAAACAAAAATTGAATTGATTGAACATTTTTCATTATTTTCAATTAAAATTTTCGAGCTGCACTGGCATGACTTTTTTGATGAGACACACCAATTTGTTTCTTGCACGTTCTTGTAATAATCCTTTCTTGCAATTTTTGGCACCAAGGGGGTGTTAACTGGTGTTCTCGTCTCGTGGCTTTTCGCTATTCTCAATCCTTGAATAATTTGTTTGCATCTTTAGCGAGGCGACACAGTTTTCCCGGCAGACTTTTGGTCATAAAATTAAGCACCGAGTCGTAAAGCATACACCGAAGTCCGTAAATTTCAAGAAATGACTTTTGCGGCTTAAAGGTCATTTCATTAAGAACTGCAAATAACACATAAAAATGTTTCGTCACGTTGCCCATGAAGTCGTTGCAGGATGTTGTCTATGTTAAAATGCAAATTAAAATGATTACGTCCGCCTTTAATTACATCTCCTCGAGATGTTAATTTTGTTATGCTTTAAGCCCAATGTGTCTCAAATTGCCGGCTTTACGCCAGAAACGGTCCAGCCCTTTTAAAGGTACTGATATTAAATCCCATTTGTAGTCGAAAATGAGTTTTTCTTGCCTCTTTCCTGTGGATATGCAGGTTGTCTCAGTCATAATGTCCTTAATTTTAACCACGTATATTCGGAAGCATTAGTAGGCAGAAAATCGGAGATCTTTTCAAAGAAAGATGGATCAACCCATATATTTTCCCTAACAAGGCGCTACTGATTCAATCGTTTACAGCTTGATAGGTCAACATATATCATATTCATAACTCATAAACGATTTTAGCTGTAAATACAGCAATATATACTAAAAATTACACCATTTTTGAACAACTTTTAGATTGGACCAAGCTTTTCAGCATCGTCAGTGGATTATATCAATAGTTTTCTACGACTTTCTTAACTAGAAAGCTTCAATTTAAGAACTAAATTAAGAACACATTGAAAAGATGTAGACATCTCTAATTTTAAATTCGAAGTTTCGAAAAAAGTCGACATTAGCGTCGACTAAGTCAACTAAAGTCGAAAATTGAACTTTTTATTTTATAAATGTAGCAAGTTTACTTCCTTGGGCAAAAATTTTCTTTTTGTGACTTACAGGTATTTTCTCAGTATACAAGCGCGTAGTTCTCATTTGCATTTTCGTATTCCGTACTTCATTTACCTAAAAGTTTTCTTAGCGTGATTGTTCTCTTATAAACACTCCAATGCGTTTCCGATTCAGTTTCACCAAAGCCCGAATTATGCTGATTTCTATCATGTTATCTGGTTGCCATAAAGATTAAAAGTGTTAAAATTTACATAAAAGCAAGTCATCTTGTGTCTTTACGCTTCAGTATTTAACTAAGATTATGCAAATCAACATTTGCTTAGTTGAATGCACTCCCTCTTATTTAAATATTTCAGATTTCCATTCGTTCGGTTCCTCGCTGTAACATCTTGAGGCAGACCGACTTTTCCGGAAGTATTTATCCGAATTTAATACATCGAGTTTAAGTTATTAAAAATCAATAAATTCTACTGATTAGATGCTATTAGGGCAACAAGTAATGGGTCTTAAGTTGAAAATATCTGCAACTACCATGCCTCGGTGATAACGCCAAGGCAGGCCGGTCTATGGTTGTTGGTTATAACTCGTTCGACTGTTTCATTATATAATATATCATTGACATTGTGAAGTTTAACGCACCTAAACGCATTCACGCCGAGGGCGCTTGTATTTAATTGATGTTTCTATACTAAAATTGAAATGCAAATCTTGTCCCCTGAAACCAAGAAAGATTAAAAAACACAACAAAGGTTGCTCTAACGCGTTTCGATAGCCAAGCTATTGTATTTTAATTTTTGGAGATAACAGTCTCTGGAGATAAACAAGGACCACACCTTTCTACCAAAAAAAAAACAAAAATACTGACCTTTATGGCTTTAGTTACATGATTGCAAAAGATTGCAATCGAAAACATTTTGATTGACACTTATTATTTAAATGAGTGTCAATCAAAATGTTTTGGATTGCCATCTTTGGCGAAAAATCGCGACTAGATAAAAAATTCTTCATAAGATAAAAAATGAAACCATCAAATATTTATTTACTGTATATATCCAAGGCAGACGTGAAAAATTCGCAGAATCATTATAGATTCAATGCGAAGACATTTACAAAATATATGTAGTAGCAATGCACAATAGAGAGCACGAGCAAGGGACTCTCAACAGGAAATGTTTTTGCAACATAGGCGGCCTTTATAACTGAGCAACAAGATATACACCTCTGAAAATATCTATTTGGATGTAATGCGAGCGTAGAGTAGTTTTCAATTTACGCCGTCTGGCACTTGGCATCGGAAGTCGGCTTGTCGTGTGCCGTCTGTCTAGCCGCAGACTCTGGAGAGACGGCATGCAACTTGCTCATTATTATATAACACAGTATCATACACCTATTCAGAATTTATCGAGTTAGGTGCTAAAGTGAATTATGAGTTTGAACAAAAGGTAGCAGCTCCAGGCTTGCAAATTAGCAAAATGGAGTTTTGTTGTTGTACGTTGTTCCTCGTTGGAAGACTAACATGAGTTGAAGTGACATGACAACCAGAACTCGATCAGTAAACATCTCAACTACTAGAAGAAATGCACAGAACATGTTTGACAAGAATTACATTCAGTAAATAATTAATTGGTTCTTGTAAACCATGACCCACAGTCGTGATAATACCAGACAAAAGTATTTCTAGACGTAGGAAGTCTCAAGATAAAGCTGAAGCACAGTAGATTTAAAAGACGTTTAGATTTGGAAAAGACTCAGCACAGAACTGGTGGGGATTTCGGGAACGTTGAAATGGACCAACTTGGTCCTAGGCCAATTTAGCCGCCACTTTATCAAGTTGAAGCTGATAGAGATTAATTTTGCAAGAAGTGAACAAATTGGAAATTAGCAGAGCTCTCGAAACGCGTTAGGAGCCAGAAAATAACAAAAACATGACCGTTATCATCACGGATGAGTGTATACTAAATACGTGCCCCTAGTTTAAATATCTCGATCCGTGGCGTGCGTCCTTAAATATCCTTAACCATGTCGTATCCGACAATCGATACTATCGTATCAATTGGTAAAAAGAACAGCAGTTTTAGAACACTTTAACTAGGAAAGTTTTTTATTTGTTCTTATATTAAAATTTTTAAAATTTGATACCTAGATCGCCCTTAACAGGACTAATTTTCTCGCGGTTTCCAATCTTGTTATTGTTTAATCACAATATGGAACTATATATAATTTCAATTACATTATAAACATTGCGAAGGATAACTCCTAATCTACAACGCGACTATTATTTAAAATAAAAATGTCTTTCATTGTTTATGGTAGAGAAACACATGATACCATTCATAAGCGACTGAGTTTGTTGACCTTAACTGTTATCATATCAGAAAACTATTATAGTGCTGAATCGGAACGAACGCTAATACATCAAGCTTTTTCTCCCTGACATGAAATTTTACTCATTAATGCTTAAATATAATAACAATATTAAATAAAGGAGATATTTTATCACTTGAATCCTTTCAGTCTTTTACATTTAAACAAAAACAACCTTAGTTACTAATGAATGTTGCTAAAGTGAGCCCTTTCCTGTTACTTTAATATTTTGATGCCTAGAACCTACTGATATTCTGGCAATATTGTGGGGAATTTTATAAACATTTAGACGTGTTTCTCCTGCACATAGCATTATACTTTTTTTATGTAAATAAATTCAAAGCTTGACAATGACGACACAACGATATCGTCATTAAACGACGAGGACTCATGTATTTTAAAAATTGAAATTTGGAGAAAAATCCAATTTTTCAGAATAGTTAACATTTTCAAAAAGAGACGAATTTTTAAATTTTTCAAATAAAAATTCAGTTTTCTTCATAACAGTCAAAATTTCGAGAAAAAATGTTCACAAAAAATTGAAATTTTGAAAACGGTCTAAATTCTGAAGAAGTCATAATATCTTAAGAAAAGAACCAAAATTTGATGACAAATGATTAAGATTTTCAGAAAAGTGAACATTTTAAAAAAGTTCAAAGAAATCGAAATTTTGAAAAAAATCCAATTTTTGAACAAAGTGGAATTTTTCAAATTTTGAAATAAAAATGCGATTTACCACATAAAAGTCGAAATTTCTAAAAAAAGTGAAAATTCTTGAAAAATAGTCAACATTTTCATAAAAAATTAGGATTTTGAAAAAAGTTTAAATGAAAAAAGCATGTCCTACAAAAAAAACCTAAGTTTGATGACAAAAGGTAAACATTCTAAACAAAAGTAAACATTCTAAAAAAAGTTCGAAAATTTTAAAAATCGGAATTGTGAAAAGAATTCAATTTTTCAAAAAAAGGAAAATTTTCAAAAAGTCGAATTTTTTAAATGTTTAAATAGACCACCAATTTGATACGTAAAAGTCAAAACTTCGAGAAAAAGTCGAAATTTTTGACAAAAAAAAAAGTGAGAATTGTCAGAAAAAATTGAAATTTTGAAAAAAAATGAAATTCTGAAAAAGTTATAATATCTTAAGAAAAAAGTTAAATTTGATGACAAAAGGTTAACATTTTCTGAAAAAAGCTCGAAAAAATCGAAATTCTGAGAAAAATCCAATTTTTGAAAATTTAAAAAAAGGTGTAATTTTTCAATTTGTCAAATAAAAATACCATTTACTACATAAAAGTCGAAATTTCGAAAAGAATTTAAAACAATTGAAAAATGGTCGAAATTTTCAGATAAAATTAAAATGTTGAAAAAAGTTTCACTTTCGGAAAAAATAAAATTTTAAAAAGAACCAGAGGTCAAAGTTCAAAAAAAGTAAAGATCCTTAAAAAAAGTTCGAAAGTTTTAAAAATCGAAATTGTGAGAAAAATCCAATTTTTCAAAAAAAGTGAAAATTTTCAATAAAAATCGAATCTTTAACATTTTTAAATGAGAAACCCATTTGCTACATAAAAGACGAAACTTTTTAAAAAATGTCAAAACTTCAAGAAATAAAAAATTTGAACAAAAGTGGAAATTAAAAAAAGCAATATTTCAGCAGAATGAGACTTTAAAAAAAACAACAGAATTTTTCAAAGAGTTAAAATTCTTTAGAAAATTGAAATCTTAAAGTCTTAATGTTGAAAAACATTTTCTTCAAAAGTTATAATCTCTAGAAAAAAGCCGAGATTTTAGTAAACGTGGATTTTTTTGATATTCAAACATTAAAAAATCGACAATTTCACGAATTCTTAAATTTGAAAAAGTGACGAATTTTTCGAAAAAATTTTTCATTTTGACAAAAGTTGAAACTTTCAATTTTTATATTACCGTTGACTGTCACAAAAATAACACTTTTGAACTTAAACTGCAAAGCTTCGGAAAAAGGGAACTTGAAATTTATTGAAAAAATTCTCGAATTTTAAAGTTTAAAAAATTCAGGTTAAAACAGAGTTCTTTTTTAAGTACAAATTTTGACAAAAATAGGAAATTTATTAAGATGATTCAAGTTTGAAAATACAATGTCCAAAAAAAGGAAAAAAAACGGTCTACCCTTCGAATTTAAACTCGAAACAAAAGATATTGAAATTTTGACAAAAACGAAATTTTTGAAAAAGTCTAAATTGCAGAAAATAAAACAGAATTTACAAAACAAATGTTTAAATTTTGAAAACAATGTGACTTTTCAAAAAATCTTGAATAATACCGTAATTTTGAATAATGTAAACAATTTCATGGAAAGTTATAATTTCCAAGATTTTCAAAGAATAATTGAAATTCTAAAAAAAATTCAACACTGAAGAAATTGACATTTTTAAA